>BDMB01000032.1:1531906-2188458 GCA_016859785.1 Macrotyloma uniflorum
ATATATAAAAGATGATTTAAATTAAGAAAAAAATAATCGAAGTGAAATAATTTTATGTATTATTATAGTTATTTTAATTATTTATTATTTTTATTAAAATAAAAATATAAATAATATATTATTTTAATATTATTATAATTTATTTATTTATTATTAAAAATTATTTATTATTTTGATGTAATTTTTTATTATTTATTTTAAGAATAATATAAAAAAATATTAATTTTTTTAACATAATTGATTATATTTTTTTCTTACTTATTTCTAATAGAAAAAACTCTTAAGTTGTTTTTTTGGATTTTATTTTTCGAGTATAGTGACGTTAAATTACTGTTTAGTTTTTTATTTTTATATTTTATATTTTATTTTTTGGTTTGGACTTTTCTATTCGCACACCACCTTTTCGTTATTAGTAATTCCTTTTCTAGATATTTTTGTTCTGTTTTGATAAATATATTCCTCACAAAAGATATTTTTTATTATCAAACATTGTATAAAACTAAAGTTGTGTAATGTACATTAACAAATCATGAACATTGGACAACAACTTTTCTCCAACATTTTTTCACAAACTATTCAAATTTTAAATAATCAAACTGACTAAAGATATGATCACGAAAATTGTAGTTACTGTTTGTTCCTAGAATAATTTTATGTCATTTCAATCTTTATAATTCAATATATTACACTTGTGTTAGTGTTAAACTATTTTGACATTAACTTTAATTTCAAATTTAAATCTAATATCATGACCTTGCTCAATTTGATTACACTCTCCTTTGAAAAGTGTAGATCTATATTAAAATTTTCTGTAAATACCAAAATAACTAAAACTAGAGTTTAAACAACAACTTGATCTTCTGGACATCTTTATCTTTCTCTTTTTTCTAAGTCCAGGTTGTCTTCTGTTTTTCTTCTTTCATTTTTCCAACATTGAATAACTCAGAGAAAGTACAACTGTATAATTGTTGATTGAATTATTAGAAATGGTAAACTTTTTTCTTATATAACTCAAACTTTGCATAGAAATAAGAAACTTTTTAAGCTGATTTATTTTATAATCAAAGTCTCATAATATAAGGATTAATTGCTGAAGAATAATCCAAAAGCTGAGTTTTCATCTGCTGCATGATGATCATAGGACTTCAGATGGTACGCAGTTCAATGACATTTTTTGTCACTTATTTCAAACACCAACAACAAATAAGCATTGAACTCATAACTTTTAACTTATATTATGGAATGAAAATGGAGGTGACTTTGAAGGCTGATTCCCTTCCTTCTCCTCTGTCTCTTCCCCAAGCCACCACCACCCCCTCACAACTGTGAACAGTGCCACTTGACATGGAAATCTCAAATTGGTGAACATGAGCAAAACATTTGCCAATATCTGCTACAAATAGTACTTTGACAACTGGCTACTTACCCTGCATGTAGTTATCTTCATTTATGGCACTGTCCAGAATGAACAGCTGAGCCTAATATGCCATTTGCCTCACAATTATTTGCCATCCAAGGGCACTTTTGGAACCAAAAAAAACAATAGGATCATCACACCCTTGTATATAAGGATGTCACTCCCATACACCAACCACACCATCTCATAGAAAACTCTCTCACCAACTCTCACTTTTGTGTCATTTCCTTTCCTTTCCTTTCCCTTTTTTTAAGCACACATGGATCAACTTATGAACCAAAATATAGCAGCCTTGACTCAGAGCCTAAAAGCTCATTACTATCTAGTTATGTTTACCCAATTATTCGTTTCAGTATCTCTGTGTTCCTTCCTCTTCTCACCTTCTTCCTTGCTTGTTTTCCTCCATTACTTCAAATTCTATTTCTCTACATTCCCTTTTCAACTCTTCACCCATAATATAGACAAAAACTGCATGTTTCTCCTTTGCAATGGTCTCCTTGTTTTTGTTGGTATAACTAAATCTCTCTCCGGGTCTAGTTCTGATGATAAGCCCTCTACGTTTATTAAAGATGATGGTTCACAATCCCAGTTCTCAGTTATTGAGGCCAACGAGTTAATGTTGGAGATAACTGAAACCGAGGAACAAACTAGTGAGCTTGATGAACAGAACACTGCAGCAGAGAAAGCAATAGAGACAGAAATCTGTGCTGAAGAAGAAGTACAAGAAAACATAGAGAAGATAATTGTGGTAGATGAAGGACAAGAAAAAGGAAGCAGCCTAGTTTTGAAAGAAGAGGAGAAGGAGCTAGATGAAGAAACTGAACAAATTGATGTAGGTGATGGAGAGGAAGATAAAGGGTCAAAAATTGATTACATTCTGATTGAAGAGAGCATAGAAGAGGAAGAAGAAAATGTAGAAGAAGAAAGCAGCATGTTGAGCACAGAGGAGTTGAACAAAAAATTTGAAGATTTCATTAGAAAGATGAAGGAAGATCTAAGAATTGAAGCTCAACGGCAATTAGTCATGGTTTGATTTAGTAACAACAGTGATCTTCTTTTTTTCTCTCTTAGGGAGGCCTAGTTATTATTTTTTCTGCTTTAGTTGTAATATATGTATATCTCCTGAAATTTTACAAAATTATTTCTCTGCCTATGGTTGATATCACCAAAGAAGAACCCCTGGATATGATTTTTCTGTTTGAAATGAATCCATAATCCAAGTAAATGATCACCATGTTGATGGCACAGTTTGAGGATATAATCATAAGTACCCCCTTCTACTACACTAGTCACTGTAATCTAAGCGATAAACTGCTAGGATTTAATAACATGATGTCATGCATCAGAATAGAAATAAATTTGAACTCTGTTGTATTCTGAAATGATAGAATATGATCTTAATAGAAAGGAAACAATTATTATTATGTAACAACTCATATCACATAATTGATAGCAGCTTTATTTAGAGTAATTTGACTTGCTAGAGAGAAAAAATTCGGAGTAGATGTGATAGTTCCTATTGTTTTATTAAAGAGAAAATTAGTAATATGAATGCAAACAAACAAGTGATTTAAGAACAGAGATTTATAGTTAAGAAGAATGTCAGTACTATGTTTATAACAACATCTTAATTTAGTTGTTGAAAGATGAGACCACAAATACAAACCACTTGTCTGATTATTAGTATTAATATCATTGTCTGGTCAACAAGTGATATCTTGAAGAAAACCTGTTCAACTGTGGTTGAACTTGAACTGATGTTCTGTATTATTCAACAGTATTCCTAATAATTGAAAACGGATTTTCGATTGAAATAGCCAGACAGAGCAAATGGTACGATCACAAATCTGATTCATATAGTTCAGTGACACAGTTTGTTACTCACTGATTGCTGAGAAAAATAATATATAGATATTATTCCCATCAACTTGCAAAGTACAAACATGGTACGATCAAATATCATTTTTTGTTTATCTATATTTTGTTTATCAGAGGCCTTTTTCTTTCAAAGTCTCATTACTTTCCTGGTAATTTAATTTAAATTCCTTTTGTTAGTATTCTTTTTACTTCTGTCAGACATGGAAAATTTACTTTTTATGCATTAGAAAGATTGAAGTACGTACGGATAAGTCTCTCAAAGTGGCTAGCAGCAAATGCAAGTCAATGATTGCATGCACCCAACGTAGGACGGCCTTATGAAAGTGAACTTTCATAAATATAAAATCGGAATGGCCCAGGAAATATCAATAATTGACGCACAGTTCTTTCAGGTTCAAAGAATTGATAAAGAATATATAAAAGATAGCCAACAAATATGATCTTACACAAATTTGAATCAAATTTCCGATCCATACTAAGCATACTTGTTTGCAGTTTGCTTTATATGTTAATAGGTAACATAATACTCTTGAAGTTGAAGCCTAATACAACAAACACTTGAGTAATTTCTGAGTGGTAATTCTTATATCCAGGTTTATAAAATGATATTAATGCCATGGATTAGCAAGGGACAGAATCGATCAATCAAACTGAGCTTGTAGTTTCTTTCTTTCTTTGCAGCAATATACCCCTGACGATTTATCTGTAGTTCCACTTATGCATAAAATGGTAAACAAAAATGAAAAACTTGATGTGACATCTTCATTTTCCTACACATAAAATGTAGCTTCACCCTAAAGTTTTACACAACACTGATTTTTTTTGGACCCTTCACAAAGTCAAACCTATTTAGCCAGTTTACAACTCTAGGATTCTCTGTTTTCCATCCATCTTGAAAAATGTGCTAGGAGCCGAGGACCAGGTGAAAAATGGTCCTAAATGGCCAGAAACCCGAGGGATAACTCTCATGCTCAATCAAGTTTATATAATACCTATTCATCTGCAAAAGACAAGATAGCATAATGCACGGAAATCTTATCTTGATGAAGGATAAATTATTATGTCGTCTTAAACCATCACTTTTCTTTTGTTCTTCTGATTAATATCTCTGTGACATTTTAAGAATTCTATATATGTGACTTGAAAATTGTTAAAAATCACATTAAATAAAATAAACTATTCTGTATGGTACGAAAGTATTAATATTCTTAAACTTGATTAATTTTTTTAGTTGAGTTTTTGTTCTTAATCTTAATAATTGTTGCTTTCCTTTAGAATTATATAACAGCATGAAAATACATATATAGAGAGATTTTTGCTTTTATTTCTGAAAACGACTCAAGGGTTTGTCAATTATTTACATGCATGGTGTGTACATATGGCCAAGAATTCATAAATGCCATTACAGTGAATAAACAGAAAACAAAGGGCGTTTCATTTTCAGTTTCTCTTAACTGGATTATCATCAAAAGAGGTAAGTTCCAAGTGGATCCTTCCCATCAAAGTGAGGTCAAACTAGAAAGTGAAAGGTTTTTGTTTTATATTTCAATTCTGATGAGAATGTATGATGGAATCAAGGTGTGTGAGATCTGGAAAGACCCTGCCAAACTTGGTGGGGCTAACTCTCACGAGACAATAAAAACTACATAATAGCAGTAAAGTCTACTTAATATCTTCCTTCTAGATAAAAACTACTGTTCCTGTGTCCCACAAAGTACTAATTCATGCATGCATAAAAAAGGCAATAATACAAAGAAAGCAAATCCAAGATAAAGAATGAAAAAGGGTATGTGTACGTAAGATTGTTACACAAAAAAGGGAAGAGGAGTGTCCACGTGAGCACTCATACATGTGGCAATGGCGCCTCTGACATGAATTATTGATTAGCAGAGGAAGAAGAAGTAGTTCTTGATGTGTAAAACTAAGCATAAATCTCATTGATGAGGACAGTTCATAAGATTGTTCCTTCAATATCAATAATGTATGAATAACTAGATTAATAATGAAGTGGGGTCTTTGAATTCGGTGGCTTAGCCCCTTGAAAATAGAGTTAATTTCATGTGGAGAATGCGAAATGGGAGCTGTATGCTTGCAATTGATCACATCACTGATTTTATATCAATAATGCAACCACTTCAAAGCAAATACATGAATATAAATCTAAGTGGAGTGCACACATGGTGTACACGAACCTTCCTTTGGGGAATTTTGAAAGTAACTATTTTTTTTAATATTTCAAGGGAAACTAAGTTACTATTACAGAAACCTCATCTTAGATTGAGTCATTATGAGGGCCTTTCTAATGGAATATGAGTTGTTTTATTATGTTTAAAATGTAAAATATGAATCTTATTATGTAATATTATTATTAATTAATTTATATTTATTTTTTTAATAAAAATAAATAGTTATGAATAATTTATTATTTTATATTTTTTAATTTAAATTTGATTATGATACAAAAATAATATTAATTAATATAATTTTTTTGAAGAATTATTTGATAATTTTTAAAAAAATTAAAATAATTTAGTTTATTCAGTTTTTTAATAATAAATTATTTAAAAAATTTATAATTTATTTAAACATTTCAATAAACATTTCTCTCAACAAGTTATAAAAAAATTAAGATTTTTTATTAATTTTTATTTTCTTTAAATTTCCTAATCTTATTATGACTCTATCCTAATTAATAGCTACTTTATATCTTATTCAATAATTTTTCATCTCATATTAGTCTAATTTTCAATGTTAAAATTATCTTCAATGTTGAAAATTTTAAATAAAATATATCAATCAATCAATTAACTTAGAAAACATGTTTTTAAACACACATTGCTCATGTAATAATATTTGTTATTACATAATAATATTTTTAGAATAACTTAAAAATATTCCACACCATTTCTATAAACAAAAAAATTAAAATATTTGGAAAAAAATTTAATATATTAGATGGATGGATGAAATTTGATTGAAAAAGAAATTAAAAAATGAGATGACATTGGTAGGCGCAGATCATACTGAAACAGTATGTAAAATTGGTGCAGAATAGGAAAACCAAGCACAAGTTAGCTTTTGTTTTTTATGCATTGCAATTTGGTAGGCTAGGATGATGGCATGAGTGTCGGTTCTCCTGAGCAAATGTCGGTTTAGTATAAAGTTTTTCAGAATTCTTATAAAGCCAAACCACTAAACAAACTGTTCGAGAAAGTATTACACAAACTATAATAAATAAATAAATCAACTGGAAATATTGTTTCACATTTTTGGAATCATTTTCAAAAGAACATTTTGTACTGAATATTAATCTAGAAGTATAATTTCGAGGAGATGATAAATTTTATTTTAAAATATATTCTGAAATCTGCATTTTGAAATATATTTCTTTAAGGAGGCACAAAAATAAATCGCCCCTTTTAATTGGGTAGAAAAATGTTGCGCCGAAGATCCTAGACACACCTATTTCTACCCTTATAAGTCAACAAGCCCAATTCCCCTACCGACATGTAACTTTACAATTTGCAAAACAGGCGGAATTTCGAAAACACAAAAGAGATATGTGTGGGATGTGAGTCTGAAAGACGCATAGATGCACGTACTGATCAGGCCCTAGTCCAGTTGCTTGTAGAACTTGACATATAAATGATCAACATGCTACATTATCAACTTACTTTCAATTTTTGATGGTATGTAAGAATCTGACAAGAATGAAAGTGCGTGCACAGATAAGGCTTCAATCTCAAACTTTACTCCTTTTTGCAGCATCAGCTTTAGCTCCAACCTCCATTGCGGTACCTCCCTTTGAAGGTAGCATCTAAGTAGCATGGCTTCAACTTTTCCTTTGTCTAAAAGGAATAATGAGAGCACTGTATTTATTAGATCATGTATGTAACTGGGTCAATCTGACGCACAAGTAATATCCTTATTTACCTTCAGCAGTCAACGGAAGGAGACACTGCTTTGGAACAAAATATCTCTCGGAATCTGAAGGAAAAGCTCCAAGCCAGTGTATCTCTGGGACACGAAGATGTTTCGTGTCATAAGCCATTTGCTAAAATAATAGTGAGGAATAGAATAGTTAGGTAGGATATGAAACTTTAACTAAGCCATTACAGAGATAGATTTAACCACTCAATGATCCTATACATTTGATAATCAGAACCCTAAAATTATATGCATGTTGATGTATTTCTGAATTGATAAACTTATAAATACTGACCATCGAACCAAATCTGTAAGTGGTTAGTATGTCAAAGCCATAAGGATCACAATCTACCAAACAATAAACAGGCAGGCGCAAATTCTCTACCAGAAGCCGCAAAAACCTGTTAGTATACAAATTGCATAAAATCAAAGAAAGACCAAGCATGTACGTTCCTAATTGTGCACACAAGCATATGAAAAAGGCAAGTTGGCGCATGGCTTGATAGCATAACATCTGAAGCATATGAAAAAAGTCACCTTCTTGTAGGAATATCTGGGTAGCCTCTTCCCTGTATAAAGATAGAATTGAAATAAACAAATATTGTTGAAAAAGAAACAAATGTCTTCAGAAGATTGCTTACAGTAATGACAATACAGTGATTTGAATTGCAGAAAAGGTCGTTTGCCAGTCTTTGGAAAACTGCAAGTGATGATCAACATGGACGGTCTTTTCAATTGAATTTTCTGTTTTTTTTTTTTATCCTTTTCTTCTCCAAAACAAAAGCATTTCCATACCTGATTCTTTCTCCACAACTAATATGTATTGAGCAACACTGAGGATATCTATGCACAAAGTTAGGCAATGTTTCTCCCCAAATCTAATCACTTTGCATTTAAAGTTAATATAAAGTACCAAATATAATTATAAGAAGGAAACTAAACAATTGCAGTATTTTGACCTAGAAATTAGGATACCTTGAACTTCTTCAACATGAACAGGAACTGGGTGGGCCTGCAGAAGCCAAATGTTTGCATTTAATTTAAATGGTAAAAACCATCTACATCATTCAGATCAGTTCTTAGTTCTTACAGTGTTGAGAGAACTTATGCAGTCAAATATCCTTTCTCCTTCAGAGAATCTTATCCAGCCCATAATTAACCTACAGCAGAAACAAACTTGATCTATAAGTCTTACGCACTTTCCAGTTAAACATGTGATTATAATATGAAAAGCTTAATAGAAGGCAAAAATGATCAGCTTTGAGAAAATTAATTAATAATTACTACTGCAGTGGTAGGGGAGAATTTTGATGACAGAATGCCACGAATGCCAGCCTTATTAATGTACGTTTAATGGAATCATATTTTCTCACTATCATCAATTATAACATCAATGAAAGGGGATCTCATAACTTCAAGAAGTAGGAAATTAAAAATACGTCTCCTTTGAACTTCACAACAGTTTCTATTTTCTAGATGCGCCAGTGGCCAGATTTTATTTTATACAAAAATGTACACACATTAATATTATTCCCTGTGAAAATAAAACTACTAATACTATTATTATTAGGAAAATTCTGACAACAAAGTGCATTTTCCAAGATTGAGTGTGATCTCATATTGTACCCCTTCCCTGCGGAAACCTAAAAAATGAAAATTAAAAAAAGTATAAGCATCCCAAACATTAAACGTGGATAAATTTCTGTTTCAAACAAATAAGTTGCAAAACAAGCATATCAGAAACTCAGATAGAAGTTTTATTCGCCAAAATCCACCAGGAGCCAAACCAAAAGAAAAAATGGCAAAACGCAATAGAGCAATAAACTACCACATTAAGGTTATGGCGACTGCACTGCATAAGAATACATATATCATTAATTGCTTGGTCCACCGCTGACTGATCTGCATTGTTAAAAAAAAAAAAAAAAGATTACATGCAAAAACATTCAGTGTGTCATGGGATGTTAGACCTTTACCATAAACTTTTAACAGGTATTGGCACTGACTTCTAAACAACCTAATATCCAAGATCGTGACAATGAACCAGAGTATAACTAAAATTATGGTACATTTTTGCAAACTTTTGTCTCAAGAAAACTTCTAAGTATTTTTATATTTAAGGACAATTGTATAAGTAGAAATGAAACTTGTAAACCAATCAACTTGATTTCAACCATGCAGCAGTACAGAAACAACAATCATGCTTTAGTCTATGGTAACCTAGAACTCTCATTCAACATCAGCTTATAACAACAGCCAGATCCACAAAGCAAAAAGATCTCAAACCACGAAGAAGAGAAAGACAGTTGAAGCCATAAATTAGTCCTAACTAACTCATGATCTGCAAAGGCAATTTGGTTTCGACATGGGATGTTGCAATACATAAATTATGGCAATATTTCTCCTTATGTTTTGAAAAATCAATACAATTCGACTTAATTTCTGCTTCCAACCAACGGTTCTCATTCATCATCTTGTTAAGTTAAAGTGAAGAATACAATCCATGATGCAAATTGAAAGACTCACCCAAAAATACAGAAGGATACGTGTAATAAATGTCTCTCTTGGAACTATGCTTGTTCTCTTGCAAAAGGGTCTGAACAATCAGCATCACTCTCAACATGACAACTGAAAGCGGAACACATCCAAAAAAAAAAAAAGAACTCAACAGCACATCCAAAACAGAGAGTCTAGTAATTCGTAATCGTGTATATAACTTCATCTCGCGTATATAGTTAAAGAATAGCTAAAGGGAGATATGCATAATAACTCGAAGTCGCGAAATTAAAAGGAGAGTGACCTAGTCTGTGCGCGTGGGATTTCTTGTGGAGTGTGAGAACTTCCTTTCCGCAGGGCAAATCGGAGGCACAAAAGCTGCATTGCGAAAGATTGCATCAGAAACGAAAAGGTGAAACGTTAATTGGTTGGGATAAGAAGGAAACCAGTTGGCGTTGGGAACGGCGCAGTAGCTTCTGAAGCGATCGATGAGGATGAGCGGTGAGCGTCCGTTGGTGAGGTCTGCGAGCAAAGCTCGAGTGAATTCTGCAAATGCAGAGACACCAATTCTTCAATCGAGATTCAATAACAATTTGTTCGGGTTTAGGGAATTGAATTTGAATGGTTTCGTTACCTTTGATTTTCGTGAGAAGAGTCACGCTCTGTGGTTGTGACTCCGATTGGAACCTCATTCTCTTTCCCTCCATTTTTGGCTCTAATCTTCTCCCTCTTTAAATTTTAATTTTAGTATATATATATATATATATATATTTATACGAATATTAGATTGACATTTGAAAAGTTTTAATTTATTTTTTATATGGTGAAAATTTTCACGTCATTTCATTACTCTGAAAAAATTACTAGTAATTGTGTAGATAACTATATTAATGTTAAAAGTTATTTGTTAATTCTAAAAAATGATTAAAGTTAAGATAATTAATTTCGTGTTAATATTATTTGTTAATTCTAATATTGGATATTATAAATAATAATTATTTTTTAACAACATATTTGTCTTATCCGTTTCATTGAATATGGATGTCAATAACTACAGATTTTATTCATTGCAAGGCCAAACTTTTTGACCATGGAAACCAAGGAATCAATGAAGAGATTTGTGAATCTTTCTCTATTTATTTATAACATACACTTAAACTTCAACATTTTATTGTTAAATTTATGAAACAAAATCTTATTAAAAAATGTGATTAGATATTAAATTAATTTAAACGAATGGGTTGTATCCATCCATGAATTAATTACTGGGAAAGGAAAGCACGTCCTTTTTCTTGTCTGACAATCAGCCTTGAAAGAGAAGTCAAAATACAGTTGATGAAACATGAATGAACAACTGCCAAGTGGGTCACATATATGGGACTTTTTGTTTTGTTCCTTCTCCAAACAAGCAAATTTTTTTATTAAATAAATAAACTAATTATTCTCTTTAACGCGCAACTGATTCATGATTGATATTAAATTCTGAAAAAACTACTTCTAATGGGATCCACTTCCACTGAATCAGAAGCTTTCAGAAGCCTTTGCCATACTCAGCTCTCATCTCCTCCAGCAACAACAAATCACCTCAAAGGTTAGAGCTTTCCTCAGAATATGAATTACATTTGTTGTTGTTGTGATGGGTTTGGTTCCTCTTCGCTTCTTCGTTCAACACATGTATTTCTTCTACAAGCTCGATTCCTGCTTCTTTGGAATTACAACTGCTTATTGTTTTCGTTTGAATTCTCTTTTGGATGTTGTTGATTAGTCATCCATGATCTATAAATTCTGCAAATTTGTTTTCTCTGTAAAGAGTGTCTTAGGTTGAACTTGAATAGCACTGTTGCTGTTCCTGGAAATGAAGAAATTTCATGCTCCTTGAAATGGACCGCAGTTGGACAAGTCTTTCACATGATCAACCTTAAAGTATTTACTGTTGTCCTCAACTCAGATCCATTTTTGATAGTTTAGTTTCTCCCAAATTTGATGCACCCCTAGTGTCTCAACTTCTTAATAAAGGAGATTGTTTTTGTTCCTTTGGCTTTAGGTTGTGATTTCGAACCATATTCTATTTCTTTTCGATGGTTCTTGCAAATTGCTATCTTGAAAGCATAAACTCGGACTTGTTTTTTTTTGTAATTTGGGTTACTGCTGTTGGCAACTGTTTTGGCATACAAGATTCCCCATGGCTAGAGGAAAATACTTCAGACGGTGAAATCCATGAGGTTAAATCGGAATTTAATTCAAACCTGTGTTGTTTTCCAAAACCAAACTTCGTTGGCTTCAGGAGTTTATTGCATTTTCTGGTCCTTTTGTTCTGTTTTTTTTAATTGATAACTTAAGTTGGAATGTTAAATATGATGAAGCTGGTGTAATTTTCATTTGAATTTGATGTGTTTTGAATTGGACATCGAGAAATTGAGAGCTAAACAGGAAGTCCCTGTTCGTTGTGTTCTCTCTAGGATTTTTTTGGCACTAGAGCCTCATGTGCAAAGTCACTGCTTCAATACTTCTAAGCACCCTATGAGTTATTGTGCTGACAAAGTCACTGTCCTTCTCTATAGCTCAGAAGAAATGGTTGCATTTTCTGCCTTTTCTTCAAATGAAGGCAGTCAGGGCACGCCATTGAGGAGATCCATATGGCTTTGTGATGATCCAAACAAGTTCATCTTACGTTTGTGATAGGCAGTTGGAAGTAGAACTTGGAATGATCACTGGCACCTATGCTAGTATATATTTGAACACACTAGTCTGTTTTTTCTGTGAAGCACTTTAGACGAATTTATATTTTATTATTTGCTTCATCTTTTGGTACTTTCATGTCTAATGACTTATGGATGTTCATATACATTACTTTCTTATTTGACTGATGTTGCTAGGTTGGACTGTTTAGCAACTGAACTGGGTTCCATATTACAGATCCTTGTTTTCTAAATTCAGCTGCATGGCCGACAATGATGTAAATGAGCCCTTTCTGCCAGGATCACTGGCCGAGGATCAAAAGGCTAAACGGCAGTTAAACAAGAGAAGGTTACTCCGTTCTAGAAGTGCTCCTCACACAGCAGATCTTGTTCCTTCTAAGACACAAAGCAATGAATCAACTCCTCGAACTACATCCATATTTCAGAATTTACATCCAAGTTTTAAAAGTGTGGCTATGTACCTGTCAGTATATTTAGGTGTAGGTGCTTTAGTCTTCTACCTTGTCAGGGACCAGATTCAGGGGTTGAAAACAGATGGAATTCTTGATGCTTTATACTTTACAATTGTTACCATGACCACTGTTGGATATGGAGATCTTGTGCCAAATAGCCACCTTACAAAACTACTTGCATGTGCCTTTGTTTTCTCTGGGATGGCATTGATGGGACTTATTGTAAGCAAAGCAGCAGACTACTTGGTTGAGAAACAGGAACTTTTGCTAGTTAAAGCTATGCGCATGCACCAAAAAGTTGGTTCAACTGAAATTTTAAGGGAGATTGAGACCAATAAAACAAGATACAAACTTTTTCTAGTCTTTTTCCTCTTTTTGATTCTTGTCCTTGCGGGGACAATTTTTTTGGTCACGGTTGAGAAATTGGATGTTATTGATGCATTTTACTGTGTTTGTTCTACAATTACAACCCTTGGTTATGGGGACAAAAGTTTCTCAACTCAAGCAGGAAGGATATTTGCCATGTTTTGGATATTGACTGGTACTATTACTTTGGCTCAGCTTTTACTCTACATTGCAGAACTAAACACTGAAATCAGACAAAAGAATCTTGTCAACTGGGTACTTACAAGGAAAGTGACCAATTTAGATTTGGAGGCTGCAGATCTTGATGAGGATGGGACTGTTGGGTTAGTTGAGCATTCTTTCAAATTCATATCATTATACAATCAACGATAAAAACATGGCTGCATTCATTTTTATCTGATTTGTTTTGTTTTGCTTCTCATAGGGCTGCTGAATTTGTAATTTATAAGCTCAAAGAGATGGGGAAGATTAGTCAAGAAGATATATCACTTGTGATGCAAGAGTTTGAACAGCTTGATGTTGATGATTCTGGTACATTGTCAACTTCGGATATAGCACTTGCTCAGTCTTCTTAGACAACACATTACATACACCAAGATGGTAGTGTTAGTATTTTTTTTTTTTTTTTTATCACGAAACACACCACAGCTGCTTTGATGAGGTTGGATAAGTTGAACTTTCAAGAATGGATTGGCATTTATTGGTCTGTCTCTTACTATCAAATTGTTGACTGCTTAATAAAGGAGCTGCTTATACATATCATGTAAGTATATATATAACCTTAATTTTTTATTTTTTATTTTATATATTCAATATAAATTCGAAACATTATTGAGGAATCGAATTCTAATCTTTAACATTTTTTATTTTTATAGAAAAAAATTTAAATTAAATATTTTACTAATATTTGTATATAAAAATAAAAAAATAATTATACTATTTATATATATAAATATTTAAGTATTCTTAAATAAATATTGTTAATATTAAATATAAAAAAATATTTAAATAAAAATATAATTAATGTATTATTAAATTTAATATATATTAAAAAATAAAAATAAATATCATACTATAAATATGATACAAATACAACTTTATATTAAAATAATATTCTTTCTGAAAAAGAAAATTCAATCCTACCATCATTACATGAACAAAAATAAATATTTTTCTTCTTTTCTCTTTATTTTCTCTTGTCAATTATTTTATTTTTTAAAATAAAATATAATTTTTTTTTTCACAAATAATAGCTAACAAAAAATTCACTAACAAACCACTTTCCTATGTACTAATTTGAGCAATAATTGCAATAAGGTATTTCTTAGTGTATAACCTTAAATAAACTGATTGGAAATTGAAAATTTATTATAATTGTTGATATGGATATTTGGATATACTTATAGTTATTTCTATTTTGTATTTTGTAATAAAACTTCTTAGAAGTAATTCTTATTCTTTATAAATATTTATAAATATGTATAAGTTAGATAATAATAACACATAAATAATAAGTATTAAACTATTTCAGTGAGAAGTTTAAGTAAATTAATTATATAATGATCTAATTTAATCTCTAAAATAGAATTCATTGCTAAAGTGTTACATGCATAAACCAACATTCTTATTTTATTTGCACTACAAAACTAATGGAAGAGAGAGTAGCTCAAATGATGAAATAAATACCTGCCAATATTATAGTAGAAGGGTAGCAGAAATATCTGCAAATTAAGTTTTGCCGGTATTCACTGTTGAGCAACTATTAATTAACAGTGCATCAAAAACTTGAACAGGGTTTGGAAGTGAAGTTTGGATAAACTTTACCCTCCAAAAATGTCTTTATTTTTGGTTTAGATTATTTGAAGTTCTTATCTTTAATCTTTACAAAAAAAAAAAAGGTAAAAAGTAAAAGAGAGGTTCTTTTCAGATTTTCTTTAGGGTAGAAGTTTTTTTATTTGAAATTATTATAAGAGAAAAACAGACATGTGCTAAAGTTGTCTGGCTGGCTGTTATCTACTATTTCTGGACTTTAAAGAACCCTTTATCTAAGATATGTGGAAAAAACTTGGTGACTTGTTTGTTGTTTGTGAATTGCAATCAATTTCAAAAAAAGTATTGGTCCACCAACAACTTCACCATTGAGTAACGACGAGTTTTTCAAACTTACATAATAAAATAATGGTATTTGTGCAGCATTGTCACCATTGTTATGCATAACTTTTAATCCTACCTGCAATGGGCAAATAGCTACAAACAGATCGAAGAGGGAGAGCAATACGTAATTCTAATGAAATGATTCATTTTCAATTCAAATTTATCATATAAAATCTGGCAGGTTCCATCTGTGTGTCCCCTTGACAAATGAATACTTAGCAGTTAGTGTGGATGCCACATGATCACTGTACGACTACGACACCTCCACAACTTTCGGAGACCGATTACAAGATTCCCATCATTAAAAACTACATCACTATTTAACTGCTTCTTATTTAGATTAACTTTTTCAAATTTTGAAAGTTCAAAAGAAATGAAACATTGATTGGTGCTTGTTTGTCAACATATGCTGAGGTTTTTGTCATGACTTTTTGGTATGTAAACATGTGTTGTTGGTAAACTGTGTTGTCAAAACAAAAAGAGTACAGAAGGTTGAAGTAATAAAGCAAAAAAATTGTGTACAGTATTTGGTGACCTAAGCATTATTTCATCAACAATGTCGTAAAAAAATGTACCACACTTCTCATCCTTCACCATCACTGTCAACAAAATTTAAAAACACTGCTACAGCCGCAACTCCATTTTCACTTCACATTTTAACAACTACCCCGTTTTTTTTCTGCAAAAACAATTTTGAAAATAAAAAAAATAAGGGCGAGAGAGTTACAACTTACAACTTACAACGTTAACTAATACAACCCAAACTTTAAACGGCCCATCAAAACATAATTATCCTTAAAAAAACCAGAAAATATAACCGACATTTTTGTTTCCCTGGTGCATGAAAGACTAACTCTTCTCTTCAATTATGCAGCATTTGAATACTTTGAAAAAAGGAAATAAGACATCCATTTTGATGCGTTGAAAATTGACATGACTTAACATTGCAAGAAGTAAATTAGTGTAGCAATACTCCATAGAGTAAAATGAAAGGATTACATTACATTGTAACATAGAGTGCATAATGAAGGAGCAGTGTCTCTACCTAACCTTGATTAGTCGGACTTGTGGCGTGTGTCGAAGGGCGGGTCATGGTGGCCGGCGACGTAATCGAGGAGGCCTTGGCCGGCACTGTGGAGGGAAGTGGCGTCGGAGGAGGGTAAAGGGGAAGTCTTGGCGAAGAAGAAGACAAGGGCAAGGACTAGGGCAGTGGAGAGGAAGAGTGGCCAGAAATAGGCCAAGAGAGTGATGAATCTTGGAGCCATGAGTGTGAGAGAGAAGAGGGTGAGACAGAAGAGAAGTACCCCAAGAAAATGGTATCTGAACTTGAGCACCTTCTCTGGGATCTCCATGGAAGTGATGTGCAAGTAGTGAGGGTTGGATTTTGTACGCAGAGAAAGATTCTCTCAGACAAGAGTGTTTGTTTCGTTGGATTTTGAGTTTGGGAGTTTCAAGTGAGGAGAAGGGAATCACACTCATTTTTTCATCCAATTATTACCCTTTTTATCCCTCAATTACCATGCTACTACTATTTTTCTTTCCCTTCACGTGTCAACCCTAATTTCTACCAGTTTTTTTTTTCTTCAAATATTTAACTAAAAAAAAGGTGAAATTCAATGATCAAAATAATAATAAATGATCAAGTTTTAAGAATAAATATATCACAAAAAAAGTTTTTCTCGATAAGACTAAAAGAAAAGTTTGACTAAAAGAAATATTCATGACTTTGGCGTTGGTGTAGAATTTTTCTTTCAATTATTTTGTATAAATTAATTTTAATTTATAAAAAAACTTCAATATTTCTTTTATATCAAGAAACAAATTTATCTAAACGTATAGTGAGTGTTAATGTAAATGGGCCAGGAGAAAAAGAGAGGTCCAAAGATGAGAGAAAGCCCAATAACTTTGATTGTTATTTACGGTGTTGGGAATGGCGGTAGTGGAGTAGAGAGGGTGGAAAGGAAAAATGGCGCCTGTGGCAGCGAGGAGCGCGGGCGCTGTTGGCGTTGGTGTTGCAATGTTCATCTCAGTCGCTCTCACCACCTATTTCATCTGTGACCGCCGCTCCACGAAGAAGAAGAAATCAAGGAAGAATGGAGTCGTGGAGGCCATCGGTAACACCCCTCTCATTCGGATCAACAGCCTCTCCGCGGCCACCGGTTGTCAAGTAACTATCTATCTGTGCTCCATTCCCTAATCTCTTCTCTTTCCGAATTCATTTCGCTCACCATCAATTTCTCCTCAGATTCTCGGCAAGTGCGAGTTCTTGAATCCCGGAGGCAGCGTCAAAGACCGTGTTGCTCTTCAAATCATTCAAGAGGTTAACTCAAAATACTTCCAATCATTCGCACGTGCTGTTATCCAATGTTTTTTTCATTATTGTCGAAGCTGCGGTTCATATTATCGATTTCTCACTACTCTTTATTTATTCTTGGTTTAGTAGCTCATTTCCTTCTTTTATTTTTTCAATTTTGCTCCGCTATCATTGCAGTATCAATTTAATTTCCTTTTAAACTGAGTAAATATTGTCCCTTCACTTACTTCAAAAATCAATTTAAAATGTCAATGAATTGTGGATGAAATAACCTATTAAGCCTTTATTCTTTTGGCTTGTTTCATGTTTAACACAATTGCTTTCTTTGGGGTTGAATGTCAATTTTGTCATGCTTTTTATTCATTCTCAATCTGATTATATACACACACACATATTATGTGTTCTACGTCGAGTATAATACGAAGTTTAATGTGGGAGATTTAAACCAGAGGCTCCCACCTCATGGACTAGTATTTTTAGTTGACCTCTCTCTCTTCTTTTGCTTGAGTGATAACTTAACAGTATGGGCCTAAAGATTTTGTCTATGACTGATTGCGCAGGCTCTGGAATCTGGCCAGCTACGTCCAGGTGGAATAGTCACTGAAGGGAGTGCTGGAAGCACTGCCATTAGCATTGCCACTGTTGCTCCTGCCTATGGGTGCAAAGCCCACGTGGTTATACCAGATGATGCTGCCATTGAGAAGGTATTTTATAATTATTGTAATGAAATCCAGCAAGTCTGCTATTCAATCTAGTCCTAAACTTTTAAGATTTGACGAATTTTTCCCCAGTTTAGAGAAACTTTGTACAGATTATTTGGAGAGCTTATGAAATTAGCTTGTGAAAACAGCTTATAGCTTACACAAATAATTTCTCCTAAGATTTTGTACATGATTGATGATTGTTTTGGATTAATCAATCTTCAGTCTCAAATACTTGAAGCCATTGGGGCAACTGTTGAAAGAGTGCGACCAGTGTCCATTACTCATAAAGACCATTTTGTCAATATAGCAAGAAGACGGGCATCTGAAGCAAATGAGTTTGCGCTGAAACATAGAATTTCACAACTGAATGGCAAGGAGGACACTGAGCAAATAAATGGTTATGAATCTGATGGATACAATCATAGCTCTCTGTTTCCTAGTGACTGCCAGGGTGGGTTTTTTGCTGATCAGTTTGAGAACTTAGCGAACTTCAGGGCCCATTACAAGGGTACGGGGCCCGAGATTTGGGAGCAAACCAATGGAAAGTTAGATGCATTTGTTGCAGCGGCAGGCACTGGTGGAACTGTGGCTGGTGTTTCTACGTTTCTTCAGGTTCACGACAACCCACCTTCGTCCACTTTTTGGATGCCATTTTGAGTGTGAAAGTTATCTGAATTATTTCTTGTCCTATGTTCAACAGGAAAAGAATCCAAACATCAAATGCTTCCTCGTAGACCCTCCTGGCTCTGGTTTGTTTAATAAGGTAACTCGGGGTGTGATGTACACCAAAGAGGAGGCTGAAGGAAAAAGACTTAAGAATCCATTTGACACTATAACAGAAGGAATTGGAATTAACAGGATAACAAAGAATTTCGCCATGGCAAAACTTGATGGCGCCTTTAGAGGCACCGATAGGGAGGCTGTTGAGATGGCTAGGTTGTTACTTACGCCGTTGTGCCATCCCTTTTCTTATTTTTGACAGTTGTTTGTTTGTTTGTTTTTTTTTTCTTTTCGGGGTGTCAACCAGAAGAAATTATTACATGATTGATGCCTGAACTTTTCACCACTCGATTTTGATGTATCAGGTTTCTTTTGAAGAACGACGGGCTCTTCCTTGGGAGTTCTTCTGCAATGAACTGTGTCGGAGCAGTTAGAGTAGCGCAGGCAATTGGCCCTGGTCACACAATTGTAACCATACTATGCGATAGTGGAATGAGACATTTAAGCAAGTTCCATAATGCTGAATACTTGTCTGAGCTGGGTTTGACACCGAAAGCAGCTGGATTGGAGTTCTTAGGCATCGAATGAATAGGTTTGATCAGAGTTTTGATTTTTAATGCCACTGGCTCGCTGCCATATTACTGAAGTGCTCAATGCCAGCCTCGGATGACAGTGGCCACCTAGAAGTTAGAAATAAGAAGTAAGGGTATTGTAATGATTGATAGAGGGCAGTACACTTACTATTTAATACATTGTTTTTAACTGCGGGTGGTATGTCATTCTTTGGTAGACTTATAATTAATAGTCTCCAAAATTTTGTAAACTAAATATTGAGTACGGGGATGAATTAGTCTCCAAAGTTACTAACATTTTTTAGCATATTTTTAAAGAATATTTTTTTGCTAAAATTTATTAAAAATCATAATATTATGAGTATCTTATTTAAGAGACTTTTAATGTTACTTTCGACGAAATAAATAACGCGAATGATGGTAAAAATAGTTACCTCTTAAATCAAACTATTTGTTCGATTAGTTTTCATTCAATAGAACCATGTTAAAACCAATTCAATAGGACTCCTTGTTATAAATATGTAATTTTTATGTATTTATTATTTTAATTGCATAATGTTAGTTGTTCTCATCAATTTAAATAAAAATTAATCTAGTTAATTTTGTATTTTAGGTACAATTAAAAAATATTTCACAAATTAATAGTATAAATATAAATAAATTTCTTAATTTTTATATCTTATTTATTTTATAATAAAACAATTATATATATATATATGAATAAATAAATTATTTGTGAAATGCTAAATGTGATAAGTAAATGCTGAATTGGAGAGATAAATAGAGATGCTTAAATTGAAAAATCTAAAAGTTAGTAAGATATGTACATAGGACCAATTTAAGCACCTAAAATTAACCTAATGGATATAAATACTAATTTGATCGAATGAGAGCAAATTTTCAAGAACATTTTGGCTAAACAAAAATACTTGTTTTCAAGAAAAAATATATTTTTCAATTAATACCACAGGTAAATAAGACTTTAGATTTATAAGCATAAAATACCCTGAACTAATATCATGACTCTTGGGCGAGTTGTTAGAATACCTGAGATTTCAAAGTTTACCATCAACATGTCTAGTTAGGGCATTTATGAACCCACTTTGCATCCTATTTATCTAGCCATTTCATTTCCATAGCTCCTTACCTTTTTTTTTTTGGTTAATAGGAAAATATTCAGATCAAGGTATCAAGTCTATTCCCACAAATGGTTACGGTTTACTGTGAGGGACAAGACCTTTATTATCAATCGACTGTGATTGGATTACAATTCCATCCAACTCAACCTTCTAAGAGTGTGTTTGGATTACAATTCCATCCAACTCAACCTTCGTACAATCAATTGGTAAGAACAAAACTTCTCTTCAACCCCACCCTACCACATTTCCAAACACACCTAAGTGATATAAATTTATGATTATTGTACATAACCTCCCAAACTTGGGTGTCTCAAGAGAAACATCAAACTATATAACAAAAGGCACTAAAGTGGACAATCTCCAAGAAAAGAATAGTCCAAAGAGACCAAAATCTCCAATGCATTACCTCCTCTCAAAATGAGATTCTTGGCAATGTGGATCTAACCAGTCTTTGGGAGATCCCTTTGTCAAGTTGACACTTACTTTGCCCCCACCCACAAGCTCCCTCAGATTATCCACCTTATTCTCCCTACCCATCCCACTATTTCTCTTATCAGCTTCTTTCAGTTTTTGCTTCAGCTTCTGCTTCCGGTTAGAAGAATTTAGCTCTTGCTGTTTTGCTAGGGAAGGAGGCGCCCCGTGCGGGCCCAGATAGATGTTCTCTTCCTTTTTAGCCTACAACAAACAAAAGTAGTTAGCATGAAGATTGTTTTCGCAACCAGTATCATCAATGTCTAAAACCTGAAAATTATAGTCTTCATTAAGACAATTTTCTTTCGCTAACCTTGGCTGCGGAATTCGAAGATTCTACAATAGGAACATGCTGTTTACTTTGATCAGAGTCTCCAATTCCCAAACTTGGAATCACAAATCCATCAGTGTCTACAATAAAAAAAAGAATCCACCCATTCAAAATCAAAATGCATTTTTTTCCCGGAAGAAGCCATCCCAACTTTCCAAAACAATTAAGTTTTAAGATGCATGCATCTCACAGGAAAGAAACAACTATTGCCAAGTCAGTTAGTAAAAATCTCCGAAGACAATCACAGAAATCATTTTCATTGCCACATACAGCACAATAAATCGCAAAACTGAAACATATTTATGATTAAAAAAACACACATAAACAAGTAATAGCTAAACTAAATTAATGCTAAAATTCTCTGTTTGCTAGGAGATGATTCCAACCCTAACTAAATCCCTCTAATTTACATGAAAGTCAAACAGTGTTAAAAAATTGAATCAGCAGGATATCAAATAAAGCAGGACCTATAAGCATTCCACACGATTATGATCCTAAAATAAGCACCGAGCGCCACAGGCAATGCCCCCAGAAAAAAAAAAAATCAGATAACATGACAAACCCACAAACAAGAACAGCGAATTAATTAATATTAATAACCAATCCAATTTTCAATATTTTGCATTGTGACTCAAATAAAATCCACATAGATGCAATATATCAATAAGATTCAATCTGGGACTAACACAGAAACAAATCTTCATTGTCATCTTCAACAATTTAAAAAACCCCATTTACAAATCCATCAGTAATCCATTCAAAACTCACCACCACGAAAGAAAAAGAGATAGAGAGAGAGAGAGACAGAGAGAAGAAAATACACAACACAAAACAACCTCAAAAGATCCCTGTTCTCTACACGGGTTCTCTGTTCCCAGTTGTGTCATCCAGAACCCGAAAAGGAAAAGGAAAATAAAAAAGACGAAATCAAAGGAAAAAATGGCATACCCCACTCGTCTTCTTGTTGTTGAATCTGAGGAGAGGGGTCCATCGTAAACTGACGACCATGGATTTGCACGCGCACAGGGCGATAAAGCCCGGTTGAAGAGAGAACAACCAAAATTCCAGCAACAGACAGTCTCGAGAAAGAATATCACGTAAATAATCGATCAATCCAGAGATTAAAGATGCTTGCTTTGTGGAGGAAATTGTGAGGGCAATTAAACCCCAACTCTAGGGTTTCGCCGCGCGCGTTTCATCGCGTGCCTGAATTACCCCTTTGATTTTGGGGCAAAATTACTTAAAGATTAGATTGCAGTCCTACACTGCTGAGGGTATTTTTGTCATTGACATTCTCGAAGAGGATTCTTCAGAGCATATGCTTCATTATTTTTTCCTTTTTTTCTTAGAATGATTGACAATTTATTAAAGAAAAAGATTCGCAATTATTTTCATTAGATAAATTTATATTTTTATTTTTGAGTGAGACCTTACTATCATTTTGAAATATTTAATTCTAAATTTTTATATATTTTTTAATCTTTCAAACATTTAGTAAATTTTCTTATTACTTTTTTATATAAAGGTAAGTTATTTATTATATTTCTTTTCTTCCACTATTCACTTTTAATATTATATTATTTATTTACAATTATCATATTATTTATAATATTTATTTTATTAATTCAATTTTATACTTAAAAAATGATATTGATAGATTTATTTTATTTTTTCTATTATTTTTTTCATATAAGTGGAGTGATATTATTTCTTTACTTATATTTGAGAGTAATTTAGACAGTTATCTTAATTATATATATTACAATTGTACTCAAATTTCAAAATATAAAGAAGCTATTTCTCACGGTTTAGCAATTATTAAATTTCTGTTTGGTTCTTGAAATCACTTATTTACTTTAGCTAAGATGAGACATAATCAAATGATATTGCACAAAAATATTATTGATAATAAAATGAAAAATTATTAAACGAATGATTAAAGTGAGAGACTTTTAAAATATGTAAAGAACAATAATCATTAAGGAGTAGGCATAATAATCCACAAGATTTCCCACCAAGAAACATAATCAAATCGAAGTCACGAGAAAGCATTTGATCAATGCGATGTCTTTTTGTGAATGGCCTCTTTTTCTATGATTTTGTTGTCTGATGTTCTCTTTCATTTTTTATAACATCATTTCTGCGTCGGCACGAGCAAATGATTATGAGAGGGATTAATGCTAAGAATTGTATACAGCAAGGTAGAAAATGGTGAAAAAGCTGACAGGGACATTTCACGTTTCTGATTATGTAATTGCAAATTCTTTTCTAGAAATCAAAAGATAATATGCAGTGAACCCTTTTACCAAATTTTTGTTCATCTTTTTTTAAATAACTCACATTCTTAACTGCATGTGTATCCTTTTACCAAAAGATAATTTTTTTTTCTTCATCAAAAATACCCCTATGTATAAAAAGAGTCTTGTTCAGTAAATACAAGAGTTAGTTTTAGATCTATCCAGTTAAGCACAAAATCTAGACATGTAGCTGTATAAATCTAGGCTCTTGAAACCTTGTACAAAATGAAAACTATTACCAATTGGTCCGAGTAGCTAATATGTTACCTAGTGTGGAACAGGAAAGGAATGGAGAGTACCTAACAATGTTATTGATCTCTTCTATGATGGGGCCTTCACTCCATTAAAGTCTGCACGAGCATGACATGCAGAAGCAGAAAAGGACTTGAGAACAATTACTTCTGCATGGCTGATGAGCCTAGGCAATAATAGAAAGTAGGTCATTCATTATTACAAAATATTGCTTCTTGCTTATTTAATGTGTCTTAGTTTATTATGAAGTGTAGTTGTTTGTAGGGAAGTTTTGTCAACCTGCCATCACCCTCAAATTTCATAGCGGCAAAAAGTTATACAAATGTGAATTCTGAGGTATGTGATGGAAATCTAGTATGGAAAAATGTCATCTAGGGAAGTGTCTCAAGAAAGGAACTCCCATAAAGAAGTGTTGTTTTGAGAAATTTGTAGTTTCCTGATTTGGTGTGTTGAGTTTCTTAAAGGGGTTTTGATTGGTTATGAGTAAAATAGAGGGAGAAGCAAGGCCCTTGTTGAGCACATTATCCATTGATTTGATAAAGCTGTTTTCTTGGGTCAGGTATCTAACCATGTGTTGGGGAGGGGTCAGAGATGTCTGGCACATGCATTCGACAAGTCCAAGGCTTTGAGGTTGTAAATATTCTTGGGAAACAAACAGGTTTGCTATCTCCAAGAGAATCAGATGCAGATAATAAATAATAAAAGGTTTCGTGTCAGAGAAAAAATAGAACAAACAATTTGGTTTGAAGTTGGATTCCTTGCTAGCAGAGTTGCTCAGCAGTTGAAAGGAACTTGATCTTTCAAGAATCAGATATCACCAAATGTCACCCTTATCAGGTTTTGTGAAAAAGAACATGTTTTCTTTGGGGTTCTAGTCATGATCTTACGAGTCTTGTTGTCATTGAAAAGCTAAAAGTTTCCCTCCTATGCTTCTTGTTTGACGTTTTAGCAACAGTTTAAAAAATAGGCAGCATCGCACAAGGTGAAAGTTATTAACTTATAGCTTAAAAAGGCTCTTATGGCATCTCAAATTCCTTTGTAGCACATTGAAACTTTTCTCTAACTTTGCTCTCACAATCTGTATTTTAAGCTAAAAAAGTACAGATTGAACGCATTTTCAGCCACTTTCTTGTAGTCTTTTTCACAGATATTCTTCACATCTACACTACTTCTTGCAGCCTTTGCATTTGGTTTGGCTTTGACACAAGAAGTATATTTCTAGTAAATGATCATGGTGAAAGTAACAAAGCAACAAATCAGTCACAAGTTGTGTTATAATTTTGGCATTTTATTACCAATCATTCTGGTTCTTGTCCTTCTATTTTCAATTTTCATTTTCTTTTCAGTTTCTGAATCCTATCCTTCCCTTCTTACACTACTGATTGCTCTTCTATCTACCTTGTTTGTTGTCACACTGGCAAAGCAAAAAGGGTCCTTACATGAAAATCTTGTCCAAGATAACCAGAAGAAATCGGAGTTACAGCCTTCATTAGGAGATGTTACTACCCAACAAAGTGAAACTGCTCAGAGCCAAGTTGAAGCACAGTCAGAGTCCTCATTTCCATTATATTGTGAAAGCAGCAACTTCATGGATAAAAGTTTTGCACTCAGTGCTGAGAAGTATGAACAACAAGCTGATCCACAGTCAGATACATCACTTCCATCATATAGTGAAAGCAACACTAGCTCAACGATGGGTGGAGAAAGTACTGAGATTCATCACTGTAGAAATCAAAATCTTGATATATCTGATAACTTGGCGTTTGATGATTATGAGGAGGAGGAGGACAGCTTGATTGAAATCAAACTTCCAAACAATCACTTTTCAGAGTTCTGGCCAGAATACATTTTCAAGCAGCAAGGTTTCACAGAGCTCATGGCAGAAATTAATGAGATGAATGAGGATGAAAACTTAATTGAGATTGATATCTACAAGGGATCCACAAAACATCAAGATTTGAGATTAGAGAAGGGGTTGATTTGTTGAAGAGATCATTGTGTTCTTTTAATACTAATTTGTATCTTGAGCTGCTATTTTTGTCATTAACCATTTTTCCTTCTTGATGTTTAGCAAAATTTTCTCTTATTATCTAGGCCTATTATTCTTAAGTTGCATTTTCTGAATGATGTGTTAGTTCTAATCTTAATTTTGTGAGTTTCGTCACATTACATAACATAGTATGATTATGTTTTGTTAGAATGGCTTTAGAGGAACATTTTTTGAGTGCCTGTCATCAAATTGTTTTGTTCTGTTCTACTTTTCCATTCTCTTCAAATCCCTCATATCTGGGAAAGTTGATTTGCCTGCATTACTACACAATCATGTCCAAAGTTGCAAGATAAAGGTCATTTTACCAAACCACTCTCGAGTTTGATATGTAGTTGGATACATATTTGGGAAATATACAATACCAAAAATGATTGATTAAGTCATATATAAATTATTTTTAAGATTCAAAAGCTTCTATTTTAGACTAGTATTAAATAATTTATATAAGACTAATGTTAAATAAATTAAGAATAGTTTTTTTGTAAATTTTAGATGGGCCATTTCTTTAGAGATATTTTCATAAAGAAAAGTGAAAGTTGGATATTTAAAGGGTTCAAATAGCATTCTGCTACGCCCAAACCATTAAACTAGTTGCGTGGTCCTGAGAGGCTTATTCACGGCCCAGAAAGGACTCACTGCACAAAAAAAAGGTAGAAAGAAAAACCAGAAAGGACTCTTGGCTTAAAAATATAAACGTTAAGTAAAAAATAAATGAGTGCTATAACTATGTTCATACTAAAAGTGTAATAAAATGTTATCTTTCAAGAAACTGTATTAAAAATTTGATATTTTTAGTTTTTGCTGTCCCTAAGAAAATGATGCGTAAGAAACCAAAAGAGATGAACAAATAAAAGGAAACAAAAGAAGGTAAAGGACATGACATGAATAATAGAAATTAAAGGAATGATGCATGGGAGGGTGACCCACTTAGAACAATTAATGTTCATTAGTGGAGGCCTACATGCAAAGTCACCATTGACTATAACTAAACCAGTGCCACCCATTTTCCTTACTTGAAAGCCCTATGTCTCTATATCATTCAACTATAACTCATTATTTTCCAACCTCATCTTCATGCAACTAACTCATGGCATCATTGTTCCTTCAGTTTCTGCTACCAGGTTCTCATTTAAGGGTATCAGTATGTACACAACTCAGTACATAAATGTATATGAATGTGATAACTTCTTATTCAACTTCTGAAAAGTTTGATGCATAATATTACATGGTTTAAGGACTTAATCAATGTTTTGGTCTTTTTTCGTAAATATTTCCTTTGGATATTCAAACCAACACAGCACTTTCACTTGATGTGCCACCACTTCACTTCCAATTGGGTGCCTTAAAACTCTCCACGTCACTCTCATCGTTATCACTGCCCTAACTCATTAATAGTACCTCCAATGACAAAACCAGAGAAACCTCGTTTTACATCTTTTACAGGAATTAGTCATTTCATAGATAAGAAAAAAAATATTGATTAAATTGTTATAATATTGGACCTGTGTCATATAAAGCTGGAACAAGAAAAGTTAGAGTTTTAGGTATTGAAAAGCATGGAGAAATATCCAACGTGCTTAATGGCAACATGACAATGATTTGGGAATGTGTGTTACATTATAATACATGGTACTTGCAGAGTAAGTTTCCGTTTCTGAGTGACATACGTTGTTATACAGAAATAGATGGAATGTCTAATTTTGCTTCAAAAGGAAGAAAACTATTCATTCATTCCACGTCTTGTTCTCCTTTGCCCTACAACTAATTATTCACCATCTAATCATTCATCACAACCCTTTTCTTCAGGAATCTCACTGTGTCATTCCCAACACATCTAATCACACCCTTTTCATAACAAAAAAAAAATGCTAAATCATAATTAATTACAACATTTTTTAATCTTAAAATTGTTGAAAGATAATCGTTTTTTGTCAAAAATATAAAATAACAATTCTTTAATCGTTTTCAAAACTAAAATTATATCTTTGATGTGGAAACTTCTATACAAAATTGACATGCATATATAGAAGTGGAAGCTCCTTGGAATTTTTTATTATTTTGGAGTAACAACATGTATATATAGAAACAATATATTCACTCATCGGGACATCATTGAATTTCTGCTACATACTAAGAAAATCACCAGTTTTATACAGATACACCAAAGTCAACAAGCATATCAATGTCATATATAAAATAATGAACACAAGTTGTGTGTTTATTAATATTAGAAAGAAAAAAAAAAAAAAAGGAAAAGAGGAGAGGGCGATTAGAGAGTCCAAGTCGGAGCGAAGGATGAAGCGGATACGAAAGGAACGGTGTAGATGGTTGCTTGCTCATCAAATCGGATGGTAGAGAAGGCGTCAGTGGAAGCAGAGACTTATCGACTAACAACGGTGTAGAAGGAGCCACGTGTCCAGGAGATAAAGGCTTATTAAGGTGTCTGATCGAACGGACCCTGGTCATTCGATTCCATTCATCCATTTTCTCTTCACTCTCTCTCTCTCTTTCTCAGTGAGAAGTCAACTGAAGAAGGAGAGTAGAGTGTTGAATTTATTGCGCATTCGGAATCGAGACTGAGTCGATGGCTGACTCGGACAACGACTCGGGGGGAGCGCAGAACGCGGGGAACAGCGGGTTCAGCGAGTTGTCGCCTCGGGAACAGGACCGGTTCCTTCCAATCGCGAACGTAAGCAGGATCATGAAAAAGGCTCTGCCGGCGAACGCCAAGATCTCGAAGGACGCGAAAGAGACCGTGCAGGAATGCGTGTCGGAGTTCATAAGTTTCATAACCGGCGAGGCCTCCGACAAGTGCCAGCGCGAGAAGCGGAAGACAATCAACGGCGATGACCTTCTGTGGGCCATGACCACCTTGGGATTCGAGGACTACGTGGAGCCCCTCAAGATTTACCTCCAGCGCTTCCGCGAGATCGAGGGAGAGAAGACCGTGGCTGCGCGCGACAAAGACGCCGCCGCCTCCGCCTCCACCGTCAGCGGCTACGACTACTCTCCGTCTTCCGCCGCCGCCATGATGCATCATCAGGGACACGTGTACGCCTCCCCCGCTTTCCATCAAGTGAGTGCCGCTCCTGTTATGGGTAAGCCTGGGCCTGGGCCTGGGCCCACTTATCCTGCCCCTGGTAGACCCAGATAGATACACACACATACGTCGACGTGGTCCTCTATTTGCCACTCCTTTTTTTTTTTTGTTTATTATATTATTTTTGAAATCATAAAAAACGCATGCATGACTCACTCCTTGTAGTGATAATTATAACAAAGACTAATGCTTGATTAATTAATTGGAGGCTATGTTAATTTATTTAATTAAACTCTTAAGTGAAGAAATAATAATCGATTTTTGATTGGAGCACCCACTCTGTAAAGTTAAGACAGTGACGAGTGGGTGGGTTAGTGTTGTTTACTGTTTCTATCTTTCTTTTTTTCTTTTTTTCTTTTTTTTCTTTTTTTCTTCAACATCTATTATTACTATTTATTGTCTTCATTATTTATTTCCCTCCAATGCATATTCTCAATTGTTTCTCTCTTATCTGTACTTTACATATACCATCTAGCAATTTTTTTTGTTACTTTTTCATATGCACAACACCTTCACCTGGACACAATCTAAAAGCCCAGAAAGCCCAAAACTATACCATCTGCTAATGGATCGGATCATGTAACACTTTTCAATTAATCAAAAAACAAAAAAAAATTCGCAGATTAGAGTTTGGGCTGTTCATAACAGATCTAATTCAATGAGAACTGAATAAATAGTCTCTAAAACCAAAAAAATATTGGATTATTGGATTGAATTCAACTAACAATTTGATTTTAAAAACTGATATGATAGAACGAAATGAAAGTTGTAATATATGTATATTATTCATAAATTTATAATATTAATCTTGTTTTCTTTTTATATATGTTTGTATAATTATTGCGTAACTTGTACTTATATCTAATTATGAAAACGTAATTATTTGAGTTAAGATAATTATTAAGTTTATACTATTATATATAAATTTAGTATTTTTTCGAAAGTAAAGATTAAACTGAAGAACGATCCGATCTAAAGTGCTTCAAATTAAAATTTTAAATCAAATCGACTGAACCATGAATTAAGAGATCAAAATAATTGTATGGGTGATTCTTTTATTCAAAATCGATTCAATTTAGTATGCAAAGAGTATAAATTTTGTTTATTTTTAAATATCGCGATTTTTTTATTTAATCTCTGATTTGGTTAAATTAAACAAGAAAGCCATAACATTTAAAACATAACGAAAATTTATTGATATTTAAATGAATTGAAAATGAAAAAATTGCACTTAATAAAAATAAATGAAATATAATAACCTTTTAATGTTTTACCAAAAAAATCTTCTTACAAGAATATAAAATTATTTAATAAGTAATTGTTCATTTGAACGAAAGTTCTGTTATTTACGTGTGGAAGGAGATAAGATATTTTAATTTTATTTTTTTGTTCTCCAAGTCAGGGAAAAGATATTTTTTAAGGAGAAAGATTGTAATGTTATCTATCCCTCCTCTTTGTCTCCCTCCTCATCTTCGCTCCCCCATCTGGCATAACAGTATCCAAAATCGAATCTTTTCTGAAGCATGGCTTGCTCCACCTTCCTCTGCACCGTAGCGTTTAGCTTCTCACAGAAACCACTTCACTCCACCTTTCTACATTCCTCCATCAACCCCTCTTTTCTCACACTCAACATTCTTCCTAAAAAATTGAGAAAACCCCACCAACAGAGAAGCCTTATAGTGGCCAAATCCAATGGCAGTGACTCTGCCGATGTTCCTGACCGTTTGATTTCAGCTCTCTGTTACTTTTACCCTTTCTTTGATGGCATACAGTATGGAAAGTATGTAATCACTCAGTTCTACCCTGTTCAGGCCATTGTTCAACCACTGGTCCCTGCAATACGAGTTTTCAAGAGCTTCCCCTTTAATGGGTTCCTAGTGTTTTTGACCCTTTATTTTGTTGTCGTGAGAAATCCCAATTTCAGTAGGTATGTCAGGTTCAACACTATGCAAGCCATTGTCCTTGATGTGCTCTTGATTTTCCCTGACCTCTTGGAAAGAGGGTTTAATCCCAGGGATGGGTTGGGGTTGGATTTGATAATGAGTTTGGATAGCACAGTGTTCTTGTTCCTCTTGGTGTGCTTGGTTTATGGTTCTTCTTCTTGCTTGCTGGGTCAAATCCCCAGATTGCCCATTGTTGCTGAGGCCGCTGACAGGCAGGTTCTTTGAATCACCAACCATTATTGATCATTTACTTGTATAGCAAAGCAACTTAAGCCTAAGTTGGAAAAGTTTGCATTTTCGCGTCCTTAATAGCTATCCTACAAAGCTTCTGCAAAACGGATTTTAGTTGTTTCTTACGTTTCTGGATTCTTGTATGTCTTTCTCAATTAGGATTGAATTATTGTAAGATGATGAGAAGCTTCCCTTTCTCCATTGTTAATTGAATTCAATGTTATATCTCTCTGGATTTACTGAATGTTTATGGCTTTTGAGTTGTCACGTTTCACACACAGACACATTAATTTGTTAGTTCTTACATTGTTAGGTTTTAGTTTGAGCTATCTGAGAGTTCAGACTTCAGAGTGGTGTTTTTCGACAATGGTTATGCACAAGGGTGGAGGAAGCACAAATTAAGGTACTTTACTAATGTTAGAATCTTTTTCTATAGATATGTTTTGTATATCCATATAGTTTTCTAGGTTGATAATTTTTTTTCTACATATGATGGAGGCAAGGAAACACAGAAAATCGTTTGCTGCATACATATGCAGCAATACAGCATGCAGCTGTGGATAGTATTAAACTATTAATGTTATGTTAGCTGTTATTGGGAAAGTTAGTCATGATGATCCCTATATTAGATCTCAAAGCATTTCATTAGTTTCTCACCTCTGTTTGATTAGTAACATATTTGTTTGATCAAGGATAATCTGTGTGACAATTTTAGATTTTACCCATCCCCTTTTATCTTTCATAGCTTAAACACATATAAAGTGGTCATGATGGAGTGTGAGCCCGACTTGAATGTGATGTGCAAGTGGTAAGAATTCTTTCAATATTTATGACATAGTAGGCTAGTTCCTTAATTGATATGAGAAGCTTTTCTGAGAGATACAAGATGGTGTCAGTGCTCGAAGGTGGTGGGACTAGGATAATCCAAGAGAGGTTTAATCATTCTTCATTTAGCATCTAAAGGTGTTACATGCAGTATATATTCCGATTGTGAATTTAAAGTTCCATCTCTCTTCCCAAGTTTAGGAGGGCTTGAGGATTGACAACCCTTAGCAACTATGGCTTCATATCCATGCGTAACTTCAGTGTGAAATCAAAGGATAACAGGATGTCAATATGATAGCCTTGAGTATCCATTCTCTTCTGTAATGTGGCATTGGTTACTCTTAGGGTGTGTTTGGTAGAGTGGAGGGGGAAGAAGGGGGAGAGAATTAATTTTGTGTGTTTAGTAGTGGGAGAGGACAGAATTTGTGGGATCCACTATACTATTTCTCACATATTTTTATTCATCTCTCTATCTCTCTGCATACTTCCTATAAGATCAATGAAATTACATAACTTTCAAAACACTTTCTCTGCATTTCTCACCTATTTCTACTCTACCAAATAATCAAACATTCTATTTTATTTATTACCTATTTATCTTTTCTTAACTTATTTCTTCTCTATTTCCATTTCCTCTATTTCTTTCTTCAAAACCAAACTCAGTATTAGAATAGTCTTGCTTTGGTCTCAGTATCCACTTAAAAGAGCGACCGGGATTCCATTTTTTCATTGTTATACTACTTTCATTATTCATCTGTTGTCTCAAATAGGTTCAAGATGTCCCTCAAGTGGGATATATAGGTAATTGACTACTTTTCCATGTTGACGTTGATAAAAAGCAACTGCATAAAATGTGGTTCCAAAGGTTCTATTCTTGACCTCACCTATAGTATTTGTGATTAGCTACACAATGCCCATGTATTGTGGCTTTTGTTCTTGAAAAAAATGCTCATAGATGTTGAACCCCCATCAACTACTCTGTGTAATTCACCTGGTCCAATATCTTACATCAAACACTTGATAACATTATCTTGTGAAATGCTTTTATTTATTTCCTTTCACCATTTCAACTTAACATTCCTCTTCGCGTTTTTTCTCTTGCCTCTTGGTAGACATAACCACTTGCCTCCCTGAATTACTGGAATCAGCAGGCACAGGTATGGCAAACTAGCTTGACATGCTTATCCAACTGTCATGACTTGTTTCTCAATTTGCGGCCCCCAAATTTATATAGGGAGGAACTTGTGTTCTGTTTATTATGTTTGTTTCATACCCCATCACCCTGCGGTTTTCATTGAAAAATATAATGAAGTGTTTTTCACTGAATATTAATATGATAAACTTTAAGGCATGCAATTTTTCTATTTCATTTAAGACTGGACAGTGGACATGATGGTACTTCTTCGAAACCAACAAATCGTACAAACCATTTATGCATTTAGAAGCTTCGGAGTTTGATGTTGGCATGTATTTTAAGGCACCTATGGTCGTTTGAATAAAAAATTAATAATTGGCTAGTTGAGACTTTACCTCTTTATAGTCAATATAAATCCTTGTCCTTTATACTTTTGAGTTTAGTCAATGTGAAGTTAGAATCCTTTTTATATTGATGATTACTTCATATATAGTTTTTAAAATAATTACCATAAAAGTTAATAAATACTATTCTTATTGTGTATATGACAATTTGTTATTAGATAATAGTTTCACAAATCTTTATATTGTTGATTGAATTCTTTAATGTTTAATCGTACGACACTGGCTAGTTAAATCTCTATTTATCGTGCTAGTTTGGTGCCATACCTAGCCCCAGTACTTTCCTCTCTTCTACCTTTAAACTTTCCTCTTGTATCCCTTTAAAGTTGCCTATAATTGGTGTAATACTCAAATTTTCAAGCAATCCTTAATAAGTACAGTATTAGTGAATGATTTTCTTTCTTGTAATATTAAATTTAGACGAAATTATATCAATAGATAATAAGTACAGTATTAGTGAATGATTTTCTTTCTTGTAATATTAAATTTAGACGAAATTATATCATTATTTTTCATTACAGCAGCAACTATAATTATTGACAATCGAATATTATACAACAATAAAGGATCTATGATTTCTAATCTTAAATGATCCTTAATTTTTACTGTCACATTAATACGATAAACAACAGAAGCGGCCAATTCAGACGAGAAATATAAAATAAGAAAGAAAAATGATGAGGGGGCCTAGAAATGGCAGAATCATGGAAGCAGGGCCTTGACCTTTCCCATAAGGCACGTAGGTGTAGGGATTAGGAGGTGCATAATAAGGAGGAGGTTCATAACCATAGCCAAAAGTGTAAGGAGCAGGAGGGGAACAACACTGAACACTTGCAGCAGGAGGACACTTGGACTGGCCTTGACCTGCCTTGTGTGGTGGTGGTGGAGGAGGGGCACCATATATAGAATAATCAGAAGGTGGTGGTGGTGCTCCATAAGCAGAATAACCAGAAAGTGGTGGAGTGACCTGCTGACATGAAGGATTATCACATTTGGTTTTGGGACAGTTCTCACAAGAAGTTGGGGTTGGGATGACATCACCTAATGCATCCCCATAAGCTTTAAGATCAAAATTGGACTCTGATAATAGCCTAAGGGCTATAACTACGACTGCCAGAAATTTTGCCCCAAACATGTTCTCTTCTCTCAAGTTTAATGTTTTGCTTTAGACTAGGAAAATTCATTTATAAGAAGCAATGATGGGGATTGCAATGATGACCTTACAAAAGCTTTAGAGGAAGAGTGTTCTAGATTTGCTGTTTTCATTTGCAACCAGCACCTGTTATACAGTCTTGGATCTTTCGCTTCTTTTTCTTCTACCCATTGGATATGGTGCCACACGGCAGCACATATGTCATCATATTATTGAACTAGCACACACAAATGTCCTCCACTTTGAATGACTCTGTGCTAGCTAACGGATTGATAAAGTTTCAACTTTTCTTTTCACTTTTTCTTTTCTATCTTTAAGTTTTGTTTAGACCTTGTCATTTTCATATTAGGTAAATGCTGTGTACTACCGTTCATGATGGAGTTCATCACCATGATGAGTGTATAAGGTGAAAAAGTTTTATCAAGAAACTGTGTCTTTAAAGTAGAGAAATTTATTGCACTTCGGAGATTTGGGAAAAGAAACGTATTCATGATTTTTCACATCACTGTATCTTATCTACCATCTTTAAAACCTTACTTCGTTTGTAAATAAGTATATCGAAAGATGAAACAAAAAATTAAAACGAAGAAAAAGTTTCTGGAGAAAAAACTTTTTGAATTTGTAAATTTAATTTTTTTTCTACCAAATAAGCAAAACCCATTTGAATATGATGATTATGGTGGTTTCCAAAGGTACCTCCAATGGGCCCAAGCTCCATTTAAATTTCCAGACCCAATAGAGACAATAATGGGTGGGTTTTACAGTGATGGTTCAGGTGGTGGTGGAGGCTCCAGTAGCAATGCCAATGTTTTACTATGATGATCATGTTGCTTACTTTAATGGTGACAACTCCTTTGGTAACTAATGAGATGTTGCAGAACAACAACGATCCAAGGGTTTATATTTGTGGAGTTGTGTGTGGTTGAATAGTTTCTGGGTTATATATAGTCTGATCTAAAAGAGACAAGCTACAACATTCTCTTGTATATTTGTATATTTGTATTCTGTTTTGGCTTTTCTTTGTGTTAAAAAAAAGTGTCATGTTTTGTCATACTTAAAGCTGTCTCATTAAAATGTGTGAAACAATTAATATATTAAGTATCTAGTCTCTTTCTTGTACTCCTGTATCAAGTCAAATGAATGTAAGTTTGATTGAATGAGAAGTAGTTGATTTTATGATACTAGTTAGTTTAATTTGGACGTATTGTCAACTTAAATTTTCATATTATCATCTAGTATTAGGATTCACACTTTATTTAACAGGTTATAACTATCAAACTCATTAAGTGATATTTAACATGTTTGCACGTATAAACCTTTATACACAACTAGCATTCTGACTTAAATAATTATGTTTTTGAGTATGTAAACAAGAATTTAATGACTAAGTCCGTCAGTATATAAGAATTTACTGAGATATGAAACTTCTAAATAAAATTCAATACTTCGATACTCGGACCAAAAATATCTTGGACTCAACATAACAGTTTACACTAACTTATAAACTTCGTAAAAATTTAACAGAAAAATAAGTACGAAATTATAATAGCATTGACTTACAAGATTGTTATTATAGCTTGAGATTCAGAATTGTACATTTTCATGTTATACATTCACTCGCGGATTCAAGAATGTTGAAGTGAGCAACTTCAATTCTGAGTATCTGCAATTGATTACATAAATTATTTAATTTTTATTTATACGCAAATTTACAACACAATTATTTGTTTATTGAAAATAGGCTCAGATAGTGCAATGGCTCTTGCAAAGACCCATATGACATATAGAACGTAATGAAAAACTGGTAATTATTTATCATTTAAGTTCAAGTATAATTGTTGCTCTCTGATATAGTCAATCACTTCATCCGCAGTAAGGTATTTTATTGATAATCCTCTTGCAATGCAATCCCTGAAAATAGTTAAAAAAAAACAATGAAAATTGGACAACCTCTCCCTCTTTTAGTTTATGGTCCAGTAACTCTTGAAAGTAAACATTACCTTACTCTAGTTGAGCTGATTTGATTTGGTACAAGTTCATCCACAACTTTGATATTATCCTAAAAAAATTGTAGTGGAAAATTTAAAAATGCATAAAAGCTGAGTAGCAAATCAATTCTTTCTTGTTCTTTATAAAAACATAGCCAACGCAAAGAGAAGCACTGAAGTTTGGTCCGGGAATTGTTTCATTACTGAATATTTGAAAAATATTCATCCATATAAAGGTATAATGTCATGGTTCGTTCAAGTATCCAAGCCAAAAAGAAAGCATGTCAAACAAAATGTCAGGAAAGTTTTACTGTGAGAAAGTGTCTCAGACTCCGACACCTAAAGCAAAAGGAGTGTCCATTGGTTAAAAGCTAATTAGTAATCAAGGTTGAGAGGAATTGATCAGTTCTAACCAATCACAGCAACAAAAAATCATGCGTGCTAGCACATACAAAGGTAATAAATTTTAATCATTAAATTTGAAATTCCCGTGTTGATCAAACATCAATACGCGTTTGTATAAGGTACATAACAATTTTACCATAATATGGAACATACAAATACACACAGGAAACAGATTTGAAAATGTCCTATATTGATAAACCACATTTCATTTTAAACGCATATAGGTAATATAAATAGGTCAAGCTTGAAACGTGAAATACCTGATTCTCATTCAGAATTTCATTTTCAGATATAGTCTTCTGAACGTCTTGTCCTTCTCTGCCAATGCAGACTATTCCATAATCTTTGCATATAGATTTAACCTAAAGCACAATAACAAAATTATAGTTCATTGTTTCCACAACCGATGGCAAATCAGTATTCAGCAACATATGTGGCTATTCAATCTGTTTATCCACTAATCATCCAATTCATTATCATAAATCAATCTATGCTTCAATTATAAGAGTAAAACTACTAAATAGATTAGTTGAACTGGATCACCATTTGTTATTGGATAGATATTTTGCAATGCATTTAATATCAAGTAGTTCAACTGTTCTAAGTTCATTACTTTCTTTATGAAACAAAATCTTCAGTCTATTGTATTTGGGTGTAAGAATGTAATGTGTATCACTATTAAACTTTCTTTTATAAAAATACTTTTTGAAAAAAATATATATATAATGGATGGATTGATTAGATTTGTTTAATGTACTTTTAAAGGGTCGTAAATGGATTAGTGGTTATCCATTTCAATTTAAAATTTATCCAATTCATTAGTTTGACACTCCTAATCTATACTCCACCCATTCTTTGAATCTACATGGGAACAAATATTTGATTCAATAAAAACACCACAAAATCAATCTAATTTCATTGAATTTGAATTCCACGATCATTTAAGGTTAATGAGATTTTCAAATAGGGGAACTCCAAGAATTTTCAAATAACTTCATGTTAAATTAATCTGTGATAAACAATATGAGATTTTTCTATTATATTGAATGCATAATTACCTGGTCAGGAATCCAGAATCCAGGAATGCCAAAAGAGTGAAGGAGATCAGAACCACAGAGAAGCATGACCTTGAGGGATTCTACACTAATCAATATAAAAGCAAGTTATTGTATTGCTATAATATTGCCAAAAGCATGTATAGAAATAGAAAGAAATAAAAGCCTAGCACGGTACTTTATTTAATGAAGGGAACTATTGATGCTCCTTTTAGAGTAATCGCATTTAAATCAATGAACATATAGGATAGATGATATATAACTTTTGAAGGCTTTAGCACCATACAGAACCAATCCATCCAATCATGCATCTATATTGCACCACGAAATTCCACAAAACATGTCCAAACATCAAAATCCATATATCAATCATTTAAATCACAAAGTATTCCTAACACCAAATTTTTTTTTGAAGTTCATCAGCAGTAGGGATTAACATTAACGTGACTAGTTTTCATTATTAAAAAGGGATTACGGACCTGTTTGGGTAAACTTCTTTATTAAAAGTTGTAGGAAAAAAAGAAGAAAAAAGAGAAATAAGTTTTTCCATAAGCTAAAACTAGCTTATCCATAACTTAAAAATATGATTTTGGAGGAGCTCACTTGAGAAAGCTTCTATTAACTAGTTTTATACACAAACAAAAATTAATTTTAGTTTATGGAGAAATTTATTTAATTTTTTCTTCTAAGTACTTAGGTAGAAGTTCATCCAAATAAGTCCTAAGATAGCTGGTTTCAGTATCACTTTTTCCCTGTGAAATGACAATCACATTAATGTGATTTCATTAAAGGCTTGTTTGTATATCATACCTCTAGATACCAACCCTGTCTCACAAACAGAATTGTAGACTCTGGAGAGAACAGTTAAAGTGCGTTGATATGTGCTCTGACTTGCCTGTAGCAGTTTATAGCCAGATAAAAATGTAAAATAATAAGAAATAAGTTTGCCAGAGAGAAAATATTTCTTGCAACACATATGACATCAAAGCATAGTCTCTGAAATTCAAACCTACAGATAATAAAACTTTTTCACTTTCAAAGAGAATAGAAAGACGTGCAATCTGGCTGATAGAAAGAGTAATTTACCTCCCATTGATCAACCATAACAAAATCTGAACTTTTGCAAGCTAAATGACATAATTGTATTCTATGTTTGGCAGATATTAGGCCCTATATAAACATAAAAGCGAAATACAATTAGACCACCACGAGGCAGTGAAACTAATAGCAACACTTGATTAATAAAAATCATAATTTCATGAATAGGATTTGAACTCTTTCCTGAAAAAAGTAAATTGAAAACTCAATTGTGTTTTTAATCTCTAATAGATTGCTAACTGACTCTCAATAATTACAGTCTCGCAAGAATGGATAAAATAAATGAAGAATATTTTTCTCTCCTTTCTTGACAACATCATACCTTTTTCTTGTATGCATCATTCACAGGAGACAAGTAACCTCCAATTACGCAGTAGCCATCTGAATTCAATGCATCTCTTGCAAGCTCTAAGGATAACATCCACAAAAATATAATTTTTTTGAAAAAGATCAGACAAACAGAAAATAGATGAAAATGAAAATTAAATGAGAGGGAATATTACGAACATATAAACCCTTTCACCTTCATTTAGAAAGTAGATACCCGTATCTCATAACTCAAGAAAGCTAACCATACAAGAGGGACAGTATGAATTGTTCCCATGCCAATCCAACTCTTACGCACATCTATGTACAGCTTAGAGTTTCAATAACAGACCCAATTAAATGTATATGGCTTTTACAGTTATAATATAAATTCCAGTGGACAAAGAAGCCAACATTATTACATAATTTTTCTGAGTATATTGTACCAATGGTTAAAAAATGGTTTGATCACAAAATGCCAAAACCACTGTAAATAATAAAGTGATTATCATGTCATGCAGTGTTGGCTACTACACTATCGAGCAACCAATGCACATTTTTTTTTTTCACATGATGTAAATGAGATCTTAATTCCCCCTCCTTAATTCTTCTACACTCAACTGCAAAAAGGAAAAATATCAAATTGTTCAATAATCAATACCTTCAAGAGTGAAGGTACAATCAAGATGTCATTTCTTTTTCTTAGAGGAGTGGAAGGAGTTAAAATTATTCAAATTTTTATAAGTGCCAAAGCAGTATGAGTTGGTAGTGGAATAACAATTTTCTACAGTGAAAACATGAGGATATGAAAACAAAGAAAATAATCTGAGCTCTAAACTCAACTCACCAAACATGCGTAAATGCATGAAAGTAGGTGGATTAAAGCTTCCAGTTGCCACAAGAATTACGTATATCTTGCTGCTGTTGTATTGGGGCAGAGAGAAAGAATGTCATAATTCATGATAAGGTCAACAGAACACCCTCACAAAACTAACCAAAATAAATAAATAAATAATACAGGAACATACTTGCTCGTGTTTGCAGGGGCGGGCTCATTATTAGTCAAATTTAAACCCAATTTATCCCGTGGCAGTGGAACATCCATGACCTGAAGACATTAAATACCATCATTCCTGAAATCAAAATGCAAACAACTAGTTTTTCGATGATAAATTCAACTTGAAATTCCAGTTTCAAGATCTAAAGAGAATACAATATGTGTTTTTACTCAGTTATAGTTAAGAGATGGAGTTTCAAGCTAGAATTACAATTATACCCAACCACGCCTTCCTTTCATAATGAAAGAACCAAGTTTAATATAACAAATTGATCTTTGTAAAATAAAGGTTAATGAGAAGCAATATTTGTAAATAAATCGCAAAAATCACATTTTTCTCAAGCTAGGTCTAGGAACAAAGATGAAAGTGTTTGAGAAAAAAAAAAAAAAAAGGAAACTTGCTTAAAGGATTCTATTAACACAGTAAGAAATGTCCGGAAAAAGAACACCAAGGCAGAAACTGAAATCTCAAATTATGAGTAGAGTCTGTTAATTGTTACAACCCATGATTCCACCCAAAGTCAGCTAAGATCGCCAATTTTTCATAAATCTTCAGAAAAGAAAACCCAGTTAACTAAGAAACTAGTGAACTCATTTTCCCAAAAAAAAAGAATGAGAAAGAAGAGATAAACCAGCCACTAACAGCTAATTCACAAAGTCGGTACTTTTCAAACAAATTTAATTTGATGAGAATCAGGTGCAGGTCACTGTTGATGAACCAATAGAACAATGAGCATTATACAAAATATAAAACCAGTAGATTTGCTAAAGTGATAGAATAATATATATATATATATATATATATATATAGTATATTATAAATTGCCAATGAGTGAGCATAAACAAGTTTACGACAAACTTGGATTAGCGCAGTGATTCAAATTAGAGAATTTAAAAGATATTGCAGTGAATTGTAAAGAAATTAATTAAAATTACAGAGAGAAGGAACCTGGGTTTGTTGGGTGAGAAGGAGAGAGTGCTCCACGAAACAGAGGCGGGGGCATGCGTGCTCGATAATTTCACTATCAATTCATGAAACTTTGTTTCTTTGTTTGATGAAATTGGTTCCTTCAACCAACGCGTCAAATTCCAAATTCCAAATTCCAAATTCCATATTCCAATATTCCATTTCCATGCCCACACCATACTTCACGCTTTTTTTCTACAGAGTTCAATAAAATGGGCCAACTTTGAAAAAGTTCATTGTGCCCATCATCCTACATCGTACTTGGGCCTGTTAGGTTTTTACCTTCACAAGTTTCAATAAAAAAACATATTAAGTTTCTTTTATAAGTTATGTATATATTAATTTATAAAAATGCTCTCAGTTATTATCTTCTCTAAAAATTGAGTTTAACTAATGTATAAGCTAAAGTTAAATAAATTTATTTTCTTATTTTTTCCTAAAAATATTTCTTGATTTATGCTACTTTTTTGCCTATTCAAACTAAGAAATCTTTAAAACTCACAGTGTGTATAGATAGAGATTGTGGATGTTTTCTCAACACAAAAGATTAAATAAAAATTTGTTTCATAAATATTTTGTATTTTGAAGGCTTTTGTTTCTTTTTTAACCTGAGGGCAAAACACTATTTTCTAATCTTGAAGTTTTGATACATAAAAAGAAAATCTAAAAGTTGAATTTGCTTATTTATTTAAAACTTTTTTTGAAGAGATAGGTTACGGGTAATATAGATGATAAAACTTATCTTTTATTTTTACAAGTTTTATGGTAATGCATTTTCTTTTTCCATCTTCATGAAATTTTGTACTTCTTCTCATTCATATTGGAATGTAAGGACAGCAATAGAAGCAGAGGGGAAATGGTGACAAGTGGATGAAAAAAAAGGTTTCAAGATGTAATTAAGAAAAATTTATAGAATTAAAAAAATAACTGTAAATAAGAGTGTAAAAATATTTGAATTGCAATTGATGGTGATTACAGAGAGAGAGAGAGAGAGAGAGAGAGAGAGAGAGAGAGAGAGAGAGTAATTGATTTCTTGTTGATTCTTGGAGCGGGCATGGGCACGTGCATGTGCATGGTTGTGTTCTTCATCTTCAAGCTGTTCTTGGTCGCAGCCACAGAAAACAACGTCAGCTTCGACTTCCCTTCTTTCACTCCCAACGACAACAACATCACTCTTCTCGGCGATTCCTTTCTGTGGACCAACGGCGTCGTAAGACTCACCAGCCCCTCCACCACTTCCAGCACCGGCGCCGTCATCTACACCCACCCCATCCCCCTCTTCCACCCTCAAACCGCCACCTTTGCCTCCTTCTCCACCACCTTCTCCTTCTCCATCAACAACCTCGACCCCACTTCCTCCGGCGACGGCCTTGCCTTCTTCCTCTCTCCCAACACCACCTCCACCAATCTCTCCCTCTCCTCTCCCCTCGGTCTTCCCCCCTCCTTCGTTGCCGTTGAGTTCGACACGAGCCTAGACTCCTCCTTCGACGACCCCAACGAGAAGCACGTCGGCTTCGACATCGACACCATGAAGTCCCTCAAAACCGGTGACCCCACCTTGCACGGCATCGACCTTAAGAGCGGCAACACCATCATCTCATGGATCGACTACAACACCGATCGAACTTTGCTCACCGTTTTCTTGAGCTATTCACATCCAAAACCCGTCGACCCCGTGCTCTCTGTCAAGTTCGATCTTTCTCTACTCTTGAGAAACCCCGTCTACGTTGGGCTCTCCGCTTCCACTCCTGGAATGACCGAGATTCACGAAATCCAGAGTTGGACCTTTCGCAGTGCTTTTGGTCCCGCAAGAAAGAGGTTGCAACCTCACAACGTTTCCGTGGTGGGAACTGTTCCTATTTCTGGTTCAGGTTCTAGTTCTACTTCCAAGAAGCGTGACAAGAGGGTTGGCATTGGTGTGGTTGTTGTGGGTTCTGTCTCAGTCTTTTTGATCTTGGGGTATGTTTTTGTTCAGAGATGGAGGGATGGGAGAAAAGAGAAGTTTCAGAATGGTTTCGTGGCTTGTCCTAGGGCATTTGATTACAAAGAGTTGAAGTCTGCAACAAGAGAGTTTCATCCGAGTAGGATTGTTGGACATGGATCATTTGGGACGGTTTATAAGGCTTTCTTTATATCTTCTGGAACCATTGCTGCAGTGAAAAGGTCGCGGCACTCTCACGAGGGGAAGACTGAGTTTCTGGCTGAACTCTCCATCATAGCTGGTTTGCGGCATAAGAATTTGGTTCAGCTGCAAGGTTGGTGTGTTGAGAAGGGAGAGTTGTTGCTGGTGTATGACTTTATGCCCAATGGAAGCTTAGACAAGATGCTTTACAAGGAACCTGAAAGGGGGAGGCTCTTGAGTTGGTCTCACAGGGTCAACATTGCTCTTGGGTTGGCCACTGTGCTGGTTTACCTTCACCAAGAATGTGAGCAGAGAGTGATTCATAGGGACATAAAGGCTGCGAACGTATTGCTGGATGGAAACTTGAACCCTAGGTTGGGGGATTTTGGATTGGCTAAGCTCATGGATCATGATAAGAGTCCTGTGTCTACTCTGACTGCTGGGACAATGGGGTACCTTGCACCTGAGTATCTTCAGTATGGAAAGGCCACTGATAAGTCTGATGCTTTCAGTTATGGGGTGGTTGTGCTTGAAGTGGCTTGTGGGAGGAGGCCAATTGAGAGAGAAGGGACCAAGATGGTGAATCTGATTGAGTGGGTTTGGGGGCTGCACTCTGAGGGGAGGGTGATTGAAGCTGCTGATAAGAGGTTGAATGGTGAATTTGAGGAAGAGGAAATGAGGAAGCTCTTGCTCTTAGGATTGAGTTGTGCTAACCCTGATAGTGCAGAGAGGCCTTCCATGAGAAGGGTGCTCCAGATTCTCAACAATGAGGCTCCACCAATTATTGTGCCAAAAGTGAAGCCAACACTCACCTTCTCTTCTGATCTCCCTCTCACTATTGAGGACATCGTTTCTGATGCTGAAGAGTTCAGTACCACCCACTCTATGCGTGAGATCAGAATTGGCTGAACTCAACTTATTTTTTTCATTCTTTAATTCTTTCCAGGGACCATCATTTCTAATGCTACTCTACATTCTCATACATGATCATAGTTCATTCATTCAAAGTTATGGGCTAAACTATGTATGTTCAAGGCACAACAGAAGAAGCTCGTTTTGTTTCTGTCAAGGATCAAACAAGTAACAACAACAACTGTGTTTGCAATTTTATAATACAAAATGAGGAAGTAGAGAATTCACATACAAGTTTGTATATTTTAGCAATCATGCTGTAATGTTTCATTGCAGAATTCTTAATCAGTTGGTCTCATTTTGTTATCAAAAAAATTATCTCTACCCTATAATTATTTTATCTTGTAGACTCTCATCTTAAGTAAATCACATTCAACTTTTAAAAAACGAAATCTGTTAAAAGAATTTAATTCGTAAAAAATTAAAATATAAATATTGTTTATATAATTGAAAATATTTATTTATTATAAATTTTAATAATATAAAATAAACATTTATATCTTATGTTGTACAAGCCAAAAACTTGTTAATATTTTAATTTTTTGTAAATATTTTTATAAACATTTAATTTTTTTGTTAATAAAGTCTTTTTCAAGAAAATAAAATGTTTTTGAACATGCTGATGTCTACAGTAAGAAAGTGGTATCATGATTTGATGGATGATAGTACTATCCCATTTGATTAGCTAGGGTAAAAATTATAAAGACTAGACATGAATGACAATGCATGCATGTAAATAATAAGTAAAAAATATATTTAAAATTATTTTATTAAACATATACATATAATTAAAATTTTATAAAATTAATTTTCAAAATAAACCAATTATTTCATGTTTTAAAAATAAATAAATAAATCTTGCATGTGGTGGTATTGAAATTGATGTACTTATTTCATGACTTGTATAAGATTATGTTTAAAAATGATTTATTATTCATTAATGTTAATTGATTCTATTACTTAATTTCATTGTTACCTTTTATGAGAAGAGTCGTTTGAGGATGAAATCCAATCCAAACGACCAAAACTGACCTTTTATGCAGTGTTAATGGCAACAACTTTAATATCACGAAAGCAACATTTCCTATGTTTATTAGTTTATACTGGATTTAGGTTTGATATGTACAGTACGTAACTGGTTTTTCTACCAATTATGGCTGGTGCATCATAAAAATGGGGTGCTATATACAGAACTAGAAATGTAACAAGAACTAAAACAACCAAAACAAAAAGGAAAAAGAAAAAGAGGTCATTTTCTGATCTGAATATCGATCCTGTTTCTTCCTAATGCAGCCATCAGTGGGGTGTTACCACTGTCATAAACATTTTCTTTCTTATCAGCAATTGCTTCATTTGAGTAACATTAAGTTTAGATTTCTTAAGAAAATAAATGCTCTTAGGAGTGTCAATTTTTTAAGAGAAGATTAATCTCAGTGATAATTTAAGATATTTTTTGTTATTGTTCTCAGAACCAAACCAAACTAGTTCGAATTAATTGAGTTCAACCAAACCCAACTAGATTTGATTAATTGAAACCAATTACCGATTCATTTAATCTTGAAACCTAATCATGTAAACACTTGTAAAAGATCAGTATAAAACTGGTTCAACATACCTGCATATATCAGTAAAAATTGGTTGACTCAGTTTGTTTGATATCAAAAAGAAATAATTAAAACAAATATCATGATGATTAGTTACAGTATTCCTACAGTTAAATTATTAACTTTAAATTAGTGATTTCACTTATTCAATGACTTGTAATTGTTTCTTACGAAAAAATGAAGAGGAAAAGTGAATGCATGTCTATTTTGTTTTCTTCTTAAAAGTTGAGGTGAATTGATTCCAAGACTTATGAAAATAGGAGATGTTTCATGTTTCACATTTGACAACCATATTTACATATTAGATTAAAATTCGTTATTTTTAAAATTAATATAAATTTAACAGAAATATAAATGAACTAATATGAATACTTACGGATTTTTTTCTTCAGTCACTGATTTTCATCTCTTTGCTTCTTTATTTTATTCTACACACTTAGTTCCTTTTTATTTAAAACAAAGTATCTTATATCTATTTGTACTTTTCTTTTAACTGAAGTTCAAGCAAAACTTTCTGTATCTGATATATGTATTTGTATTTTTTAGATAATACACTTCAAATCCGACTCCTCTACAATATTGTAATAACAATCAACAGATTCTTCTTAGACATTCCAAAACTCAGTTGTGTCCATTTAAATTTGAATTCTATTTTTTTTCAGAAAAAGGTTGTATATGACAGTGATGTGAAGAAGGACATTTGAATTTTTCCACTCTCACTCCCATGGTATTAGACATACCATATTTGAATGCTTTGAAAGGGACATATAATCCAATCTGAGGCAAGAAAAGCTTGAAAACATACCTTGAATGGTGTAAGACATAGTGCTGCTGCATGTACCCTTCAAGTTTAGGTAGCTAGAAAGCAAAGGCATGTGAATGTGATGATGACAGAGGAAGAGAGAGCACACTCCCAACAAAGGCAAAGACTCCTTTAACCATTCCCGGGTTGTGCTCTCTCTCTTCTGTCAACATGAGAGATCAGATATCTCATCACAATCTCTCCAACCACCAATAAACCCTTCAACACATGCATTTCCATTCCTGTCATCAAGATCATCCTCTCCATTATATATCAACAATCACACCATATCATGCATTTGGATCAGACCATACACATATATTTATTAATACGGCATTTGCATGTGCACCTTTCCTGTATCAAACTAAGCATCTTTCTTCCTGTTTTTTTCCTACTCTATTTTTGGTCTCAATACATGTATGTTATATTGCTTGTTGCTGAATTTTTTAGCCATTATTTTCTATTTCACACCATCTGTATATACAATTATTAAATCACATTAAGGACTTTCTTTAAATAAACCTAGAGTATCCTCTGATCTAGAGTCAAAAACTGATATTAATCTATTTAGATCCGTTTAAGAAACTATTTTTTAATAAACCTTTTCAATACACGCAAAGAATATATCTATCAATCATATATTATGTTTATACATAAACAAAGTTGATTTCACTTACATCTTTTACTTAATTAAGATTTGAGACTAAGGTCAAGTTTGACAGCAATGCTAAAATTGAGAAATGGGTCCTAGTCATAAATAATGCTGGGAAATATTGTATACATTTTTGGAAACGTTTCTTTAATGTTGGATACAATTTTAAGACTGGGGTCTTAAATAAAAGAAAAATATTTGTTATTTCTAATTAAACCTGTTTATTAGCTTCAACTTCAAGTATTTATAACTTAATAGGTACTTAAAATGATAAGAAAAGTAGATACATAGATACAATTTTATAAGTATTTAGAATGAATCATAATCAAGTAGCAGTGAGTTTTACAGAAAATTGATTGATATCGAGATCTTAGATCTTATTTGCAAAAGGATTAGGAAAAAAAAAAACACATGTAGCCTCCTCTTAAGGTGAGAAACTAGACATGACATGTATATCTATGATGCTGATTATGAATATATTGAATGAGTATAAGAGTGTGTGTGTGTATACATATATATATATACTCTTTAGAAATGATATGATATGCACACAGATTATTAGTACATGATCGATGCTGTATCTCATCAACAGGAGTGAACAGTTAAGCAAGAATTCACCTGCATAATGATTATTTTCTTTATCAGCCTCACCAATTTAAGCTTTTCTCCTTTTGCACAGGTATGCATGATATCCTTCATATAGGTAGAAAAGAAGAAGATGGAGTTGTATAGAATGCAGAAGCATTGTAAAGATGGAGTTGTGGAGGGGAAGATGAAGACATTTTAGGCTCCTGAGGAAGATGAAGGTTGGAGAATGAGGAGAGAAAAACGTATGAAAGAAAAACTCTATGAAAGCTGAATATGTCACACCAAAACAATATAGCCGTTCTTATATAACATCAAGCTCATACAATTTAACCGATCGTACGGTGTATATATATGCCTATATGCTTTAGCTAACCTTCAATAGCTCTAATAAATGTGGAGATGTATTCTTAGGAATATCATTACCTAAATAATTAATTACAATGATGCTTAACTTTTTTGGTTCATTTTAAATAAATAAATATTTGCATGAAGTTTACCCTTTTCTTTTATTAAAAACTTCTTTTCGAAAATAAGCACGACTAATCTGAAAGAGTTGTCGGAAAGAGTAAACAAAGTCTCATGTATAGTACTTTCTCCGTTTTATATTGTTCTGTAAAAATTAAAACCAGTAATAATTTTTTTTTTATTTGAATAAAATTGTTAGATGATTGTGGACTCGTTTCTCAACAATGCAAAAATTAAATAAAAACTAAATTTTTACTCAAAGAAACTCATTAAGATAAGAACTAATACTGAACACGATCTTAGACATTATGTGATTCTCCAAGTAAAAACAATTGCATGCAGGCCCTTTAAGGTAAATTGTTTGAACACATCGAATTTGAGAGAGCGGTGGTTTGTGCGAAGAGGACAAGGAAAGTTTTATAACTGTTCGACTGGAACTGTCAGGTGTGTGTCGTTAGTTGAATGCAAAGAGCCAATGAACTACATAGCTGAATAAGATCCTAGGTAGCATTTTGCTTGTAAATGAAACTAGTTTAATGTTCATCCATAACATTGTACACATTTTTGAATTGCTTGTAAATGAAATCTTTTATCTTTTACTTTCTCCTCTTTTATTATAAGTCTAAAATGTATCTTTTTGTTATTTCATATTATATAAAGATTGTTAATTAATCTGTTGTTATAATTGAGCTAATAATAGAAGAGTTTAAATAATTTGAATGAAATAACAAATGTAAAATTAATTATTACTACTATTATAAAAAAATTGCTGATGAAATCATTTATTCTCTTGAATGGTAGCAGTATTAAGAAGAGAATACACTCCCCCCAGAGAGAGAGAGAGAGAGAGAAATGAACCAAAACCACATCTCGTGGACCTGCCTTCCTGTTTTGGTGTTTCTAATTAATGTCAGGGACCATGGTGTGTGTGTCTGTGATCTATGCTCTGTAGGGCTTTGTTTGTTCTCACCTGTGACTTCTGAGCAGAACAGAGAGGATGATTGTTTCCATGACACGTTGTAGACATGCACAACAAGTAGTAAAATACTTATCTCAGTCATAGCCTATGCATGGCAATGCATAACTCAGAGAAGCCAAATGTACACGCAGTCACGGTTAGCTTTGTTGCTTTCTCCTTATCTTCATTTTCCATGGAAGAACTTATCACAAGCACTCATCATTTCTCTAAAAGAAGTGTTAACATATTATTCACCTTCAAAACATTTTTGTGAAAATTATTTTTTTAAAAAAATATTAGAAGCTAGTCCCACGATTACATCATAAATGTCTAAATTAGTATTTAATTGAGTAGTATTACAAGTGGGTTCAAAGGCATTATTGATTTAGTGCTTGCAGTAACTTAGGACTAATAATTTAAATATTACTTCTATTCTTCGGAGATTGGTCCAAACTTACCAGAAACGAAATACTTGAATACTACATTACTGTATTACTGTTATATGCTAAAATAGCCAAGACAAAAACGAAAGTAAGGACTATGCCAAATGATACCCAAGGATGAGAAATGCACGTTATAGTAAACCTTTTTTTAAACCTGAGTAGAATATTTTACACTAGAAAATCATGGACATTCATTTATATCTTGTATTTCATAACCAGCCTTTTCTCATGCAACTTCTTGTATAGACAACAATTACAGGCTAAGATTAGCTAACTTCAAGCTTCTAGTTCATTCATTTAATCGTTATAAACAAACTGTAGCTATATGTGCCTACATATCATTTGCTACCAGTAACATTAATAACTGTGCACTGTAAGTAGCAGCTTAACAGTAAAAACAGCATTCCAAGTTAACTGCTACTGAACATTACACTTAATGGAATTTCTTGAAGCTGCACCAGAATGTGTATTATGCTGGAGAAATCTTTGAAGCTTGGACATTCCATTCAGCAATAGTATGTGTAGTTGTTATAAGGATCATCAATGCATCATCCTTCCATAGTTCCTGGTGAAATAGAACTTGCTGACAGTCTCATTTAAATATTTTCTATGGAAAGAAATCGGAGTGTCTGTTCTGGAAGTGCAGTATTCCACTGCAGGTTAAATGCTCGATTTCGAAGTATGATGAATTGGAGATATACCAGAACAGCCGCAACTCATAAGCAGCCTCTTCATTTTTCATTGAATGACATCTATTTGGGGATAGATTCACAAGGATTCCTTCCCAGAAATTTATTCTATGAATCACGCACTAAACGAGCTGCAAAGGAGCCATCTAGTGAATGTTTAACTGGGTTGGAGAAAAAGAAACCACTGCTTGTCACAAAATCAGGAGGAACATATCTGTCTACGGGATCTATGCGGAAATCCTGAAATTCAAATAATAGTAAATTAGCACTTAAAAATTAGACTGGAAACCGGAGTACTGATCTCCAAGTAGAATGATATACATGTGGTTCCTGTCAAACCCATACTGTTGCTGTGTCAAAAACTCAAAATTGAATCAGACAATCATGCCCCAAAAAAAGTTTACAGGGACCAAATCAAAGACATGCAAAACATTTAATTTCCATAGTTAAATTAAATCTTCCAGTAACCTCAAACGCTAATCAACAATATCCCTGAAACGTAAATTGCATCTAATTTCTCTAAAGAAGGCCCGTCACCAAGCTTAAAAGGAGGATTTTGCATTTAAAACAGCTGGGATAGAAGAATTCAACTAAAGGTAATTTAAAGTGTTTGATACCAAAAATTAGAATATTTGAATAGGATTAGTGAATAGTGATAATTCTTACCGGATGTCTTACAAGAAATGCAGCCACCCTCTCATCATTCTCTTCAGGATCTATGGAGCATGTACTGTAAACTAATACTCCCCCAGGTTTTACCAATCTAAATATGCAGGAAAAAGAAACGCATAAGGGTGAAACAATGTCATACATTAGTTTCATCTACTTCTACAGAACTTATTTCAAAATCAGGGACACTCAAGTTTTCATATCAGCATACAACAAGAAGCCTTGATTCATTACATGATTAGCAACTAGCATTTGAAGTTTTTTGTCACTGAACAAAAAATAATTTACACAAACAGAGAGGGAACATAAAAAAGAATCTCTGGCTTACTTGGAAGCTGCATCCAGGAGTTCATCTTGTAATTTCTTCAGTTCTTCCATATCCTCTAGCTTCCTGTTCCAGCGCAAGTCCGCTCTCTTCAAAAGCCGAGGAATAAAAACAGATTAATAAATAAGAAAAGGGGAATATACTGAATCCTTTTGTGAAAAAAACCACAAAAACAATGACAATGAGAGGAAACATATTTAACACAATTACCTTGGATAGAACACCAAGGCCAGAACATGGAGCGTCCAACAGAACTTTGTCACTCTTAAGTTGTCCACTATCCTGGGAAATCCAAAGGAAAACCGTTAAGAAATAATTAAATAACAAATTTCTGAGTTAACATTACATAGAGACAAGATAACATACAGTCAATGTACGAAGATCAGCATGAATGGCGGTAATGACACCATCAACTTGATGCAACTTTGCTGCCTCCTTAAGAATTCTCAACCTACCACTATTTACATCAACCGCAAATACCTTACCTGAAAACACAAGGTTTCCTTTTATTTGGTTAAATGGTAAACTAAAAGGGCAAGAAACTAGTATATCAACAAATTAGTAAGTTAGAACATTTGTAGAGCAAAACACAGTGTCTGATAGCCTGAATGAATGAAGATCGAAGGAGATTATCATCTCCAATAGAGAACATTTTTTTTGTTACAATTATGAGTGGGTGGGGGGTTCTGAATCGATGTTCACATTTCACAAGTCTCTGAAACAAATCTCTACCTCGGACGAAAAACAAAGTCAAGAAAATATTTATTTGAGCATCTGAAGAAATTAAATCCAATATGATTTAATAAAATATCTTAGAAGAATTAATACCTTGGCCACTTAAGCGAGAGGCCATATAGAGGGTCTTTCCACCAGGAGCAGCACAACCATCAAGGATAGTTTCACCAGGTTGAGGATCCACGACAGAAACTACTAGACCTGCAATCAAGGATGTGTGACACACTGCTCGAGAATATAACCATCTAAAGTAAAAATTTGTTTTAATTCAAAAAGGGAAATAAAGACTGGTTGAAATCTATACTTTAGTTAGATATTGGGTAAAATAGTGTCTGCAAAATGCAAGGCCTTTGGTCACATATTCCATCAAGCACAGCAGAATCTTACAAAGAAAACTAATACATGAACATGAATGCATAAATATTATTCCTGATGAGTCATCTTAGCAAAGCAGAGGCCAGTGTTCCAAGTAAAATACAAAAGAGGGGAAAAAAACTTAGATATTACAGCCTTATAGGCATCCCTTCTATGAGAAAAGATGACAGTTTGACCTGCACTCTCATCCTGAACTGAACATAAACCCTTTTTGAGCAGACCAGCATGGATGACAATCTGAAATACGAGACTAGAAATAGTCAACTTAAATGAGAAAGCCATGTTTACTTCATAATAGATAATAAAAGCAAAACAAATATAACTTCAATGCCTCCCCCATGAGAAAAAATATAAAATACATAAAAGTAAGAGATAGCCAACAGTAGGCAGTCAGCTGAAGCACATTTTCACACTATTGAACCTATTAGCTGTTATTACATAAGGTAGAAAATATGTATATAGCTCAGTCCCAACGGCTTTTCTCCTCTAATCAGTGTTTGACTCCATAGAAATTCATTATACTCGTTAGGAAATTCATACCTGCAACCCAGTTTTGATACGAACAAATTCATCCAAATGCATCGAATTCTTGTGTGGGACCTGATATTTAATGAGGCTTAAATATGTCAGGAAGGCACAATCGATACAGAGGACAAGAGGAAATATACAATTTTATTGTGCAAATGTAACATGAACTTCTGCTCAAACCTGTAGAGAAAGAGAGGAAGTCGTTCAAAACAAAATGGCAGGATTTTCTGAATTTCAAAAAACATTAAAACAATAAAAATAAAATAAAAAGTAGATTGTGTGATAAGGAGAAGAAAATGCCACATTCAATCATGGAAGTGGTAGCACCTTCAATGAATTAAGCTGTGTCACAAGGTCATCTCTTGAAAAACCACTTGCACGATTTGCTCTGAAATTAGCATAAATATATAGCTTGAGTTCTTTATTGTCTGTGTTACATGCTACACTGGGTGGAGCAGAGAAAAATGGAAGAATTATTCACTAGCCTTAAGCTGAAACTGGGCTCACTGTTGTTCCATATCATCAGTTTAATGGTTTCTTCCTGGCCGAGATACTTTGTCCATCTCCTTACCATCCACTGCAAAAGAAGCAATGAGAAAATGCTTTAATTAAATTTTACTTACCTTATTGAGCATATAGTTTTAATTCTTGTTAATTTTTTGTGTACAGCCATTTTGAATATCTTAAGCTTATAGGTTATTGCTGAGAACAAAATAAAAGTTTTTATGCTTATCTGCCTCTGATGCAGTGATTCCTAATTCTGAATATTCTTGAATTAGAATAATCAATAGGTACAGTGACAGCAGTAAGTCACTCACAACTGGATGTGAGTACAGGGTTGCCAGAGCACGTGCTTGAGCACGGTCATCACCCTCCACTTTGGGCAAAGGAAGAGTATCATTGTCCTGCAAACCAAAAATCAAAGGATTTGATAAAATTCTTCCTGATTCCAACTCTTACAGTTAAGACATATTCAATCTGAAAAAAGTAAAACCTTGAGCACAACTAGCTTTCGGAGGATTCCATTGACCATGTTGCCAGCCCCAGGTCTCAGAGCAACTTTAGCAAGCTCCACGTTCTGCATTTCGTACAGCACATTCACATAACCATGAAGAGAATTGGACTATAGTGTGCATATTATATTGAACCAAAGCTTCAAAATTAACCAACCAAACTTACAATAACATGACATCAGAATTTATTTTTAAATTAATTCTTCATAAAAAAGATATAGGTTGAATTTCAAAACAATAATCACAGATAAGCATAAAAAATCATCTCTACCAGTAGACAACACTAAAAAATTGGATTCAAGAAATTGAAATCCTTTGCAATTATAAATTTAATTCATATCCATTATTGAAATTATATTCTTTATGATATTTTCTCAAGCCTCAGGCAACATGAATCAACCTATTCATTTACGAAACAGAAATACAAATGGGCCAAAAACAATACCTCATCTACGACAGCATAAGGTGGCATGTCTAATTTGATAATCTCATAGAAGCCAATTCGTAAAATCTGAAACAATTGAAGCACTAAGATAATTAATAACGTCCGAAGAATATAAGGACTCGGGCTGATGAATATTTAACTACACCATGTATTTTTATTTCAAAGATTCACGTACAAATCTTTACTGGGCAGTGATGGGCGAAATTAGAACAAAAGATAACTTTTTTTTCTTTCTTCCCCCTCAGTTTGTGTTGTATATGAAGTATTTAATTAGTTAGTGACTCAAACAAACAAGCTCGTAAGAAATATAGAACTCAAAGTCACCTGTAAGAGAAGAGGTTCCAGGCTGGATATATCTTTATCAAGACATAGTGAACTGATCAGATGATCAAGATATCTTCTCCAGCGAATTGTGCCCCCAACAATGTCCGTGACCTATGTAATTTGTAGTACGAACAGAGTAAAGAATCAATGAATTTGTTGATGAATTCTAAGTGGCAGGAACGGGGGTTTAGTTTAAAAGTCAATATATTTCAAAATTTCAGCCTAATAAGGAGTGATAATACTCCGGATTTTACAAAGTCTGATCAAATAGGAGAAAGTGGGGGAAGTAATCAACGTCTCAGTAGAACTGTAAATCCAGCATTATACTCATATAGTGTGCTTAATCCCAGATGAAGATAAACGAGTCATTCAATCATTCCCATATACCACTTTCATAGAGGACAATAAAAACTCATTTGTATCTTGAATTATTGATTATGCAACTAGAAACGGTGTTTCCATTGACCAAAGGATCCAATCTTTAAGTTGTTAGATATTAAAGAGAACATTTGGTATTGTAAGTTGTGAAGCAGAGCAGAGAAAGGGTTCAAAGTGATAACTAACTGAATTACTAACCAATCTAAGATCATGATGATTCAATTCCCGGGTGCGAAAACCTAGCGTTCTTTGAACATATCCCATCTCGTTTTCACCAGAACCTTTCCCTTTCTCATTGAGAAGGTCAGCAAAAGCACCACCGAGCTCAATTCGCATCAATCTCACCGCTGAAACTACAACATCGACAAAACCAAACCAACAAATAAAAAACTCCACTTTCTTTCAAAGCACAAACGACGATTAGGGAAAAGTGGGTGTACCAGCTCTATGAGGAGAAACCTCTAAATTCAGCTTCTGGGTTTTGAGCAAACGATTACCACGGCCTGAAAGTTTCATTTTTGTTTTTTTTTTGATAGTGCAAGAATAATGAATAAGTAGTAGAAGCATTGTAGCAGGAAATAAAAAAAATAAAAAATGTTTGTTTGTTTTACCTTTGGCAGTGGTGGGAATGGATACGTTGGTGCTGCGGGTTCTACGGGGAAGCTTCAATGGCCTAGAAGAAGAAGATGATAATGATGCAGCTTTGTGGGGTTTTGCGGGGAAAGGTAAAGCCACCATGTACAGCACCTTCCCCATGCTTAGATTCTTTCGACCTTTGATTCCTAACGTGGTACCTGCTTTGGTTTTGCTCTTTGGATAATAAGGTTTTTTTTTTTTTTTTCAAGAATAAACCATGTTTAAAACCGTCAGAAATTGTGTCACATAAATAGGTCATAACTTATCACCTTCATGGAATATAAAATGACAAAAATATTTAAATTTAAAATTTAAAGTAAATTTTTCAAAAATCAAAACTATTTTTTACTTAAAAATTAAAATACTTTTTAATATTTTATATTTAAAACATTTTTAAGTATCTTAATTCATATTGACAAGGATTAAAAATATAATTAAATCTACATATACTCAATTATCATTTGTTTCATACTAAAATGTCAATCTTAGTCTTAAACAAATATCAGTGAAGATTTTCTAAGTTGACAATTAAAGATCTTATTATACTACACTCTTAAATCATTGGGAATAATTGTCCAAACAGACCTTATAAGATAAAAGGTCCTATAAATTAGTTTATAAACTAATTTTAACGAATTTATTTCACATTTTTTTTCTAAAAATATTTATGAAAACAATTATCAATCAAACCTAAACAAAAATTAAGATAAATAGTTATTTTGATAACTAAATATGTAAATTAATGGGATTTAATTTTTAGAAAACCAAAATTCTTACTTTTTTTCAACACCACCCCACATTGCCTTCCGTTTAACACGTTACATCTATAAACCCCAAAACTCTCCCTTTTCTTCAAAAACACCATCTTTTTCCTCATTCCTTTCTTTTTCCTGGAAAATTGTTCATCATCGTATTCATGTCGGTATGTCTTATTCTCCTTTTAATGCCTTCCATGAATTACATTTCATCATTTCTTCCTGTGATTCCTAGTCAATGATTTATATATAGGTTGGTTCATGTTTCACAGTAATTTTGATTCATTCTATGGTCATGTATGCATAAAATGTGTTTCCAGTCTTGAATTATAGGATTGATACAGTTTGAATCAGAATTTCTCTATTCATATTTTTCTTACAAAGAAAGGTTATGATCAATGAGTGGTTACAAGTTAGTTCCTTATTATTATGTTATGGAAAGTGAGAAAAGAGAAGTTTTGTACAGGACGAAGGTCGACCATTACCAAAGTTTGGTGAATGGGATGTTAATGATCCTGCTTCAGCTGAAGGCTACACAGTCATTTTCAACAAAGTTAGAGAAGATCATAAAAAGACAGGTGCCAAACCTGATTCACCTGCAAAAAGAACTCCTCGTACCAGACCTAATTTAGACCATGCCAGATCACAGAATGTAAGATTTTGCACAACCCTACATGCTTGTTACTCTAATCGTGTATTTATATCTTTGTTTTCGTTTTCTTAACTAATCACAGAAACATGTTTCGAAATAATTAAGAACAACAGAGTGGTTGTTGTCTAAGCTACCAAAATTTATACATGATGTTTAAAAAGTTAGTTGGATCCAAGACCTATTACAACAATCATTCATTTATTTACCCTTTATGTTGCAACCAAATATGATACTTTTATCAAATTAATTTGTCAGTGGTGAATGAATCATCTGATTTTTTTGTCTCTAACAGTTAGTTGATCTAGCTAGAGGATGATTTTAAACCTACAACAATAGTTTGTTTGATATTCATAGGCTTTTTGTATTCATATTTATGCTCTCATGAATAACTCAATGGATTTTCAGAGAAAATGGTTTTGTTGCGTACAACCTAATGCAGAGTCATAGCCATGATTGCTCTTGTGTAAAATATTGAATAGAAAACCATGGATGGAACTAGTTGCTCCCAACTATTGATCAAGGATAGAATGGTGATGTCATACATGAATTATGTTGTTGTAGTTTATTTTATATTCTGTAAAAGTGAGTATACCACAAGGATGATATAAAAAAATATTTCTTACTATCAACATATTTTTATTTCAATATTGTAGTTTCCTGTTAAGGGGCAATGGATGCTACCTTTTCGTCCCTGTGTCGTGTGTTGTAGAGTTTGAATGTTAGATTGTGTTCTTTATAATATATATATAAATAAATGAGATCCTATACACATATTAAGGGATTGAATTGAGTTATATAAAAAAAAAATTCAGAAGAATTTTTTCTTTAATCATTTGAAAAGGGATAAAGGTATTGCTACTATTAACAAAAATAAACTTACGTAATAATACACCAAGATTTATATTGTTTAAATAATAATTCAGCTTGAGTCCTGAAGTCTTATGTTCAGTCCTTTTATATTGTTTTATATTTACTAGGTGGTTAATATAAATATATATAAGGAAGTTCTTGTTCAAGTATAAGCTCTAGCATAATTTAGAATAAAGATTTAAATTAATAAGAAGAAGAAGAAGAATGAGATGTATAGGGAACACTTATTTCGATTTCTAATTAATAGCAAAACAACAAATAATACATCTTTGAATGGAAAAGTAAACATTATAGGAAAATAAAAAAACTTAACTGCAAGCACATATATCTTTGAAATGAAAAGATATATAGAAGCTAAGAGTGCATGAATTTAATTTAATAGTTTGAAGAGGACGCATGCAGTGAAAGCCAGTGTAGTAGCCTTAATAGAAAGAGAGGTTGGCAATCTACCCTTGTCCTTCCTTAGAAAAATGGCTTCGTATAAGGGAATATTGAGGAGAACTATAACTCCACATGAAAGAACTTGCAATGCCATTTTCTCAATTGCAAAGGCACCTTTGCCAAGAACCAGATCCTTTAAAGTTGCAAGCAAACAAAACAAGTTGAGTAATCCAAGTGTTGCTAGAACAGTGAAATAAGGTGAAGGGCTTCCAAACTCCATGATCTGTTTCTCGTAACGTTTGATAGCATCATCTTCTATGACCTTTGATGTGATTAAAAAGGCTGCCTTTGAAAATCCAAAGTATTCCCTGAGGCCATCTATTAAGGAGAAAAGAAAGGCACTTGTTCTCACGTACAGCCACATTCTTATAGCATTCCACCAACCTTTCAGTGATGCTCCCTTAGTCATGGCCTCAGTTATGCTATAAGTAATTTCCCCAACAATTATATATGCGAAAGGTATGAACCATGAGCTAGATATCTGTTGAACCAATACATTAAGCACAAAATGTTAACAGCAGTCTCATTGAAAATGCTTTTCATTTCAATTTCTTATTCACACAATCAGTAATGAGAGAGAAGAAAAATGTTTGAAAGCAGTGATTCTTTAATGAGAAAAGAGGGTGATTATTACCTCTGGAAACAATGAAATGCCCTTGAGGAGAAAAAGTGAAGGGATGGTAGAGTAATAGATTATTGGCAAGGGAGTGGTTGAAAAGTAGAGATAGTGGCCATATCCCATTTGTAGGACTAAGTTCATCTTTCTACCACCAAACCATTTAGGTCTGAACTCAGATAACAAAATCTGCAAGTCACCTTCAGCCCATCTCTTCAGTTGAGCTAGTGCAAGAAGCAAGTTAATCGGAGCAATACCCAGAAAAGCCTTCACTGGTGGGTTGTAGTACACCGATCTCCATCCTTGTTGGTGCATCCGCAACCCTGATATCACGTCCTCCACAAGAGATCCATATACTGCACCAACCTACAATAAAACAAATTATATGATTTATTACTGCCTCTGGAAGAAATAAAGAGAGAACCACTTGATGATTTCATGTTTGATATCGTGAAAGATTAATAAATCACCTGTTTTCCCCATAAAGAGTTTTTCTCATAGGTGCAACTTGCTAAAGCCTTTGATTCTTCTTCTATTTCGTGCAAGTTTACTTCAGTCACCTCATTTTCATTCTCATCAATCCATTCATTTCTGTAGTCTCTACTAAACTTCTTCCCACAAAAAGCATCTTTTCTAAAAAAGCAACAAGTTCCAATAAAGAGAGGGCCACCAAAACCATCTGCACCATGCAGTTCCACCTTCAAAGTGATCGAGACAGTGAAATTATTTCAGAAAACGTATCAGTATTTATTATATTAACCATGTTATATATTTATGCCTAAAGTAAAGAAATTACTACAGACATATTTCCACCAAAATTATGTACATTTCAGAAGGACACAAATTACCCATTAAAAATCTTTTCATTCCATCAATAATTTAACTAACTCACCTCACAAATTTCTCCTAGTGAATTCCCGTATAGATCATTCTTTCCAATGTTATCAAAACTTTGAGGAAATTGCACAAAAGCAATTTCATGGCCTTTCTCTTCATCCATGAAAAAACATAGAGCATCTCTCACTGATCGTGAATCGGTTGAGTACATGTCACAATCTAGAATTAGAATAATTTTTCCATTGCTGATCTTTGAAGACACTCTTATCTACATTTATGTCAAAGAAATATACTGTTAGATTCAGTGCACATGGATTACTGACACACATCATTAAGCAGCATACATATGAGACAGTCGTGCATAAGAGTTATTTAATAACCAACAATATGTGTCAATATAAACAACTTGCAATGCAATTCAAGATTACAAGAGTAATTCACTAGGCTATTTAACTCTATAGTGTGGTATATTTTTTTTAAGATTCATTTTCTTATAAGTAATACGAAATAAAGTCTTAACCCTATGAGATTTATTGGGTGATAAAAATAAGTTTTTCTCAATGTTCTTTAAATCATCACTAAACTGGTAAAAAACATATATTCAGGATTCTAAAGATCGATTGAGATTGAATTGGATTTAATAAAATATTTTTTTATATTTTTAATAATATCTTAAATATATAATAAATTTATTAGTAACTACATATTTCTAAAAAAGAAAAGAATTATAATTATAGTAAAATTCATTTTTTTAAAATTATATATATATATATATATTGGAAAGTAAAAATTAAAAGTCAAGAAAATGAAATAAAAATATGGTAAAACAATTATTGATTAAGGATAATATTATTTATTAGATAAATAAAGAAAAAATAAAAAATATTATCGGTTTTACCAGATTTACTAATTTTTATCCGATTTTAGTCAAATCTGGTGAAATTGAAAATTGAAAATTTTGTAAAACTTGAATTGTGATGCCATTTGTCATCCTAAAATTTTTAAATAAAAAAAGTAAGGGTTGTAATTATATAGAGATATTCAGTACCAATGCATTTATAGCTCCAGCTTTGAAGTGACTGTGATACTGTGGTCTCTTCTCACGAGCCATGTAGACAAGGGTTGGCATCGTGCAACCATCCACATCCTTCGACTGCGAGTCATTTTTATGAAGTAGAATCTGATAACAAAACAAACATCCGTTCAAGTTATGATGGGGACCCTCACAAATCCAATGAACCAATTCACTTCAAATCATTCCACAAAAATTTGGACTTTATATCGTACAAATTTGCAAAGTAAGACCGTGTGAAGATTAATAAAAAAACTATTTTTTCAATATATTTTCTGCGTGTCTTTTATAAAGTTAGCTTTTGTTTCTTGTGTTGTCTCTGTAATTTTGTTGTTTCTGTGGAAATCATGACAACGAACATTTTCAAAAATTCATCTAAAAAAAAGTATCAATGTTACAGTATTTAACTTATTTCCTACCAAACTTATTTAATATTAAAAAATTAGAAAAAAAAAGAGGGGCCCAGCGTCCTTTGCCTTATTGGTAGATCCGACCGTACCTGAAAACATTATTGCCTACGAACCAGACCAAGTTTCACATCAATATTTCAGAAAAATGGTGTTTAACAACTACAGGTACTATAAATCAAAATATTGATACGTAAATGTCTGAAATATATAATAGTTATAGAAGAAGTTGAGAAAGTTGATGTACATTAAGGAAAGTGTCGTGATCACGTCGAGAGGTATAGGAATCCCATTGGGAAAATCCATTATGCTTTGAACGTGCTTCGCTTGGAACACCCAACTTTGTTGCGTCTTCTACTCTCCTATTCATTTCTTCGTATAATTTCTGCAAATAAAATGCAATTGCATGCATGTTCTTAGAAGGAAATACATATCTTCAAGACACTTGATAACAACTGAGATGTAACTTAAACAAAAACAAGTGATTGTTAATTAGTGCTTAGTGCATAGTGCATACCTTGACGGCTCCCAATTCTTTGACGTAGTTCTGGTCCTGTGATTTTGTTGAGACATGGGTATTAAAATAAGCTGCAGGTGACCTCGGTTCCACCTTATATCTCTTGCAGAATGGCAACCAGTGCTTGGCAAAGGTAGCAGCCTCTACAAGAGCATAAAAATTTAGATCTGATCCAGCATCATCTGAGAGATACACACTTAACTTCTCAGCTGGATAGTCATAAGCCAACGCAGATAACACTGTGTTAACCACCATCATGGGTGGCTCAATCACTGGATCTGCCGTAAACACATAGATGTCCACTCCCGGCAACCTACTCTCACCATATCTGTCAAATCAAAACACACACACACATACCATTTATTACATTTCTACACTCTCAAACACAAGATCACTACTTAAGTTGGAACATCCACGTTTCACTTGATCTACAAGTTCACTAGTCAAAACTATATATATTTATCTTTCTGCACTAAAGTATATCATGTTAATGATATAATCTGTGTGCAAAACTTTACAAAAAAATCACATTTAATGACAGAATTTTCTTTATCAACCATTTTTTTCTATATCCATGAAACTTGAACTCAAAACCATAGGTGAAGTAACCAAGTATAGGATCAGAAAAACATGTTTACACTATAATTAAAAGAAGTTTTTTTTGTTTGTTTGTTTATTTCTTACACAAATACTTTGTGAAACACGTGAAGTGAAGGTGAAGAAGATTAACCTTTGAGAGAGTCTACTGGGGAAGGGTTTTCTGAAGAGCATGTTCCAGCGTAGGGATTGGTAAAAGACCCAATAGATGCAGCACCATAGTTCTGCAAGAAACAAACCAAGCCAAGCCCATTGGCCAGGTTCCCCTCTTGCAGGTATGTGGCTCAATCTGTATGCCAAGACGAAGCAAATGGCAACAAACGTAGAGACAGCATAGAGCCTGCGAATGTGCCTTGCTCCATCTTTCCTAGTCTCAAACAATGGGTACTGTTCACCACTCCCCATAATCACGCCCTTGAAACTTAGTCCTGTGTCTTCTTGCTGTTGAGATTGTGAGGAGTTAATCTTTCTTTATATAGCCTTCAACTCACTCCTCTCTCTGATGAATGCTGCAGTAACGTTGTCAGTACGACCAAGACTCCATCGCAAAAGCCAAAACTATAGTGACGAGTGCGCTGACGAAACCAACCGAGATTGATATTTTTTATGTGTGTTTTCTCTGCTGCACTTTTAACATAACACATATTCACTATCAAAACTTCAAAAAATAAATAAATTCACATTTTTCACAAAATGATACCATTTTACTATTACTTGAAAAATATTAATGGTAAAATGTAAATAAAAATTATAAATAAAATAAAATATACAAACATTTGATGATAAAATATGAACAATTTTGACACGGAACTTTTCTATTTTTTTTCACCTATAATTTGCATGTGGTGTTTGTCTAAAAAAAGATAATGGGTCTTTTCTATATTTTTAATGGTTTGTCATGTTAAATTGAGATTGATTGAAATGAATTGGTTATAAGATAATCTAAAAACTAACAATTATTAGACATGTATGTATTAAGTAATGATAATCGATAGAGATTTATAAAAAAAAAGTGTTAAGAAACCATTTTATTTTATTTTAATAATGATATTGGAGACTTACACTTTGTCCCTTATTTCATTAGATTATCACATTGTCAAATTCAAGTATAGTTGATCTAAATAATGTCAACAATAAAAACAGTCTAAAATAGCAAAATTACTATTTATGCCCTCATTATTTAGGTCTAAGTCATTGTTTTAATATTAAGGAGGTTATATATAAAAAATAAATAAGATTGGTACATGTGTAAACGATATAAAATTTTGGGAGTTAAGTGATGTTATTTTAATTATATGTGGTCATATACAATTATTTTGAGATACTTCAAAATTAAAAAATAATAATTTTATGAAAAAGGAATGTTAGAAATTAATTTTAAAGTGCCGGTGTTTTCTGTAGCAAATTTATTAAATGTATTATCATAATTTGCATTCGAAAAAAAATATATTATAAAATTATATTTTAAACATTATTAACATAAATTATAGTATTTATTTAAATTATTAAAGAGGATTTGATTAATTGAGGTTTTGAGTATGTATTGGATTATTACGATAATAAAGAGAGTGGCTATTATTATTAATATTATTATTAATATTAGATTAAATGAAATGGCAGTGGACCAAAAAAAGAAGTTATGAGAAGAGAGAAAGGGAACATAACATGTCAGATTTTGTAAATTGTAATGAGCCAGCCTGTCTTTTATTTTCATTTTCATTTTCATGTATTAAATATGTATACGTGTAAAGTTATGTCTGACAGGGAAACTTTATTTTAGCTCTTTTTTTATTAATTAAGAATTTATTTTACTTAGTTAATTTTTTTTTTCTTTTTTATGTGAAACATGATTTTATTATATTTATTTTTCTTCATCCACATTATAGTTTAATTTTTTCATGTAAACTCAAGTTTCCATATTCTTAACTCTTTTATTAAATAAGATATTAAAAATAATTTAATTTATTATTATTATTATTATTTGAATATTTTTCATATTACATGTTATTATATTACATATTTCTATCGTAATTATGATACTATTATATTATTTTTAGCTTTATACTTTAAGATATCTTAACTGTTAATGATAAAAGGTTATTAATAATTAAAAGTATATAATAATTGAAAATAAAATTAAAATAGTTTATGTATATATAAATAAATTTGAAATTATAACTATAAAACCCTCAAATATATTTTATGAACAAAACAATATATATATATATATAAAAGTTTTGAAAATTAAAGAAAAAAGAGAGTAATAAATAGAAGTCTCACCATGAATTTTGACTTCATTCATTATAAATTTAAATTAGATTGAGTTAGAAGTCTCACCATGAATTTTGACTTCATTCATTATAAATTTAAATTAGATTGAGTTTTTTTTTTTTTTTAAATTGTGATGGTAAGTTAAAATAAATTCAACCTATTTAATGTAGGAGTTAGAATTGGATTGATAATAGACTGATTATGATTTGTTTTCACTCCTCAATAATTTGATTTGTCATGATCATATGCAAGTATGAATTCACCAATTATAATAAATCAATTAATTTAATTTACCAATTTTAATAAGCCCTTCAAGTTGAGTCCTTAGGGAACCATTGTGTGATACAACAACACTAACGTCCGAGCATTTTGCTGGGTAGAGAGGAATATGTCAGATCAATGTCAAACAAGAATAAATGAGAATTAAACCCTATAAATAAAATGAAAAAAAAATTAATAATTAATTTTCTCCCATTAACATCTTTCTTTTTTTTTTATCAACCACATCGTAAATAAAAGTAGGTCACCATTTTTAGCCTTTAAAGAAAAGCATGAGAGTGTGTATATATTTATAGGTCATATGAGAGTGTAGATGGTTTTGAATCAGAGAGGGAAGTTCTTGAAGACAAGATGGAAGTGTATAAAATAGCAGGTATGGAAGATTGTTGCAGAAAGAAGTAAGAAATAGTAGATGAATTTGAAAAATAATAATAGAATATTTATTTATTTATTTATGTAGATGAATTTAGTGTGAGAGAATACAATAATTGAATCTGATGAGTGAGGTGGATAGAAAGTTCAGGGGACAGAATCAGTGGGCTTGTGTCTCCTTGGTGGGCCAGGATCCATTATTGGCGTTCAATTTCTGACAATAATGTAAGCTTTCATTATTCAAAATCATCCATGAAATACACGCAATTCCCGCAAAGTAGGCAAATGCATTAATCTTTCCCACCTACTTTTCTTCCTATTATATTTTCTTATTTCGGCAAAATGACAAAAGATTAGTATATCTATTAAGATCTAAACTTAGTCAAATCCAATATTATGGGAGTGCCTAATAAGACAGCTTAATTGTAATCATTGCGTTCAAATCTATGATTAGTGGCTTCAGTTGACGCGCATTTTATCTGATTATATGCCAAAATTGGAAATGGGAAGTTTGATTAGGTAAAGTGAAGAGAAAAGAGAGAAAAAGTGTAGCTTTATATATATAAGTTTCAGTACATTCCACTCAAGGGTTCGATATGGGACTAACGTGAGCAAATTTTAAACTTTTTTTTTTATAGTGTTCAAAATAAGTCTATCTTGTTTAATTGCAAGTTAAACCAATTTTTAGAAGGAGAGTGAAGTATAAGTATTGTGAAAGAGAAGAGAGAAGAAAACAAAAAAGTGGTCCAGGAATGTGAGGGTCTGTGGTAAGGAAAATGATGTGTGCTGGTTGATGAAAGAGTGAATGGTGTGTGGTTGTGGTTGTGGTGTGAAAGTGTTAAGTGTTGAGAGAGAGAGGAGAAAGAAAATAGTGGCCAGAGAAATTCCAAGGTAGTTGGAAAAAATAAAATATTGTGAGGGCAAAAGGCATTTAATGTTTAAAAAGGAAGAAAAATGTACAGGTAGATAATTAATAATTAGTTATTTCTATTAATTTCTATATTTTATGTTTATTTACATGTTGAGAGAAGCAATAATGGTGTGTGAAAAGTGTAGTTGACCGTTTGTTTTATGTTTTGGTGAAAAAGTGAGAGAAAAGTGTGGTGAATGATTGACATGGAGAGAGAAAACGTGAGGTGGATAATATTTTTAAAAAATGGTGTGTTTTTGAGAATTGTGTGTTTCAAAAAGGTGGATTCTAAGATTTGAAAGGTCTCATTCTGGAAGATATCCCATGTGTTAAAATTGAAGACACGATTTATTGTTGTAGGGGACGGTTGTGGCAATTAAAGAAAGTTGGCCTAATCATGATAACTTATCATTTTCCCTTGCATTAATTATTCACAACTACGAGTGTTATGTTTCATTTATTATTTGTATACCCTCGTGAAAATATAAAATTAAAAATGAAGCTTAAAATATTCATTTTTTTATTAATTATATAATGTTAGTACATAATTAATTATTGATGATTATGTGAAGGTGTTTTTGGTGATGAATTGGAGAATTTGTTGGGAGTGTCACGTGGGAATAAAGAAAAGGTGGGTCCCACCATTTCTCACCGTCCTTTCTTTCACGAATCGGTGGATACAAACTACTGCATCTCTATCAAATCATCTATCTTTTCTTGTAAATGGATATAAATATGCACTTCTCTTTAATTTTAATGACATGATGAAGAAAAAAAATATAAGGTAAATTTTATTTTTATTTTCATCTTATTTTTTAATTATTTATTATTATAATAAAATAAAATAATCTTAGACATGATCAATTCATTTTTTTCAATATTGTATAAATAATCATGTCAAAAATATATTTTTATTTTTGAAAACGGAGGAATAGTTTACTTTTGCTTGGATGTGGAAGTAAAGAGTGAAGAAATGAGAAAAAAAGTGTGAAAATATATTTATTTGGTTTAGAGAAAAAAAAATTGGAAATGAAGGAAAACTTCGTATGTGTATATAATAAATTGGATTGAAATCATTAGATTTGGTAGGTGGTTTTTAATAAAAGTCGAAAATATTCTTTTATATATATATATATATATATATATATTTTATTTAAATATTTTATAAAGAAAATAAAAATAAAAATAATTTAGTATTTTTCAAAATAATAGTAGTTCTTTAGAATTTCCATATGAATGATAAAAATAATTAAGCCAATTATCCTATTTATAATTATATTTTAATATAGAGTAAAAATTAATTAAAACTAAGATCCACATTTAAAATATGTTAAAATAAAAATTAAAATATAAAATGGGTTAAGGTAAAGTTAAATATATACTCATATATGGACAAAGTACGTTATATATATTCTTATTAATCAATTAGAAAAAAAAAGTGTCATGCGTAAGATTGAACAAGAGACGGTAAATTGGTAATTTTTTTCCACGTGATATTCTTTGTATCCACTCCTCATTCTAAATCACCACAAATCTACAAAACTAAACCAAATATTATGTTATAATTAACTCAAATTCATCCGAAAAAACAATATATGTGTTAATGATAAAAATAAAAAATGAATTAATGATAAAAATTTCCTTAGAATTGAATATTAATTGTTTTTGTCAATATGGAAATGGATATGATGAATGTTTTTCAAATAAAATCACTATGAGGGACATTAATTTTTGGTTCCATTATAATTGAAGGAAGGAAATAGGAAGAAAGGTGACATAAGAGAGAAAATAGAGTGACATTGAAGCTTATAAGAGGTAATTGCAATTAATATCCCATTTGTACACCCAAATGTTTTCATGCCCATAAATGAAAGGGAAATACTTGGAGAAGAAAACATGGAACATTCCTTCCACCCACTTCATAACTTGAGGAATATTAGAAATGGTTTTCAACCTTTACATCACTTATTATAACTCAGGTAACAATGTCTTTTACACAACTAATTTCATCACTAATGGGTTAAACTATAATTATATAAGTGAATATGACTTCACTTCTTATCCAAAACCTTAAAATTAAGAATTTGTGTATCTTTCTCCTTTATATGCTATTCAACCTTCCTATTTCTATTCCATGTGAGATTTCTGTTGGAGTTCAAGGCAAGTTGAAATCCCACATTGGGTAGAAATGGGAATGTTGAATAGTATATAAGGGAGAAAAACACACAAACTCGTAGCCTTAAGGTTTTGGGTAAGAGGTGGAGTCGTATTCATTTATATAACTGTGGTTTATTCCCATTTGTTGAAAATCTCCCCGGTGTTACCCCCTCCTTGGATACCTAACTCTGATATCAGAGCCAGGTTCATTCGGTCCACGAGGAGTAGGTGAAGGGATCATCCTAAGTTTAAGTTAAGGTGGATCTTTGTATAAAAAAAAAAATTGTTATATATGTATCTCTTTATAAAAAAATTTGTTTTTCTCATAATCTTAATATGGACGATTCATTGTTGAAAATAATTATGTACTCTCACGGTTTCTAACAGTACATAATGTGGGTTTTTGTTCAACATAACTCACTCATATTCAAAATGTTACCATCAAGATTCAAAAGATAAAGTACTCAGTTAAAAGACATATGAAAGAAAACAATGAGTACACAACTCATAATTTATATAAATACCAAAAAAGAAAAACATTTTTGAGAGGTCCCTTTCTTTGCCAAACAATCTGCTACAGCATTTCCTTCGTACAATGTCAGAATGATGTGTCGAATTACTTTAGATACACGTTATATTTAACAATGTAAAATCAATTTTACTAACAAAGTGAAACAGATCAATATATTCACATGTTAAATATGTTGAATTGCTAAATCTTGAAATGTATAAATTGGCTTGAGCTGAATTCGAATCCAACAGAACCCTCTTGATTCCTCCAACGAGACCAAAAAGGTTTAGCAAAGCCAGTGTTGCTAATATGGTCAACATGATTGAAGAGCCTCCAAAATCAATGGCTTCTTACTGATATATCTCTTTAGAACATCCTCAGTAACCACTTTATCTGTGTTGTCTGCGACAATCCTAATTGCTTGGTCATAGTGTCAATGAAACCAAAGAGATATAAGAGGTGATTCTGAGGATGAACTTGATGCTTTGCGAGTTCCACCGACAACTCAGATACTACCAAAAGTTGTAGCTATAGGTAGTAAGAAATGAATGTGCAGATGGAACCAAAAGCTTGGAAGGTACAGAAGCAAGAAGTGGAGGGGAATCAATGCAAGAAAATTAAAGAATCAAGTGAGATTTTCCAGAAGCAGAAGAGAAGTTGTGGGAGCAATGAAATGTGGTGAAGGAAGCAGAAAGAAAGAGACATAGGAGTTCATGAGAGGTAATTGAAATATCCCCATTTGCACATCAAAGTGTATATTCGCATGGTCATTAATGAAAGGTCAATGCTTGCAGAAGAAAACTTGAAACGTGCCTCATGACAGGCTACATCCTAGGTTTTGGAGTTATGCCCACGAATCTGCCTTCATTTCTGGGTTATAATAAATGGATTTCAACCCTACATGACCTTACAATGCTAATGCCAATGTTTTTCTCAATTTTAAAAAAACTTGTATAGATATTTTGTCACAATTTTTTTTTATAACCAAACAGAACTTTGTCATTTCTAAGAATTATAAGTCACCATTCATAATTTCCTAAAGTTAAATTTTTTAGTATGAAAAAATTTTCATCATATACTAAGATTAAGTATAGGAAAATTAGTTTTATTTTTTCTGTTATTTTCTTAGTATTATTTTTCTTTTCATTTACCAAACATGGATTAAGAGAATCACACTATATTCATATAAATTTTTTTATAATATTTTATTAAATTATAATTATTTTAAAAATATATTTTTTAGAATTTTTAATAAAGAAAATAAATAATAATTAAAAATAAAATATTTTTAAGGTTTTTCAATAATGAGGATAAAAAAACATAATAAAAGATAATTTAATAATAATAAATATATTAAAATTAAATTTCATTTATTTCTTTCTTTTTATATTTTTTTTAATTATTTTTATTTATTAAATTTTTTATTTTCTTTAAAATAATTCCTTATCATAAAATTTCTAATTATAATTATTATAATAATTAATTCTTTTAATTATTTTAATAATTATTTTACATTAATAGATTATCTCAACAAATATATTTATTAAATTTACTTTTAATAATTAAATATATAAAATGTTTTAATTAAATTATACTTAAAATTTATTTTCCAATAAAACTCTAAATCATAAATTAATTAAATTATTATTCCTAATATTCTAAAACATCAAGAAAATAAATAAAACATTATGATTAAATAAAGGATAAAATAATAAAAAATTTATACATAAATTTATATTTAATTTTAATATTAAAAAATCAACCACTCATAAGGAACCTTAATACAATAATAAATAATAACAGTCAAAAATAATTTGTGAAATTATTTTTTCACTTAATCATAAATCTTCTTCCTCACTTTTTTATATATTATTTATCTTTATAAAATCATCACGTGTATTCCTTTTCTTAAAGTTTCATTTTATAAATAAAAATTAGGTTAAATTTTGTTTAAATTTAAAAAAGAAAAAAAAACTTAATGTATTATTAAATATTTTTTTTCTATTTTTTATAATTATTTTTGTAAAAAAAATATAATTTGGAAAGTTATTAATACTTTCATTAGAAAAAATTTAATAATTAAGTATTTAATACAGGATTTATTTTATTTAATAATATTTGTCAGTTAACACCTTTATAATGTGATGGTTCCGAAACTGTGTGCATTATTAAGTTAGATTTTAGTGGTACGAAAAACAAAACAGATCGGTTAAAGAGCTCCGGAGAGTAGGGAGAAATGGTAGGGCCCTACACACCTACAGCGCTGCTACATCTGTTATTCTTCTTTTCCATCTGCTTTTGGTCAATGGGGTTTCATATGGTCTTTCATAGTCTTAGTATTCTTAATTTCATTCTTGGTTTTTTGACAGATTCCAGTAAGAAGGAAATTTTTTCGACCATCACTATTGCTTGTAATATCTCACACATGTTCGTGCCTTCATTCAGAACATTAGCAACCATTCTCAATCTCATGCACTTATCCAATTATTGATTTATAGTCAACCATTTGGAATTGTAATTATTTGCTGATAACATAATAGACAGTGAAACTGAATTAAATAATAATTCAACTAGTCTAATGTTCAGTCTTTTTCTGTTGTTTTATATATACCAGCTGTTTGATAAAAATATACATTGGGAGGGTTTTTTCAAGTATAAGCTCTACCATAACTTCAAATAAATAACAACAAAAATAATGGTATGCATTGGGAAGATTTATTTTCATTTATATTAGAAGTAGGGCAAGAAGTACATGTTTTTCAATGGAAAATATAGTACTGTAACTGCAGGCAAATATATATCGATGCAAGGAGAAGATATATGAAAGCAAAGAGTGCATTAATTTAATTGATTAGTTTGAAGAAGACACATGCAGTGAAAGCCAATGTAGTAGACTTAACAGAAACAGAGGTTGGCAATCTACCCTTATCTTTCCTTAGAAAAATGGCTTCGTATAAGGGAATATTGAAGAGAACTATAACCCCACAAAATACAAGTTGTAATGCCATTTTCTCAGCAGCAAAGCCACCTTTGCCGAAGACAAAATCCTTCAAAGTTGCTAGCAAACAAAACAAGTTGAGTAATGCAAGCGTAGCTAGAACGGTGAAATACGGTGAAGAGGCTCCAAAGTCCATGATCTCTTTCTCGTAAAGTTTGGCAGCATCACCTTCTATGTTCTTTGCTGTGACTACAAACAATGCATTTGGAAATCCAAAGAATCCCAACATGGTGTCTAACAAGGCAAAAACAAAGGCACTTGTTTTAATGTACAACCACATTCTTATAGCATTCCACCAAAGTTTCACTGATGCTCCTCTACTCATACCGTCAATCAAACTATAAGCAGTTTCCCCAATAATTACATACGCGAATGGTATGAACCATGAGCTGGACATCTGTTAAACCCACAACAATTACATATATCAGCATGTGTTTATATATTACATACAAAATATTAGACATCTATAACAGGTAATGTTCATGTTATATGTTTTTGGCTCTTTCTTATTAAGTTTTTTCATAATACATATATTTGATCAGGAGTCTGAGAGAGATGAAAAAAATTTGAAAGGTGTGATTCTTTAATGAGAAAAGAGGTGATTATTACCTGGGGAAACAAGGAAATGCCCTTGAGGAGATAAAGTGAAGGGATGATGCAGTAATATATTATTGGCAAGCAACTGGTTGCCAAAAACGTAGTGTACTGATATCCCAATAGCAGTGGTAAACTGATCTTTCTATCACCAAACCCTGTAGGTCTGTGCTCAGATAACAAAATTTGCAAGTCACCTTGAGCCCATCTCTTCTGTTGAACCAGTGTCTCAAGCAAGTTAGTTGGTGCAGCACCTGAAAAACACTTCTGTGGAGGGTTGTAGCACACTGATCTCCATCCTTGTGAGTGTATCCGGAACCCTGTTATCACATCCTCCACAAGACATCCATATGTTGAACCAATCTACAATGACACAAATTATACACTTTGAATTGTTTCTTATACTTTTGCTCATTAATTATTCTTCACTCTTGGCAGTGTTTGTAACCAGAGAAATTACTAATTACATTATTTTGAAGTATAAGATAAATCACCTTTTTTCCCCATAAAGTGTTTTTCTCATAGGTGCAACTTGCTAAAGCCTTTGATTCTTCTAGTTCGTGCAAGTTTACTTCAGTCACCTCATTCCAGTTCCCATCATTCCAGTCATTTTTGTATTCACTACTAAACTTCTTCCCACAAAAAGCATCTCTTCTGTGAAAGCAACAAGTTCCTATAAACAGAGGGCCACCCAAACCATCTGCACCATGGAGTTCCACCTTCAAAGTGATCGCGACAATGCGAAATTATTGTAGAAAATGTATCAGTGTTCATTATAATAACCATGTTATTTATGCCTAAAGTAAAGAAATTACTAATATGTATTTTTTTTTCACTAAAGTTATATACATTTAAAAAAGATACACAGATATTATCTTAGAAATATACTCACTAATCTATCTACAGATAAAATATAAATAAGGGTTTAGGTAGAGGGAAAAAGTTAACCACTGAAAATAAATTTGTTCCATGAATAATTTAAGTAACTCACCTGCAAAGTTTCTGCTACAGCATTCGCGTATAGATCATTCTTACCAATATTATAAAAATATTGTGGAAATTGCACATAAGCAATTTTTTGGCCTTGATCTTCGTCCATGAAAAAACATAGAACTTCTCTCACAGATTGTGAATAGATTGGGCACATGTCACAGTCGAGAAATAGAATGATTTTCCCTTTGCTAATCATGGAAGACACTCTTAGCTACATTTAGGTAAAAGAAAACGATGTTACTGACACATAATTAGTCAACATATATATAAATAGAGAGAGAGATTTAAATGACATTCTTCACTTCATCTATGTAGGAAATGAAAAAATTTCAAGTGGTGTGACTTTTTTCTCTCTTAAATTTTCTTATCTTTTTTATTTTAATTCTATTGCTCATGTCTCTCTTTTCAATTCAGTTTATATTATGTTGTTTTGATTTTTTTTAGGGTTGTAATTTATATATAGTACCAATGAATTTACAGCTCCGGCTTTGTAGTGGGTATGATATTGAGGTCTCTTCTCACGAGCCACGTACACAAGGGTTGGCAAAATACATCCATCTACATCCTTCGAGTTATGCAAGTCCTTTTTATGAAGTAGTATCTGCTCAAAAAATCAACCCAAAAAAATTAACATTCATCAATCACAAAAAGCATCACCTGCATTCAATTCAAAACTCTTTCGACTTTATATGGTACAAAGTGTAAAGTGTTAATGTAATTTAAAATATAGAAATATCTAGAATGATTTAGAAAATTCTAGAGTATGTAATGGTGTTTTAATGAGAGAAGCTCCTAGAAGAGAGTAGGTGAGTATTAATTAGAGAAGCCACTAGAAGAGAGTTTAGATCTCTCTATTCTACTCTATAAATACCTCATTGTATTTGGCATTTTTCAAGCAAGTAAATCAAAGTTCTCTCTTATATTTCTCACCTCTTCCTCTAACAAAGTGGTATCAAGAGCTAGGTTTGATCTAGAGAGAGAGAAAAAAAATAAAGAGTTGAGAGAGAGAGAGAAAAAAAAAAAAACAGAGAGTTGACAGATGGCACACAATGGGTATACTACCTTCCAGTTTCCTTGTCTTACAAAAGAAAATTATGAAAAATGGTGTCTTCGCATGAAAGCATTGCTTGGCTTTCAAGGTGTTTGGGAGATTGTAGAGAAAGGTTATGAGGAGCCACAAGATGAAGAAATGTTATCTCAAAATGAGAAAGAGACCTTGTTGAAAACAAGGAAGAAGGATCAACAAGCCCTTACTCTCATCCATCAATGTTTGGATGATCTCATGTTCGAGAAGGTTGCCTACGCTTCTACATCGAAGGAAGCTTGGGAGATCTTGGAAAAATCCTTCCAAGGTGTTGACAAAGTGAAGAAGATAAGGCTTCAATCACTAAGGAGTGACTTTGAAGCTTTGAAGATGAAGGAATCCGAATCAGTTTCGGATTATTGCTCAAGGGTAAAGGCGATCGTTAATCAATTGAAGAAATATGGAGAAAAAATAGAAGATGTTCGTGTGATAGAGAAGATCCTCCGTTCCTTAACACCAAAGTTCGATTATGTAGTGTGCATGATTGAAGAGTCAAAAGATCTTGACTCCATGATCATTGAAGAATTAGAAGGTTCTCTACAAGCTCATGAGGAAAGAATGAAGAGGAGACAAGAAGAGCCATTAGAGCAAGCCCCTTAAAGCTCAAGCTTCTTTGAAGAATAATGAAGGATTTAGGAGTCAACGAGGACGTGGACGTGGACGAGGAAGAGGATATGGTCGTGCACAAGGAGGAAGAGGACATGATCATGCACAAGGAGGAAGAGGAAATGGTAACAATAGTTCAAACAATGAAGAAAGAAGTTATTTATCATCAAGAGGTCGTGGAAGAGCAAGAGGAAGAGGTCGTGGTTATTTTCAAAATGAAAAAAGGTATGACAAATCTAAAGTTGAATGCTATAATTGTCATAAGCTTGGTCATTTCTCTTGGGAATGTCGTCTTAATGACATGGAAGAAAAAGCTAATCTTGTTAATGAAGAAGAAGAGCCAACTTTGTTACTAACACTAAAAGGTGAAAATAAGGATGCCAACTGTTCGTGGTACTTAGATAATGGTGCTAGCAATCACATGTGCGGATACAAGGAGAAATTTGTGGAGCTTAATGAGAATGTCAATGGAAATGTATCTTTTGGAGATTCATCGAAAGTCCGAATTGAAGGAAAAGGTACAATTCTAATATCTTCTAAGGATGGAAGTCATAAGTTGATCAATGATGTTTACTATGTGCCTAAATTGAAAAGCAATATTTTGAGTTTAGGCCAACTTCTTGAAAAAGGATATGTGATTCTCATGAAAGATAGATATTTATGGCTTAAAGATCAAAATGATAATTTGATTACTAAGGTGCTTATGTCAAGAAATAGAATGTTTATCTTGAATCTAGAAACTATTCAAGCAAAGTGTTTGAAGGTGAATGCGCAAGATAAGGCGTGGTGTTGGCACATGAGGTTTGGACATTTAAACATTGGAGCCCTTAAAAGTTTGGGAGAAAAGGAGATGGTGAAAGGGATGCCCGCAATCAATCATCCCAATCAATTGTGTGAAGCATGTCTTCTTGGAAAGCATGCGAGAAAAAGTTTTCCGAAAGTAGCTGCATCAAGAGCAACCAAGCCACTTCAACTTGTACATACTGATGTGTGCGGTCCAATCAATCCAGCTTCATTTGGTAAGAGTAAATATTTCTTACTCTTTATTGATGATTTTAGTAGAAAAACATGGGTATACTTTCTCAAGCAAAAGTCAGAAGCTTTTGTTGCCTTCAAGAATTTCAAGGCACTAGTTGAGAAAGAGAGTGGCTTTGAGATTAAATCTTTGAGATCTGATCGAGGAGGAGAATTCACTTCAAAGGAGTTTAATGATTTTTGTGCGACTCATGGAATTCGTCGTCCATTGACTGTTCCTAGATCGCCACAGCAAAATGGAGTAGTGGAGAGAAAGAATAGAACCATTCTCAACATGGCCAGATGCATGTTGAAATCTAAAAACATGCCTAAGGAATTTTGGGCTGAAGCTGTTTCTTGTGCTGTCTATTTGTCTAATCGCTCTCCAACATCTAATCTCAAAAATCAAACTCCTTTAGAAGCATGGAGTGGAAGGAAGCCTAGTGTTAATCATTTGCGCGTCTTTGGGAGTATAGCATATGCTCATGTGCCACAACAAGAAAGATTCAAGCTCAATGATCGAAGTGTCAAATATGTCTTTGTTGGTTATGACACACACTCTAAAGGTTACAAATTATACAATCCGAACAATAGCAAAGTGGTGGTAAGCCGTGATGTTGAATTTGATGAAGAAGCTGCATGGAATTGGGAGGCTCAAGAAGAAAAGACTTATGATTTTCTTCCATATCTTGGAGAAGAAGAAGAAGATCAAGAGACTACAATTCAAGATGTCACTCCACCTCATTCACCCCCTCCATCACCTATATTTGATGCCCAAGAAGAAAGTACAAGTGAAAGGCCAAGGAAGACACGTGATATACGTGAAATCTATGAAAGGACTGATGAAGTCACTCGTAATCTTGAAGAATTGTATTGTCTTCTAACAGACAGCGAGCCATTGAATTTTGAGGAAGCTGTGAAAGATAAAAGATGGAAGAATGCCATGGAAGAAGAGATCAAGTCAATCAAGAAGAATGATACTTGGGAATTAACAACTCTTCCCAAAGGTCATGAAGCAATTGGAGTAAAGTGGATGTACAAGGCTAAGAAGAATGCAAGTGGAGAGGTGGAAAGATACAAAGCACGACTTGTTGTAAAAGGTTACAAGCAAAAGCATGGAGTTGACTATGATGAAGTTTATGCACCTGTTGCCCGCATGGATACAATCCGTTTGTTAATTTCTTTGGCAGCTCAAATGAAGTGGAAGATTTATCAACTTGATGTGAAGTCTGCATTTTTGAATGGCTATCTGGAAGAAGAAGTCTATATTGAGCAACCTTTGGGCTTTGTAGTTAAAGGGCATGAAGATAAGGTTCTAAAATTGAAGAGAGCTTTGTATGGATTAAAGCAAGCACCAAGAGCATGGAACAGCCGCATTGATAAGTACTTCCAAGATAATGGATTTGCTCGATGTCTCAATGAGTATGCTCTTTATGTCAAAACTCATGCTAATGGAGATATTTTAATTGTTTGCCTCTACGTGGATGATCTTATATTCACTGGCAGCAATCCAAGTTTGTTTGAAGAATTCAAGAAGGCGATGTCATATGAGTTTGAGATGACAGACATAGGGCTCATGTCATATTATTTGGGCCTAGAGGTTAAGCAATTGGAGGAAGGTATCTTCATTTCTCAAGAAAGCTATGCTAAAGAAGTTCTGAAGAAATTTAAAATGTTTGACTGCAATCCAGTAAACACACCTATGGAAAGTGGGATAAAATTATCAAAGTTTGAAGATGGTGAAAAGGAGAATCCTTCTCTATTCAAAAGCCTTATTGGAAGTTTGAGATACTTGACCTGCACAAGGCCTGATATTTTGTATGCTGTTGGAGTTGTGAGCAGATTCATGGAGACTCCCACTTCTACTCATATGAAAGTTGCTAAGAGGATACTTCGTTATCTGAGAGGTACTCTTGATTATGGGTTATTTTATTCTTTCTCTAATGATTTCAAACTGCATGGATTTTGTGATAGTGATTATGCGGGAGATATTGATGATAGAAAGAGCGCTAGTGGCTTTATATTTTTCATGGGAGGATGTGCTTTTTCATGGAGTTCAAAGAAACAACCCATTGTCACACTTTCAACATGTGAGTCAGAATATGTGGCAGCAACTTCTTGCACTTGTCATGCAATTTGGCTAAGGAGATTATTGAAGGAACTTCATTTGCCACAAGTGGAAGCTACAGAGATTTGCACAGATAACAAGTCTGCTCAAGCACTTGCAAAGAATCTAGTATTTCATGATAGAAGTAAACATATAGACACAAGATATCATTTCATAAGAGAATCCATTGCTAGAAAGGAAGTGGAGCTCAAGTATGTCAAGACTGAAGATCAAGTTGCAGATATCTTTACAAAGCCATTGAAGTTTGAACAGTTTCAAAGGTTAAGAGCAAAGATTGGAGTAAAGAAAAAATTTTAAATTAAGGGGGAGAAATGTTAATGTAATTTAAAATATAGAAATATCTAGAATGACTCTTGAGTTACCTTAGAAAATTCTAGAGTATGTAATGGTGTTTTAATGAGAGAAGCTCCTAGAAGAGAGTAGGTGAGTATTAATTAGAGAAGCCACTAGAAGAGAGTCTAGATCTCTCTATTCTACTCTATAAATACCTCATTGTATTTGGCATTTTTCAAGCAAGTAAATCAAAGTTCTCTCTTATACTTCTCACCTCTTCCTCTGACACAAAGTTGAAAAGTAATATGCTTTGAAGATTATAACAAAATACTTTTTAATACAATTTGTGTGTTCCTTTTATATACATATAGCTTCTGTCTATTCAGTTGTCTCCATCTACAATATGAAATTTTGTTTTTTCTGCGGAAAATCATGACAACTTTAGGGACAAAGCCATACTTCTAACTTAGAAGGGACCATAAATATATATATATATATATTATATATATATATATATATATATATATATATATATTATATAATGAATAAGGCATCAACACCCTTTCCCTTGTTCGTACGTCCGTACCTGAAAAGTTACATTATTGCCTTCGAACCAGAACAAGTTTCATATAAATATTTTAGAAAAATGGTGTTTAACAACTATATATAGGTATTATAAATAAAAATATTGACATGTAATTGTCTGAAATATATAGTTACAGAAGAAGTTGAGAAGGTTGATGTACATTAAGGAAAGTGTCGTGATCACGTCGAGAGGTATAGGAATCCCATTGGGAAAATCCATTATGCTTTGAACGTGCTTCGCTTGGAACACCCAACTTTGTTGCGTCTTCTACTCGCCTTTTCATTTCTTCGTATAATTTCTGCAAATAAAATGCAAGTGCATGCATGTTCTTAGAAGGAAATACACACCTTCAAGAAACTTGATAACAACTGAGATGTAACTTAAACAAAAAGAAGTGATTGTTAATTAGTGCAGACCTTGATGGTTGCGAATTCTTTGACGTAGTTCTGGTCCTGTGATTTTGTTGAGACAAGGGTGTCAAAATGGGCAGAAGGTGACCTGGATTCCACCTTAAATCTCTTGCAGAATGGCACCCAATGCTTGGCAAAGGTAGAAGCCTCTAAAAGAGCATAAAAAGTTAGATCTGACCCAGCATCATCTGAGAGATACACACTTAACTTCTCAGCTGGATAGTCATAAGCCATCGCAGATAACACTGTATTAATCACCATCATGGGTGGCTCAACCACTGGATCTGCTGTAAACACAAAGATGTCCACTCCCGGCCACCTACTCTCATCATATCTGTCAAATCAAAACACACACACACACACACATACTATTTATTATATTTCTATACTCAATGCAAACACAAAATCACTACTTAAGATGGAATATCCATGTTTCGGTTTATCTACATGTTCAGTGGTCAAAACTATATATTTATCGGTATGTAACCAAATTATTTTACGAAGTATCTACCGATCATATCCATGATAATCTGTGTTGAAAACTTGAACTTTTTCCTATATGCACCAAACTTGGATTCAAAACCTAGAAGAAACCAATTGGGCCAGCAACAAGGTATATACTTGAGCCAAGATGTCTCTACGAAAAGGAAAACCTTTTTGTTGTATTACTTACACTAAAATTTGTGAAAGCCGTGAACTAAAGGTGAAAGTTTAACCTTTGAATGAGTCTGTTGGGGAAGGTTTTTCTGTAGACCAAGTTCCAGCGTAGGGCTTGATAAAAGACCCAATAGATGGCAGAGAAGAGTTCTGCAAGAAAGAAACCAAGCCAAGCCCATTGGCCAGGTTCCCCTCTTGCAGGTATGTGGCTCAATCTGTATGCCAAGACGAAGCAAATGGCTACAAACATAGTGACAGCATAGAGCCTGCGAATGTGCCTTGCTCTGCCTTTGCTAGTCTCAAACAATGAGTACAGTTCACCACTCCCCATTATTAGGCCTTCAAACTCGGTCCTGTGTCTTGTTGTTCTTGTTCATGTTGCGTTGAGTTCATCTTTCTTATATAGCCACAACGATCTGTGTTGTGTGATGGACATTCACTCTGAGAGTACAAAGCGAAAGCAAAAAGAGGACCCATTTACTATTTGGTCATAAATTTGTTTACTAACTAGATTCATGCGAAATTATGATTTATGGAAATCGTACTGTGTAGGTTTATTTATCAATTGAAGTTATTTTTTTGAAGTATTTACCAGATAAGGATTAAATTGACTTTTTTTTGTGAAGTCGTACTACGTACTTCGTTTAAAAAAAATTTAAAGTCGTAATATGTAACCCTTATTAGTAAATATTCCCAAAAAATAACCCAATTGATAAATAAAGCTCTCTTATGTAATATGATTTCGTAAAGAAAAAGTTATTCTTTATATATCATAACTTTATTTTTATGAAAAAGTTGAGGGTCAAATCGTATAAAGCAAAATTTTGCTAATAAAGAGCCCAAAAATGTTAGTACTAAAAAATATTTTTATACTAAAATTTAGATTTATTAAACTTATCAGATTTAATTAAATCATAAAATATTAAAAAAATTAACAAAGTAAAATTGTATCTACGAGTTTATTTTGAACTTTAAAAAATTAAAGTCGTCTTATGAAATATGATTTTTTTAATTAATTTTTTAAAATTTATAATTTTTCAAAAATTCACCTAGATGCATAAATGATTAAAAAAAAATCAAAATAGGTCTCGTTCTTTTCATAAGGAACTTACACCAAATTCTTTTCATAAATAAAATAATAAATATGTATATATTTTGTTATTTATTTTTTTCATATCATATTTTTAACTCAATATTTTCTTCTCATTCAATCTTATATGTATTTTATTTTATTTGAATAAGAAGTAAGATTATTATGATTTATCTTCCTAACAAATAATTCTTTTCATAATAATAATAATAATCACAATATAATTTTAAATAAAAATATAACAATCCACCATTTATCTATAATTAAGTCCTATTTGGAGAGATTTAATTGATTAAATCTGTAATTCGGAATGAAGGAAAACTCTTATATTTTTATATGCTACATATATGTTTATACTTTATAATTTTTATTTATAATAGTTTTTGAAGTAATATTGAATTAAGCTATAGGCTAATTTTAATTTTTTTTTTTGCCTTTTTATATAAAATTTTAACAATTTTGAATTTTATTAAACTTCAATTAAATTAATTATCATAAAAGTACTTTAATATGATAATTTCAAATTTTAAAATCAAAATTTCACTTCACATTTTAAACTTTAACTCTTTTTTATTTGATTTTTTTTTTCGATAATTACATTTGAGATCAGAATCATCAATATTATAAATATGAATATTTTAAAATTTAAAAGTTAAAAGTTAATCTTTTTCTTCAAAATTTGATTTTTAAAGTTAAATTTTAAACAATGATAATAATTATTACCCAATATGTGTATTTAATTAGCAACTTTTTTAAAATCAAACTATGTATAATTATGATACAAATTTATCTCACTTGTTATATTATAGTGTTCATTTTTGTTTATTAACAACTTGAGTTTACACACTATTAAAAATCTTTTATTTTGGAAAAATAATTATATTTTTTCCTACATTTCCATATTATTTTGTTAAAATATTGAAATTATTATATTTTTCTATTTGTATACAAATTTATCATTATTTAACATCTTTCTTTATTTTTATTTTGTAATACGAGTGTGATGCTCCGTGAAATAATTAGGTCGCCAAGGTTAGATAGATACAATAAACACAATAAAATAAAATAAAATAGATATTTTTATAATAATTGACTATTAAATTGAACACGATTAAGTATCATTAAAAAATATTATAAATATATATATATATATATGATTATTTCAAAATTTAAAATTTCTCTCGATTTTAAGTTTAAAATTTACAAAGTTAAAACAATAATAATCGTACTAATTGCTACACGATTTACACCTCTAATTAAAAAATTATTATATTAAAAAAATACAGAAGAATGATTTCTTTTTATAATTTATTATATATAGACTTTTATTTGATTTATAATATAATTATTGAAAGAAAGAAAAAAAGAGAGAGAGAGAGAGAGAAAAGAGCGGAATATTTAATATAAGATGTGTGGTTATATTTGAAGAATAATATAGAAAAAGAAATAAATAAAATAAATTGATTATTTTAAATAAATAAAAAATTAACTTAATTCTATTTATACTTACAATGAAACATATATTAGTTTAAATATATTTTTAGTTGTTGAATTTGAAATATTTGTTATTTTGATCTCTCAATTAAATTTGATAATTTTTGAAAATGACATGTTAAGTTAATTCATGAATAACATAACATTTGAACTATGGAAGTAGTCATTGAAGAGTGAAATGGTACCTTCGGAAATAGAAACCCTAACATTTGTGCTGATTTATCTGATGCACTCTCTCTTTCTTCAAATAAAAGTATCTACACTCATTATTTGAACACATTATATTTATATTTAAAATATCGTATTCAATATAATTAAAATCTATTTTATAAGTGGAGTATAAATATGATATGCAACAAATAATAATAAGTCATGAAATACCTTGAAAAAACGGGTGTTGAATGTATTCATGTATGATGGCTGTTCTGCAAATACCAGTTTGGAGAAGAGGAAGAACAACATAAGCTGCTGCTACCTTTCTGGATTCATATGTTTCCGAAACTGGAGGATACAAAGTCCGTTATAATGAGTTGAGATCTAAGAACCACACTTTCAGATCACACTAATTTATTAATACTTTTTTATAAATATATATTATATTAGATCAATGGTAATGAATCACAAATTTTTTATACTTTCTTTTTACCAAATCAAATTCCTCACTCTAACTATCTACTTTATTTAAAACCATCATTCTAAAAGTTTTCTGAAGAGTTGCTTTTCTCTAACATAAAAAATAACTATTTTTTAAATAATATTTTTTTAAGTTATTCAAATAATATAATATAATAAAAATAATACAAGCACAATAGGTCCAATTAAAATATAATAAATGAAATAAAAACCAAATTTGTTTAATTAAAAAAGTTTTAAATTTTAAAATAGGTAAAAATATAATGATTTTTTTTTCTATTTTTAAAACTAAATTTTCTCCCTTTTTTCTATTAAACATCACACGTAATTTTTTTTTCATCTTTCACTATTTCAAACTATTTCAAAACTAATAAATAGTAAATAAAAGTAAATCTTTATATGACATCAACTAACATGGATGCAAATGCATCTATATTATTTTTTCTTATATTTATAAAGATGGTTCAAGATTTTCTTTAAGAGATGAAAAAATATAATAAAATTTATTTATTTTTCATAAAATATTATATATATATATATAATGAAAATTTTAAAGAAAATAATGAAACATTTTAAAAAAAGTTTGTTGAGATGAATTTGATTGGAGAGAATTAGGAGGAGAAAATAATAAAAAGTTCACTATTGGAGGTGGGCCAGGGAAGGAGTGGGCCAGGGATCCATTATTGACATTATTTCTGACAAAGTTGGTTTCATTATTGAAAATTAGCCCATCAATAACCGCTATTCCCGCAAAGGAGGCAAAATACATTCCCATTCTTTCATTTTAACATAATTTTATGTACCGACACACTAAAGTTAGAAGACATTTTATTTAGAAAACTGAATGTTTCAAAATTGTGTTATTTTTTTTTGATAAAGAGAGAATAATTATTTTATAGAGAATGAGATAAAAAACTTATAATATAATAATTATTTTTTTATTAGTATGAGTTGATATTTGATGAAATTAGGGTAGTTGCAGTTGCAGTTGTAGCACTATCGTAGGTGTGTGAGGAGAGAGAGAGAGAAAGAAGAGTGTGTGAATGTGATGAAGTGGATGAGTGGTATTGGGTGTGTGAAAGAGAAAAGAAGAAGAAAAGAGGAGGTCCATGAATGAGAGGCTCTCTGATAAAGAAAAAGAAAATGGCGTGTGTTTTGATTGCTGCTTGATCAAAAACAAAAATGGTTTGTGGTTGCTGAACTCTCACGCGGAGAGAGATAAGAAGGAAACAAAGTCAGTGTCCTCTGTCTTCAATCCATGGCCATACAAAATTTAAGGTTAGTTGAGAAAAATTAAAATTTCAAATACTGTATATTTGACCAACAAAAATTATCAAATAATAAACAAATATTATGATTTTTATAAAATGGTAGGAGATTATGTATGATAAGAAAAAAAATTGGGATTCAATTATTGAGTATGAGTGTCTTGTCTAGAATTGAATGAAGACAACCTGGAAATAATGGTTGAAATAAAAGGCACTAATTTTAGTAAAAGAGTTAAAAAGATTTTATATTACTATCAAACCACAAATTTCTAATTATGTGTTATCGAGTTTAGGAACTTTTCAATGTGTAAAAATATTGATTAAATTAAAATTTATAAAATTATATTTAAATTCACAGTTAATAATAACCATTATTTTTATACATCAATGAAAGAAAAATATATAAAAAAATAATATATGAATATTTTTTTTAATATAAACTTGATATGTTTAATAGATTATAAATATTGTAAGAGTATTTTAAAAATAAAATTAAATATTATATATACATATATATTTAATATATATTTTGAGTTATTGAAAATGTTTAAATAAAAATGTATTTATAAATGCAAGTTCTCAATTCTTCTATATTTACATGTTTACCTATTTATGTAATTTGTAAAATATTTATTCATTATAATAAATTAATTTTTTTTTGACCATTTTAGTATATTTGGAAGGAAAAAGTTAGATGTTGATAATAATATTTTGAAGGGAGATTTGAAAAAGCAATTAATTGGTAGGTAATGTAAAGGTTAAAAGTGATTCCAGCAGACATAATCACGTGACTCATTATTGTCTTTTGTACTAAGGTTTCAATAATTATTACTTTGAATCTTCCACCATTCATAATACAAACCATTAGATTGAAAAAATAATGATGAAACTTAAAGTAAATCTTTTTAGATTTATTATCTCTAATAAATTATGTACTATTTTTTTAAATTTAATAATTAAATAAGTTTGAATATTAGATCATTAAATTAAAAATATATAAATGATAAAGATGAAAAATAAATCTTTCATTTTTAGTTTTAAAACAAGTGAATCTTTTTATATGTTTTAAACATTTATAACCGAATATAGATATTTTTTTATTATAATAATAATAATAATTAATAATTTAAAAATAATAGATAAAATTAATAATATTAAATAAATTTATTTATTTCAACCAATATATATATTTTTATTTATTTTCTTTATTTTTTCTCTATATTTTTCCTTACCAAACGAATCATAAAAAAAAAAATGTTTCTTATTTCTTTATTTTTCTTTTATTCTTTCATTTTCTTTATTTCTTTTCTCTCGAACCATCATTATAGATGAGAAAAAAACAATGATGATACTTTGGGTGCTTCAATCACAAACACATATAATTTCCTATCATTTTCAACCAATTGTTCTAATGAAAAAAAAAAAAACTTTAGATTGAAAATATAAAAACAAAAGAGAGATGATAATTTTCATGAAATTATTCTAAGAATAGCTTAATTCTTCATTCTACATAAAGTTTTAGAATATTAAAATGAATTTAACTTGGTAACATGTATGATTAATATAAAGTTTATGATCATAATTATTTTAGTTTTTATTAATTAAAATATATAAACCAAACAGTCAAAAAGGGTACTTGAGTACTAAACAAAGTTGTGGATGCAGCTCTGATGAACAAAAATAATCATAATTTCAAATGACCCTTTCTTTGCCACAGAATCTGCAAAATCATTTCCCTCCTTTAAGGTAGGGACAAAGAAATGTCTGAATGATATCTAGAATTACTTCAGATGCATGTGTTTTAATTATATTAATTACCAAAAATATAGTGTCTCTATGTTAAATTTATGTAAACCCTAAAATCTATGTTCTTTGATTTAAAAATATAAGAGTGAGGCATATAATCATTTTATTTTAAATTTTTAAAATTATTTTAAAAGTATAAGTAATTAAAATTTACAAATATTTTAAAATAAAAAGTAGAATTACACAAATAAAATGATTGAACTCGTATGAGCCTAAACTTACTGTTTATTGATTCGACTCTATTTATCTAAAAAGTTAAACTAAAACTATTCAATCATTTTTTCTTTTCTTTTTGTTATGATTGGATCCAACCTGAAATTGAACCGATGAAAGTTGAACTCAATTAGTTTAGATTTATTTGTCATCTTATCAACTCGATGACCCAAAACTATTTTGGTACAGGCCCAATGATCCAATCCAATAATATGTCTTTTTTAATATTTTTATTATGTCGAACTCACTTTATGTTAATTTTTCTCTTCGTAATTGTTAGGACATGATGGATCATTCTTTAGATAATTATATTTGAGATTTCACATAAATAATGTCATTTTATAGTATATTACATGGAGGTAAATTTTTATGAATTTGAATTAAATTTAAAATTTACTTCTAAAGACTCAATCTTAATTTTAATAAAGTTATTGAATTTATTGGATTACATCGCGGATCACTCATAATTATCTAATTCAAATTAAGAAATTCTCGACACGAAGAAAGTAGGTTGAATATCTTGTATTATGAAAATAAGATAAATTTAGAATATACTAAATAAATACGTATCTAAATACAAATTTTATATAATAGTCATAAATTAGACTTCTCACTCGTCTTTGTGTATAATTATTTGAATCAAATTGAATGCATGGTACGGATAAAAAACAGAATTAAGAAAATCACAATAATGAATTGTTTATTAAATCAAATATTGGAAATCCTTCAATGTTTAGTTTCCATAAACTAATAGTGACTACATGTATGGAAAGCTAAATACTTTAACAGAGATAAGTAGTTTATGCACTTAAAACATGAAAACATCAAGTGAAGGAGGCCAAACTAGGAATTATTGAACCACACTTCAAGCATTGGAGTTAAGCAAGACTAGGAAATGAAAGATGGTAGGTAACATGCTAATGAAGCCAAGACAATGGACTTCAGCATAATCGAGGATGATATGCAGCCTTTATCACTACGAATGAAAAGTGCCTCATAAATCGGTAAATTCATCATCACCACCAATAAACTCACTCCAATCTGCACCATCAATTGGCTTGAGCTGAATTCCAAATCCATTACAACCCTCATGATTCCTCCAACCAGACCAAAAAGGTTTAGCAAAGCCACTGTTGCTAATATGATCAACATGATCGAAGAGCCTCCAAAATCAATGACTTCTTGTTCATATCTCTTTCGACCATCCTCAGTAACCACTTTATCTGTGATGACAAAGTTTGTCTGTGACAATCCTAATTGCTTGGCCATAGTGTCAATGAAACCAAAGAGATAAGAGGTGATTCTGTGGATGAACTTTATTCTCTGCAAATTCCACCAACCCTTTGTCGTGGATCCACAATTCAAATACTCACACAAGCTATAGCCATAGGTAGCAAGAAATGCATACACAAATGGAAGGACCCATGTGCTTGAAAGCTGCATAACAACATGTAGTAGAGGCAAATAAGTGCAACAAAATTAAAGAAACAAAGCAAATTGATTCCAACGAGGAGACAACCTGTGGGAACAACGAAATGCCATGAAGCAAGCAAATAGGAAGAACAATGGCATAACAAAGAGTAGGCAGTGACATAGGAGCCCAAAAGAGGTAATTGCAATATCCCATTTGTAGAGCCAAGGGTATCTTTCCATGCCCATAAATGAAAGGGCAATACTTGGAGAAGAAAATTTGGAACATGCCTTCTGACCACCTCGTATACTGAAGACTGGCTACATCCAAAGTTGTTGGAGCTAAGCCCATAAAAGCTTTCCTTTCTGGGTTGTAATAAATAGATTTCCAACCCCTACACGAGATTACAAGGCCAGTCGCAATGTCTTCAACAGGAACACCATATACTAATCCCATCTACAGCATTCATAAGTATTAATACATTATCAATCATTGAAAGTTTTTAGATAAAAATCTACAAAACAAACATATACCTACCTCCTTTCCCCATTGGGTGCCCTCCTCATAGGTGCAAGTGGCCAAAGCCTTCGATGCTTCATTCACTTCATCAATTGTTCTGTTATTGTTTCTCTTAGGCTTCATGTCCCGTTTTTCTTTGTAATCTCTTAAGTAAGATCCTGAAAGACTTTCCCTTCGATGTAAGCATCCAGTTCCACTGAAAAGGGCTGCTCCATATCCGCATATGCCAGCTAACTCAAACTTTATGTGTATAAGAAAATCAGACTCAATACTTTTAGTTCATCTTTGTGTTTGACTGTATATATACACACTTTGTTAAATTTATAGAAAAGTTATTTTTATTACTCACCTTAGAGGTTACAAGATAAGAAGTTCCATAAAGGTCATTCTTGGTGATGTTATTATAGCTTTGTGGAAATTGTACATAAGCTATATCTTGACCTTTCGCTTCATCGAGGAAAAAACATAGTATTTCTGGAATTATATCCGGATTATTGGAGTACATATCACAGTCCAAGATGAGGATGAAAGGGGAGTTACTTATTTCAGACGACACTCTTATCTGCAGAACAAAATCAATGATGTATAAGGAAGCTTAAAAATAGAGAATTCTCTCTTTTTCTCGATTATTTATTGGAAAAAGATTGTTAATACTTTTAGATGAAATGAACAATTTGAAAATAATATCATCAACCTACGAAAGAAAATATAGGTTATGAAACTATATATATATATATATATATATATATATATATATATATAAAATCTATGTTCTTATCCTTGGCCTAACTACAAAGCAGTAGCGTGTAATTAAAGTATTAAGACGAAGAGAGACAAAAGAAACATTTTCAACTCTTTATTAAGTTCTTTTATTTTCATTTAATATTGTTAACGTGGTAAGGTAAGATTTAATTCTTTAACTTTAAAATGAGAGATGCATATTGCTATTTAAATATGACATTATAAGTTTAATTAACATACACACTGATGCAAAAGTTTTAATAATGCATATTTTGAAAATAATTATGAGAAAAATCAACATATAATAATCATTATAAGAAAAATGGTGTAAGCCTTACAAGTGCATTAACAGCTCCAGCTTTGAAGTGATGAGGATGGTTGGGTCGTTTCTCGCGAGCCATGTATACTACAGTTGGAAGTTGAAATCCATCTTCATCTACAGCATTTCTGTCCCTTCCATCGATTATAATCTAGTATAATCAAGAGCATATATATTATATATATTGAAAAATTAACCATACAGAAACTAAAATCTTCTTCATTTTTTTCGTGAAATTTAAAAATGTTCAAACCTGCACTATAGGCTGGTGATCCTGCTTTGTCGTTTTTGGATTCCATTCTAAGAATCCTCTGTGCTGATTCCTCACATTCTCTGGAAGCTTTCCACTTGCTACGGCTGATTCGATCTCACTTTTCATTTCTTCGTATAATTTCTGACATACATAAATGGAATGGAATATAATCTCATTAGTTTTCACGGCTTAATGAAGATAGCATTATATGGGCATAGTTAATAACTTGGTTACCTTGATAAATAAGCATGCTTTGCCATATTCAGTGCTAGTGCTACTGCTATAGTTTTGGGAATGAGTAAAGAAAACCTCTGGGGACCTAGGTTCAACATTGAATCTTCTGCAGAAAGGTAACCAATGTTTGGAGAAAATGGAGGCCTTTAAGAGAGCAAAGAATGTTAACTCAGACCCTCCATCATCAGAGAGATACACGTTCAATTTATTTGCAGGATAATTGTATGCCATTGCTGATAATACTGTGTTAATCACCATGCATGGAGGCTCCAGTTTTGGATCAGCCGTGCACACAAAAATGTCTACTTCTGGTAAATTCTCCTCATCATATCTGTAAAAAATTTGCCAAAAGTTCATATTTTTTTTTACCATTTTTCGCATAATAATGACTTGAAAGAATATACTAAGGTGCATGTGCATGTTAATAACGTCGCATATTTTTGTTAGTTATTCAACCCAATAAATCATCTAATAATATATATATATATATATAAATTAGTGGGATATTCTTACCATATGTTACTCTTATAATTTATTAATTTTTTAAAATTTGATTTTAGTTTATATAAAATTCAAAATTTGATATTAGTACTGCAAAATCTAAAACTTAGTGTTATATTAGTTTAATCCTTTTAAAATAATTGATATCTCTTTTGTTTAATTTCCACTTTCATCTCGATGATATAATCACAAGTTATGATTCAAATTACTGTGAAGGATTAAGAAGCAAGTTACGTAATTCTAGGCACTTTTATGGTTGACTGCGACCTTATTCTAAATAATAAGGTTAGTAAGATGAAGTGGAAGCAGTTGAAGAATAAATCATATTTAAAAAAAAAATACTAAAATAAGATCAATAAAAAGAGTAATATTGAAATTTAAAATTTAAAAAGACTAAAATAAAAAGTTGAATTTGATAAGGATTAAAGTCAAATTTTAACTATTTCTAAAAATAAAAAATTCTGATAAAATAAGAAAACAACTGGTGTCAGCCAATAACACTGTCACGTGCCATTTAAACCTACGTGAGTAGTATGACATGCAACTCCATTAAACATATCCACAGTTGCCACGTGTGGTTCATCAATAATTATATAGAATTTGAAAGTAGCACGGATGAACCCTAACTCTGATAACTCATCATTCACCGATGCCAAGATGGATCACACCATCTCTTATGGATCACTATTCATTTCTTCTCTAAGCTATTTGGTAATGGGTTATGGAATAGTTTATAAAGTAGTGTTCAACATGTTTCTTATGAGCTCTTAGATGGGATCTAGTCAAGTTCAGAGTCACTGATCTCTGCAATCTTTGGTTAAGAGAATTTAAAATTGAAAAAAACAAGACTTGAAGTTGAGAATGAAAGACTTCTGTACTAGAAAGATATTCTTAAAAGTGGAGGGAGAAAATATCAGATTTTCTTAATTAAGAAAGAGAGAGAGTAACCTGTGGAAGAGTCTGTGCTTGAAAGGTGTTTGATATACGATTCTCCAGCGAACAGATTGAGTGATGAACCAGTAGAATCCAAAAGCAAACTCTGATAACATAACAATCATCCAAACCCACCTTCCTCTTCTAACTCTCCCCATGTTTTCAACTCTGTACACCCAAATCAAACAAATTGCTGCAAATATTGTTGATGCAAACACCTTGTACACTCCTCGAAATCTTGCTTCCTTCGTCTCAAACAAGCACTCATCTTCTCTCACACCTTCTTCTCTCATCCTCTCTCTCTACTTTCTTCTCACCTTCTCTTCTTTTCGCAAGATAGATACTGAATATGTAGTGGGGAGAAGAAATAAAGATGGTGCTCTCTATCCACTAGTCTTTTACTTTTCTCCTATAAATTTTGGATTATATATATTTTCTTCTATTTTTGTTAACTTTAGTTCCTATCCTTATATTTTAGAATTAAATATTAAAAAAATTTATATTATTCATGTCAGTCATGAATAAAGATTCAAATGTCTTATTCAATATGTACTAAAAAAATTATTATCTAAAGAATATTTCTTATAAAATTTTTTTTTAAAAAAAATAATTATTCATTAAATATTTCTCACATATGAAATTTTTTTATAAATATATTTATGAAAATTTTTTATAAATTTATTTATGAAAAAGTTTCTCATAAATTTTTTTATAAAAGATTTTTTATGAATATTTTATGATTTTTTTTGAAAAATTTCTTATTAATTTTTTATTTATAAATTTACGGTAGTGAAAAATTTATGGATAAAAAATTAGTAAGAAATTTTTCACAAAAAATTTCTGTAAAAAATATTCTATGATTAATAAAATTCTCTGAATATAAAAAACTGTTTTAATATATTATATATTTTATATAAACTAATTGTTTATAAATTTAATTATATTTTTAATTTTAATTGTTTTAGTTTCATTTATGTTTTATTTTTAGCCTCGAATGTTAATTTGATAGTGTAAAATAGTATTACTGAGCTACATTTATGTTTCATTAACCTATTTAACACTTTTGTTTTTTTTTTTTTCACATCAAAGGGAAACAAAAAGACCGAAGGAATAAAAACTTCTAAAATTTGTTCCTTTGTGAAGAAGAAAAAAATTTATTTTTGAACCACCAGCTACCATTTTTCAGATAGATAGGAAATTGTGGTCCATTGAACTGTGCATTTAAACATATTTTAAAAAAATATTTCTAATATTTATTATATCTTCCAACTACATATATATTATTTGAAATATCATATATTTTTAATTACAATATAATTTAAAATTAAGTTTGACTATTAATTTTAAATTTTTTTACTATATACCATTTGATCCGATTTAGTTAGTAACCCTTTTGATTCGGTTTAATTAGTAATCCACTTAATACATAAACTCTTTACTAATAATGTTTTATTTAACTGTATTTATCATTGCCGTCAGAATATTTGTTGTTTGGTTGCATTAAACTACAACAACTATTAATTAATTTTGTAAATGACCGATTTGTGTTTTAAATAAGTTATTTTGAAGTCGTAAATCTTGATTTGGAAGATTCATAATGCGTTGAATCTTCTGCAAATCAACGGAATGAAGAACAAAACACCACAGAAAATGACAATTTTACATTTTATCTATTATTATTTTTTGTTTCTGGTTTGAACGATTCAAAAATTTGATGAAATAAAAAAGAATCAGATAAACTGACCAAAAATTAAACAAGTTAAAATTGAATAAGACCCAGATAGAATCTGGTTTGAACCGATATGTCAACAATTATGTTTTTTTTAATTTAATATTTTACAATAAATACAAACTTTTGCATGCAAATTAATTATAGGATATTATTTTTTAAAATTATTTATTATTTTGATTTTTCATTTGGTGTAACCTATAATAATGAATTTATCTCACTTATACTTTGTTTAAATTAGGCGTAAATAAAAATGAATAAATTAGGAAATATAAGAAAACGACAGAGAAATTGAATGCAAAATTTATGTTCTTTGGGATGAATAAAAATATAAAATAAATAAGTAGTTTTTTTTTTTTTTTTGAATGAGAAGAAATAAGTAATATGAAAAGTTAATGATAAGAAAAAGGCTTACATTGATCCATAATAATTTTTGGGCTTTGAGTGGGATGGTTGAGCCCATCTTGACTGGTCCATTTCCCTCATAGCTCATACACACAGAATCCACCAAATGCAAATGTAAATGTGAAGTTCTATATATATAAGAATAGTTAAAAAATTATAAATATAAAATTTAATGTTAAATTCACTTATGCAATTGAGTCATTATATATCTTTCTAATATTTATTTAGATCTTTATACTGTATTAATTTTTTTTGTCAAACTATGATTATATGATATAGTTGATAATCATACATGGTTATAGAAATAATTTCAAATATAATTTTTTTTATAATTAATTCTTTAATTTAAAATTTAGACTAATGAGATATATTTTTCATTAATCCAATTATTTGTGCTTTGACTGTTAGTTATTATATTTTAATAAAAAAATATTAATATTCACAAATTAACACCTTTCATGTTAAAATTATAAGACACGCTTTGAGCCAAATTTGACATCTAATAAAAGTATAAGACAAGGTAACTTATGGAAAATAAAGTGTATTCTGATTATAAATTAATGGCTGAGATTTACAATAAAATCATATATTCTTAAGTTAATTACAATCTCAATTATTTATTTTTAATTAATGATTATTATATTCTATCTTCTAAAATATACTCTTTAATTGTAAGATATAATGGACCTTTAAATCAATACATAATAGGTTCCCAATACCCACTCCAATCCATTTTTAGGTCAAGCTCACTTATCCACTATTCACATTCTAAAGCAACACTTTTCTCAGAAATAATAATGTTTATTAACAAATTTTATTACAATTTTATATTTGTAAGAAATATATTTATATTAACCTTTTAACAAATATATCAAATAATGGAATCCAATGCCAATATTTTAAATAAAGAATAAATAACCCACTGTAATCCGTACTTCGGTTCTGTACAATAAAAAGAGTGTCCCAAATAATTTATAAAAATTTGATTTTTAACTCATGAATAGAATCTATCATAAGTATGGGCATCATGCAAGAGTGTCCCAAATAATTGCTGGCAAATGTTTGAGACAGTTTTCGGAAAAAGGACAAGCGAACTTGTCTTTTTCACTTTTTTCCTAATTTTCATCACCACCGTCTTCTTATTTTTTCTGTTTTTCCTTCTATAAAATAAAAGAAAGATCTTACTACAGCTTCATCCATCAAATACTGTAATGGTAAAATTGTTATCTAATGTTATTTTAGTTGTTAAATGTTTTTAGAAATGAGGTGATAGAAAGAGGAACATCATAGAATTAAGATTCTCGAAGAAACAGAGGAAAGATAAAATTTTTGTTGGAGGGTCTTGACGTGGCGAACCATCTTTACTGCAACTTTTATTCTGACAGAGTTTTACGTAAAGATCCTCACAAGTCACGATACTGAGTTCACATCACAGGCACTGTGTGCTACGGATGATCGTATACAAAAACCATTTTGGAGGAATCTTCAATAGGAACGATTGCATAGAATTATTTCCCCCTTTTAACTCTCTCAACAATGCTGATGCAAAATTTGTCTTTAAACACACCACGCATTTCGCATTTTCACTTCAACCCGACGCATCTCTCTCTTCCCTCTTCACAAGTATGTGAAGATTCTTCGCCTCTATTTCGCTCTGCAATTCATTGCCTTAGATTCTCTACTCTTTGAAGTTTTCCAACAAACACACTTTCAAAGGTTTTTCTTTTCTGATATTTGTCGGTGGTTTTTCTTTCGATTCGTTGAAAGATAGAATCTTTGATGCGGTTTTGTTCATGGGTTTTTGTCAAAATGTCTGAATAGACTACTTGGTGGTTGTTTTTGTGTGGATTCCAACAGAGATCTTTGATATGTGAGAGTGGGATTGTCTTGATTTTGTTTTTTTTTCAGTTTCTTTCTTGTAACATTGTTTTTTTTCCTATCAGGTTGGCTTCAAAGCCTATTATTATTGTGAATATTATTTTAATTTAAATAAAAGGCACTATGGTGGCCAAAATCAGGCAAAGTTCTGCTAACTCTCCAAATCCTAAAAAACCAGTGGTTGGAGAGATTGACACCAGTCCACCTTTTCAATCTGTTAAAGACGCTGTTTCTCTATTTGGTGAAGGTGCTTTATCTGGAGAAAAACCTGCCATTAAGAAGGCAAAACCTTATTTTGCTCAGGTAACTATGGTTTTTTTTTTCTCCTTTTTTTTGGTATTTCTAGGTGTTACAAACCATAAATACCATATTGTTACTGTTAAATTATATCTGAAGTTGAACATCAAGAAGTATAGCGAAGCAACAACTTTAGTGTAAATTCATTCCTAGAATTGGTGTAGAGATTATGATTCTAAATTGTGTCTCCACCTTGTGTTCTGATGGAACAAGTTTGAGCAGGGTGAAATGTTATATTTTGGAGACATTTGTTCTAATCAGTTCAAATTCTTTTATATCATCATTAGGTCTCTAAATTTTGACAATTTGTTTTACTCAATCCAGTATCGTGCTCTGATTCAGTTGCTGGTGACATGTCCTTGTTAACATGTGTCATGTTCATCAATGACATGCTCTCATTACCACATAAGTGAAAATTGTTTCTATTGTTTAGACTGGAGTTTGAGTGGATTTCTATGATCCGAGACAAGTTGCATTCAAAGTAGATAATCAAGTTTTGGAAAGACCAACCTAAGTAATTTTGGTCATTATTTCATTTTCTAATTATGAAAGCCTTTTCAATATTGCATACTACCACTTACAAGATTTGCTATTTCATTAGAGTGTTTGGGCAAAGGAGTCACAACTTCACATAGCCCAGAAAGAGCTGAAAAAAATAAAGGAACAACTAAAGGATGCTGAAACTACCAAGGCTCAAGTCCTAGTGGAGCTTGAAAAGGCTAAAAGAGTGGTTGAGGATCTCTCTCAAAAGCTTGAAGTTCTCAATGAATCCAGAGAATCAGCAATACAAGCAACAGATGTTTCAAAAAGTCGAGCAAAACAGCTTAAAGAAGAAAAGTGTGGTGATCCTGATGGAACCAACGGTGCTTGGAAAGAAGAGTTAGAAACTGCCGTTAAAAGCTATGCCTCTGTCATTACAGAACTTGATGTTGCAAAGCAAGAACTGAGTAAAATTCGGCAGGGGTATGATTTATCCTTAGAAGCAAGAGTTTCTGCTTTCAAGCAAGCAGCAGAAGCTGAAGATGCAATGAAAGCGAACACCAAAAGAGCATCCGAACTATCTAAAGAAATTTTGGCTGTACTGGAATCAGTTGATCAAATTAATGCTGAATCTGTCCAACTACATTTGCTGCAAGAAGAGACATTAACCGAGCAAAATGTTCTCAGACAATCATATGAAGCCGACCTTGAAGAATCAAAAAGGAATTTGCTTGATTTAAAGAAGGAATTTAATCAAGAGCTTACCAAAAGTCTAGAAGTGCAGCTAAGTGAGACAATGAATGAAATAGGTGTTCTGCAAGAACAAATGGAAAATAGAAAGAAATCAGACCTGGACTCTTTGAGAAGTGCCAGTCTGGATCTTGATGAAGCTAGGGAATCACTGCAGAAAGTAGCAGGACAGGAAGAATCCCTTAGAGCCATGGTGGAAGCTCTTAGAATGGAGCTGGAGAATCTAAAAAGAGAACACACTGCATTGAAAGAGAAAGAAATCAAAACCGAATCCGTTGTTGAGAATCTGCGGGCAGAGCTCCAGAAAAGTGAGTCTGAACTTGAAGTCTACTTGGCAGAAGAATCTAATGCTAGAGGTGCATCAGAGGAAATGATCTTGACATTGAACCAGTTGTTGACTGAAACTGAAAATGCAAGGAGGGAAACAGAAGATATGAAGAATGAGGCAGCAGAATTGAAGATGGAAACTGTAGTTACTAAACTTGTGTTAGAAGATGCTGAAATAAAGCTTAAAGTAGCATTGGAAGAAGCTGAAGTAGCAAAAGCAGCTGAGGCAAGTGCTCTTGATCAGATCAAGGTCTTATCTGTGGGGACCAGTTCTTCTCATTCATCAACCTCTGAATCTGGTGCAAGAATTGCAATCTCAATGGAGGAGTTTGAGTCCTTAGTTCATAAGGTTGAGGAGTCTGATAAATTAGTGGATATCAAAGTGGATGCTGCCAAAGCACAGGTTGAAGCTACAAAGGCTAGTGAAAATGAAGTTCTAAAAAGGTTAGAGGAAACTCAAAAGGAAATTGAGGATATGAAGACTGAAACACAGGCAGTCTTGAAAAGAGCTGAGATGGCTGAAGCAGCAAAGAGGGCAGTGGAGAATGAGCTCAGAAAGTGGCGAGAAAGAGAGCAGAAGAAAGTAGCAGAAGCTGCATCTAGAATATTGGCTGAAACACAGATGAGACCAGAACTATCTCCTCTGCACTATAGGATTCAAAAGCAGAATTCACTACCAAAGGTGGAGATGAGGAAGTTAGAAAAAGGGAAGGTGTCTGTTTCAAAGAAAGTTCTCTTGCCTAACATCAGTGGCATCTTTCACAGGAAAAAGAACCAGGTTGAGGGAGGACCTTCTTCTTAACTTCTTGTTTGTGTGAAAGTTGAGACCAATTTGATCAGATTTTTGTCAACTTGGTATGCGGGAAAAGGATTTTGAAATGTCATTAGTTTGGTCATAAGTATTTTATTAATGTAACTTGCCTGGTATATTATTGTTATTGTATATTGCTACTTCATTTCTGAGTAGTATGATGAACTGTTCTATTTGACGGCAAGCATTATAATTATTGTAATAACTATTGAAAAAACTATATCTTAATCTATCTGTCCATTCTTCTTTTCCATTATTTGATGCATCATCGAATGTTAATAAAACATTGCTTCTATGTAAACTCTGCTAGATGGAGAGTTGACTCAAGTTATTTGATGAAATTATACATCTATAATAACCCATCATTAATTCTTCTTTATAATCTTATCTAATTCACCAATTTTTACTAAACTTGAATTATAAAAACATTTTCGTATTTATTTATTTTTATAAAATTATAATAGTGTGAAGGATAAGTAATTTGAAAAAAAAAAATACTCCCCACATATTTTGTAAGAACTTTATTATTTATTATATTTTCATAAGTAGTAGCGATTTAGAATTAGAATTTTTCTCGTTTGAAAGAGACATTTTTAACATAATTATAACAATTAATAAAAATGATTAATTTAGTTATTTTTATTAAATTTTCATAATAATATTATCAATATATTAAATTTATCTTTATTATTAATGATTTTTATAATTAATTTTATATTATTTATTAATAAAATATATATTTAGAATACTTCATAAAAATAATAAAGAAAATAAAATCTAATGTTTAATTTTCATTTATAAAATATATTGTAAAATCAATTTTTAAAACTACATCTCAGAACATTTTGATCAAGAAAATAAAGAGTTCCTAAATAACACATGATCAAATGGATAAGCAGATTCCACCGACAAATCCTACTTTCGACCCCACAGGAACATAGCCTCGTCCAACATCATCAAACCTCGAAAATAGAAAAACACAGCACAGAACAGATACTCACTCACACACACAAGTTTGTTAAGGAGAGAGATTGTTGTGTTGTGTTGTGGTATCTATGGCGAGTAACAGAGAGAGAGAAGAGTCTATGACATTCACAATTCCTTCTTCCTCTTCCCATTCTTCCCCCATCACCGTCTCCGACCAACTTGACAGTTACCTCGCCGACCCCAGGAGTGCCTCTGGAAGCTTCCAGAACGATGGTCTCCTCTCCTCTGGGGACGCCGCCGCTGATCTCGATTTCGGATTCTCCCGCCCCGATTTCCGCCAGAGCCCCCTCGTGGGCACCGTCGAGCTCTACCAACGCCATGTTTTCCTCTGCTATAAGAATCCTCGCGTTTGGCCACCGCGCATAGAAGCCGCCGAGTTCGATCGCTTGCCAAGGTTGCTCCACGCAGCCGTTGTGGCAAGGAAGACTCACATGAAAAAGGAGGTACTTTCTTCTCTCTCTCCCCTTTTGAATTTTGTTTCTATGTTTTTCAAGGTATCAGTAATAGATGTGTGATCTTCAACAATTTCGACTTTGTATGTGTTGAGTGCTAATTACATTGTATTGGACTTATGACTTGTCTCTTCACCAGATTCGGTTAACGATTTGTGAGGGTCATGATGGAACTGAGACATCCAATGGGGATGTGTTGATCTTTCCTGACATGGTTAGATACAGGTTAGTATTATTGATCTCAAAAGTTGTATGCTTTTTTTTTTATTGCTTTTCCCCTTTCTTAGATCATTGTGGACAACAGGTTTTAGTGGAATTGCAGGAGGTTAACGCATTTTGATGTTGAAACGTTTGTTGAAGAGGTTCTTGTCAAGGATGGGGAATGGCTTCCTGGAACTCCTGAGGCCTTGAGAGGTTCGTTTGTTTTTGTGTGTTCACATGGATCCCGTGATCGCAGATGTGGGGTTTGTGGACCTGTCTTGGTCAGTAGATTCCGGGAGGAGATAGAGTTGCATGGTCTTCATGGTAAAGTGTTTGTAAGCCCGTGTTCTCACATTGGGGGAAGTCAGTATGCTGGAAACGTCATTGTATTTGGACCTAGCATTAATGGAGAAGTCACTGGTCACTGGTAAGAAGAACACCTCCATGGTTATTAAAACTACTTTTTGTAACAATTTTTTTATTTTATTGTTCTTGTAATACCTTTGTACCATTGGTTATTATACTTGATTATTTAACTGGTTAATATTCTCCTCGATGAAATATGTAGGTATGGATATGTTACCCCGGATGATGTGCCTTTATTGCTTCAACATCATATCATAAAAGGGGAGGTTTTAGATTCATTATGGAGGTAATTATTTCCTCAATGCTCTATTTGTTTTCTTTACTATTTTGGCTGAAAGTTAAATTTCATCCTATAAAAGACTAAATAGCTAGATAGACTATCCTTTTATTTTTTTTCTCCCATACTCAGTTTTGGTCTTTGGGGTGTGTTTGGCAGGAAGGAAAAAAGTAAGTGAGAAATAGGGCATAGATGAAAAATAGAGTGGATGATTCTCATGTCTAATCTGTTTCTTCTCTCCCTCCTCTCGTCCTTTATTTCCACGCCACCAAACCGAGTTAGGGGGCAGTGCCTGAGCCTGTAGAGCTTAGAAGTTAAATTTACATAAATTTTGTGAGGGTGATCAATAAATGTGAATAATTAATATTCTGAAGCTTATTATCATTTGCAAGTCAAATTATCTAGAAGATTTCTTCACACTTTCAGGAATCACGATTTCTAAATTCTTCATCCAAAATTTTACTTCAAATAAGTAGGCCTTTGTTTTTCAATAATGATCTTTTTGCTCCCAATACCTATATGTTTACCATCAATGATTTAATCTTATTTGAATCTTGGAGTAATAATACCTTCTTGGTTTATGTATTTTGAAGTTGAAATTATGGTCAGACAACAAGTGGCATCTTCATGCCCTAGGTCTGATGGTATGACAGCTTTGTTCAATGCACCTTTAAATGGCTTCTTTGACCTGCCAGTTCTATTGTTTATTTAAAAACCAAAATCATAGAGCATGTTTTCAATTCCAAGGCCTTCAAATTTAAGTAGTTACAAAATGAAGTACATATGATGGATCACTCCATCTCCAAACTTTCAGAAACCCTGGCTTCACCCATAGCTTTTCAATTACATCTCTTTATGCCCCCTTCTTTGTGATGGAAAAAATTTGATGAATCAGGTGGTAGATTTCCTCTTTGGAAATTAGCCTGCCGAAATTCTTTACATGGATAAAGATAATATGTATCGGGCTGATGGTTATGAAAAATTTGGAGCACAGTTCCATGATGCATATGCTGACTTGTATTTGTTACTTTTTCTTTATATTGTCATCAGGGGTCAGATGGGTTTATCAGTTGATGAACAGATGAAAAAGCAAGAACAAAGACTTCTGCTGAATGGCTTAAGAAATTTTGAAGAAAGCACTGAAGTGTGTAGATCTGAAGACAATTTTGTGAGCTGCTGCCAATCAAACGCTAGCTGCTGCCAATCAAATGGAGACTCTTCTTTCCGTCAGAATAACATGTTTGTGGAAAAGAGAATGGACTCAGATGTCATTGAGACAGAGGCAAAGCTCTCAGCTGATAATAAGAACAACGAGTCTGTGCTTTCTCGGATCAATAGTGCCAAAGGAGCTTCACTGAAGTTTCCTTCCATGACAACTTGGCTCGATGGCTGGGAGCAAGAAGATACTTATGCAGCTCTTGCTGTTGTATGCGCTGCTGTGTCAGTTGTCATTGCCTACAACTGCTACAAGCAATTGAGATAAGAGGACTCAACTTTGGCAGCGTTATCAAGTGGTTCAGATAACTTAAGTTTTGCTATATCTGGATATATTAGCTTCATAGTTACCAAACATGTAGGGAAACGAGTGGGAGCTCAATATTTAATCTGGATGTGTTTGCTTTAGTGCTTGCACTGTATTCTTGGCTGGGTTACTTTTAATTGCTAGTTAGTAGCTTATTTTGTACATATAAGAAACCTTAGCCTCAGAATATGCAAATTAAATATTTTAACAGTTTGTTTAGGTAGAATTTGATTTGTGACCTTTTTCAATTAAATGTAAAGTTTCGGTGTTCCTTGAACTTGCTAGTTAATCCTAGAGTTGTGTGCCGCATAGGTGACAATATTCTTGCCTGGAGTTTTAAGGTGAAACACTTCGAATAATAGAATGTTGCATCTTCAAAGAGCCTCTTGCCCTTGCTGGGAGCAAAAAATGGAATCATCGAGCACCTGAATGGATATAAAAAGATGGTTTAATTACTGATTTGATTTTTATAGTTACTAAAAGTTATTATAGTCTTCTTTCATACCTATATGATTTGTACTTAAAAACAGCTCTTTTTAATCCTTTGTTAAAAGCAATTAAAATAATATATGTAAGAATTAAAAATGTCATGTACAGGAATTAGATAGGGTCATTATTAAATGTACAGAATTATAAAGAAAAGATTTTGTAATTGTAGAGGCAAAATGAATGATTAAACTTGAAAGAAATAGTTTTGATGCAGGATAATAGTACTTATAACACTTTATGACAAACATTTTCTCCAACTTTTCGCATTGATATATTGTTAGTTCCATGCGTAATAATGTCTGGTAGACACAGTTCTTAACATTAATTCTACATTTTGTATAAATAGCGTTAATTGATAGAAGAATCGCAACTAATGCCGTCTTATAAAAATTAGATTAGAAGTTCTTCCTTCAGAAGTTTCCGTCAACTTGATATAAACACCGAATAACTGAATATATAGCCACTGCAAAGGACAGGAATTATAACCCTCTTAATCAAAATGGACCCATGTAGCACTCAACAACTGACCACGATGCAGACATGAACTGCAATTCATCAGTTGGTAAGGCCATTCTGACTTTCCAGTTTGTGGAACTCGATTTTTTTAGTCTTGGAAATTTTGGCTTCATCTGGGTCTGGCTCCAGTAAATCTACATGGAAAGAATCCTGTGATATGGACTCTACGAATATAGCTTGCTGGTTAATGTAATTAAAGAGTTCTTTATGGAAGACATGATCAAAAGAGAAACAATTTTCAGTATTTCCAGCTGCATGATGTAGGGGCACCGAGGAATCCTCCTTTCTGCAAAAATGTGGGAGGGATGCATAGTCCATTACCTGTTCACAAGTTTTGAAAACATGGTTTAGTATGTTAAACCCCTGACAGTAGCAACAATCTAGTAATAAAGGAATAAATTCAATTTGGTAGTGTTATTTTTCAAGTCTCCATATCATAGGTTAATTATTAACAAGCATAAATTTAATATGAACAAATATGGAACTCCGTCACGTAGTAAACCAATCTGATCTGACAAATTATTCTAAACTTATCTATCCATTCATAAAGAAAAATCCACAACATTGATTTCTTATGATTAAGAAAGCTAGAGAAAATTAAAAATTAAACAACTTCATTATGCATAGACAATTTCGCAGTGAATTGGAAATTGGCAAAAAAAATCCATATGCATGATCATCACCACCTGTAAAACTACAATAAAATGCAGCGGTTTGCAATAGATTTGAGTTAGATTTAGGTGTCAAGCAAAATTCAAGTGCTTCACTTATTATTATTTAATATAACTTCATTTGTCAATAGAACAAAGAGGAAAACTCATAAAAGGTGTATTTATGAGGGGTCAAGCAAAGAGTTAAGGATAATGCTATTGTTTACCTTAAGTAATTCCTCCATGCCACAACCTTTCAGTACGTGGATTTTCTTCCTTGTTCTTTCTTGCAAAAGAGGCTTTACAACCTGCCAATTGTCAATGAAGCAAGAACACCGCAGCTTTAGATGTCAGGATTTTCAAAGATCAGAATGAAATTAAAGTGAAAAATACAAACTCCTTCAACATGAAATGCTGGCACAAACCTTCCAACACGCTGAGAATACATATGGACCATTAACTATGTAATATGCGTCTGTCTTTTCTGGATAGTTCAAGTCATCTATTGCAGTTATAGCAGTCAAAAGCTGAAGGTGGCCAAACAGAAAGTGTCAACTAGAAAAGCATCTAGTGATATGGACAGAGTGGGAAAAGAAACTTTTGAGAGATAGTAAATAAGAAGTTTCTAAATTGCTGTGTACCTTCAATTGTTTCAGTGCTGAGAGTTTTAAGCCAGTCATATCCAAGACTTTCACACAAGTGTCAATGTATCGCCCATGATTCTTTGTAGCTGTTGGCTGCAATAAATATTCCAAATGAACAATTAGGGTGTCAGAATTTATGAGGTACCAAAAAAAAAAACACTAGTCTAGGTATTCACCAGGATCACTCGATCCCTATATTCATTCATTTGGATGTGCATCTCTACATAGTATTTTTCCTGAACAAAAAAAAAACTGACAATTTGACATCATAGAAAATAAAATAGTCCACATGCTATATTAAGGGAAATGGACAGATAAGCATCATTGAAAACTGCAGCACCAATGTATCATATAATTGTAAAGGTACCGGTAGGATTAGAGATGGTACGGAGTTCTTACAAAAACTTCATCAAATGTGCTGAGCCCAACACCAACAACAATGACAGGTTGGCCCTGCCAAATTTCAGCCAAAAATGTAATAAATTAGCAATCACGAATGTTACTTTATATAAGAGATGTTATCTTATTTATACAGTCAAATATAAAGATGTTATCTTTCACACATCACTCATATGGCAGGGAAGAACCATGAGGGTAGGAGGAAAACAAAAAAAATTGGGCCTGAGATCAAAACTTGTACGAGATCTATCTAAAGCACAAAATACCTCCTTTGTGAAACCAGACATTCCCACAAGTTGAGAATCTCGCAAACGTCTGTACAAATCAGGTGGTATAGACTTCTGTTTACAGATACATTAAAAAGAAATCAATAAGGATGGATATTTATGATCATGAATTCACAGTGATCTAGAAATATGATAGTTGTCTATTTTATGCTACAACTATGATGTGATGAAGGGATTTGAATAAGAATAAGTAAATATCTCAAATAACTACAGATACCGTGTAAATTTCATTCTAGAGTGGTAGTGATAACAAGGTTTTTCTATTTCAGGCAATAACATGCATTCATTCATGTCACTTTTAAATGCTTAGCTTTAATTGGCATTTAAGATATGTTGTTCCAAAACCAACAATATTATGACATTGCTAATGTGCAGAGTAAAGGAACTCACCGCTAAAACATTGTCAATTTCATTTTCCACTCTCCATTGTAAACAATCAATTAACTGTTATATCCAAAAGATAAAGAGTCAAGAGAATAACTCTATAAGCAATAAATTTGGGAGAAATTCCAATAAAAAAATTTTACTGCTAACTATCTAACCATTTTATGTGCTTTGACAACATTCCCGTCCCTTGCTTTGAGAAAACGTACCAATGTTTCTGTTGGATAGCCCTGGTGCATATTCTGAAATATAAAGAGAAAACTTTCATGAAAGGAAAAAGGAAATACAGAACTCTCGTGATGATCACCATCTACTATCACAATGTTCACAGCTTTACTTCAGTGAAGAATTATTGGAGCAGGGAGTTACCGATGATCAAGGTCAATTTAGCAGAAAAAATTATTTTTTGGTTAAGAACCCCACCCCAACTGAATTTTTTAATATATAAATTATGGTGACTTATTTTATCCAAGATTAACAGATACATTCATCAAGTTATAACTTGTACTGTTTCTTTTTTTTATTATCTTTCTCAAACTAAAACCAGGAGACAGAAGAGCCAAACCTGGAATGTGTTCTTCTGTAGCTCATCCACTACATCAAGAGAGAAATAAATATATATTAAAGAAAAGTAGAAGATATTTGACAGTAAAATCAGTAGATCCTAGAAGAGCAGAAAAGTGCAAGTTAAATGCTTACAGTTTTCCATAAGGGACAGCAACTGCTTGATAGCTTCCTGATTAGTAATACACATGTTGCTGTTTATCTGTGATAACTCAAGATTGAAACTCTGAAACTTACTGGCTGATAAGTTTTCGGGAAAACCTGTGTTTTGGAAATTGAAACAATGATATTTTAAACTCCCTTTAAGAAAAAGTAGGCTACCCCTTGTATAGAATCTGTTTTTTTAGCTTGTCCACTTCACAAAGCATGTAAGTTTTTTTGGACTTCGTTGCAACTCCCCTGTGGATTCTGAACTGAACTGAGTGGTCACCATTATAAAGAAAAATAAAGGAACTGTTCAAAAAAACAACAAACACGGAAAGGAAAATAATTATAGTTTGGACTTTCTGAAAGTTTATTATATGTGTGTGTGCAATGGAATAATATGAAAACTTAAATTAAGGTGCACATAGTGTACATATAAGGAGATAAGGAAGTTTCATTTCAAATTAGAAGAAGTTAATTTTAAAACGTGGATTAATTTTATGAATACGCACCTAGTGCTTAATTTTCATTGAAGATACGATAAGCTTTTTCCTTTTACTTGAACGGTGACTAAGAATAGAGATGCTGCTAACTAATGGAAAACAAAATTAAGAAATAAAAGAAACACTGAGCAGAAGAAAATGATAGATGATACCAAAATGACATGTTTTTCCCTGTTAATCATCAATGCCTTGATAATTCAGAATTATGCAGTTCACTTGTTTAAAAAAGGGAGATTCACTTCACAACAATATTTCATATGGTATGGCTGCCAAAGAACAACATCAGAATATGTACCATCAAGGTTTCACACAGCCCTGTACAGAGTTATTTATGCATGTTTATTGTACTATCATGGTTTTTCAAAGCATCCACAATAGAAAAACACCAACACATTACAAAGAAAAAGTGACTGTAACTATTCTTCTGAATTCACAATAAAGTTTATGACAATTGAACTTACACTGGTTTTGCTTAATTGGAAGACACCTCGTTTATTCATTATTTTCAACCTAGAATCTAATTATTTATTCATCCATTTGCAACATTGTCATGTTAAATGCTTACTACATTACTTGAGATGTATCTTTCTACCATATTATTATTCTATTATCTCAAGTTTTAAGATATTCATGCCCTTCCTTTTTTTTTTCTCAGACCTCATAAACAAAATTTACTCTTATATAAGTAAATGGCTTCATACTCTCAAGATACTTGACATTTTTTTCATAATCAAACTGTGATAATATGTTTAAGAACCCATGTTTTACGTCACACTAAGTGGTTTCAAACTCTTAATTATCAATATATAAGAAAAAGAAAACTCTTAATTACCATAACAAAAGTTGCTTGCTGCTAACGATTTCTCATTCTCCACCAATAAAAAGCTAACCCGGAGTCCTTTGGGTGTTCTAAGATAGACAGGTGACAACCGCGTACGTGAATAGACTCAGGAATGTGAATGAACAAAAATTATTCTGATAAAAGCTCTAAGTAGAATATATTCTTGTCCTGAAAAAGTAAAAAAAATGGAATCTGTTCTTAGTTTCTCACTCAATCTTTTATATTTTCTCTCTTCTTTCAGTTATTTTTTCATTTTTATTCCATACACCTATTGCTGCCATGACTTTCATTTGAACCTTCGTGACTGGATTTTCGAATTTCCTCTCCTCGATACACGTCTAAGCAATTGAAACGTGTTAATTTGTGTATATGAGTCACTGGCACACACGTCACACCACACACCACAGCAACAAATATCATATTTCGTGTAGTGTTTACGTATTAATTTGAGATTTAAGTTTAATATAACAAAACACGTAACAATCTACTTATTCTAAAAATAAATGTAGAGGAATATAAATATAAAAATATCATTCTACTTATCTTCCATTTTTATTATTTACGAAAATAAATAGTAACTTTTTATATTTATTTTTATAATAAATGAATTTTTTTTTCATATAATATATATAGAAGGGATCTCATTATTTTTTTTTAATTCACTTACTTTTAATCTTCATAAATGGGGAAAAAAAGCTTGGGATTAGGTACAATGATTATGTTTTAGCTAATGAACTCAAGTCCTACAAAAGCTTGAAATCGAAGCACATGGAATGATTTCAATAAAGGCTTAGATAAGTGCCATTGCATACGAATTATCCCTAGCAAAGACATGAACGAGGGAGAAAGTAGAAACTAGAAATTATCATAACCATTTATGGATTTGATACTTGACTAGAGATTCAACGAATACTCAAGCCTCATTTGACTACACAGTAAATTAGGTACATGTTTGTAACACAGAATGTCCTACAATTTCAGCTAAATTTGCATCTTAGACAGTAAAATATCCCCTGATAGCTTCCAGTACCCGGTTTGCTACTTCTGGACCAAACAACCTGGGGAAGCTTGAACCAAGATCAATCTCAATTGTCTTGTTTCTAATGAGACCATCCCTTTTTTTCAGATAAGCTCTTTCTGTCTCTCCAACATCTCGCTTGGCACAAGCACAATGATCCAACCAGATCCCCAATACTTGTTTTGAAATGGGGTCCAAATGGTCCCTGATGATCTCCTCCATTCGTTCCACTCCACCATTTTCCGTCACAATGCGAACCATTATGGCTGTAGGGGAGGAAACAGTGCGGATGTAAAGGGAAGAAGAGAAATATGGCTGAACCTCTGGAACTCTCTCCAGAGCCTGCCTATGAGTGTCCAATTGAGTGTCCTCGTAGAAAGTTTTTAGGTCATCTGGCCAAAGCACAAGGTCTTTCCGGGGAGGCAAATCAAGAATGAGAACTAGCATTGTTGGACTACTGCGGATCATTTCAAACACAAAATTTGGTGCATCAGTTGAGCTGTTAAGATAGGCTGAAAGACTTGTTATATCTAAGGACCCTCCTGTTGGTAACTCAGAGTGCACCCAGCTTCCCAACACGAAATCCACCTGAGACAAACACAAAAAAAGGAGTAAATTCAGAACAAAACAAGTGTCATCATTTTTCTTCTACAAAAAATAAATCCATTGGAAAGGTAGAGAAAATATAGTGATAGCACAAGGCTAACAAAGAACAAACCAAGAATTCACAGTGAGGAAAGACATTCTTTCTAGAATAATACTAGCAACACACTTTATTATTGATTGAAATTTATTAAAAACAACACATTTTAGTGGGTTTCACCCCTTACATAATGAATGTCTCCTGATTTTGTAATTTTTCAATAAATTTCAACCAACAAGAAAGGGTACATGTTAGAAGGAATGTCCTGCAGAATATGTTGCTAGCTCTCCTCTTCTTTCTATCTCTTTTGTTTCCCATCACATCATTAATCACATACTTCATTTTCTCTCTTCCTTTTCTTTATACAGTAATCAGATTACATCCTAGGTTGACCAAGTCGTCATTTTTGCCCTTTCCATTACTATTCAAATTGTAAGTACAAGTAAATCATCAATCAAGTCAAGTCTCTCCAGTATTACTAATTACCTTCTATCCTTAAAATAATAAAATATATAAATAATCTATAAAGTATTAGTATCCATCAGCATAAAAAAAGGAATTGTGAGTATCCATCAATTTAGTCTCCATGTCAATATATTTTACTAGCGGGTCAAGACTAATTTGAAGCACTTTTCAATAATTGATAACTACACAGTGTATTTTTAATGATTGAGGGATTATTTATATAATTTATGTAATATGGAGAGACAAATAATTTAAGGATGAATTTGATGGTTTATTCATGGAAGCACAGAAAAGGACAAAAATACTCCATTGCCCATTTGCTTCGGTATCTAATCCGGACCATAGTAGTAGATTGTCGACCTAATTCTCAACCCAATACTCTGATCTTTCCAATGCCAACACTTGATTTAGAAATTCACCAAACACTTATAAGTAAAAACGAAATTGGGAAGAAAAATAATTGGCAAGGGAACATGAATTACTTAGGGGCTGTAAAAAAAAACTTTGTATTGAAATTAAAGAACTTAAGAAAGGAAAACAGAAGGGGAATTACCGGAGAGTCATTACGGGCTGGTCTGATATGAAGGGAAGCTTGGGCAGTGGCAGTCTGGTTTTGATAATACTGAACATCAGGGGGAAGTGCGCAAGGAAGAAGCTGAGAGTGAAGGCGATTCTCAAGCGTTGAAACAAGATCGACCATCAGGTTCTTCTGGGAAGATGAAACGAACGGAAAGTTCATGAATTTGGTGCGGCCTTGGTTGTGGGTCTCCTGGCTCTCCTCCATAAGAGAGCAAGACACAGATGAAGAAGGTTTAAGCCTCAAAGAAGGAGAATAAGAAGGTATAGAGAGATGGTAACGTGGAGAAAGAGAAGAAGAAGAAGAAGATAAGATGGAGAGTGGTGAAGACCGGAAATGGTCACAGATCAACACTTCCATCACTTGGAACTCTTTCTCAACTCTGTTTAACTACTTCTCCATCACCTTTTCATACTTTACACGATTCTTTTCTTCTTTTTTGTTTCTTTTTCTCACGTTTAATCTCCTACTCTATATTAAAATTTTGGTTTTACTTTTATTTTTATTCATGTGGTTTTGGTTTATTTTATCTGTGATTTTAGTTATTATATTTAAAAATAATTAAATATGTTTTAAATTAATGTAAAATTGATAAATTTTGTTTTTCTTTTTCTATAAAAAAAATCTGCTTTTTATTTTATGAAATTTGAAATATTTCATGGTATGCTTTAAAAAAACACACAAACATGGATATTTGTGTGTTTTTCCTTTTTAGGTGATGTACTACAGTAGGCCCAACATACATGTCTGTTTATTGAGTGGGCTGGCCCATTTTTTTCTTTTAGGACGAAAGCGTAACCATTTCATGGGCCCAATAAAAAGTATTAGAGAACTGATATTTATAAGTTAAAATTAACCATGCACAAATAAAAAATAAAAAATTAGAATAGTTATATAAAGAATTTTTATAAATTAATTGTTTAAAAAATTATTTTAATTATTAAAAAAAGTAATTTTATTTTTTTCTTCCTCTTCCTTTTTTTTTAAGTTTTATATTTTTTTTTTCTAAACATACACCCATATATGTTTACATAAAATATATTTTTTTTATAAATTATTTAGTAACTACTGTAGATTAACATTATAACAGTGCCACGAATTTGATTATATAGGAAAAGTCTAAAACAAAGAAGAAATTTTTTTAATATAAAAGATAAAAATTAATTTTTTAAATAAAAAATGATTTCCTAATTATAAGAACAAAGCCCTGTTATCATTATAACTTTGTCGAGTAATATTGTTTCGTAAGACATTTTAATTAGTTTAAATTTTTTAAATGGTTAAAATGTTGTTTTTTTAATAAAGCTTATTTAATTTTATAATCCATAAAACCTTATCCAATTCAAACAAAAATTAAAAACAAATCTTCCCCCAACTAGAGATTTCTATAAATTATTTAAATAAGTGATTTTTAAAATCATTTATTTCGACCATCACTCTCTTTTTTTTTTATCAAATTAATCATATTTTGATTTAATAAAGAATTATCGTAAGAACAGTTGCTAACACGTGACATGTGGAAAATATTGTTTACTATTCATGAATAGTCCTTTTACAAACAACTTGTCAAAATAAAGTTTATTTTAAGAATCATATTTTTATTTAATAAAAAAAATCATAAACTAATATTCAAGTTTATTGTCCTTTTTCTTTACAAAGAACAAGTTGAGAGAACAGTGACAGAGTAGGTCAATGTTTACGAAACGTAACATCTTCTTAAATAACAATCCACACATTTCCACTTACACCCACGTGACATTGTTATTGGTTAGTATTAAAAATCGCATCATTAAAATAAAATTAATTTAAAGTATAATAAATAAATATAAATTTCACTTTATTAAAAACTAATTTTATAAAAATAAATGTTATTATATTAAAATATAATTTTATATACATTAAATTAACGTGACTAGGTAAAATGATTTTAAAATAATGAAAATTTATTTAAAAAAACGAGGTTTTGTGGAATTTGAGGTTAGAAAAATGGGATTATGGAATTTGAAGTTAGTAAATGAGATTAAGAAAGATTGAAGTATATTTTGGATTATATTAATGCGAATTTAAGATAAAGATAAAACTGAATTCATTGTGGTATGAACTATCAGTTGAGTCTTTGATGTGTGAATTCAAAGCAAGGAACAGAATTTGTGGATCCAATAATTAAATGAATTTAAGAAAAATGTTCTCAATTATTATTTTGTATTATGTATTATTGTTGACTTTTATAGTAAGGAAAATTGGTTGAGTGAAGACTCAAGATGTGGCAAGTTGACTTATTTTTATGAAAAAAAAAAAGAATTATGATATTATACATATTAGGTCATAATTTCATAAACTCTTCTAAGATTTTTGGAATTAAAAATGTTTTGGTTAAAGGATTTGCTAAAAATGAGTTTTGAATTGTAATCACATGTTACTTTGCATAGTTGGGTTCAACATGCATTGGAAAATGTGAGGTTTCTCGCTAATATTAAAAACTCTAACAGATCTTAATGATTTTATTAAGGTTTTAATATTTAATAGTTTATGTCCTTTTCATTTAAATATAATATAAAGTAATTAAATAAAATCAAATGGTTGAAATACCTCTAATATTGATATAATATATTATTTAGATTAGGAAATCTAGAACAAATATTAAATATTTTTCTATGAAAGATAATTATTTCTACTGTTATTATTATTATTTAAAAAAAGTATTATTACTTAATATAAAAATTAATACTAATTATTAATACTATATTAAACATAATTTAAAATTTTCAAATTTTTATTAAATACAATCAAGAATATTAATTATTTATAGTTTGATAATTTGTTATAATATATATATATATATATATATATATATATATATCAAATTATAACAATATTTTGTTCAACTGTTAGTTCAATAATTTTTAATTAAATCAAATTCTTTTAAATGCTATGGTTATATTATAACTTCTTTTCAAGTATATTAATATAAAAATAGTTAATGTTTTATTTATATAAATTAAAATTAATTTAATATATTTTAAAAAAGTATATTAAAATATTAATTATTTAATTATTTTTTATTTCTCTATATATTTACATTTAAGATTATCTATCAATATAAATATTAATTTTCATAAATTATAATAAATTTGTCAAAATTTAATAATATTTTTAGTGTTTAATATTATCTTTCCTGATAAAAAATAATTAATACAATCACGAGTTTTTATAAAAGATAGATAAAGAACTTTATTTTTTTAATATGCTATTATTTTTTCAATTAAATAACATAAAGGTATAACTTGAAGAATAATATTTTTCTTCCAAATAACACAAGTAATATTATTGAATTAAAATTGAGATGAATAACCCATATTACCTAAATAAATTAATAATAATTTTAAGATAAATTAATTTTATTATAATTTTAAAGAATCTGTGTGAATAATATTAAAATATAATAGAATATTATTTATTTTATTTATTTTTTTAAAATATATATATATATATAAAAATATATTATTATATATTAGGTATTTTTTTATTATTTATTATTTTTAATATTATTTTTTACAAATTTATTAAAATATTATAATTTTAAATAATCATAATTTTTTTAAAAATAATATGTCTTATTCTAACAAATAAATTAAAAACAATTTTAATGAATTGATGTATTATACTCAAAATAAATTAATTATATTATCTAGAATTCATTTGTTACTTGAATAAATTAATAAAAAATTCTAAAAAAAAGAATTTTACTCCTATTTAACTATACTTTAGTCTCTACAAATATATTTTAACACTTTATTTCAGATTTTATTATTAATTATAGATAGTTTAACGTTAAAAATGGAAAATATAAGTATATTAAATTAACAAACAATATTTGAAATAAAGATAATTATATTTTTAAACACAGTTACTTGAGTAATATATTTATTATTTAATTTGAATAAGATAATTATATATATAACTAATATTTGTTAATATTTTAGATATTTAATTAATATGAAAAATATTAAAATAATTAGATTATACTCAATATTTTTTTTTAAATAGAATAATCACATATATTTTTTCATTTCTAAAATATTTTTTATGAACAATAATTTTTTTATATTATTTTTTACTATAAAATATTATTAAAATAAAAATAGAATATATAAATTTTAGTTTATAATTATATATTTATCATTTTATACTTAACGAATGATTAGTAAAATAATATATTAGTATATTATGAATTAAAATATTCATTATTAGTTTTATTATTTTTATTATTAATAAGATAGCATTTTATTTTTAATTTAATTAAAAATAAATTATATTGATATATATATATATATATAAATAGTTTATTAATTAATTTTTACCTTTTTTATATTAGGTAATATGTAGATGGTTGTAGTTAATACTAAAATTAAAGATTTATATATTAAATAGTATTAATTTCAACATTTAATTATTTATTAATTACAATTACATTCAACTCAACGTTATAAAAATATAACTTAAACCTAAAAAATAACGTCAATAGTATTATTGAATTTTATTATTAATTTTAAATTGCATATAATGAACTTAAAAATGATTAATGCATTTTACTTAAATAAATTAATAATAAATTAAATTAATGAATGTTGTTTACTCAAATTAATTTGTTTTAGTTTTTTTACACAGAGAAGTAAAGATATTACAATTTTATGAATTTATTTGTTACTTTAATAAATTAATAACACATTCAAACAATTAATACATTTCCATGTATTATAATTTTAAGAATTCATTTGTTACTTGGATAAATTGATAACAAATCCAAATAATAAATGAATTTTATTAAAAAAAAAATTAAAGAATTTAACTACGAATGGGCCAGTGTTTGCAGTTGTGGAGGCATATATAATCAATAAAGTAGGGTTAGATTTATTTTTATTGTTCATATTTTCGATTTTAGTTTTAGTTTTTTTGAATTTGAATAAATTTGTGATAACTTGGCTGTTTTTATAATTCTAAATTACATATTTATTTCTTAATCAAATATATTGTTTTCAGTTTTTATTTGAATATTTCATAATTTGAATTGTTCAAATATTAAAATAATTAATATTTTCAACCATAAAAAAAATATATTTTTTTATTATAAAATATGATATATTTTTTTAAGGAAAGATAAGAACTAATGAGAAACTTATTTTAAAATATGGTAAAAGATAAAAAGATTTAGCAAGTTTATCTTTAAATATTATGAAATATTAAATGTAATAGATTTGTGAAATAAAAATAAAAGATTCTAAAAATTGTTATGGTAACCGAGTCAATGAACATTTACTGCGTACAGATTCTTAAATCAAAAGAGTAGGGTGTCAACTTAGCAGTCATAAACAATATTTGTTAAAATAACCCTAAAATCCGCGTTTTTGGATTTTTTTTGTTTCATTTAGTTGGTTACGTAAAAAAAATGAACAAACACCGCTAATTGAGCCAGGCACATGTTCCTTGTAACGGCTTGCTTTACTTCACACTTCCCTATAAAATGAGACCGACAATGAGAGATTTCTCTTGAACGAGGAATCCACCCAAGAGAGAGAAAGAGAGAGAGGAGGGACTCCAAACCATATCCTCTGCCATGGCTGAGCTTCTCGACAATCAACACCATTCCAAAATTAACATGCCCGGTAACGTTACAACACCTAACCAAACCATCCATATTCTTACTGTTATCGATATTTAGTTTATTCCTCATCCCATAACATAACCCACATGCTGTTACCACCAATAATTTTGTTTTTGTCAGCATAGTTTACAATAAACTAATAACATTCTTGGTGCTGTGTAGCGCATTGCATTTTGTTGGTTTTTTTAGAAGAGGGTCACCTTTTCACAGGGTTTTCAATTTTGTTAAAAAAAATTGTAGAGTTATATGAGACTAATTGTTTAGTAAAACATTCTCGTGAATGTAACCAAAAGAGCAGAACCGTGTCAAAATTCTTATCTTTTCTACTTTGTTTGTGTCTACGTTTGTGTGTATTGTTTGTGTTTTTTTCAACACATTGGTATGTGGTGAAAGTGAAGGTTGTTGTATGTGTTGTTGCAGAAGAAACAGAAGAAACCGAAGAGGTGAATGACTCTCCGATTGAGCAGGTGAGGTTGACGGTTCCAATAACCGACGACCCTACACAGCCGGTGTTGACATTCAGGACGTGGACTCTGGGACTGGCCTCATGCATTATCCTTTCATTCATCAACCAATTTTTCGCCTACAGAACCACCCCTCTCTATGTTTCTTCTGTGTCAGCACAGATTATTTCTCTTCCACTTGGCAAACTCATGGCCGCAACACTTCCAACCAAAGAATATGTTTTCCCCTTCACCAAGTGGTCGTTCTCCTTGAACCCTGGCCCATTCAATTTGAAGGAGCATGCACTCATCACTATCTTTGCCAGTTCTGGATCTAGTGGTGTTTATGCCATCAACATTATCACTATTGTTAAGGCTTTCTACCACAGGAGCATCCACCCAATGGCTGCTTTTCTGCTAGCACTTTCCACCCAGGTAACATTAAATATTAATTGATTCAGTTGTTGAAAATAAACACTTTCTGTTGGAAAAAGTTATTGGTGCGTATGGTACACTCCAATGCTTGTGTGTATGGTTGGAAGGAATAGAGAGAGAGAGAGATTAAAAGGAGAGAAATAGTTCAATTTAATAAATGATGTGAGTAGAGGGGATGAAGGGAACAATAGAGACAAAATGGGTTGAAAACCAAATTAAGGAATCTTATATTTTTTTATACTTTTAAGGCTATTAACCAAAATAACAAGTGTTTTCAAATATGGTTAGGCTACTAAACAGTGTCCTTGAATTTTTAGATGCTTGGTTATGGATGGGCTGGGATTTTCAGAAAATTCCTTGTGGATTCCCCGTACATGTGGTGGCCATCAAACCTTGTCCAGGTGTCTCTATTCAGGTATTTTCTTATTCTTTCTTGTTTGGTGTTTTTTTTTTTTTTTTTTAGTTTTTGTCTTTTAATAAATATACGAATGAAGCAGATTATTATTATTATTATTATTATAATAAAGTTAATATTGATTATCAAAACATTTACTGGGAAATTATTTTGTTTATAATATTTTTTATCAAACTATCGGTAAAAAGTACTTCAAAGGATGAATAGTTGAATTTATTATGGTGTTCAAGTTGTCAATTTGTTGAATGGCAGGGCATTCCATGAAAAGGAGAAAAGGCCTAAAGGAGGAAACACAAGGCTGCAATTCTTTTTCCTGGTGTTTATATCAAGCTTTGCTTATTACATTATTCCTGGCTACTTATTCCCAGGAATAGCAACAATTTCCTGGGTTTGCTTAGTTTGGAAACAGTCCAACATTGCTCAACAAATTGGTTCGGGCATGACTGGCCTTGGCATTGGTTCATTTGGCCTGGACTGGAACACAGTGGCTGGCTTCTTGGGGAGTCCTTTAGCTGTACCTGGCTTTGCCATCATCAACATACTGGTTGGATTTGTGCTCTACATGTATGTTCTGATTCCCATTTCATATTGGAACAACATATACGATGCCAAGAAGTTCCCCATCATCAGTTCAAGAACGTTTGATTCCACTGGTGCAATATATGATGTCAATCGCATTCTTAATGCTGCAAATTTTGACATTGATATGAATAGTTACAACAATTACAGCAAGCTCTATCTTAGTATCACATTTGCGTTCGGTTATGGATTGAGCTTTGCAACTCTCACCGCCACTATTTCACATGTTGTCCTCTTCCATGGAAAGTAAGTTTTGTTTAGTTTGACAAAAACCTTAAATATGTTTCTATTAGCATTGTTCTCCTATTAGAATTAGAGTTTTACCTGGATAAACTGTTATATATATATATATATATCATTTTGTGTAATAAACCATCTAACTTTTTTGGTGACTATCTGTTTGGAAGAATGATTATTCAGATGTGGAGGAAGACAACATCTGCACTAAAAGAAAAAGAATTTGGAGACGTGCACACAAGAATTATGAAGAAAAACTATGAAGAAGTACCTGAGTGGTGGTTTGTGAGCATTTTGATTCTGATGATAGCTGTGGCCCTGATAACTTGTGAAGGCTTTGGTAAGCAACTTCAGTTGCCATGGTGGGGAGTCCTAATGTCCCTTCTTATTGCGTTAGTTTTCACTTTGCCAATTGGGGTCATTCAAGCAACAACAAACATGGTAACGTCCATTTTCCTAGTATAGAACAACATTTTTACAGTTTCCCATTGCTTGTGTCTTTCTCACCATACGAGTACAACTTGTTTTGCAGCAAGCCGGACTCAACGTGATTACTGAGTTAATAATTGGATACATCTACCCCGGAAAGCCACTTGCTAATGTAGCCTTCAAGACTTACGGCTACATCAGCATGGCACAGGCACTCGCATTCCTTGGTGACTTCAAACTAGGCCACTATATGAAAATTCCTCCAAAATCTATGTTCATCGTGCAGGTAATGAAATACATAGTTCATGGTTCGAAGAAATACATAAAATATAATGAAATATATCTAACTTGGCACTTTTGTTGTTTTGTACTCAGTTGGTTGGTACAGTAGTTGCTTCGAGTGTGTACTTTGGCACAGCATGGTGGCTTCTCACAACCGTTCCAAACATCTGTGATATAGATAAGTTGCCAGCTAGTAGTCCATGGCAATGCCCTGGTGACGATGTGTTTTACAATGCTTCAATCATATGGGGAGTGGTGGGGCCAAAGAGAATGTTTACCAAGGATGGCATTTACCCTGGGATGAACTGGTTTTTCCTCATTGGTGCACTTCTTCCTGTTCCAGTGTGGATATTTGCTCGCAAATACCCCAACCACAAGTGGATTGAACTCATCAACATGCCCGTCATCATTGCTGGTGCTTCGGGCATTCCTCCAGCCAGAACTGTGAACTACATAACCTGGGGAATTGTTGGAGTCTTCTTCAATTTCTACGTTTACAATAAGTTTAAGAGATGGTGGGCTCGCCACACTTACATTCTCTCAGCTGCATTAGATGCTGGACTTGCTTTCATGGGTGTTCTTCTCTACTTTGCCCTCCAAAGTTATGATATTTTAGGTCCAACCTGGTGGGGTGCCGATACTGACCACTGTCCTTTGGCCAAATGCCCCACAGCTCCAGGCGTCGTTGCTCATGGATGCCCTACTTTCTGACACCTATCATCCAAATTATACTCATAAAAAATATATAGAATCTGTCTTTTATTACTTGCATGTTCTCTATCTGTACAGTTATGTTAGCTGGGCAACCAAAAGTTGTATTCATAATATACTCTGTTTGAATTCGATCCTTGTATCTATGCAATCAAACTTGTTCCAATACTGCAAACCAATACTGTGACTTTGCTTCAAGTTGAAATCTTGGAAAACCGATTTAATACTCTTTATTACAACTGTACTTGCTACTTGCATCACACAATCGCATACTTCACGTTTTCCTCTTCTCCACACCCTTTAACTGTCATGTATACAAACATAAATCTGAAAAGTGAAGAACAAATATCTTTGAAAAGAGAATGCTTTGCAACTATTGGATTGAATTTTCATCGTATGATTTTTAGTTGTAAATTCCAAAAAATTTTAAAACTACATTCAGTTACTTTTTAATTTAGATTTTAGTTTAAAGTGTTTTTTAGTTTTAAAAAAAATATTTTTTATTTTAAATTAAATTAATTTAAAGATAAATTTGTATACTTGTGCTTAACACAATGGTAGTGATAAATTTGTATAATTGTATGAGAGCCAATAATAAAATAATATAGAATATTCACAACCAAATTGATTAAAAAAAAATTCTTTTTTTTTACACAAGGTTTTTTTTTTTAAATCTTTTTACTATTATTTCTTTTATCATCTTATTAATCTTTATTTCAATACAAAATCATTAATCCTTATTTTAATGTAAAATTAATACAATTTTATTAATGAAAAATTGATATAATAAAATTTAAGTAGTAAAATAATAACTTTAAAATTTTTTAAATTATGTAACGATTAATGAAAAATTGATATAATAAAATTTAAGAAGTGAAATAATAACTTTAAAAATTTTTAAATTATGTAACGATTAATATTTTATATTATTTTTTATGTAATATTATTATTTTTAAATTACAGTCTTTTTAAAATCATTTATAATTAATATTGTAATGATATTTTTATTAATTTATTATTTAATATATTTTTTTAATTTTTAAAAAACATATTTATTATTATTATATTTTAATTTTAAAAATAAAAATAAATTCTCTTTTTAATAAAAATAAAATAAAATTAAAAATCATAATTAAAAATCACAAAAATCCATTCAACTCAATAAGTTAAAATTAGTTTAAATGGATTCAAATTTTCTTTTTTCAATTCAATTTTTTTTTTTTCAAATCGAGTTTTATTTAAAGTATTGATTATGATAATAATAACAAAATTATTTGATAAAATAGTAAAAATATATTTTATTTTTAAAGCCGAAATCATAAATTCTTATTTCATGATTATAAAATAATTTTATATTTTTTTTCATAATCAAAATACAATTATTTTATAATCAAAATCTATCTCCATTTAAACTGCATTTTATTTTTTAGCAATATTTTGACTTCCTTCTACAAAAACGGGCGTTACGTAACTTGTAATGACTAACATAGCCCGACATTCTTGATACACAAGTCGCAAAGCAAAAAGAAATATTGAAAGTGTTTCCATTTGTGAAGTTTTTGAGTTTCAAGTGTCAAGGATGAGGCTTGGTTGAAGGTGGGCGAGTGTGGGAGATAACTATTTTGGTTGTGAGTGTAGAAAATTGTTTGCATTTATTGAACTTGGTTATCATCTTTAATCGTGCTTGCCATGCAAGTATAGAGATTTGTTCAAAGTGTGTTTGTGTGTGTTGAAAAACTCGATCAAGCATCGTCTGGGACTTCTGGCTTTGTCTTGTCGATTTGCGTGAGGTACTTAGAAACTAATAAGAAAACCTTTTTACTTTTGTTCTTAAAACTAGGAGAAATATGTATAAAAAATTACAGGCAAAAACCCAATTCAATCGCATCTCTTGTCAGAACAGGTTTTGTATTCAAATTTATATTTGTAAAGAAAAACTGAAAACACACATCCACTACGAACATGACCTAAGATAATGGACATGATGGATTGTTGTTTCTACTAAGTAACACAGATCGTCACAATTCGCAAGCAAAGCAAACAAAAAAAACTCCACTTTAGTATACCTACATCCAAGAAAGAAAAAGATGGCTCTGCAAGCAAAATACTTTACGAACGGGTTCTAAATATGCTCATACAATGAGAAAAATTTCATAAAGAAACCTCCCTAAGGTCAAAATATAGTCCCTAACTGTTCATCGTTGAGAATCCAGCATTTGCAATCAGAACATCCTCCACTTGCAATATAAATAGGGCAAAAGTAGAGACGGGCTGGGATCAGTTGAAGAGCCCTGGGTTTAGCCAATCCCTGTAAACAATAGAATATGTATAGTGTAAAGTCAGTTATTGCTGCACAGATAAATAAAATGCTAGGGAAAGAACGAAATGCTGCAAGGCAAAAGCACTCACTTGCTAATGTCATCCAGATGATCATCAAAATCAACAATTCCATTCCACTTCTCAGATTCAATATAGTCCAATAAGACTACATTTGCTGATGGCTCTTTGAGAGACAACCGGTTGTTCGCATCTGACGGAACCAACTTCCAGTTCTTAGATGTATCCCTAACATAAAGCTAAATCATAAGAAAAAGGTAATCTTGGTTAATGTAACCAACAAAAAGGTGTCTCTTTATATGGAGGGAGCCATATATATGCATAAACTCATGTATCATGTAGGTAACGGTTTTCTTCTTTTATATCAAAAAACGGTGCTTTCTGAATGAATCAATAATTTTATAACGATAAGAAACAAATAATAAGAATCGTTTAAAATTAGAGCAAATGTTGGATGAAGCTTTATGGCTGAGGTTGTAATCGTGCTAAGTGTGCACATTACACAACATTATTATTTCATTCCCCCAGTCTTTGAATTGGATAAATCTTAGTACATGTTTGGTTTAGCTTAGCTTAGAGAAGTAATTGTTTTTTTGCTATCTTTCCTTACAGAAATTTTGAAAACAAAAAAATTATATCCCCCAAAGAGTGGTTCTCAGACATGCTGCAGTAATCAGAAACTAGAATTCTTGCATCCAATCTGAGCTACACAATGTTACACCATACAACCAATGAAACCCCACACATCAAGTTAAAAGCCCCCAATTTCCAGTTAAGCTTTTAAGATACAGCCGTTTTGTCATAATTTAGAGAATGATGCACCACAATAAGCCCAAAAACAAGACAGGGAGACCAAAAATATAAGCAAACAGCTAATTGTCCAATGCTAAAGTGAACTACAGAAGATATACTTTGGTCTTGTTCGGATAATGTTATTCATAAACGCTTATAAGATGAAAATAAGAAACAGAAATCAATTGAACTTTCAATTAGTCAAAATCAACTTCTAACCTTAGCTTCTGGAAAAGTTACATAGGAGAACTTCTATAAAAGTTGAATACATAAGCCAATTTTATCCTATCAGAGAAGCTCAATTCATTTTGCCTTCTTATTTTCTTTTAGAATAACTAATTATAAGTTTATACAAAAGGGTTATATTCTAACAAGTTCAAAGCATTTCGTGATTCCACTAGAAAGAAGGAGTTCTTTAGTTCATTCACAAATATGGTTGGGTATGTATATTTCTGTGTTTAGATAGACCATAAGGGTTTCTATACATTTCATTAGTTGATCGAACGTATCATCTAAAGGAGCCCAATATAATCATAGAGTGGATAAACACAATGGTCGTATAACAAATAGTAATTAACTAAAATTGCTAACCTGCATAATGGCACTACGTTCCTTGCTCTTTTTCAAAGCATCAAGCTTCTTATTATCTAACTGCACATAATTGAAGAGGAACAAAAAGGTAATAAACAAAAGGAGATAATTAAAACCAAAATTAGTAAAAACTAAAAAAATAAATAAAAGACAAATTAGCAAAAACTAAAAAAAAGATGCAACAACAAACCAATAGAACGGCGGCTTGGGGAAAGTAGCGATATATGTGGTCACCAATATTCTTCGCCACACCACCAAGCTCACAGTCATCAGATCTCTCATTCGCGTGAAAATAGCCCACTATGTTCAACCCTTTCGCAGAAAAATATTCCTCTATCTATCTCACGAAAAAATTGTGATTGCAAAAAAGAAAAATCAGAAAATTACACAAAATAAAAAAAGACACTCAGAAGAAGAAAAAAGTATAAGCCCAGTTGATTAGGTTACATGTTGATTAAGAAAGTATACAGCTTTGTGCGTAATTTCATAAATAACAATATGGGGTCGAAACTGAATGAAAAAATAAAATAAACGCAAAAAAGCCCTAGAGAGAGAACCAGAATGAGAGATATCTCCAATTGGGGAAGAAGAGGGATGTGAGAGTGGAAGAGAGGGACGGCATCCGCGATCTCGACGACGTCGTTGGAAGGGGAGATGCGACCGATCAAGATGCCGTTGACGGCGGAGGTTGGGTGTTTGAGGGAGTGAAGCACGAGTTTGATGTAAGCATTCTGTGCGATCTCGTACCTTAATCCGTTGCTACCCATGGCTAAGATTCTCGACACAAAGGTTTGAGGTTTCTGTTCTATGTTGTTCTGTTTTGATGTCACCACAAGCACAAAACAGATGCAGATGCAATCAACTATCAACTGTTCGTGGACTTCGCAGTTTGCCACAGCTTCTAAATTCTAACGACGTCGTTCTCACACTCCTATGCAATTGCTAATCGTTCTTCGGTAACTATGGTTTGTCAGGCCTGGCTCACTAGTTCTTGGGCTTGGGCCCAATTACTAGAACAATTATCATAATCCTACATTTTTTATGCATCAATATGCAAAGATAAACGATAAATTTTGTTTTACTATTAATTAGTGCATTTTTTTGTTTATCTTTTAAATATATATAAACGATTAAATTGTTTTCACTAAATGTAGCTATATATGACAAATTTTGAACTCGAACAATAATTGATAAAAAAAAAATTTTACCACTTGAACAATGTCACTTCTAGTGGATTATACTTGTAGTTCATAGTTAAAAAATTAAATTAATTACTTCACATATAAACACTTATAGCAAATAAATAATTTATGGTGTGTAGGACAAATCATGATTTTTTTTATTTTTTTTTTATTTTATTTTTTTATAGTAGACAAGGTATATATTTTATAAAAGATAACAGATATTTAAAAGAAAGCAAAATGTTATATTTTAGTATTCTGTTTTATATATTTATTTGTTTGTATGCTAATTAAATGATATAAAAATGTATTAAACAACATTTAATATTATATAAAAATTATTTTTTTAAATACAAATATTCATTTTGAATGTGAGTTTATATATATATATATATATATATATATATATAAAAATAAATAAATAAATAAATAAATGCTACAATAATAATGTGATGTTTGAATATTTTTAATAAGATAAATTTTGATATCATGAATTTTAAATTTAATTTATTATTTTTAAATAATAAATTAAGATTTATAATAATTATATATTTTTTAAATTTTAATATAATATTTTTAAATTTTTAAAATCTATAATTTTTTTTTTCATGTTTCAAAATGTAACAATTCTAAGAAACCTTGCCCTCACTTAACTAAATAATACATTTCGCTTTACTAAGTTGAAATTCTATTTTAAAATACAGATATACTTGAGTATGCAAACTCTTAATATATTATATATATATATATATAAATATTATTCATATTTTTTTACAAAATTTGCATATAAAAACAGTATATTCTTAGTATATTTTGCAAAATAATTTTTATTGTTTATTGTGATATAGTCCTATGAAATTGTTTAAGAAACTTGTAACTATACAATATTGAAATTTAATATATACAATTTTAAACATCATACATTATAGTGTAATTTAATCTCTATTTATATATATTTTATACCATACTATACATTTATTTATATATATATACTATAAAAATTTAATTTAAATACAATATTAATGTAACTTTTTATTTATTATCAATTGATTAAGATATACTTTTTTTAGTAAAACAATTAAAGACTGCTTTAAATATACATTTAAATTATATATTTATTTATGGTGGAAATGAATTACACGAGACATGGATCAGTACTATGTTTAAGTCCAAACCAATAAAAAAAAAATTGAAGAATGATAAAGAAAAAATGAAAGCAAAATCAAATTACTTTATCTTGAATTTAATTAGGTTGATTTTTATAAACCAATGGGTTGAATTTGGTTTGTGATTGAATTGTGGAAAATCAAATTAAAAGTAAACCATTAAATTATTACTTGAAATTTGTATATTTTCCTTATTATATTTTTTAAGTAAATGGGTAATTACCTTGATTATGAAAAGCCTATACAAAATCATTTAATCAAATTCTATTGTTAAAACAAATTCTTAATATTTGGATTTCACTTATAATCCTTCTATTTAATGAACTCACATAGTTGTGAGTAATTTTTTTTAGTAAAAATTAGTAAATTAAAATAGTGGTAAATGATGTAGTAAAAATTGCAAAATGATTTAAAATCTACAGTGAAAATTGACATATTAATTATTATTAATAATACAGTTTATATTAATATTATAGTTACAGAAAAAGTTATAAAAGATAACTTAGATTTATATATTTAAATGATTAAGATGAGATTTGAATAAAAAATGTGACCAAACATGCCCTGAAAGAAACCCTAGTTATGAAGCAGTTATTATTATTTAAAATTTAAAATAAAAAGACATAGGGAGAGACACAGTAATGGAATTGGCGTATATTAATGATTCAAAGTAATTTTTGTGTATGTGTGTGTGTGTTTGGGTTGTAATAATAAGCTGAGAGGAACAGAGAGAGTGTCCCTCCTTCCTTCGTTGCTGTTACAGACAGAAAGATGAGCGGCGGTGGTGGGTCTTCCACTTTTAGGGTTCCGATCCCAAGCAATGTACGCAAAATCATCCAAGACATCCGCGAGATCACCGGCAAGCAGCACACCGACGACGAAATCTACGCCGTCCTCCGCGAATGCTCCATGGATCCCAACGAAACCGCTCAGAAGCTTCTCTATTTAGGTCCCTTTCACTTTTCCCCCTTTTCTTCTCTTCTCGATCCACCCCCTTTCTCTCTCTATCTTTCGATTCCTACTCTCTGTGTTTATCCGCTAATGAAGACGCTACTTCCCACTTTTCTAAGCTTCACTTTGAGTTAGTGGTGCTTTCCCAAGTTCAGTTCGACTTTTCTCAATTTGTTTTTATTTAACTTCTTTTATTTTGCTGTTTAACTTTTTTGATTTGTTTGGAGCTGAGGGGAGTTGTGTGTGCCTCTTTGGACATTGAAAGTTTGATTTTTAACTGTTCAATGTTTGGGAGCAAGGAGTTTTTTGTTTACGAGTGCTTCAGTGAGATAAAAGTTTTCTTTGTAGGGTTTTGTTTTTGTGTTTAATGGTATCTCTCTGGTTCTCGCTCACACGTGTAGCTTAATTAATGGGTTCAACACTTTATCTACGCTTCCTAATCATCTAGGATTTCTTGAAAAGCAATGCGTTTTTGGCATCTTTGAGATTCTCTCTCTCTTTTTTTTTTAATGTTCGGTTTTTATTTATTTTTTGTTCACAGATACCTTTCATGAGGTGCGAAGGAGACGTGACCGAAAGAAGGAGGTAAGATTCTCCCTCCCTCCTTACTTGCTTTGCGTTTGCATGTCAGTTTCTTTATAACCGCTCTTGAAAGTTGAGTTGCTGAAACAGATTAGTTTTTTTACCGTAACCTGTAAGGCCAAGACATCTACTTCTTCTGCCATTGAGTGGATGAATCTTTTTATCTGTTTATCCAGTAAATTAAAGCATATTCTTATCTTGATTGTTGCGAGCTGCTAGGCAAAAGTTCTCATTGTGTCATGAGTTGCCATTCTGTCATCTTATGAGCACTGTGATTGGCAGACTCCATGTTGAGATTCTTATAGGTCGGTTGCTATAGGTTTGAATGTCTGAGTAGGTCTGTTTAATATGGGTTTGTGGTTCCTGGCTGTTGTGATGTTTGAGAATCATGCAATAATATTATTTGCTGTGTAAAAGGACTTGGGTCTTGTTTTGTAATTGCTTGTATATCTTTTTTTTATATCTGTGTTCTATAATTGTATATGTTCTGTTATAAGTAATGTTCTTGTATTGCCCCATGTTTCTCTCTCTATTAATTTTTGTGAGCCTGAGTGATTTGAGTTAAGTTTATTGTTTCAGGGATTGAGCAGCAGGGCTTCTGATGAGCCTAGGATAAAGCAAGGTGGACAAGGAAGGGGGGGAAGGGTTGCTTCTGGAGGATTTTCCTCAAACTTCCCTGGTACAATTTCCCTACCTTTTATAGACTTGATTTTGGTGCTTTGTCATTAGTTTTGTCTCTTAAATTTATGTATATTCATTTTTACATATGGTCACCTGGAAGTCATCTTTCTCTAAAATAAAATACTTCTAGAAGGCAATAATTTTAATGTGTAATTTTTTTAACATATTAGCACTATGTGATTCTTCCTCCCAAAATAACTTGTTACTGAGATATTTTTTCAGAATATTAAGAATTATGCTTTTATTTTGCTGGTTAATGAGCACTATCACACCCCTTTTGAATCCACCACAGCAAGATAAAACACCTTTCCATTGCCATAATTTATCTTTTTATGTTGTTTCAGTTTCCTTTTCCTTTTCCTTGGACTTTAATTATTTTTTAGAACATTAACCCACTTTAGTGCAGAGACCTATCCTGTGAATCTGCAAATTTCTTGCTAGTTTATTAGCTTGTCAGTTACACTGTCTTGCAAATGTTTGTTGTTAGATGGTGGTGGTGGAAGGAACCTAGCTAATAGAAGGGAAAATGGAGTCAATCACATTGCAGAGAGAAGTCATGCTCCCTCTACTCAGCCGGTTTTGCAGAAAACTAAGGCTAATACAACTTCTCAAGTTACAAGGTAGTAATTTTTTTTTAAAATATTTTCTTTAATTATTTGTTTTGCCAGATTAATTCTCATTTTGAGAAATGTATGGTGGAAAGAAGTGGCTTATTTATTTTATAAAAACATGGTAAGACTCAAATAGAAGAAAAATAAGAAAGATGAATGACTTTACTCTTATTTTCCTTTTTTGTGACTAAAATTCTGACCAAATCTCACATTGAAGTCATGCTTAAAATTTTATGTTAATTAAACATAAATTTGTACTCTATTATTATTTCTTAACTTCAATGTATAGTAATAGCTGCAATGATTAGGGGAAGAAAGTGCTTATGTAATTTTTGATTTATAGATAATTAACTTGCTTGAAATATGTTTTACATGATCAACTGATAATGTTATTATTCCACATTTGGATTGCTAAAATACAATTTATATGAAGTTGTTTGTTGGTGTGATGAGAAATAAGCCATTGTTAATATTGACATGATTGTTTATTCTTTTTTATTGTTAGATATATCCTCTTCTAAATAATTTTTCTTCAACTGCAGAGTTTCAGCTGTTGCACCCCATGGTGCTGCAAATCAATCCAATGGGAAGTCAGTTCATGGTTCTGCTGGCCAATCTCCTATAGTCAGTGTACCTAAAAGTAGTTCAGCTGCTAGTGACACTGGCTATGAAGAAAATGTCCAACCTCAAGCTGCTACTGTTGTCACACCCTCTTCCCCTACTCAAACCTTTGGTTTAGTTACTAGTACCGACCAAGGAAAGTCTTTATCAAGTTCTGATCAACTTCAGACTTCTGTCTCGGGTGTCCATTCCTCTTTGGATCCTGTAGTAGCATCATCTGTCTCCCGGAATCCTGGTGTCAGTGGTGCAATCAGTAGGGAAGTTGGAAGCAACCGGATATCTGCTGGACCAAATCATGTTAAAGGAAATAAAGTTGTTGTTCAAGAAGTTAATGATTTATCAGCATCCAAGAATGATAAATCTGGGTCTATGAATTCATTAAGCAAAACAAATGGCCCACAGAAGTCAAATGAAGTTGAACATAATCGGTTATCTGAACCCTCACAACTTTCATCTCCATCCCCAAATGATTCCTTGAGGCCATCTTCTAGTTCTGGCAGCCAGCCGCCTCTAGGTAAAGTTTCTTTTGTCTGTTTAATCTTTTATGACTAACAGGGTTTCTTCGTGTCATACTCAATATACTTCCTTGTCTTAGTTGAAGTATTCCTTGATTTTCTGATCAAATAAATCTACCATATGGAACCTATCGTTGCTCTCACTAGTATTGAATGGACAATGCGACTTTTTAGAAGAGAAAGTGAACTGTTCCTGAAAGCCCACAGAAATAGGAGGGCATGGGTCAAGAGAAGAACCTTTGAAACTGTTCCTGAAGGCATTGAGAGGCAGGATGATTAAGCCTATAATTTAAATAAGAATGTTAGTTCTATGGGTTCTGCCGTGTGCTAACCCATAAATTTTACTTGCTTAGATACTCTTCCATGTTGGAAGGAATCATCCTAACAAAATCAAGAATTGCGTATTTTTTATTCTTAGAATTTTCTCTCTCAATACTTTTCAATATATGTTTAATTATATGTCTTTTGGTGGGCTCACATATGTTTCTGAACAGCTAATATCACTGAGATCTCAACTTCAGAAGCTTGTGTGCAATCTTCGGCAGAGTTGAGGCAACATGTTACTTTTCCAAACCATTTCCAAGTACCCAAGGCTTTAAAAAGTGGTCTGACATTTGGAAGCTTTGATACTTTTGGCCCAACTGAAAAATCTAACAGTGGAACTAATGGGGACAATAATGTTTCTTGTGCTCTTGATGAACCTTCACTAGTGAGCGAAGAAGTGGCAACTTCAAGGTTTGTAATTCATATGCTTCTTATGTCCTTTTTTTTTGCATATCAAATTAAAGATCTCTCCTTCCATCTCTACCTCCTCTGTGTGCACACACACATGCTTGTGATTCTTCACATGCCCTTCTGAATAATGTATATGGTTGATCATGTTAGCTTTGTGCTCTTATATCAAATCTCACCAATAAAATAACTATAACCTGCCTGAAAGTTGATTCTAGGAAATTTCTCTCTGGAGATAATATTATACCTTTTCAATGCCCTTTGGCAATCATAAAGCTGGGTTATGACTTGTTTAGTGAATTATTCTGGTTGAATTAATTGATTATTCTTCCTGTTACCAAAGTTATAACTCGTGGTGTGCTCATGTAATTTTTCTTTCAATGGTATTTCTTGTCTGGATGTAGCAACCAAAATGCATCATTAACTTCACAAGGGGATCATCTTGATTATCCACATTCTTCATCTTATGTGATTGAAAAGACACCAGCTACAGAAGGCAATTCTATTACTGGTGCTGACACAAAGGTTGATCAGCCAAAGAAGGAGGTTTTGTTGGCTCCTGAAGGCCATCAACTTCCAACTGTTCAAACTGCTCAGAACTATGGTTTGAATTTCATGTCCACCATGTTAGGGACTCAGCAAGTTCAATTTGAGGGAACCGAGCCTCAGGCACAAGATACCTCCCGTTTTCCTAACTTTGTTGTGAGTTTCTTAACATCTTCCTCTGCTTAATATTTATTAAAACCGTATCTCCCTATGTTTGAGTACTGTCTTTCCTGGTTTGGTGTTTTGATAGACGTTTTTTAATTTCTTTCCATTCATGAACATGTAAAGGTTAACAACTGTTTTCTGAGATTTGTTTTCTCATTCAAGGGAATATTCAATTCTTAAGTTTGCTTTGTTTGTATTTTTTAGTATAAGTATTTACTCTGGATTGATTTACCTGGATTATATGATTAGGTACTCAGCAGTAGAATGAACCTTTCTTGTAAGGAACTCATGATTAATATTGACCCTATAGTATATCCAATGCCCCTTCTATCATTTTCAGTTTCTATTGTATTTCTTGTTGACAAGTAAGGAACGTGTAGTGTCTAGACTCCACCTATCCCGGACCATGCCCGGGAACCTTTATGGTTTTCTTGATAAACATGGAAAATGTCAACCTTGCTTGGATTTTGTACTTCTTGGATTTCATGGTGGTCTTTGATGTTTCTCTTCATATGTTTACATTTCGATGTGCCTATATTTGTATCTATGTACGAAATGACACCTAACCTAACTATCTTTAGTAATAATTTTCAGTTTCTATTGTTCAGTTGTTTCTTGTCTAGATTCTACCTAGCTATCACTGCAGTTTCCTTCGTAAAAACATAAAAATCAGCCTTTCTTGGATGCTGTATTTCTTGGATAGCACTATGATCTTTGATGTTTCTCTTGATTAATTTATTGTATCTACCAAATATTGACAACTGTAAGACATGAATTTCAACTCCTAAACTATGAGTAGTATCAGTTTTGACATGAATTAGAAACAACTGGAAGTGTTTATGAAGAAATTTACCCAAACAGACACAAGCAGTTGGGAGAACAGTATTTTGTTGAAATTGTGGAAACAATCAATCAATGAAAGTAAAGTTTTCTTAGGTTGGTTTATGAAGCTTGTACAGTTTGGAGTATTAATTATAGAAGAATGCTTTACTGCTTATATGGAATTTCATAAACTGGAGCATTGTTTTTATTATCCAACATGTTATCCCAATGAAAATTAGCATCATTTGATTTTGAATTATGTAAACAGAATCTACTTTGCTATTTTTTTTTTAATAAGTTTCAGTGGAGGTTTGTGTAGTTTTCTGGTGTGTTTTGTATCTTTACGCACTGCACCTTTTTATACCCCTAATTCTTTGAATACTTTACCTGTTTGTTGTCATTGCAAGGAAGGTATTAACTTAGTGCATTCTATTCTGGAATTTGTTGTTTACCATATATGTTTTTATCATTAGGAACTTATATACCCTTTTAAACACTAGAAATTAAGTTTACCTTAAGAGTTTGTTTTTTTTCATTTTTTAAAATAGATTTATTGTATTTTTAGTTGGAGTGTAATGGGTATGCACTGTTGTATAAAGTTTTTTACACTGTCAACCGATTAGAAGTTATCCTTGGTATTGCTTGTAAAATCATAAAAGTCAACAAAAAGTTTACCATACATTACAATTAGTAATTGGATGTCAGGTAAAAATAGCTTTACGCTGTCAGTATCTATATTATTTATTCTTTTAATTATGACTATTTTTTTTTCAATTCATATTGCAGAATGCAAGTTCTCAGGCTGTATCCCCTAGCCCAACTCCACCCCTACAGAGCTCTATACCTGTGTCTCCACAGTCAGTTTCTATTTTCAGGCCACCCTACCCTACTAACTTCTTCCCTTATGGCCACTATTACCCTCCAATTTATGTGTCTCCAATACACCAATTTTTAAGCCACAATGGTTTTCCTCAACAGCCATCAGCTGGAAACATGTATCTACCAGCAGGTGCTGGCATCAAATTCCCTCTCCCTCAGTTCAAGGCAGGAACAAACACAGGAAATGCAGCTCATATTGGAATTCCTTCTGGATCATTTATCACTCCACCTGTAGGTTATGCACCAGGTCAAACAGTTAATACTGGAAGCTCCGCTGGAAATGAAGATCTTGCAGTGTCGCAGTTAAAGGAAAACCAGATCTATACAACGGGACAACTGGTTGGTTTATTTCCTTATTAATGGCCATTTATTTCACCCGTGCATGTTTCTTGATAAGTTAGGAAATTTTGTTTCATTTTCTGGTCCCTCTGGCTTTCTACTGAATCAATCTTATGTCGTTAATAGTTATGCTTGCTTCATCCTTGCATGTCCCTTTATTGTGGTCCCATGAAATGAAATTCTTGGATTTTCCGTAATTACTAAACATATATGGTTTTATATCTTTTGCTGCAGAGTGAAGGCTCTGCAGTGTGGATACCTGCTCCAGGCCAAGACATATCCAGTTTGCAAGTTAATTCTCTGTATAACCTTACCCCTCAGGGACAACATCTCACCTTCCCCCCTACACAGGCTGCTCACGGGGCATTTGCTGGTATCTATCAAGCAGGGCAGACAGTAGCTTCACCTTCAACCCTTTTGCAACAGTCTCAAGCTGTGGCTGGGCCTGTTGAAACTGTAGGGCCCCCTTCAGGATCTTATCAGCAACCTCAGCCTGCGCAGATCAATTGGAACTCTAATTTTTAGGCTGGAAACATTTTCTTGGTGCGATAATGTTTCATATGCACACATGATGTGCTCAGATCCAGGGAAGTATGAATGGAAACTGGCCTGATCTGAAGTGTAAATAAAAATGCGGCCATAGAATGAGAAAGGAAAATTAGTAACTGTTTTGGTGGAGATTTGGTGCTAACGATTTTGAAGGGTGCTAGTCGCAGGTTTTCATTTTTATTTTTATTTTTTATTTTTGAGCCTTAAGTCTATTTATACCTCACCTCTTCTTTTACCCGAGAGAACATTTAGTTGTTGCTATAAGAAACTTGGTAATTCCTAGTGATAATATACTAAGCCAAGAATTGGTAGGTGAGATTTACCAATTTTTCCGTTCTAAATTCTCACCTGTATATTACATTTTGATATCAGAGGACATTGAATTATACAGTTTTATTTGGAGCATGACAATTGTGGTATCTATTTTTCTTCAGAAGCTCATTTCAAGTCTTTTACAAGCCTTAACCTGATTTTGCATGGAAGAAAGTGAATTTTTATGGATTTATTTCGTCTCGTTCTTTTGATTTCAAAGTTTTAAATTCTATTCTTTACCCAGCATATAATTTTTCTTTCAACACCAATTATAGGAAAGTTGCTGATTGCTACAGGTCTCGTGGACAGCTATCTTTAAACCATTATATTTTATATGCATTTCTTATTTGAGGAACACCACCTTTAATATTCATTTAAATTTATTCTTTATTAATTAAAATTTATCAGAAATCACATAATTTTAATGTGATTCTTTTAGAATTTTGTTATTCTTTTGGTTTAATTAAATGTTTAGTTTTCGAAGTATAGTTTAAAGGTGATTTTGGTTTCGGATATTTAATTTGTATAATTTTGGTTCATCTTGATTGTTGAGTGTTGACATAGATATGTTAATACGGAATTGGAATGTTGATTGAAGATTTTGATGTACGTCTCAATTTCAACTAATCAGTTTTGGAATATCTAATTGAATTGTGTGATTTTGGTATTTGTTTTAATTTGATATCCTACATTTAAGGTATGTGTGGTTTAGAAAAGAAAGTTCAAAAATAAAGTAAAAAGAAATAAAAGAAGTAAAGATAATTTTTAGATTCTTCGATAAAAAACTGTGAAAAGAAAATTAAAAAAATGTGTCTGTAAAATGAAATTAAAACCCTTAATAAGAAAAGAAATATACAAGAAAAAAAAAATGTAATTTTGTCATTTTAACCTGCCAAACTTCTCATTATCCCTTCACTCTTCCAAATTGACGGATTTCACAAATGGTGGGTCCAATTGCAGATTTAAATCCTCTTCTTGTTTTTGTTAACTAAACTGAGAAAAAGAAAATATTTGATCAACTCCTCTATCACTATCTCTTTTCTTCGCTTGTTCAAATAATGCAGAGAAAATCTTAATTTTTATATTAGAACGATAAAAACGATAAAATAACTAGACATATTTCATATCAATATGATAAAATTTTTAAATTTAATTATATTTTAATCCTTTTATTTTATTTTTTTCAATTTTGTGAATATCATTGTTTCATTGCCTCCCTACAAATTTGATCTTTACCATTTTGATTGTGCAATTTCGGTTTATCTATTAACATACGTTTTTTTCTTTTAAAATTGATGTGACACCTACCATAAAATGTTACGTCCAAATTGATGTGTTAATGTGATAGTGCCTTAAGTGTTGCTCGATATTTTTCTTTAATATTGGATGTTAATTTAATAAATGAATTAAATTTTTGATAATCAAATAGTGAAATTCGCAAAATTGAGAAAGTAGAAGAAAAAAAACGTAACTAAGTCAAAATATTATATATATAATTCTTAAGGGAGTTGTAGAATACAATTTACCAATTGGACTTTCATTTTGTAGATACAAATTATCTATAAATGACAAATTTTAATGTTAATTCAGTAATATATTCATACTTGGTATTATTTAAATGAATTAAACAAAGTTATGTTAATTGAATATTTAATCAAGGAAGATAATATTAATCTAAATTATTAATATTAAATTGAATTATGATAATTCAAACTTCATCTTAGAATGTGTGTGGTGGTGGTCAATGAAGTTTTATAAGACCTGTGCTAAAGCTAAAGCCCTTGAAGTTGTGTAAGACCGAGTATTTATCTTATTTTGTTCATTTCTTATCTCTGTCCAAGGATTGATTGATAATCTTTAATGATATGTTCCTTACAAATTATGTTTTTTTTCATTCACAGATTGGAACATAAAACATTATTTAAAAAATTTGAATTTAATTTCACTGGGACTAACAATAGTCAAGTTACGGAAATAGTCTCTAACTCAAAATTGTGGCAAGACAATGAAATTTTTCTCCTCAAAATATAATAGAGACTGATGGAACTTTGTGAAAGCTACCCTTAAAATATCTCAACAAATTTTCAGTAATTAAATTACTGTGAGTGATCTGTCTATACAAAAAGTCTGTCTGCACAATTAGAATTGCTAAAAACGAAGGGGACATGGAATAAGTTTGTCTGATGTGTTTAGTTTTTCTAGTATTATATGGTTCAGACAATGGTGGTACTGTTAATATTTACATTAAAATCTGTGCTGTCTTCACCTGTTGATTTCGGCTTCGGTGAAGGCAAAGTTTGCTCCTGAGAGCCTTGCAAATTCAACGATGTGTAGATTGACATCCCGGAGAGAGCAACAACGGCACCACCAATGCTCAAAACCCCAGGATCTGACTTGAATAATAGATACCCTCCCAACAGAATCACACAGGTCTTAAACTGTCCTAAAACAACATGAGTTGTAGCAGAAGTGGCCCTGCAATGATTGATTCATAATGTGATGTCAGCTAACTAATCTTAACCTTACTCCACCAAGGAGAGCAACAATACTAAAAGGAATGACATTATGTTGTTGGAAGGGATATGCAGTCTCACCCCAATGCCAAGGCCCCTGACCATTGCAAGAGAAAACCAAGCAGAGCAGATACTAAAACAGCTGTTGTGTTGTTCACATCCCACTTGAAGGATAGGACTCCTGGTGGATCTATCCAGGGCATCAATGCGCCAAGGAAGAAAACTGTGATGGGGGTTGTCTTCCACATCAATCTACAATGACAGAAGTTTCAAGTCAGGGTACTCACATACTTTTGCCTAGGAGAAATTGGTTAGTAAGGCCTATTGAAGTAAATACTTAAATTAAGCACTTACATATATATATATTAAATGCTTATGTATAAGTTGTTCTATAATTTCATGATCTAATCATAAGTTTTTTCAAACTCTTTAACAAATGTTTGTCATAAACTATTTTCATAAGATAAGTCTAAATAAGTTGTGAATAAACTCTTCCAAATGCACCCTAACTACTACTACTTACGCCAGAGCTGTCCAGTTGCCTTGCTGTTGTAAAGTAGACCATAAAATTTTGTTTATGGCACTTGGGATTATCCATGCAATTGCAATTAAAGCACCAAATAAATTGAACTCTAAATCTGTTACAGTTGCAACTGCTACACCTGCTGACACGACAGCCAAAGCCAAAACCTGCATCATTGCAATGGCATTAGTGCATTGAAAACAAGGAAGGGGGTGGAATGGTACATTTTAAGATATGTGAAATCCTTTACAAAAGAGAAAAAGGTGTGTGTGTATAATGCTTCACCTTTGTAAAAGAAATGGTTTTTCTAAAAAGAATGAACTCCGCAAGAACAATTGTAGGGGTGACAGCAATCTTAGCCATTTGGTAGAAACCAATACTGCAAAAAGCTGGATTGTCAGCAAACAGTAAAGTGCTAAAAATTTTATTATGAAGATGTTAAAGCAAGAGCAAGAACCTGTTATGCTGGAGACTAGTATTTGCAAGGCCAGAGGCAAAGGCCATAACAGCTCCAAGTGCAAATAAAGAAGAGAATGGAGTTGTTTTAGATGGAGGAGACACAGGAAGCACTGAGAGTGTCTTCAAAATGGCAAGTAGAAGCCATGCAGTGATGTAGTGTACAAAGGTGAGGAAAATTGGGAAATTGAAGCCAACTTTACCCATCACCTGTTAACATAGTTACATATAATACCGGTGTAAGGGTGCTTGATCAATAGGCTGAACTTCTAGAGAGGTACTAGTGATAAGTTGGGTCATTCAGATCATCATCACATAAAAAAATAAACAAAAAAAGATGCAAAATGTGCTGACCAATTTGTTTGCCATGATTATCCCAACAGCAACCATAAAGTTGAAGGTCAGTGCCGCCACTGGTCCACAATATCTTTGCTGTTGTCGCTTGGCTCCTTCTGAGGTTCGGATCTCATTATAGAGTGAAGCTCTGAGTTCTTCCAGTGCTCTACCTGATAGTTTGATTCATTAAAACTGGCATTAGCGGAGAATAACTACACCTAGGCTAGTTTACATTGCTATTGGTAACTGGTATTAATGGTAATGAAATGAGTAATATTGAACGAGTAATATCTTTAAATTATTCCATCGCAAAATGGAAACTTGAAAACATTGAATAAGTCCCCTTTATTGCTCAAAATTGGGCTAAAAATTAGCGTAAATCATCATGTTGCAACAGAGAAAGAAGAATGGAACAAAAGGGTAGATGATGCTAAAGAAGAAGGTAGGAAAACAAGACGAATATTGGAGACAAATCATATATCTTTGTTTTACATTCATTTCATGTCCTCATTCATTGTTTGCCAAACACAGGTCCAGATAATTTACGAAGTGGTTCTAAAGGACGATCAAGGTGGAGTGATTTTTTTGAATTGGCAAGTGAGAACATGAATCAAAGTTGCAGAAAAATAAACAGAGCAGTATGAGTTCAATTCAAAATCCAAATTGGTGGTAGAAAGTTTTCATGAGGAGACAGACCTTGTGATGCAATCATGATAGAGCATAACATAAACTGCAGAAAAAAGAAAAGAAAAGTAACGTAACAAACTTATAATTTACGACCGCCAAAACCGGAGTATCCAATGCTTTTTGACCGATAAAATATTATTTCACACAGAAAGGAGGAAGATAATATTAATGAAAGATTAAGATAGTTAAGATCTATTCATTGCATAACAAAGTTCAAAAAACCAATCCCAGAAAAAACAACTACACATGAACATAGGTAAAAAAGAAAGTTTGTTATACATTATTCAAATTAGATACAAAAGCAGTGAAATGCATGCAATAAAATTAGATGCAAGGAACTCAGCTAAGAAATTCAGAAAAGACCTGCATCACCGGCATCACTGTCTTTCCTTTTAATTAACCTTCGTCCTCCTCTCCAAAGTGAATCCAAAAACCCCATTACTATGTGGCCTATTCATGGACTTGGATCACATATTCAATCAAATGCAAGGCACTCTTGTAAAACACAAACATTTCTATTATTATCTACACCAATTAGATGCAGAAGCCAAAAGAGAAAGGCAGAGAGAAAAGGGTGATGATATGAATACGAATTAATAGGCCATGTTGCTTAAAATACAATCAACGTATGAGGGTGGGGGAAACAGAAAATTGACATTGTTGAAGGAGAAGGTTTTGAAATGCATGTTGGAAAAAGAAAAAGACAAAAGAGAAAAGTGAAGGGAATTTACTTTCTGTTCGAAGGGAATATTGCATTTGATGAGAGTGCCAACAAAATGGCAACACGTGTTTCTGAAATGAACCTGGTAAAAGTGTAGGTGAGGGTAGTAGCAACACCTGTCTACCTCGTATAACTAGGGATTGATGTAACTGTTGATTTACGGAGAAGTTAATGTTAAATGATGAAATGATGAAATGAAATATTGTTATATATATCATTACAAAATTATCAAGACACTTGTAGCAACCACCGCCATGCACTCCTTTTAGTTTTTGGTAACATTGGTTGATCTCATGGCTACAACAACAATACAATGTCTTCTTTCTTTCTCTCTTTCTTTCTGATATTATAAATATACATCAATCTCGTCAACTAAACTTGATGCAAAAGTTTCATCTTACTCTTAACACAAATCCACATTTTGCTTTCCAGATATCCCACCAACTGGTTGGTACCATCAACCGTTAAAGTCATAAACTTTCTTTTCTTCTTTCTCCATTAACTACTGCTTTTTTACCTTGTACATTCTACCAGCTAAATCTTTAGTTTTATAATGTATAAATATTTTCAATATATAAGTTATATTTTAAGCTTATAAATTATATTTTTTTATATTTATGTATATATATATATATATTGAAAATTTAATTTTAAAATAAAATATAAGAAATAATCAAAATATTCATTTTTTTATTAGGAAACCTAGAAATGCTGCTATTCCAACTTCCAAGAAGTGAAATTTGTTTGGCAGTTTTAACAAGTTGCTATCTTTTTGCACTTTTTAAACTTAACTGAAGAAAAATAAATAATAAATGAATGATTGTAATTTTGTTTGTTTAGCTAAGGGAAAATAAAAAAAAATAATTATTTTATACTTTTGATTAGTATGAGATAGGCATAAATGCTCTAATTCAAAATATTAGTCAAACTTATTTAACTTTCTTGATTTTCTTAAAAAACCTACATTTTTTAAACTTGGGTAAAAAAACATAATTTAATATAAAGATGATTGAATATTAGATTTAATTGTAATATTGATTGATATTATAATTATGCGTTTTAATCCATTAATTAGATTCTAATTACACTAATTCGGTCTCTGGCATATTGTAATTGTATAATTTTATTCTCAAAATATACCATTCATTAATGTCACCACAGCATATTGCAAATAACAAAAGAGTTAAAATTGAAAATTAGTAATATATGAAGGAATGAACAGATACTATCAGAGTTATTTAGAGACTAAAATCACTGAATTATATCGATTTAGCACTTTAGGAATCCAATTTGTACTTTGAATATATAAGTCCAAGGATTCATGTTGTGTGTGACAGGTAGTTTTGATTCTATTAATTGTTCATGCAAAAGGTTAGTCCAGTCCAGTCAATTATTTGCCATTTATAGAGAAAAATCTAACCAGTATGAGCAGTGCTGATATAGACTTGGTTATGATAAATCTTATACGTAAAGTCATAATAAATTTATCATTTAGAAAGTTAAAACATATATTATATATAGGAATGGTAAAAAGAGGAAACTTTCTCTGCCATTAATATGAGCCTTTCATATTAACAATAGCCACTCACTGGTTTCAACCAAAATCCAAATTTCTGTTCATTCCACAAGGTGCTAGTTACAATTTTTTTTTCTTTTATGTACTATTAGATAGATAATTTTCTTTTTCTGTGCCTTTCATGAGTCACATCTTACATGCTTTTCACTGATATTTGTTTTTGGCATATCTTCTGAGAATTGATTGATAAAATGAAATGCTGTTTTATCTTTTAATAAGAATCTAGACTCTCTGTCAATTCTCTCAACAGTGCATTCAAGTTAATATTTTCTAAAATTTAGAAGAGTTTTATTATCTATTGATTGATACATAAATGATAGATTTTTCTTGAAATTACGACCAAAAAAAATGTATGTTACATTTTTAATGATGTTAACTTTTGCCTTGAAGTAATGGGTAACACGTAACAAAATCAAATTTAGAATGTTAAGAAATATTAATTTGTTTCTGTCAATAATCAGACAATGAACATGATTAATTTAGACAAAATTATCACAAGTTTCTCAACCAAACACATTCAACAATAAGCATAATTAAAAAAACAATAGATTGAGCTGAAAACAAGAATTATACCTGGTATCCCGTTCGACCATCCCACAGCATTAAAAGAATCGTCAAATAGATAGATATACACGTGTTTTGTGAGTAAAAGGTATGCAGGACAAAAGTTAGATGATCTTTAAGCACCAAATACTTGAAATGAAAAGTGAATCTGCAAAATGGCATTGCCATTATGGACATGACAGTTTTGTAATTTCGCCAAATTTTCATTGTAAAAGAACTATTCTTTATTTTTATTTTTTGAATGAGCCGAGTCACATCAATCTAATAAACATGAGCTTGAAGACATGCTTGCAGAAGTGTATTTCATAAACGTTCAGTTACTTACCAAGCCAATTTGTTCATGTTCTTGACATGTTCTTATGACAAATCATAATGGTTGAATTCAAAGGATATGGGAGAACAACATTCATACCTTTCATGGACCAAGAAATTGGCATGAAAAGTATGTGGCCCACCAACCTAATTCTGCCTCCATATATGATATACATGCAAGCTCTTTGTCTGATGCAGTTGACTCACGGTATCTAAACTATATTATTAGAGAGTACTTGACTTCAACAAGTTCTCATTAGCTTCCAAGATCATGGAGAATGAAAGAGAAGATGAGATTGAGGACATGTCAATGTCACCCCCATCTCTCGGCTCCATCCAAATTGCAGGGAGCAATGGCTTTGGTCACAGCATGGAGTTCATGTCTCAGGCATACCTTCCGAATATGTACACAGAGATTGACATAAAAGTTGAGGATTCTAATTTCAACCAAGATCCCCCCCTCCCCATTTATCTCAAGGTAGAGAACAATGGTTAAATTCTACAACTTCATCAGGATTTTCTTTCCCCCTACATCGCCAGAAATTATTGTATGGTTCAAAACTACGTATACATAATTTTGGTCAATTTCCATGTGACATGTATCCTAAGAGTTAACAGAACTCAACTAGGCAACTACATGTGTCAAGTGAAAATTGGCTGAAACTGTGGACATGTGGTTGTCCCAGATCCTATGATAATTTATTCTATTGCATTATAGCAAAGTTTTTATTTTTATCAGAATCATAGTTCTTCATGCAATGCACCTCGAGGGTCTTGATGATTTTACACTTTTATTGAAAACTGATTTCAATCTCTCAGAATATTATCATCAACGGTCTTTTTTTCCTAATTGTGTAGTTATGATTGTTGTCATTTGCCCAATAACATGCAGTTTGAAGATGTAGAGTATAAGGTGAGAGATATCCAAGCGGCTTCCAATAATCCTGTGAAGTCAGTGATGTCAAAAGTAGCCACACAAAACAACTTGGAAGAAGGTAGATACAAGAATATTTTAAAGGGTATGACAGGAAGCATTGGCCCTGGTGAAATTCTTGCTTTGATGGGTCCTTCTGGCAGTGGGAAGACAACCTTGTTGAGAGTTGTAGGGGGAAGATTAGTTGACAATGTAAAGGGAAAGATAACTTATAATGACGTTCGATTTAATCCAGCTGTCAAGAGGAGGTTAGAAAACTTCATAGACATCAGCATCAATGTCATGACATGTGCTTTGATATTTTAACAGGACATGACTGTATGCTAATGTCGTAATCTTCTGTTTGTTTTTATTTTCTGCCTTGTAGGATTGGATTTGTTACACAAGAGGATGTGCTTTTCCCACAACTTACAGTAGAGGAAACATTAATCTTCTCTGCATTCTTAAGGTTGCCAGGCAATATGAGCAAGCAGCAAAAATATGCAAAAGTGGAGACCACTGTCAAGGAGCTAGGCCTTGAAAGGTGTGTCTAGAATAGGTCTACATATGATTACTGAATCCTTAGCAAGTTCCTCAAAAGAAAGAAATAAAACTGTTTCCCTAAAAAATCTCTTGTATAACCATAGATGTCGCCACACAAAAATAGGTGGAGGATATCTCAAAAGCATCTCTGGAGGAGAAAGGAAGCGAACCAGCATAGGCTATGAAATCCTTGTTGATCCTTCACTGCTTCTACTTGATGAACCAACTTCAGGCCTTGATTCCACCTCAGCAAACAGACTCCTTCTCACTCTTCAGGGACTTGCCAAGGTATCAGTAACTATATTTGACTATCATTTTGATAACATGTTTCAAGTCTAGACCCCCACAATTTGTAACATATGCTGAAAATACTTTTGATTTGCTAAAGGGTGGAAGGACCATAATCACAACAATTCACCAGCCATCCAGCAGAATCTTTCACATGTTTGACAAACTTCTTCTTATATCAGAAGGCTATCCCGTTTACTATGGGAAGGCCAAGGACTCAATGCAGTACTTTGCATCGTTGAGGTTCACAACGGAAATACCAATGAATCCTGCAGAATTCTTGCTTGACTTGGCAACTGGACAAGTGAATAACATAAGCTTTCCACAAGATATTTTCGAAGATCAAGAATCTGCTGACTGTTCAAAATCTGTTATTAAAGTAAGATAATGTATTATATATCTTTTATGCATGTTCTATCTCATTATACCACTTAATAACTGTTCCTTTATTCTGTTAGTATCTTCAACTCAAGTATAAAGAAACACTAGAACCAAAAGAAAAAGAAGAGAATCATGGAGCAGCAAACACACCAGAACATCTTCAGCTAGCCATTCAGGTTAAAAAGGACTGGACAGTGAGTTGGTTGGACCAATTTTTTATTCTCTACAAGAGAACATTCAGAGCAAGATGCAAGGACTATTTTGATAAATTAAGATTAGTTCAAGCAACTGGCATTGCTCTTTTGTTGGGGCTACTTTGGTGGAAATCTTCAACCAATACAGAGGCTGAAGTTAGAGATCAGGTAGTTTCTATGATTTTGTTTTCACATTTTTACAAGGCTGAGCTTCGACATTAACATTAGAATGAAGCACTATCTTTACTGCAGGTTGGTTTAATATTCTATATATGTATATTCTGGACATCTGCATGTATTTTTGGAGCAGTCTATGTCTTTCCATTTGAAAAGGTCTATTTGAGGAAAGAAAGCAAAGCAGAAATGTATAGACTGAGTGTATACTATGTAAGCAGCACTCTGTGTGATATGATGGCGCATGTTTTTTACCCTACTTTTTTCATGCTTATCTTGTACTTCATGGCTGGATTTAAGAACACTGTTGGTTGCTTCTTCCTGACTCTGTTCGCGGTGCTGTTAATAGCTATAACAAGTCAAGTAAGCCATGTTGAGACATTATAAGTAAATGGATCATCATTTGTTTGAAGCTTTAATGAATACAATGTTGTTAATAGGGGGCAGGAGAACTATGTGGAGCTGCAGTTATGAGCATTCAAAGAGCAGGGATGGTTGCTTCTTTGATACTAATGTTGTTCCTTCTCACCGGCGGCTACTATGTCCAGGTATGTATGCTATGCAAAAGGAGTAACAGCATCGAAATTTGTAGCCTTAGTTACAGTTCTGTAGGTACGCTATGTTCATAAGTTATAAAAAAATCTAAATTATAGTGCTGAACAGAATTAATCTCTAGTCTTATAGACAGACAAAAAACTATGACCGGACAAAGAAAATATTGATGTGGCACTCTAAATAACTAGTCACATTATAAACCGTGACTAGTTTGTTCAGGAGGTGACATATTCATGATGATTTGGTAAGAATTGTCGTAATCTTTTTGTTTAAATAGCTTCTAACAGGGAATGGCTGATTTTGTTGCATGCAGCACGTACCGAAGGCGATGCAGTGGTTGAAGTATTTGTCGTTCGTGTACTATGGATTCAGACTTCTTCTGAAAGTGCAGTATTCAGGAGAGCAACTATATGAGTGTGAAAGCGCAAGAGGGTGCAGGACACTGCAGAGTTCACCATCATTTGAGACAGTAAACTTGAAAGGAGGCTTAACTGAAGCATGGATTCTGGTAGCCATGACTATATTGTTCCGTGTCTTTGCGTACTTCTGTCTCCGCAGACGAATTGACATTCGCAATTAGTCTCATCAAATCAACATCTCCTCTCACTTCTTGCTAACTAAGCAGCAATATTTCGCAAAACAGTACAAGAAAACAATAAATACTGTCTTCTACCTCTACCAAATTACCAACCAATTTCATAACTGAGTTATGTATTCACAGCTTCATATGCTTCAATCTTCAACTGATATTAAATATAATGTTTGTTTACTTCTTTTGTAACATAGATTTCTTTGGTCCCTACTTTAACAACCTTTTACAAGTAAACAATGAGAATACTTTGCCATTTTCATTTATTTATTATCAAGAACTCCATTTTATCTTTATTATAAGACAATTTAAAAAAAAATGTCTTTAATATAAAATATTTTACAAATTTAATAAATTTAATTTTCATTTTTCAATTCCATCTTGTTAGGGTTGATTTCCATTGTATATGTTTATTAATGGATATAGTTCGAGATAGGACTAATCAATTCAAATTAATAATCTAATCCGAAATATTAAATTGTTAGTTCGATCAAGTTGAATTGATTAGATATATAGTTTAATGGGTTGGCAAATGAGCATTGAACACACCCCAATAAATTTGATGGTATAATTTTGTTGCATATTTTTATATAAATTTTGTAAGAGAATTAAAAGAAAATGGACCGAATAGGTTGATTTTGTTTTGGACCATCATTTCTTGAGTTCCTCACTCGTAGGGTTAAACTAATTTTTTTCCTCCACCCCTAAACTCAAGCCCTTTGAACATATAACAATGGCTCAACCATAGATTAACATTTGAAGATAAAGTCATCTCTTAATTGGTAAAATTTACATCATCGAGTATGGAGATATCTTTAAAAAAAAATAATAAGAGTAACAAAAATATACTATTTTTAACCATTTTACTTAAAAATACTGAGTTAAATAACGAATCAGTTGTTAATAAAATATGCTGATTAATTTAATCTAGAATAAAAGTATCAATTATTACTTAATTAGTGCCTACTAAGGCTGATAATTTAGTTATGATGAAAGGATGAAGATTGGGATGACTTATGGAGAAGGGGAAGAATGGAAATTGCAATGGAAGAGAACATAAGATGACACAAGACACACTGAAATGAAGAAGGCAAGTACCAATTCCTTTTTCCAATATTTTCACTTCACTCTGCTTCATGTCAGTTTAAAAAGCTGCAATCTTTTCACTTCTTTTACCACAAAACGAACAAACAAACCAACCTTCGAAAATCAAACCATATCTCTCTTTTCTTTACTCAGCCATTCAATTCTCACCAGACATACATTTTATTCATTCTTAGCCATTGATTTGCAGTTGTGTGTCTGTTCTGTCCCACTCTGATGGACCTTGTCCCTTATTCTGATCCAAACACTGCCACTGCCACTGCCACCCCAGCGTGGCATGACATGTTTCGCTCCGCCTCCCTCCGGAAACCCTCCTCCGATCCTGCGCCGCCGCCGCCCAATGTTGACCAAAAAGTCAACCCCTCCAGCGACTCTCAGGCGCGCCTCGCTCTCTACATAGCCATGGCCCACGCCGGCCTCGCCTTTGCCATTCTCGTCCTCTTCTCTCTCTACAAACTCCTCCAACAGTACCTCGAACCCCTTCAATGGGCCATTCTTTGCTCCATCCCTCTCAGACTCATTCACCAAACCATCGTTTCCTTTTGGTCTCACCGTCTCAAACTAGGCCTCCTCCACACCCTCCTCGCCCTTCCTCTCACCGTTTTCTCGCTCTTCGTTACCACCCTCGCTGAAATTCGCCAAGCTTCCCTCGCAATCCTTCTCCGGCAACCAAAGCCCCAGAATGAGGACTCAAAGAGGCTTAGTGGGTTTTCCACTTTGCTTCGTTTGCTCTTGTCTTTTGGAATCTTTGTTGTTGCTTATGAGAGGCTCGGTGCTGTCGGGTCCTTGTCACTTCTCGGATTGGGCTTCGTTTTCAGTTCCAAGAATGTGGCTTTCAATTTCACTCCCTTTGGTGCGTCTTTCACCAGAGGGATATTGAGGAGGTTGAAAACCGTTGTGGCTGTTGGGTTGATTGTTGGCATGATTGTTGGGTTCTTGAGTGGGGTGATTTTCTTCTCTTATAAGATTGGAGGTGAAGGGAAGGAGGCAGTGATTTCCCTGAAATTGCGAATGGAAGAGAACAATTATGCTGAGCGAATCGGTGTGAAGAAGTGGATGGAGGAGAATGATGTTGCTGGAATAGTGGATAAGTACACTAGTCAGTTTTATGAGACGGTTTCTGATCAGATTGATGAGTTGGCAATGCAGTACAATATGACTGAATTAGTGACCATTGTTAAGCAGTTTGTGATAACTGCTCCTGTTATTGTTGTTAACTCTTCTCAGCATTCAACGGTTCCATTAACGGTGCCTTCACCGCACATGGAAAGGATCTTGAGTTTGAAGGGTAGGGTTAGGAATAGGGAGTGGGGGGAGATTTATGCAGAACTTGATACCCTTTTGCGAGAGTTTATAATCACTAGGGAGGATTTGGTTGAGAGGGCAAAAGGGTATGCAGTTAAAGGGATGGATGTTGGTCAGCGTGTTTTGGCTAGTGGTACAAGTGTTCTTGGAAGTGGTGCAAAGTTTGTGCTTTCCATTTTGAATTCCATACTCTCTGGTGCTGCGGAGGTTTTCAATTTTGTGTCACAAACAATGGTGTTTTTCTGGGTTTTGTATTACCTCATAACATCAGATTCGGGTGGGGTAACAGAACAAGTGATGCACATGGTTCCAATTTCAAACTCGGCTAGGGTCAGATGCGTTGAAGTGTTGGATAAGGCAATTTCAGGAGTCCTCTTGGCCACTGCTGAGATTTCATTCTTCCAAGGATGCCTGACTTGGCTTTTGTTTAGGCTATACAGAATACATTTCTTGTATGTGTCAACCGTCCTTGCCTTCATTAGTCCTTTGCTTCCAATATTTCCGTCTTGGCTTGCAACAATTCCAGCAGCACTACAGCTAGTGCTAGAAGGCAGATACATAGTGGCCATTTTCTTGTCTGTTACTCACCTTTTCCTCATGGATTATGGAACAAATGAAATTCTGGAAGATGTGCCTGGACACAGTAGATATCTTACTGGCATGAGCATCATTGGGGGAATGACTTTGTTTCCATCAGCTGTAGAGGTAAATTGTTACCTTCCATCTTTTGATGTTCTCATCTTTTTCTAGAGTATATTTTCTGTGCATTGTCTGTGTAAGAAAATTTATAAGCCATTTAATAAGAAATCATAATAAATGCGTCTTTCGAGATAGTGATGGTGAAAGTGGATAAACTTATCATACATGGCAATAACAATTGTGGTATATAAAAACACTTTACACTATAGTACATAGACTATTATTTACACTTTATATACATACAACTTGAACTTATAGTCGCACATTGACATATTTTAGATTAAGTGATTACATGAAAGTTCCAACCAATGTTTGTTCCAAAATTTAGACAGGTTTGCCTGCATGCCTCGATTTGATATATTGTAGTCTTCTGTAAATTCTGTGTGTGAACATGTGGATCCAATGAATTGGAGTAGTATCTCTGGTGTGCTTCAGCTTATAAGTGAGCTTGTATAGATGTACTTCTCTTGCATTTGATAACATTGCTGAAGGAACTTGTTGGTCTGCAGGGGGCTATTTTGGGGCCATTAATAACAACAGTCATTATTGCTCTGAAGGATTTATATGCTGAATTTGTGTTGGGAGAGCCTGCTGATAAGGTAAAGCAGAAGGAAAATTAGGCCTCTTTTTGTGTCTAAGACTATATCTATGTGCAGTTGAAGATGGCTGCTAGTACATTGTTTCTTGTTCTATGCCATTCTACCAGTGGAGCTTGTGTCTAGGCTCGTCATTTGTTTGTAATTATTCTCTATCTATATCATTTGACCAGATAGGACTTCGTTTTCCTCTTTTTTCCCCTCCATTTTAGGGGTCATAAAGATTTTCACGTGGTGACAGTGTTCGATGGTTGTAAAAGTACATTACATTTAGTCCTGTTGTATCTCTGAAAGAATTTTTCAGATTCTTTGTACCAGGGGAGAAATATGAAACAAAGAAGCAAAAAAACCACGAGTTTGTTCGGCATAAAATTTTCTGCAATTTTCTTGGCTTTAGCCATTTAGATGGGTTTTAGTTACTTATTTTTTTACTTCCAAGGGAAAACTCGCTGTACTGTTGGGTTTTGGAGAAACCTACAAGATACTCAATAGGAAAGGAACTGAAAAAGAAAAAAAAGAGGCAGAATGTATTATTAAGTTTGAATCCACATACTCTCACATTGCATGTTCATAGTTTTAAAAATTTTGCTAAACAAAAAAGAACTACTATTATTCTTTGATTACAAATATCAGTTGCATCAATTACCAACCTCTTTATATGAAGATTGTTGGATATACCAAGAATTAAAAGCTACTATCACTATCAGGCATAAGGTCATACTTTTTTCAATGGGGCAGAGAAAATATGTGCACAGCAACTTCACAAAGTATAAAGAACAATTATTTCTCTAAGTTTTTTTCAGAAAGAGAGTTTAGTTTTGGTACATTTTAGTCAAAAGACTTTTTACTAATTCAAATGATTAGATATTGTTCTAACTAAACATGTGACTACATTTGACTTTGTTGTAACTCCAATCAAGGAACATTTATTTTGAAATATTAGATTGATTAAAATATAAACAGAAAATTATGAAAATCTTGTGTAATTGCCAAATTTGCTATATAAACATATCATTGCTTTATAACATGTATAATTTCTTTTGAGTAGTTTACAATTTACTACATAACAGTTTAAAATAGCATTGAACCCTTTTATCTTTTGCATACATAAATAATCTGATAACTGAACATTGTAGCAATTGACTTTCACACACATAAAGAAGTATTATTGATCGTGTAAGTGTTAAGTGAGGTGTAAATAATTGAGCATTATCCACAAGAAACACATGGGATGGGAGCGGGGAATCTAAAACATAAACAAAATCTTCAAAAGGAATTTTTAATCACCCATAGCCAGAGAAGAACCACTGAGTTACTTTGAGAACAAAAATCTGAAGTCCTTTTTGTCCTATTATTTGATGAATTATGCAGAAAGTTCCTGTTGAAGCTATTTCTGAATTCCTCTGTTATCTGCTAAACAAGGTGCAAATTTAGGAAACAAAGGTTATAATTACTCAAAATTTAAAAAGAAAAACTAAAAGTATATTTAAATTAAAGTAAAAATATGAAAAATGGAAATTGAAAAAACCAATAGTATAATTATTGCAGTCAATTTTATACAAATTAAGGATATGAATGATTGGTAGATGATTGCCCCTGAATGAATATGAGTTTGAAAAAGATGTTGAATTATGATAAATTAAAGACAATATTATTTATTATAATAGTCGAAGTCGGTAAGACGCAAGCGAACAAAAAATAATTATTCACTTTTTGTTTTTTCCTTCTTTTGTTGATGAATGAAGAGAAAAGAAGAGAGTTTTGCATACTTTTTCTGATTAACGTAATCAACCTTTTGCTTCAACTTTATTTTATTCTTCTTTCAAGTTTTTTATTTTTTCCATGAAGAAGAAGAAGATAGGATTTGTTTGTTGTTCTGATTTGTTATCCATTTTCCGAAAGTGATTGTGAAAGCTTTTCCCTTTGCGAGATACGTCAACATTAACACGTTGCATGTTTCACCGCCTAATTTGGGTCAAATTCGATTCTAATACGTCAAAACGAGCTTAACCGACGTGTTTTATTCGTTAATTAATCATGTTTTCTTCTAAATATGGCCAACTCAGCAACACGTGGCAACTCCTAAGGTTAACACGTGGTGGAATTTGAATATTTTAGTTGTTCAAGTAACACACGTGTCTTTATTTCTTCGGCATTTATTAACAAGGTTGAACCTCTTAATATAAATTATATTCATTTTAAACCTTTTTCTGAAAATAGAAATTAAAACTAAGGCCGTGTAAAATGCATATTTGACTTTTGACCTTTAGCCGTCAAATTTTTTGCCTCTAATTTAGGCTTTCTCACGTTTGATTTCGATTTATTGTGGCCAAATACAAAATTAGGCCCAATTGAAACTTTGTCTCCACAATTCTACGTTTACTTTTCCTTTTAATTTTTCCACCTATATTGTATGTAAATTTTAAAAAAAAAATTAAAAGATAAAACTACTTTTTAGTTTTTAATATTAGGTTTTATTATAATTTTTTTTTATGGTTTTTGAATGACAAAAATAAACGAAGATGTTGAGTGTGTTTATCTATACCTAGTTTCCAATAATTGCTTAGCAATATGATCAAAATTTGTTTTTACTACTGCTACCCCGTGCTTTCTCCTACATTAATTAGTCGATGTGGACCTATTAGGCTTGCCCGATCCCACAAGTTAATTTTGATACTAGAAGATCATTATAATCTACGACTCAAATTTTTGACTAGAGAAATAATCTCAACCGATCAACCATGTTCTGTTTGTCAAACATATTTTTGACAAAGACCTATATATATTAAGTATAAACAAATTTAGTCACTGTATCTCAAGAATATTGGTATTCATAAAGCATTCTACGTTCCATCATCTTTTGAACACAACCAGAAGTTTCATCTTATTATAATCTGAATATTTGATTGGTGCTTGGCAATGTTTAAACATGGCTTAGGCCAGCTGTGAGCTATGCAATTACTGGATCAACAGAAGTTCAAGATTTTTGTTGAATTAGAAGAAATTACAAGAGGTAAAAAGAATAAAACTTGGATTTGTGTGGCTGATACGTAAAACATAGCAATTATTCCTAGACATGAGGAGGGCCACACTACTCCAATGTGACACAAACTGTTGGTGGGATTAGGTGGCCAACCGTTTACCACATGATCCCAAAATATCAACTGTACCCGCCACAATTCAAATCAGTTTTATTGTTTATTTATCATACAGAGATTGCAATTTTGTTGGCATAATATAAACAAATAGCAGCACTAAGCATAGGTATGTATCAGATGATAACTTTCAAGTCTTATCCACTTGAATTCAAATACGGATAGACTTCACTTTCTTTTCACTCCCAAAAAAGAAAAAAATCTTTGCGTTTTTGCTAGTTTTTTAATATTGAGAGAATCAGTGTAAATATATTTATGCATCACTTTCTAAAACTATTTATGCCTACTCCAGTTAGTTGTTTTATGGTTGAAGTTCATCACATTAATTTTATCAACTTACAAGTAATAAAACATGTCATGTTAAATGAATGTTTGTCAGGTTTATCTAATTTAATAGAAGTAATATATAAAACTAAGGAAAAAACTACTTTGATCTTCTCAAGGAACTAAAATATATTTTTTTCAACTTCTGCCATCTGCCATCAAAACTAAAAGAAAAAATAAGATTAGGGATGAAAATATTTTAGCCAACAAACTAAGGGAGAAGAAAGAGGGGAAATTGGATTGCAATTTCTTTGTGAGTTTGGCTTCATATAAAATAAAGCCTAGAGGAAGTTGGCCAACGGTTAACTTCCCTCCAAACCTTGTGATTCCCTTCGAATCAAAGCAAAGCTTAGCAGTTTGATTCTTGGTCACCCTCTGAAACACAACCTCACCTTCCTGACATATCCTTCACACCAATCTTCCCTTCCTCCTTTTCTATATACACTTCATCAACTCCATCTCCTCTTCATATTTTTATCTCTTCTTATCACCTTTCTGCATACAGTATGTGGTTACTGAAAGGATCATGCAGTTAAAGTTATTTGCGTTATTAGTCTGATTATGTTGCTAGGAGTTTAAGGTGGTGCAGACCCAGAAAAGGTCTTCCAATAATCAAGGTACCAATTCTATCCATCAAAGTTGGCTATTGGGATGCTTCAATTTCAAGTTCTTTTGATGCAAAGCTGTGCTTTTAAGAAATACTGCTGCTGGATTCAATGATTTGATCTCTGATACACGTCTTGGACAAATTCTCACCACAAAGGAGGCAAAAGAGAACATTTCAAATGAATTCTAGGTGCTTTCTTCATCCACAACAAGACTTTAGCATGGTTCTATTTTCTTCAAATTCCGCCACAGAAGATAGAGTGGCTAGTGCTCGCAACAGGCCTCCACGTGTCACCCCTCCTTCCTTTTTGGTTCGGGTGGCCATGAAAATATCTAGAGCAAGATGGTTTACCTTTTTGAGAAGAGTTTTTCATTACCAAAATGGATCAAGGTCGAATCTTGGCTCTAACCCTTTCAATTCTAGTACTTGGATGATGCTGGAGTTTATTGCCTTGATTGTCCAAATAACCATTACGACATTCACTTTGGCCATTTCCAAGAGGGAGAGACCTATTTGGCCTATGAGGATATGGATTTCTGGTTATGATATTGGTGTTGTTCTTAATCTGTTGCTACTTTATGGGCGCTACCGTCAAATTTATCTCACACAAGGAGATGCTCTTGGTCTTTCTGATATAGAACAGCAGAGAAACCATGAAGAAACCAGGTATCCTATGCACTTCAACTTTTTTCAGTCAATTTTATTATTAGTGATGCCTAATTGTACTTTTTGACTATATTATAGAGAACTAGTGCCATGAGTATGATTTAAAATTGGCTAGAAAAGTTTGATACCATCGTTTTGTTGTTTGAATATAACTGTTAGATAAAAAGAAAAGTTGTTCTCGTAAGTTGGTTATGAATTTATGATATTTTGACAAAAGGCATTGGATTGTTGAAGATTGGAAAATACCAACTGTCAATTAATCATAAAGTTATCGTAATTTTAATTAATCCCTTTAAAAAGAGCTTGAAGGAATCAAATACCCCCAGATACCTTTCTCACTTATATCAGTTCGTGGCATTTACTTTTGAAAGAGTAGAATCTTTTGTTTATTGCATTCTTTTCTCTGATTAAGGATATAAATCATGTGAAAATGAATAAAACCAATATAGAAATGTTCCCGACTTCTTTTTTCTATCAGAATATAAATTCTGGTTGACAAAAAACCATATCTAATGATTAACAGTACCAAATAGGGACCAAAATAAAATTGTAGAACCCATTTGTATTTTATTGTCTGGAAATAACTTGCATAGTCACTTACTCAAGTTTAATCAGGCAACAAGTTCTATTTACTTTTTTGGAGCCATGCTACTTTTTTGTGGTTGAAATTTGAAACTGTAACTTCTATCTAATTTGCACTGTATTGCTCAGTGTGTACAGGATGTCACACTTGATGAATAAATGTCGGACTTCACTTGAGCTTTTCTTCGCCATATGGTTTGTGATGGGAAATGTTTGGGTTTTTGACTCACGTTTTGGATCTTTCCATCAAGCTCCAAAACTCCATGTGCTCTGCATCACTCTTCTTGCTTGGAATGCAATGTGCTACTCTTTCCCTTTTCTACTTTTTGTGTTGCTATGCTGCTGTGTGCCACTGATTAGCACCCTCCTTGGCTACAACATGAACATAGCCTCTTTTGATAAAGGTGCTTCAGATGATCAAATTTCACAACTTCCAACTTGGAGATACAAAGAAGACCGTGCCAAGTTAGAGCTTGGAAATGACTCTGAAGGGAGTGAAAAACTGATCGACGAAGACCAAGTAAGTGGTACCACTAGTACATATAGACTAAGCCTTATTTGAATTTTTTTTTCCATAAACAGTTCTGGGAAAGAAAATAAAAACCAAATAAATTAAAAAAATTTCATAAATTAATATAAAGTTCTGTAGTTCAATTTTTTTATAAGTGTCTATGGAAAAAGAATTATCAGAGTCTAAGCATTGCTACTCAAAAATCCATGAGACACAAGAATGACAAGTGTATTTAATAGCCCTTGATTTTATATGCAACTAGCTAGCCAATTAACAGATAGCAATGTAGCTGGAATTTTTTCTGTCCACTGATTGTGTGAGGAGCATATAATTTTACCCTCAGTTTGAATATATGCTTTCAAGTTCCATTTATTTTGAGATTTTTCATATTTCCATTTTAGTTGAATTGATTTGTTTAAGTTCTGGTGTGATTACAGGAATGCTGTATCTGCTTAACCAAGTATAAAGACAAAGAGGAAGTTAGACAATTGCCCTGTTCCCATGTGTTCCATCTAAAATGTGTGGATCAATGGCTAAAAATTACATCCTGTTGTCCTCTTTGTAAACAAGGACTAGAGAGGTAGAAATAGCTGAAACAACAGTCAAAAGGATTTATCTTATTTGGTCCCATGTATACTCATAATATTACCCTCCCTTTTTTTTCCTTAAATTTTGGACCAGTATACTACTTTACATTGGTTACTTGAGTGAGTTTTTATTTGTACAGAATAGCTCACCAGTGACCAAAACTATACTACATACCTGGTTGTAAGTAATGAATCCCATAGTCTTTCAGATTAATGGATTCCCTATCTGCATGATTTTTCTTTTATTGTCATCTGAAAATACAGTAAGACAAGCATCCCTGTAAGGGAAAAAATAAAGCAAATAATATATTCCTTCCTTAATTCTTAACCAATAAAATGTCTATTCTTCAGGTTTCCCCCCTCATAATTACCTAAAAAAACTCCACAATCCACTTTTTGTCATAGTAATTTACACCTATTACTTTTTTACCTTCTATTATAATTATTATGGATGAGTAATCATTCATGAACATTTTACTTCTTCAAATATTTTATCGATACTTATTTTTTTTTCTATTATATCATATTACTTCTCATATCTGCGTTATCAGGGTATTAAGTAGATTTGTTCTTTTCAAAAAAATCATTTTTCTATTTCTATTGCCCCAGCTGTGGAATCTTACATGTTGAAATGGTGTAATGGTGGTTCACAAGGTCGTGCTGGTTGATATAGAATGAACAAATATGATTCATTTGACATATCTAATATAGAATAATGTTACTGCAAAATAAAATCAGAAACTAAATAAACTTACCCAGATAATGTTATTCTAATTTCTTAGCGTAAAATTACCTAAAATAGCCTAAAATTTGTCTAACCGATAATAAAAGGCAAAATATAGAATGTTAGGAAGAGGTACAACAACCTCAGAAGAATCTGTGAAATTATTAGAAATTTGTCAACATCACATGAAAGTAGTCAATTTGTTGAAATTAGCAATGATTGAATAATATCAATGAAAAGACCAATCCTATCCTAGAATGTATCTGTCTCATGTCCAACTAGGTTGATAAGAAAAATGCCAGCACAGCATTTTGAGAACTTGTGGTCATAAATTGTCGAGAGAGTAAATACCACATATTTGAAACAGCAAAACTTAGTTGGTTAACGCCCTGTCTATGCGTCGAGTTTGTCTGAATCTTTCTTCATTTAGGGACCATTTCTCTCTATTGCAGACAATTAATCCAAAGCCTTCTGTGAAGCAAGCAATTCATCCGCGGAAGAACATCATATTTTGTACAATCTTTCTCAGCTTCTAGGTATACAAATTCTTCATATATGGCCTCACCCTTCAATCAACATTTACAAAATGTACATACATGTTTCCTAGAGGGAAACCAATCAAGCATTTTGTCATGAAATATATATAATTAGATGTTAAATCATTAGTAGATCATATATTATATAGCACAAATCCATGAAAATCATAACATAACAAGGATATTAAGATACACATCACATCATCATGAGAGGTAATTAACTCTCTTCTTTGATCTCCTCCATGAGTGTCCTTAGACACCAGGCATAGGACATTATTAGTATCTAGCACATTTAAGAATTATCTAACACATTGTTGTGTGAAGTCCAACCTGCAAGTGTCTTTTTAAAATGTTTAGTTGTTTTGATTTGGTCTAATCTTAGAGTATTTTGTTGGTAAATTGTTAATTGAATGAGCATGATGTGAGAAGGATGCAGGGACAAATGGAGAAAAAGGACAGTTGCATCAAAATAATGCAGGTGAATGGTACAAAAAAAGAAATCCCAAGTTTGAATATGGATGTCATCAACAACCAGTCAAATATGCTTGGGTCTGAATCACAAACAACTGAAGGTGCATTGAAGAAGTCTTCTAGTGAGAGGAGGAATTGTCTGTGCTCACCCACCACACATGTTGGATCCTTCAGGTGTCGCCAGCACCGTTCTGGAATGCGCCATGCAAGCTCTATTGGCTCCAATCTCTCTGCAATGGACTCTAAATCCTCATTCAAACCACGATAAACTTGTCTGGCATCTTCTAATGTTGCTGCATGTGCTTGGTTATGTTGTTCACTGCAAATGTTTCAATGGAAAGAACTCTCACATTACACTAAACTACGTGTGTACGTTTTTACTTAATTTATCTCTTTTACTTGCCCAAACTTGTATAGTATAACAAACTACTACAATTTCTGTTATTGTACAAAAAAACACCCTTTCTATCTTAAACAAGCATGTCTGTTTCTTCTTATCTTTAGCATTTTTTCTGTGAGATTAGGCTAACAAATTATATTTTCTACAATGTTGTCACTTGAATTCATGTTAAAATAACTTGTTCCTTAGATGATTCTCTCATTGTTAAAATTAAATAACTTGTCATGCCTCAAACTATCTATTTTCTTCTAATTTATATAAACATCATGTTGATCAAAGTAATTTTCACAAATCCTTTCAATTTTTGAAGATTTGGTGATTTACTTTTGATTGATTGATTCCTGGAAATGATGGTTTGAGTGGTGATTGAATAAAGAATGATTTAATTCTTCTTTCAACTATATATTGTTCCTTAACTACAACGAGAGCTATGTTGATAAAACCGTGTCGTTAAAATATTTTGATGTATTTCATTCTAAACTGTACTTAAAAGAAACAAGAGAAAAATAGTGGACACCTATCTACAAAAATTAGAATTATATTTGTTTATAATTAATGAATACAAAAAATAATTTTTACTTTATTAATATTGATATTTTGAATAATTTTAAAATAATAAATGAGAAAAAAAGTAATTGCTAAAATAATTTAAAAAATATAATTTAAATATATATTTACAGAATAAATAATAGAGAACAAGTTTTATTTGTAAATTTCAAATTATAAATAATACGAATTATGTATATATGAAAGAATATTATAAGACAAAAATTTTATTTTATTTTATATAAATATAAGATAAGGTACAGTTTCCTAATATTTCATCTTTCAACTATATATGTAATCCCTTATAAATTATAATTTTTTCCTAATCTCATTACTTATAATAATAACAACTATGTAATAAAATAATTTATTAATACAAAATATTAAAAAAATTAAATTATTAAAATAAAAAAGTAATATTAAATATTGAAAATATCATATTTTTTGAAATATTGTACATATATTTAAAATATTTAAAATACTTATATTGTAAATGAAGTACTAAGTAAATAATATGGACATTTTCAAACTCTAAATTTGACCAGGCTAATATATTTAATATATATATATATATAATAGTTAAAAAGTATATGATTTCAAAATTTTATAATTAATTTTTTTTACCAATAGAAAGCTAACATAAATTCATTATCCAGAAAACTACTAAGAAAATTGAACATAAAGAAACTAAATACATTAATCCAGAAAATTGGCCAAAGTTTCAAAATTTCCAAATTTAAAAAACAAAAACATTAAAAATAAAAGACTGTTCTGCAAACTATTACAAAAGTTAGACTTAATCAACTTCTTCCATCTTGCTGCCCTCAGCATCGGCATCGGCATCGGCATCCTCCAGAGGTGGCATGTCAGCATCTGCGTCACCAGCATCCTCATCAATGCTCAGTCCAAGCTTCAGCATCCTGTGAATTCTGTTACCAAAAGTGTTGGGATCATCAAGGCTGAACCCAGAAGTTAAAAGAGCAGTCTCAAACAGCAAGAGGACGAGATCCTTCACAGATTTATCATTCTTGTCAGCATCTGCTCTCTTCCTCAGCTCCTCCATGATGGGATTCTCAGGATTAATCTCCATTGTCTTCTTGCTTGACATGTAACCAGCCATGCTGCTGTCCCTCAATGCCTGGGCCTTCATGATCCTTTCCATGTTGGCTGTCCAACCATATTCACCAGTCACCAGACAGCAAGGAGAATCAACAACACGATCAGACACTATAACCTTCTCCACCTTGTCACCCAACACATCCTTGATCACCTTGCAAAGACCATCAAATTTCTCCTTCAACTCTTCCTTCTTTTTCTTCTCGTCTTCACTCTCATCAAGTTTCAGCCCTTCTTTAGTAGCAGAGACCAACTTCTTTCCCTCAAATTCCTTAAGCTGACCAACAGCATATTCATCAATAGCATCAACCATGAAAAGCACCTCATATCCCTTCTTCTTCAGCCTTTCCAAGAAGGGAGAATTTTCAACTGCTTTTCTACTTTCACCAGTTATGTAGTAGATGTCACTCTGTCCTTCCTTCATCCTGGTGACATAATCCTTCAGGCTAGTCAACTCATCACCACTCTTAGTGGAGTGATACCTCAGCAATTCAGCTAGCTTTGTCTTGTTTTGGGAATCCTCATGAATACCCAATTTCAAGTTCTTGGAGAAAGCTTCATAGAACTTGTTATAATCTTCCTTGTTTTCAGCTATCTCAAAGAAGAGCTCAATGCACTTCTTTACCAAATTCTTCCTGATGACTTTCAGGATCTTATTTTGCTGCAGCATTTCTCTAGAAATATTGAGAGGAAGATCCTCAGAATCTACAATACCCTTGACAAAGCTAAGATATTCGGGAATCAACTCCTCACAGTTGTCCATAATGAAGACTCGGCGGACATAAAGTTTAATATTGTTAGGCTTCTTCCTTGTGTCAAAGATATCAAAAGGTGCCCTCTTGGGAATAAAGAGGATAGCCTTAAACTCCAACTGACCCTCAACAGAAAAGTGCTTAACAGCCAAATGTTCTTCCCAATCATTGGTAAGACTCTTATAGAAAGCAGCATATTCTTCTTTTGTAATCTCTTCAGGTTTCCTCATCCAGATAGGTTTCTGCTTGTTCACCAGAGACCACTCATGAGACACCTCCTTAATTTTCTTCTTTTTCTTCTCCTCCTTTTCCTTATCTTCATCGACCTCCTCAACTTTACCCTCCTCTTCCTTCTTCTCTTCCTCATCCTCATCATCAGAAATCTCCTTTTCAATAGTTTTCTCAATCCAAAGAGAAATTGGATAACTGATGAACTCGGAATGCTTCTTTATCAAGTCCTTCAAACGGCGTTCCTCAAGATACTCAAGTTGATCTTCCTTGAGATACAAAGTTATCTTGGTTCCCCTGCCGAGATTCTCACCATCTGTATCCCTTGTCACAGTGAATGACCCACCAGCTTGGGACTCCCAGACATACTGCTCATCATCGTTGTGCTTTGTTGTGACAATAACCTTCTCGGCTACAAGATAAGCCGAATAGAAACCAACACCAAACTGTCCTATCATGCTCACATCAGCACCTGCAGCCAGAGCTTCCATGAACTCCTTGGTCCCAGACCTTGCAATTGTACCCAAGTTGTTCACCAAATCTGGAACATAAAATGTCACAAGAATTATAAAAAACACTATCATTCACAGACAACAATCTTACAATGTCACCAAGACTGACAAACCATCTCAACTTACCAGCCTTAGTCATGCCAATACCACTGTCAATGATAGTCAATGTGTTGCTGGTCTTGTCAGGAATAATGTGGATGAACAACTCTGGCTGAGCATCAAGCTTGCTCTTGTCTGTCAGACTCTCAAATCTAATCTTGTCCAAAGCCTACAATGTAAAGGTAAACAGGCAGAAATCAGATATAACCCCACAGACAAACCACTAAATAAATATTACCACCTGTCAACACCCAATTTCTACACCACCTAATTTTGTCTCAAGAGGCAACGATTAAAATATAATTCATAGTACACTAATCCTGTTAAGGCACAACATAACACTAACTACTCTCATAGAATATGAACAACGAGAATGGAAACACGTCTGAAAATCATTAAAATTCATTTTTTAATTAGGGTTTAGGGCTTCAACAACAGTAATAATAGAGAGAATTATTAGCAGGGTTTTAGTAAGGAGCAATAGGGAAAAAACGCAATAACGAATATTAACCCTACCAAATTAAGACCGCGTAAAATCATTTATATTTTGAAAGAGATAACAGACTTTTTTTTCAGGTAACCTCATCCAAGAGCAATCACAATAAAATAAACAATTAAAAGCACACAAACCATATAAATCACAATAAAACAAACAAATTAATGGAAATAAAACACATTCAACAAATCCTCTTAGCTTTCGTGTATTAAGCACGCAGTACATAAGATCACAAAGATCATAACAGAAAAACAGAGACAAAGAAAACCTAGGAAAGATCGTAAAAACTACAAAAAAAACATGATAAACTTCATAAACTGAGAATAGGAGGGATCGTAAAAACTAAAAATCACCATGAAAAAAAAAAACATAATATACATCCTAAGATGAGAAAAGCACATAAACTGAGAAAAGCAAGAATGAAATACAAGTCATGGCTAATGAGTTCCCACGGGATCGTAAAAAAAAAAAATCAAAAAACACTGTAAAAAATAATAAAGATCAGAAAAGCAGGAAAAAATCTTACGTCCGAAGCATTGCTAATGAGTTCACGAAGAAAAATCTCCTTGTTGCTGTAGAAGGTGTTGATAATAAGACTGAGAAGCTGGTTGATTTCAGCCTGGAAAGCGAAAGTCTCAGTCTCAGACATTTTGGATCTGGGTTTAAGATTCAGGCAGAGAAAGAGTCACAGCGGGATGCAACGAAGGGAAAGGAATACAGAAACGTTAAGAGTGTGAAGTTAAATAGAAAGGTTGGCTAGGGTTTGGGTCTTCTAGATCCTTCTATCCTCTAACTACCAATTTTTAGTCATCGCATTTTTCGGACCCATTTCTATATTTGGGTCCACCTTATTTTAAAATCAAAGATTTTAACATTATAGTTTCGTTCTCTGAATTATAAATTTAATTTATTACAAAAATAAAAAATTAATATTTTTATTTATTTCAAATGAAATTTTGATTTCAACCTTAAAAGGAATGTCACGATAAAAAATTATTTTTGAAATGTTAAATTCTTTAACTTCATTTTATATTTGATTTCATTATTTAATTTTAGATTAATTTAACTTATAATTTTTTTGAAATAGTTTATTCTTATAATAAAGTTATAGAAATATATAAAAAATTATGAAGTATTTATTATTAATTTTATTTGAAAAAAATATTGTAATTTATAAGGTTGAAAAAAAACTTCTATCAATCTCATAAATTAGAGTTTATGTTATTATTTATGTTACAAATTAAACAAATGAGGTTCTAATATTTAGTTTTCCTATCTTTCTAATAATGGACATAAAAATTTTGAGTATTTAATAAAAAATCTTATAAAACCCAGCAGTAAAAAATTGATATTTATCAAATAATTAAATCACTTATTTATATATATATATAAACTTAATAATCATATCATATTTTTATAATATTTTTTATCGAAAAATTTAATATCTATCAAAAAAAATTTAGCCTTTCTTAATATTAAAACTAATTTTAATTTATAATAATTTTAAATATATAAAATATTTGATTTAACTATGTTTTAGACTAATAATTTTTCTGATGATTTAGTATAAAAAATATATATCTTGTTTTTATTTTATCTTTTTTACAAAATTATTTATAATGAATCTAATATCCTATTATTCCTGATAAGAAAATTTCAAACGAATAATTTCGATAAAATCTTTTCTTAATTTAGCAGAAAGAGCTATAATTCAGTTTCTCTTATTTATATTAATAACTATTTTAAGAGGAATGGTTGTATGATAGTAATTTATTCAAAAAATAGATTAGTTTTCTTTTATGTATAAAAAATATATCAATTAATTTTTTAATTTTTTTTTTTAATTTTTAACTCCAACAACCATTAAAAATTTTCTTTAATTATTTTTTTATTTAGAAATAATCCATTATTTTTTAAAATAATTTATTATCTTATGTAGAAAATAATTTATAACATTTATTTCTTATATATATATATATATATATAATGATTATTCTGGTTGGTATTAGATTAGGGGATTGAGTTTTGAGTTGTTGAAGCCCAAATAAGTGTGTCTCCCTTTTCATTGTGATCTGGGCCGGAAACACCTAAGTCTAAATATATAACGAGCCCAAATAACTGCTTTATTGTCATGAACTATACTCTTGTGCCCAGCCCATATTAAGTGTTAAGACTAAACCACTGCTTCATATTCAGCCCAGTGTCTAAAATGTATAAGATTCTTATATTAGTTTCTGAAACAGAGAATTTTTTAAACAAGACTTTCAAAGTTTAATTTAATTTAAAATTAAAAAAAATATGTGATTTAAGTGAGAATATAAGAATAAAAAATTATAACCTAAATAACTTAATTTCTTTTAATATTTATTATTTCTATTTATCCAAACAATATATTATGCCAATTTATCTTTTTTTTTTTCATTTTTTTTTACAATAAAAAAGTTAAGATAAAAAATAGTCCTCTCCTGCTCACACTAATCTTGATGAGTTTGAGCTGCAGGGGATTTCTCTAAAGAAAAAATATTTTTATTTTAAAAATTCTTTAAAAATTAATAAAGCATGTTATTTATCAAAAACAAATTAATTCACAATTATTATTTTTTGAACAATGATTTTTTTTTAGTGAAGATGAAGAAAGAAAAATGGCACTAACCTCCAGAAGACCCAAAATCAGTTTATTTAATTGCAAAGTAGAAAGAGCAAAATACATTGGCATACCATTGATGACTGGTTGAATTGATTGGACGTGTTCAAAGTACTGTGGTTCATGTAAAAGAATGATATATATTATTATAATCTAACTTTCCACACATTACATCTAATAATTTATAGCATTTGGAAAGTGATCTGGGAACAGAAACCAGAAGTTACGGATATACTTAGACCGCTATATATATATATATATGAATGATAAGATCAGATTATCATTTGATTGAATGTGATTTTGTCAGGACCACTATCTTTTCCTTTATCAAAGACCAAGTTTTTTCAATCTAGCAACATAATAATGACTATATTGTGAAACTGACTCTCAGAACATGTTTTTTTCTCTTAAATGAGAAATGATTTTTAGTACGAATTCGATATATTCGCACAGAAATGTATAAAATGACGTGATGTTAATAATGTATTTTTCTGTGCATTCTTTGTCATTTTCTATATCTATTCTTATCTGGTGATTAGTGGTAATAAATTCGTACTTTCGTACCAAACTACGAAATGGGACAACTCAAGTGAACATGAGTAAATATGGATCACCAAACTATATATCTGATATATCAGTATGGTTTATTTCTCTGTTGGAGCATAGAAAGAGTATATGTATGTGTATACAAAGCAATGTTAGGATATGGCTTAATCTTTTCAATAATGGAATTATTGAGAGGCACAGAACATCGTCTGCATGGAGGAAAAACATGGATGAAACTCAGTGGAGCAGTTTGAAAGGTTTGAAAGAGTGAGAAAAAACAAGTAAAATTAATGAATCTATGACTTAAAGCATTGGTTGATTGAGTGGGAATGCTCTCAAACCCCCTTCACATTGAATTTGGTAATGTGATGGAGTAGGTGATAAATCTCAATTATGGAGAAATTGTTTAGGATGTCGACCTACATGGTCTTATCTCTATGATTTTGGGAAGCAATCACAAGTTGGAGGAATTGGGCAAATAATTAGAAAGAAACAAAGGTTTGAATTGTTTGCAATATAGTCAAGGATTGGTGATATTGATGAAGATGGAGCATCCAAACGTGTGAATTCGGGAAGTGAAACTTGGCAGTTCTTCTGACATGATTTTGGATGCCATGCATGGACCCAAAGGCTTATTAATATAATGTTGATGGGATTTCATTACTATTATTATTATCATGATGTCAATAACAAATCATGGTTGGTTCCATCAATCTGTGTCATTATTATTGGGATTCAAAAGTCTATTTGATGTGCATCGAATTCACCACTTGCTGACTCTATTGCACGTGTGCCATGCATTAAGGACAAAAGTTCCTATGATGCTACTACTAGACCTATAACAAAGGGTCCACCTCAATGCTAATCATAAAATCTCTCATAATCTTTCTCTCTCCATTCCTCCCAAATTTCCAGAATTTGGGGCACGGGGGAGCCATTCTGTTTTTATTCTATGCTTTACACTTCCTTCTATAATTGCATGCTAAAGAGCTACCTAGTCTTGACTCCAAAACCAAAGCAAAAAAAGGCTTAATTGAATGACATTAAATTCTTACTGATACCATTATTGTTCATAATAATCTTATTCAGATAAAACTGCATAGAAAAATATTGCTAACTTGATAGACAGTCACTAGGTTTGTAGATTACTTATAAACCAAATAAAGATTAGATAGAGGGTACAAGGTACCCCAACCCTTCACCTGTATACATAAAGACATGTCCAATGCTTGTATTCCCACCAACAAAATTTGCCTAGGATCGTATCTTGCTACTGATATACCTCATAATACTCTCTCACTCATGGATTCTTATTGTCTAAAAATGGAAGTTTCTCTCCCTACAAGACAACCAAGTACAAGATTTGTACTTAATTAACTCAAATACACATTCAATGTTTGCATTCTCATAATTTATGTGAGTGGAATTACTCTGCTCTAATGGCCAACTTATTGCACAAATAGATCATTACTGGTAATGATAAAATGGCTACCGACAATAGGAACACACATGTAATGGAATGGAGTGGTGATGATCACGTGTGGCTATTCTGTTAATGTTTAGTCATTCTTACTATATTTATAATTCTCCTTCCGCGAGCATGAGCTCCTACCTAGCTAATTAACAATCTAAGGAATCTAAGGAAAAGTTCATCTTATGTATGTAATTAATTTGTTTTTCCTAAAAGTAAAAAAGCTGAGACCTTACACTCACTTTTAATAAACAAAACATATATAAGAGGAGTAGGGGAGCTGTGGGAGGTTCATTATTATCTTGAAAGAAAGGGAATACCATAAAATGTTGATAAAGAATTCTTTTTCAGTCCAAACATAGGAGACACCATTATGACAGCCTCAGCAGCAATTGTTTTTAAATATGATTATGGTAACAAATCCAGCAATTAATTTTTTGATTCATGTCATGTGCCAGGCTATTTTCTTTGTTAGAGATTAACTTATTCATGTGTTGATGCATTCATGTGGAATCCAACACCACTGAATGAATGAGTTATTTATGTTAATTAAGAAAGAAAGGAATCAATAGTTACAGAACTTGTGTAAACAGGAGTGCTAGAAATGTTGATTAATTACGCTTTTCAAGAGAAGCTAATGGGAGCTATTTATGAAATTATAGTGAAAGGGAATCATCACCACATTTTTCTTTTTCTTTTTCTTTTTCTTCTTTCCTAATCTTCCTTTTTCATTTACTGAATTCGTCTTGCCTAGGATTACACACCATGTGATCCAAAAGGGCCTTCTTGTTTTTCATAAATAGCTAGCTACTGGGTGAAAAATGACATCATGGCTTATGTGTGCTACAAACTTGATTGTTCATAGCATGCCCCCATTGGAAGCCTGAGACTTGCACTTTTTATTGTGTTCTTGGATACCTTTATGATTTGCTTTTTTACAAAGAAAAATCGACAATAAAACGGTGGGGTTAGAGGATGGATCGTTCATATAATGCAAAGAATTTCCATCCATGAATACCTGCTACCTTTTGTCTCTTCTTTTGAATGCCATTGGGTCCCTTTATTCACTGTCATTGGCTCATTGATCTTCCCTTTTACCATGAAATATTACTAAATATTTTAGTGTCAAATTCATGGACCATTGGTACGATAGCATGCAGCTATTTGGTTGTAAACTGTTAAGTTAAAGGTAATACATGCAGTCACATTCATTGAATTGAATGAATGAAAAGCTGTCAGTTACACATTACACGAATGCATCATAAATAAAACTTGTCCTGAGTCTACAGTTTTGATTTGATGATTCAAGATGAATTAGTGGGTGTAGCTGAAACTTATCTATCTATCAGCAAAATGAAGCAGATAGTAGATGGGACAATAGGCGAAGATTAATTTTGATGTCATGGAAGATTGATAATGCACAGAATACAGTCATAAAAGTTCAAATTAGATAAGGCAAAAGGATCTTCAGTCCAATGGGGGGTAATAATCTTCAAGATTCATTTATATGATAGGTGGGGAAAGTGGTATCCTAAAGTTCTGTGTCTGGAAAAGGTTGATATGGCTGTAAATGTTGTGTCTAGAGAGTAGAAACAGCCTCTATACATACATTAAATAAAATCTTAATGTCATGTTTTTTTAAGTAATTATTCTAGGATAAGATATATGACAAACTAAAATGTTTTAATAAGAATGTTTTATAAGAACTTTGATTGCTTTGTGACACAATTATTTATATGTTGAAGAATTTGCTTGGTTTTGAATTATTTGAGAATTGTTTAATTAAGATTTTTTTTAATTATAATTAGATCTTTGACTATTTTTTTTCTTAATTCAAAAAGCTAACCAAGAATTTCTAGAAATTTGATAGATTAATTTATATATTAAAACATATTAACCGTGGAATTGCATCATTTGAGTTCTATATGAGACTCTCGAAGATACAACAGAATTTTTTTTTGTTTTTCTTTTCCTTTGTCGCATTAACGTACAAGCCTTAATTACTTTCTTTTCTATAAGCTAATCATAATCCTGTTTATTTTTCTATGTCCCATCAATCTAATCCACCTCTATAATTAAACTTCTTATGGTCCTGTACAAATTAACTAACTATTTCATTATTTGTTGTATTAAATGTAATTTATATTTGATTTGATGATTGAAGTCTTGTATCTATCTTTAATATGTGAAAAATAAAAATTACTCAAATAGTTTTTAGTTTGGAAGTAAATAATAAATTTCAAACAAAATCAAACATGTGTTCTTTGTTAGTAGTTATGTGCACATGCACATGCTTCACCCCCAAAAGCACTAAATGATTTCGACATTCTTCCCATTGATTTTGAAAATACCTTTTACAATTAAAAAGGCAAGTATGGAATGGTTGGTTTATCAGACTCATACCTGTAGTTCTGTCATCAAATAAAGACAAGAACGATTCTTGTTTTTTAATCTCAGTAATATTTTCTAGTTTTAAACCGTGACTCATGATGGCCACTTTGTGCAAATTAAGATAAACTGACTTTTTCTCTTTGTTTTGCTAGTTATCTCTTCTTGATTTGTGGATAATTCCAATTCAATATTTGAAAATACTGTAATTTTTGTCCCTATACTCTTGACCATATCCTGCACAAATTATAATATCGTTTTTAATGTATTAATCGCTTCCATGTGCACTTTCACTTCTCCATCAGATTCCTTATGCACTCCATTTACAAACAGAAACGAGTCTTACTATTATTTTTGAACTAAATTATGTCCCTTTTGCTTATATAGAGTTGATCACTACAAATATCTCAGTAATTTGAGTAAATTTAACACCAATAATAGATACCCAGTTTAGATTTTGACAATGGAAACAAACTGTTTCCTTGCATTGTTGATAATCTGATCCAGATATGCAAGTTAGTTGCTTAAAGTTCAGAAATTCTGAAGGTGGCATGTAGCAACCACCACATCAATGGCTCATCAAAATCTCCAGCCACACAAAAGCGATGGACCACAAAATGGGCCTAGCTAATTAAAAGAAGAAATTATCTTCAGGATTAACCGAATAGAGCTATTACACTCAAGCATCAAAATGTCTATTCTATTTGATTAATCAACCATCACTATCTATAAGTTAAGATAATTATCTTAATAGCCAATTTCAAAAAAGTGCTAAAGTCATTTTACTAGCCCTAGTGCTTACTTGGCCATGCCTTGTTTGGGCTAATCTGGGCAGCTAAATAAATACATGAAGATGAAAAGTAATTACTATGACCAAATAAAAGCAGGAAACAAGATAATATATGTGTGCACGTGGGGAACAAAAATGCAAAAATCTTCTTTACATGATTTTCACCCTCCACCTGTTTCATGTCTCGCAGTTCACTAGTTAAACACTATCTAACAGAAACTAAAGATTGGATTACAATCACAAAATTTCAACTCACTGGCTTGACAGGTTAATCAAGATGAACTAAAATACAAGGAACAGTAATGTGGCATGATTGACAAATAATTTTATCTCTTAAGTATAGGATCAAAATTTGATTTCCAAATCTATATGTATAGAAAAACATAAGTTGAAAAAAGTCAGATCACTATATGAATTTCATTATTTCAATATATTAGTCTTTAATTCTGTTCATGAATACACTGAGCTATTCCAAAAATAAATGAATAAAAAGAGAGGTTTGGCTGAATAAAAAGCAACAACCATCATCATGGGTATGGACACGTCCTTTTCGTTGAACAGGAATCTATTGCAGCAATAAAAGAATGAGGAAGCTGGCTCTCGTGTTCAGAGCTTCTTCTCCTCCGCTATAAAAAATTCATAGGATTTCCCCCTCTACAATCCCAAAACAGATCACCACTTCTCTCCTCTAAGCAATGTCTGTAAGCTTAAGGAATCACTCACTTCCTACCAAAATCTTCTCCCTCACCTTGCTTCTTTTATTAAACTCTCTTTTGTTTCCTCGCTGTTACTCCCAGCTTAATGAGCAAGGCCAAGCTCTTTTAGCATGGAAGAACAGTTTAAACAGTACTGCAAATGCATTAGCATCTTGGAATCCTTCCAACCCAAGCCCATGCAATTGGTTTGGGGTGCGCTGCAACTCACAAGGAGAGGTGGTTGAGATAAACCTGAAGTCAGTGAACTTGCAAGGCTCATTACCTTCAAATTTTCAACCTCTCAGGTCTTTGAAGATTCTTTCCCTCTCAACAACTAACATCACGGGCAGGATTCCAAAGGAGATTGGAGACTGTAAAGAGCTCATTGTCATTGATCTAAGTGACAATTCTCTCTTTGGTGAAATCCCAGAAGAAATTTGCAGGCTGAGCAAACTGCAGACTTTAGCTCTGCATGCCAACTTTCTTGAAGGCAACATTCCATCCAGTATAGGAAATTTGTCAAGTCTAGTGAACTTGACACTCTATGACAACAAACTGAGTGGCGAAATTCCAAAGAGTATTGGCTCATTAACTGAGCTCCAAGTGTTGAGAGTAGGAGGGAACACAAACGTTAAGGGTGAGGTGCCATGGGAAATTGGAAACTGCACCAACTTGGTGTTGTTAGGCCTTGCCGAAACCAGCATTTCTGGGAGCCTTCCTTCTTCAATAGGGATGCTGAAAAGAATTCAGACCATAGCCATTTACACAACTCTGCTGTCAGGCTCTATACCAGAAGAGATTGGGAAGTGCAGTGAGTTGCAGAACCTGTACTTGTATCAGAACTCAATCTCTGGTTCAATCCCAAGTCAAATTGGAGAGCTCAGCAAGCTTCAGAATATCCTCTTATGGCAAAACAATATAGTAGGTACAATACCACAAGAGCTTGGAAGCTGCACTCAGCTGGAAGTCATAGACATGTCAGAAAATCTTCTCACAGGTAGCATACCAACCAGTTTTGGTAAGCTATCAAATCTGCAAGGGCTTCAACTGAGTGTTAATAAGCTTTCAGGCATTATACCTCCTGAAATCACAAATTGCACTTCCCTGATTCAACTGGAAGTTGACAATAATGCTATTTATGGAGAGATTCCTCCTCTTATTGGCAACTTGAGAAGCTTGACTCTCTTCTTTGCATGGCAGAACAAGCTCACCGGAAAAATCCCAGATAGTCTTTCACAGTGCCAAGATCTTCAGGCACTTGATCTCTCTTACAACAATTTAACTGGTCCAATACCCAAACAACTTTTTGGGCTGAGGAACCTCACTAAACTGCTGCTTCTTTCGAATGATTTGTCGGGCTTTATACCACCTGAGATAGGTAACTGCACAAGTCTCTACAGGTTGAGGTTAAATCACAATAGACTATCAGGTGCCATTCCATCTGAGATCGCCAACTTGAAGAATTTGAACTTTTTGGACGTGAGCAGCAATCATCTTGTAGGGGAGATTCCTCCTACACTATCCAGATTGCAAAATCTTGAGTTTCTGGATCTCCACTCAAATAATCTCATTGGCTCAGTTCCAGACAATCTGCCCAAAAACCTGCAGATAATCGACCTCTCAGACAACAGGCTAACAGGTGAACTGAGCCATTCCATTGGTTCGTTAACTGAATTAGCTAAACTCAGCTTGGGAAAGAATCAACTGAGTGGAAGCATTCCTGCTGAGATCCTATCTTGCTCCAAGTTACAACTTCTGGACTTGGGAAGCAATAGTTTCTCTGGAGAAATACCCAAGGAAGTTGCTCAAATTCCTTCACTAGAAATCTTTCTCAATCTTAGTTGTAACCAGTTTTCTGGTGAAATCCCACCCCAGTTCTCCGGTCTTAGAAAACTTGGAGTGCTTGACCTCTCCCAAAACAAGCTCACAGGAAAGTTGGATGCTCTTTCTGACCTTCAAAACCTTGTTTCGTTAAATGTTTCCTTCAATTACTTCACTGGAGAATTGCCTGACACCCCATTCTTCAGGAAACTCCCTCTCAGTGATCTCACAGGAAACGATGGCCTCTACATTGTTGGAGGTGTTGTAGCTCCAGCTGACAGAAAGGAAGCCAAGGGTCATGCCAGCTTGGCTATGAAGATTATAATGTCCATTCTCTTAAGCACCAGTGCAGTATTAGCGCTGCTCACAATCCATTGCTTGATTCGTTCTCATGTTTCTAACAAAGCACTCACGGGAAACAACAATTGGGTGATAACTTTGTATACGAAGTTTGAATTCTCTATTGATGATATTGTCCGGAATTTGACATCATCCAATATGCTTGCCACTGGAAGCTCTGGAGTTGTGTACAAGATTACAGTTCCAAATGGCCAAACACTAGCAGTTAAAAAGATGTGGTCATCGGCAGAGTCAGGAACATTTACTTCTGAAATTCAAACTCTATGTTCAATTAGACACAAGAACATCATCAAGCTTCTGGGTTGGGGGTCCAGCAAGAACATGAAGCTGCTGTTTTATGAATACCTTCCTAATGGAAGCCTGAGTTCATTACTTCATGGTTCAGGAAAGGGAAAAGCAGAATGGGAGACCAGATATGATGTAATGGTAGGATTGGCTCATGCACTTGCATATCTGCACCATGATTGTGATCCTTCCATATTGCATGGAGATGTCAAAGCCGTGAACGTGTTGTTAGGTCCTGGCTATCAGCCTTTCCTTGCTGACTTTGGCCTAGCTAGAATTTCCAGTGAAAATGGTGATTATACTAATTCCAAGCCAGTTCAAAGACCCTACCTTGCTGGCTCCTATGGGTACATGGCTCCAGGTACTTTTTTCATACCAAGTTTGAATTAGTTAGTTATTTTTCAGTACTTGCATAACCCCTTGAAACTGAATTAATTGTTGTTGTTTTGGCATGAGTACAGAACATGCATCTATGCAGCAGATCACTGAGAAGAGTGATGTGTACAGTTTTGGTGTGGTCCTTCTTGAGGTCCTGACAGGAAGGCACCCCCTAGACCCAACACTTCCTGAGGGTGGTGCACACTTGGTTCAGTGGGTTAGGAACCACTTAGCATGCAAAGGAGACCCATCTGACATTCTTGACCCAAAGTTGAGAGGGAGAACTGATTCCACTCTGCATGAAATGCTACAAACTCTAGCTGTGTCATTTCTATGTGTTAGCACCCGACCTGAGGACCGTCCAACAATGAAGGATACTGTTGCAATGCTTAAGGAAATTCGACTTGTTGATGCCCCAAAGCAATGCATTGAAGGGAGTTTCAACAGTGCATGCTTCTCCATCACCTCTTAAAAGTATAGTTTCACACGGAACTTCTAAATGTTCCTTTAATTTCTCTGAGGACTCGGTCTGTTGAGCAAGCATGCTACTCATGAAGAACGTATGAAAATGATTCATATCATTTGTGCATAGGCAAATGTCAGTTAGAGCTGGCCAGAATTACTAGAGATGCTCAAAAGTAATCTAAGATATGTAATGCATATTCCAAGAATCCATGTATTGGATAAAAATAAAAAGAAATCTAGAATATAGAGCCTTTCACCCAACAAATTAAGTTTCAGGTTAGTTGGTTCCTCCTCACTGTATGATGGGTCACCTTGGGCCTTACAGATATCTTTTTGCTACCTTAAATTTATGTTTTTACCAGAATTCAGCAATCTTATTTTATTCTATGATGTTGATGAACTAATTAACATGGAAACAAATTGATAACATTTTCCTGGGGCACAAGTGCTGAAACTTCTCAAACATTACTCTCAAATGAGGAAAAATTACATGGTTTGGAATCGTATTGTCTCAACTCTTTGGTAAATTAAAAATTATAATATAGAAATTGGTCACATCTATGACAAATAGATAAATGAGTTGGACTCTATCTGATAATTTCTTGCCAATTGGAGATATGTGATACTAATTAGAATGATTACAATTTATTTTTGATATAGCACAGAGAAAATAAGATTCATAGGTTGCATCTCTCTTTCCCTCTCATATTCACACATGCACGCATATTCAAGTCAGCCTTTCCTTTCAAAGAGTGACCACATGGTCCCACGTTCAATACCTCACATGTCCCATGTGCTGTCTGAAAGAGACTTTGCAACAATTGAAAACTCTTTCGGAAGCACATATATGAAGTTGGGAATGAAACTCTGGGATTCTTAATCACTCGCACATGTATCTCTATCTGTATCTGCAGGACCATTACATTACTATTCTGAAAAAGTGAAAGATAACATGTAGAACAGATAGATCAGTAGTCCTGCAGCATATGCAGAATGCAAATACAAACAAGGAAAATTTATATCATTTGCAAGGTTACGAAATTCTCTGAACTGACCAAAAAGATTATTCAGTTATATTTTATAAGATTCTTTCGTGAACCACATTTTGGCATTTCTAGGAAGAGTGCGAAGAAGGCGAGGACTAAAAATAATTGAGGAGCACAAGTTTATGGCATTAAATTAAAACAAGAAATACATGAAAAGAATGAATGAGTACAAGAATAACATTCTAACTACATTAAAATGAAGTTGCAAGAATGTTTACAATTATTTTATAATAAATGTCTTGGACTATAGGAGGAAGTCAAAAGAAAATTAGAGCATGGATTTGTCATAAAGTAACATGTATTCTCATTAATCTTTTATACAATCAAATAGATTTTTCTTCAATATGAGACTAAACATAGCATTTAACTTGACTCCATATTCCCTACTCTTTCGCATGGTCATGTGGCTGGGAACTCTCCAGTCAAATTCACTACTTCACCAGACTACGTACATGATATGGAACTTGCAAGCTTGATTGGAAAGTTGACCTTAAAGAAGGTCAAAATAGCTCCATGGTAGCAATATATTTCAAAAAGCCCTCATGATATCTTGAGTAAAATTGCCCTATTTTGTTCAATCACTCCTCTCTCTAACATTGGTTTTGTTCTTAGGTAGTCTCCATAAATAACCTAGATTTGTTCATGATTAGTAAAATTAACCTAGAAAGAAGTAATGTGTAAAAAATAAAAGCTTTTTTTAAAGAAAAATAAACATTTATCTTTTCTCAAAAAATTAAAGTTCCCTTAAAAAGATAAATGTTTCATGATATTCGGTATTTAGAAAAATCTCTAATTTTTTTTTTCTCTTTAAGAATATCTTGAGTGCTACTGCGATTCTAAATACAAGAATTAATGACCCTCTCGATCGCTTTATGAAATAATTCAACACTTGCCATTATATAATTAATGACACTCATTCTGCTCTAGATAATCCATAATGCTAGTTGATGGATGACATTATTGGATAGACATGTTGATAATCTTTCTGGCGTAAGCACACATTTAAAAGAAGCACGACTCATCACTTGTTTCTGGATCATATCAAATCAGCACCATATCTACAAGAATTGACACAGTGGACTCACAAGTACCACCTCCTTAGTGGTGCTTCCTGCTTTATCCCGGCCTCAACATGAAAAAAAGTGGCTTCAACGTACCCAGACAAGTGTGACCTTGTGTTCAGATGCCACATGCCTTGAGCAAATTGAAGCAATGAAATACAAGTCTTCTTGCCACCATTCAGTGCCAAAGGAGGATTCAACCCTACCACCACATATTACATAATACACTTCAAGAAACATGTACGGAGCCCACCAATGAATTTCCAGATTGCTGTGAATATTGGATGTCCCAATTGTGCACTATGGAGAATTCTGGTCCTGCCTGTCTAATTTCTTTATTATGAAGTTAATGACATTCCAGTCAAAACCACGGTACTGAAGCCACCGAACAATTCTTGCTTTTCTTGTCTCCTTGGGTACATTCTGACCTCTGAACCACTGCTTCGAGGCTTGAGTATAAAGATGATCGATGGAATGTTTTGACAAGCCAATAACTGACTTGTGATCTTCGGCACAATCATTGTCCTTAAAGACCACTTCCACTGCCTTCTCAACATCAGCTTGACTAACTCCCTTCTTGAACAGTGCCTGCCACAACAATTGCAGTCCATCACACAAAAGCAATGATAATAGGAGGTATATGGCTAATGAGTATTGAAGGCTTGCGCGGTGAAAGGTGTGTGTGCCTTGGCCTTGCCTTGTCTTGGCCCACAAGTGAAGAACCTTTACGCAAGCACTGGTTTCGTGCATTCCAAGTGTGTTTGGGGCATCTAAACTTAAGGGGAAATTATGAGAAGAAAAGATTGAAGCCTTCAACTAATTTTTCTAACCGTTTTGGAGGAGGGGAAGGGATTAGGCTCAATTCAATCAACGCAATTTTAGCATATTAGCAAAAAGAAAAAATCAGCCAGTTTTAAAATGAAATAAATTGAGCCCTCAAGAAGTAGCTAAGTAATAGAAGAAATTATTCGATCAGATAAATTACAAGAAAAGAGTTGGGTCACGCAATTGTTGAACAATTTACTATGACAAATAAACTACACTATGACACAAGTAAAGCGGGATAAAGACATAATTAAACTTCAAAACTTTTAGTTGTAGGGAAAAATCAAAATACAGATTACATACACAAGCTAAATTTTCAGATACAGATAATTACATAAATTAGAAAATGGTATAATTCTTATTATTAACTTTTCCCTTGTATAAAAGTATATATTGTTACATTTGTGTTCTCAAGTAATTGTCGAAAGAAAAAAAAACAAAGTAAATGCACACTGCTCTGTTGAATTAGCAAGATGTTGTCACAATGCGCTACATCTTTTCCTCCTAGTTCTATATTCTATGGTTAAAATGATGCTAAATTTTAGCGAGCAGAGTGTAAGCATAATATTAACACAATTATTTCCTCTTCTGCAACAGAATTAATAACATAAATGGGAAAGTGTTGATCAAGAAGAGAAAAACCGAACAGGCTATGCAAGAGAGCAAAAAGTTAACAGGACAAACAAAAATGAAAAACAGATTAACTTACTTGTTTGATCCGCCTTGGTCCCCAACTTGATGAAGACCATCTTGATTGAGAATATGTTTCAGCATACAAACTATCATTGATAAACCCACTGATACAAAAAAGGTTAATTAAACCAATCACCCTAAATAAACAAAAGTAAAAATATCTGCAAACTCAGTTTATAAATGACTTAAAAAGCATATTTCGAAAATTTTACAGCACAATATTGTATTCTTATGCCAAAAATGGGTATATGCAAACTTTTGAAAAAATTGCTATACATTTACCACACAGGTTATTCTGAACATAACAGAATTACTTTATCTGCACATATATAAACTAACAATATGAAGCTCATTATAGAATATATTCTTCTTAAAAAGAATATCAGAGTCTGTATCTTTCCAAGAGCAAGAAAAATTAAATGGAAAAAAAAAAATAACTTGGTAATTTCATATAAAAAAAGTCAATCGGTTGTCAATCAGCCATTTCAAATGCATTTTTATTTGAAGCTTTAACACGCTGTGAAACAACTACGCCCTAAACTGCAAAAAAGAAAAATGAATTTTCAATTTCCCAAACAATCACCAAGATTTATGTGTTAATAAAAAGTTTCATTAAAAACCATATCTTAATGTTCATCTTCGCTCTTTTTTATTCCAAGAATCTAAGAGTGAGGAAAAAATTTCAGTGGGTGGATTGCCGAGAAGTAATCACTCTTCACCACAAGAGACCAGGTAAAATTACAATGTCTAGTAAAAGCTTAGATAATTTTCCTTTTCATTCTGTAATATCAGCAAACTTAGATCATTCCCTTTTGATTATAACTTGTTTTGAATACAAAATAAGTTAGTCGAATTGGAGGGATAAATAATTGCCCTTATCTTTTTTAAAAACAGAATTTTCAGGAAGGCAGAAAAAAAATTATTATTTGATATTTCTACAAAACAAACCATAACAAACACACGCACTGAGTGTCTTGATTCACATTTCCCTGTGTTCAGCAATCTAAACATGTTATATCCATTTGCTCTTTAATGAAAAAAAAAAGGTGGAAAAATAGTTCATCAGTTTCAAAGACACAAAATAAATTAAAATATAAAAAGAAGTGTCACTAAGTGCAGTATTAAAATGTCAACAACTCTATGTATAAAACTACTTCAGACTTAAATTGGTAAATGACCATATTTCCAATTACATAAGATGGGATACTCAGATTCTCAAAACACATTCTTCCTCAACATGCAGTTAACTAACTTTCCCTCATGGAGACCCCATGACTGAATTAATTGTTGGCTACGGCCGCATTGAAAGTCAGCTTTGCAATAGCAATTTAGATCCTTATTGCATACATATATCTAAAATTTTAGAACAGAAATCACATAAAATATATTAATTTCTTTGTTGTAACTGGATAGAAACTTAGTGGAAACCATATTCAGGAAGTAGTTATCTAAAAGCAAGTAAAGCTTCAAGTGTTTAAAATTGGCTAAGAAACAACAGCTCCACAGGTTTTATGTAGTAAATTACGTACCTTTTCCGGAGCTTGTTTATCACTGCATCCACTGCATTAGGAGAGAATCTCTTTCCAAGCAATTTCTTTCTCAATTCAAGTGCTGTGAGTGCCCTACGCAACAGAGAGACAAGCATGATTAAAAGAAAATACTGCATTTTAAATTAAAACATGCACGCTCCTCTTTCCAAATGAGAAAAGATATTAGTTAACTAATTATTACAAATTTTCTTCTCTTTGTTAACTTGTAGGAAAATACAACTCCAGGAAATTCATTGTTGATGACAATTTGCTAAAATATTTCCAAAGGCAGGCCAAATAAGCTAACACTTAATAGGAGAGTAACTTACTCCAAGAATAAGAGTTAGAGATTTCCTTTTGATACTCACCATTCATTTTTTAGTAATTCAAGGAACAAACATATTAATTCTTCTTAATCATTAGATTACAAGAAAAAAAATTATGAGGATCAAAAGTAAGTTTCTAAGTCTTACTCTTAATGTAGGTGGATCTCTCCTCAACACTTAATTTTGCATAACCTCATTCTTTGATATTATGATATTCAAACAACTTCAATCAAGATACAAGTTCCGAAAATATATTGAATATTTGTTGCGACTACATTGCCAAATAGGACATACTACGTTTTAAATTTGTCCTTTAGATTTCATGTTGAGCCATGGCACAATAGTAAGGTTCTTGCCATGTGACTTAGAGGTCACAATTTCAAATCGTGGAAACAGTCTATCCCTGGTGGATATAAGGATGCATATATGTACCCTACCCATATTCCACTAGATGAAAATACTTACATTTTCTTCAATTTCTTAGTGGAACTGTTGAAAGTGGTAAATACTTGACACACTAAGTAAAAGTTAAAAGGAAGTTCTGTCAATAAGAATGTTAAATATATAATTTTTTATTATATTAAATACAGAAATATTATATGATTTTATTACATTAAAAAGGAAAATAATACATGATTTGATTACATCAAACAAGGAAATATCTTAGCAAATATTTCTCATTATTAATTATTGATTTTGTTCCTTATTTTTGTATCTCTTCTTCAGTATAAATAAGAAAACTCACATGTACACAACACACAATTACAAGCAATCCTTTCAATAAGAGAAAACAACAACAATTAACTGCAAAGTCATAATGCTTGCCCATATTTAGTTCAGAAACTCTTCAATTTTATTGAATATATAGTTTCTAGCTAGTCAAGCATTGAATAAATTCAATTTTCAAGAAAATCAAAGGAGAAATAACAACAAACCTAGCTGCAAGTAATTTAATAGCAGATTCCTCAACATCACTGATAAATTTGTCAATCTGTATCAAATCCTGGTCACCCGAGTCTCCTCCCTCATAGATTGTCAACTCTCCAACCTCCTCCATTTGATCAAAAGAACCTAAAACCCACAAATTACAATGCTCAGAACAACTTCACTTAGATATTCAAGTTGTAAGTCCTGTTCCATTTCTAATAATACTGTTTGGTACTGCAGTAGAGTCCTCCATTATAACAAATTGATATAAAAAAGCCACAAGTAAAGAGTTAAAACAAGTTAAAGCTAGATAATGAACGCAATTTTTAAAATAGCTAAAAGCAAATAACTTGTGAATCTAGAAGCATGAACCTATAAACCATCTGCAATATTAATGGTAGAAGTTGATCTTATTACACCCTGGAGAAAATTAACTTTAGCTAACCATGATTTTTTGTTAATAATCATCATTTTTTGTACGTAGCTTTATTCAATTTATATTCAATTTATAAATTAGAAGAGACCATCAGTAACAATGTAGTCTCAGAAGCGTGAACAACCTCTCTCATTGCCTTTATGACAAGCTGAGTTTATCCAGTACCACGATATAAGAATATTGTACCGCCACACTTAAAAGTATGTCACCAATCCCATCCCAAGCATCACATCACATTGAAGCTTAAAATCACAACTTTTTTGTGTTTAGCTATAGGTAGTGGTGTAGTTCCCCTGCATCCTGCATAGTGAAACCCAACGAACTCCCAAACAATGAACTAAAACCATATCATATTGGATAGAAGTTTACCTTGTTCACTGTCATCAAAGAACAAGTCAGGGCAATTTTCATTCGAATCTTGAGAAATTTCACAATGGGCAATTGTTGCATGCACATCTTTTCCACCATGCACATCAGGACAACTACAATATCCTCGGCTTTTCACTGGCAGAGTAGTTTCAGGTAGTTTCACCCTGTAGATTGTGCTGGCAATGTACCTCACCGGAACACAAGAACTGAAATCTCTGCACTTCAGGCACGCAATCCGTGACTTCCAAATGGTCCTATTTTTTAATAACAAAACAAAAAAGATTAGAACAATTGCCAAAATGTTTCAGAATCTACCTATCCCTGTTGAAAGCAGAGGCTTCTAACTTCTAAGTGAGTGGGTGAGGAGACTGAATTTTTCTTTTTTTGAAGAACTTCCTTCAATCCAATACAATACCACCAATTGGGCAGCTAAGTTAGAACCCATTACTCATTTACCCTCAAAAGGATCAAACTTTTTTTTCATTTTGTTTCAGTACCAAACAGGATAGCAACATTTAATTTAGGAGCTGAAAAAGAAAGAAAGAAATTACCGGGAACTTGAAAAAATGCGAGAAGGAAGCTGGCACGAGATTTTGAACCCCATGTTTCCCGCGAAACCTGCCATTTTCTTTCAACCGAAGTTTGTGTCCACCAAATTCAAGGGTTTCTCATTTTTGGTTCGTTTCCAGTTTTCATCACTTCCTATCCTTTGTTATGTTTTTTGGGTCCAAATTTAGTTGTCGGGTCAAACGGGCTCACATTTGGGTCGACCCGGATTAGCACCAAGGCCCATGCTATTCTCACATCCAATTATTGTTAGTGGGAGTTTGTTTAATAGATTTTCACTTTTCAATGCATTTTCAAAAGAATTATCATTCTCACAAACCATTCACATTCGACAAAAACAAAAGTGACACATTAAGTATTTTGGTTTCACAGTGCCTCTGATCCAAAAAGAAATAAGATGTATCTAAGTAAAATTTAGAGATACCAATCTTCTTTCATTTCTGGACAATGACATAATTCTATATGTTTGAAATAAGTTGATACGAGTTCTTGTGCAATTTTTTTAAATAATTTGTAAAACACCAATAAGATGTATTTAGTCCTCTTTAACATGCGCCTGTTGACACATTAAAAAAGAAAATGTATGTATCTGGAGATAAAGAGGCATTTCATTCTTTGTATTTAATTTTATGTATGCTCTTTAACACTATTCACTATTTATACCAAAAAATTTTAAATGATCTTAAGTCGTTAGTTTTGTTACTTGGTATAAATAATGAGTAGTGAGTTTGGGAATCTAAACTAATTCAGAAGATCCATTTTATAACAACTTATTATAGGTCATATCCAAAAAATTTAAGCTAGTTGTTTAGTTACCATATTTTTCAAGTCATATATATATCAAGTAGCTCAAAAAAAGAAAGGGGAAAGAGATAATGTTGTCAACAACTCTGTCAAATGCTAATAAAGAAAGTGTATGAAAGCAACAGTTTTACTTTGCTAGAAGAAAGAAAAGAAAAGACTTTTGGAAAACATAATGAATCTCAAGCAGTCCTCCAAGCATACAGAAAATGGCAAAATCCTGTGGTGGATGAATTCTCCTCCAGTAGTTCATTTCTGCTGCCACCCCCAGTTCTTCCTGGGCATTCTATGCTATTAGATTCGCCAGTAGTTTCCAAAAAGCCTGGCTTGAAAACAAAGAAGGCAGGGCCTGGACCAAGGTCATTTGTAAAAAGCCAATCATGCACATCCCAGAAAATTTGCACAGGCAAATTGTTCACCATCACTACTTCATTCCCTCTGAATCTCCAATGCAAGTTCATTATTCTGCTGGTCAACATACCATCTATGGTAATCCACATTTCTGGATCATCAGGACCTGAAAGGGAAGTCTCAATCACAACATCATGTTCTGTCTTACCTTCTTCCAGAATGGCTCTGGTACAAAAAATCTTCTTCCCATGCACAATGTCTCTCTTGCATACCAAGGTAGCCTCTTCTGGGGATAGTTTTGATTTGGTTCTTACAAAAGCATCGTTCTGTAAATCTCCCAACAACAAAAGCACCTCTTTCTTGTAAACCAAGGCAATGTAATAACCTGAGTTAGGCTGTGGAGTTGTGGAGAATTCCGCGCGTCGAAGATCCCAGTAAATGTCTACTCTTGCACCTGCTATTTCAAAGGATCTGAGACCCTTTTTCCCCCAAGACTGCCCGGATTCCAAATCAATCTTGCAGGAGAACTTGTTTTCTTCCAATGTGTTATCCACTGTCACGGAAAGGAAATGATCTGTGCGGTCCTTGCACCATGAAACTGTTACACTTCGCAATGATTCTCCTACTTTGGTTTTATAAACAAAGGTGACAGAATCCTGAGGGCCATCTCCTTCTGTGGTTGTATCATTCTTGCATGTTTTCTTCCCGGATGATGGTTCTGGTCTGGTTAACATCACAGATTCTACAAGAGAGGAATTAGCTATTGGCTATATAATTTGGACAAGTCTGGATTGAGCCTGCAAATGTATATGATTTTCTGATTTTCTTGTTGGACCGAAAATTGATCCTGTTAGGCTTCCAATGGTCAGAGAGAATTGTAATTGGTAAACCCGTCATCGATGCTTCTCACAATGCATCATCTTAATTTCATCCCTCGTATATTCAAAACCCGAACAGCTTCGAAGGGGTTCTCAATCAGACGGGTTTTCTTTGTTGTTGAATTCTTAATCAGAGGTTGAACGCTAAAGGAATCGCAATGTTAGGAAATTATGTCTGTAACTCTCCGAAACACGTGAAAATTAACACGAGCTTTGAGGAACAAAATCTAGGCTAAGGTTGTCAATGAGGTGTGTCAAGAAGATCCTTTAATTGCTTTATCTATTAATAGACTAATCTCACGCAAATTGAAAAATGAAAATGGAAACAAGTTGCACCGACTAGAGCCGCTTTCTGCTTTCTTTTCACGCCAATTAATTATATAGTAAATGTCACATTTAGAAAAACCCAGCAAAATAAGGTGCTGGTCGAGATGCACATACTAATTTAAATATAGGATGCTTTGAGAAAATCCTTCCACTAATATGTAATTGAGCTAAAACATTTTAAGTTTTTCAATATATATAATATATGAGAACAACTTATCCATAATAAGAATTAAAGACCTTTTTTTCATCATATTATTCATTTTTTATAATTTAATAATTAAAATAAAATATTATTTCAAACTAATAGATTATAAAATGAATAAATTTAGGAGATCTATTTATTATAAAAATAAATAAATATTGCAAGGGAGAGTATAAATATAATTTCATTGTTAATGTGCAATAAAAGACTTAGTAATAAAATTACAATAAAAAAACTTATGCAACCAAGTAGTTTTCAATCATTTTCTTCACTTCCTCCATTACTTTTGCTGAATTTGTAATGGAGAGCTGAATTCATAAAATGCAGTAAATATACCTTCTCCATGAAGCAGCATAACACCTCAAGATTTCAGAAATATATTAACATCCAAAAATTTAAATTACAAAGAAGCTACATAACATGAAAACAGAGGAAGGTCGCACAAACTGACCTCAAGACCTCAGTCAACAAAATTATGTGAGCCGGCACTCCAACATCCACATCAATAGTTGTCACTGTACAAAAATAAATAATATAAAAAAATTATCAAATTTTAACAAGAAATCCTCAAGAAAAAACAAAAAATTTTCCTCGTGGCGTAGATCGGCTCCTTCTGAATTCAGGCAACGTAGTATTGGTGCCTTCCTTAAGATTGCGGCCTGAACCATGCTGAAATATTTTATTTTCAACTTTGCTGGACAATAATGGTTCAGCCGCTTGCACTGTTCCTCTGCAAGTGACAAAATGGCTCATCTACCAATCAGGCTACGTTTCTATGAATAATGTCATTTTCAATGAGAAACAAGTAAACGAGCATAGTTTTTTAACGATCCATACCTTGATCCAATGTTCTGAAAATTCCTAGAGATATTCTGATGTATCTTTTTAAGATTAGCGCCATGGACTGCAGACTCCATGAGACTTATATCATTTTCTGGCTCACAGTAATTGCTCTTTCGAGGTGCCTCCATGGTCATTTCACGGCCAATTTCCATGTCAGAAATAGGTATCATATCAGGCTTTTGAATCCTGAAGGGCAATTGTTGATGAGGCTTAACCTTGGCCTTTCTGTCGGACCTGTTTTTCTTAGTTCCACCTTGTCTTACCACACCAAGCGCAGCTTGCTTCAGTTGTTCCTCTTCATGTTCTTGATTAACTTTCCTGGAGTTTACCTTCTGGAGGTTGAAGAGAGTTTCATTAGTGGTATCTAGCTTAACTGACTCCTGTGAATGCAGATTCACCCTTGAGTTATTGTCTATAGATGAAGGAGTTGGCATCGTGACAAGAGATTTATTTACTAGTACTCTAGCTGGAAGTAGATGCTTTAATATTGGTTGACTTTCTGTTGTGTCACTTCGGACCTTGCTCTTAATGACTGAACCTCTATCAGTGGATATTGATCGCCTCCTGACTGGAGGTGATGGTGATCTACCTTTCCCTGAACTCACTATTTTTTCTTCAGCCAGAATAGACGTTTTTGGCATGGACTCCTTTTCTGTATATGTTGAGGGAAATCTTGACCTTCTTTGCTTACCCGAAGAACAGGTTTTAGCCTGAAATTATAATTTCATATTTAGAGACTACAAATTACACTTCATTGTGATACAATTTCCTAATATATGTTAACATAAATTTATCATTAAAGTTTATATCAGCATGCAATAACCTCAGAGCTTCTATCATCCATGTGTCTTTGATAGTTTTCAGGCTTCATGCTGTCACTGGTACCATTTTTGGGCAAACGGAAAGGTGAAACAGCTCTTGGTGCTTTCTGAGATTCCGTAGGATTTCGTGCATTCCCAGATTTCCATTGCTGCAGTTCAGTTTCCTTCCTCTCCAATGCTGATTTGATATTTGTTATCTATAAAATGTTCAACTGTTAAAACATTGGCCAAGTAAAATTGAAAACCGCTCTAGTTATGACAAAATACCGAACCTCATCCTTTAGCTCCCTAATTTCTCCAGTTTCTTTATTAGATTGAGCAGCCCCAAGTTCAATAGTCGCAACCCTCTCTGCAAACTTAAGTGTGCTAATTGTCTCTCCAAGAGCATTAAGCTCAGGATTTATATGAACAAACATCAAAGTTTTTGCATGACCACCTATGGATATGGAGGAAAAAGAAAAATCAGAGCACAGGTTAAGTCATTTTATACGGATATTCAAAATAGAAAACCACTATGCCATTACCCAAATGCACTATTACTAAAAATCATTAATCAACCCCTTTCCCAACTCCGCGACAACTAACTAAACCAACAGAGTGAAAAAATCTGTAGTAGAAAAATATGGCGGTTGAAGCTCAAAAAGAAAAAAAAAAAAAAACTCTTCATGTTGTTCTAACTAATTATAATGAGGATTGTGTATATAAATTTCTATTTAAGTCTGCTGGTTACCCAATGAATCTTGTAGAACTTGTGTGAGCTTGCTATTTCTATAAGGAATATGTTGACTCTTCTGTGCCAAAGCTGAGATAACATCCCCAAGTGCAGAAAGAGATTTATTTATATGCTGAGCCTCCTTTAGTCTCTCGCCAACAGCCTCGGATTTGTCCACTCTCTCACTTCCAGCCAAATCCACAAGATGGAGACAACCCTTAAGAATGGAGTTAGACACTAAGTCCCTCCCTCTGACATGAACTGTCAACACACTGCAATTGGATGGAAAAAAATATATTAAGTAAAATATATTTTATGGTTAGAGTAGCCATCTATTTTCATGAAGAATATTACCTATGAGAACGGCTGCTTCGCTCATTTAGAGCTGTAGCACCAACAGCACGATTCCTCTGACCAATTTTCATTAAATCAAGAACATCTTGTGTGCAATTAACCGGAACTAAAGATGCATCAGGCACATTAAGCCCATTCAATTGAGAGTTGTTTCGTATATCTAATGTATGTCTTGTGAAGGAAATAAACAAGAGAAAATAAATCATATTGCTACAAAAAGTACAGTAATTTTTTCTTTTTTGGAGTTTGTAACAAGTTTTGATATACAGTGGTGAAAAATTATTACAATTTAATATAAATACAGCAAGTATGACTTGAAGGATATCTTCTATTAGAGCCATCGCTGACTAATAAATCTCTGACTTGTTCATTGTATATTTCAATCATCTGGACGCCAACTTCATATTTTATGGCATCTGCTCTTTCCTTTGAAATGTGAAATAAGTCACGCAAAGCCCTGTAGTTTACACCCCATGTCTCTTCAGTCATCAGATCAGGGCCACTCTATCCAAGCAGTTAAACACACGTGTATAAGAAACACGATAACACAATATTAAAATGATTTTATGACATTGCAGTATCGCACAATCAGTTTTCTTTGTGCTTTTTATAAAATACAGGTCGTTTATTGTCTCCTTTGTGAGAAGAAACATCTCCAAACCAAGATATACTAACTGAAAATTTTATACCATGGCAAACGCATGGTAGATTCTTGATTTGAAGCATTCATAATATGCACCACAAAAAGTGGACGAAAATCTGTTTTACTACTAGTACATGAAAAGAAAGTTACCAATTTCAGTGCAAAACCATAATAATCCTGTTCTTTCTTATGAGGCATGCAATTAAAACAAAGAATCTAGGATGAAGACAGTAATCCAATTTGAGTGAATGCATAAAATTGTGATAAATTGCTTAATTTTTATGCATAATTTTACCATTGTGTAGGTCTTTCCTGACCCAGTCTGTCCATATGCAAAGATGCATACATTATATCCATCTAAGGCGGACCTAACCAATGGTTGAGTGTCAGCGTATATTTGTTCTGCACATTACAAAGAAAATAATAAGAAAAGCTTCAAATGAGAAGATATAAATTTCAAAAAATATTATTTTTTTTTATTTGTACCAAGTGCATTACAATATGATACCATGGTTATATTATCACATAACAATCCAGTATACAAATACTCATTTTTTCTCATTCTTCATTACATAACCAAGTCTATTATCTAAAAAAGTTCATTATTATTTTTCAAATCTTTACTACATTTTACAGGGTTGTTTAAGAATGATCATGTTGAACAAAGTATTTGCTGGCCCTATACATTTTCGAATAATATGTCAAAATTTTAAAATACCTTGGGTGGCACTTGTTGCAAACACTTTATTGAATGAAAATACCCTTCTAGCATCTTTTCCTTGCTTAAGGGGATTCATAATCATTATGTTTCCATTTTCTCCTATATAATCTACAGTAGATTGTCCATTTGGTTGTCCTGGTAAGAAGGGCCTCACTCTACAGTAGACCCTAATGGCTCCTGTAAGTCAGCAAATATATTAAAATATATAAATAATGTAAGAGATCCATGAAAAAGTGTCGTGGATTCTTGTGTACCTTTGAGGTCTTGTACTTGATTGTAAAGAAAACGATTCTCCTCCAAAACTTTGTGATAGGAAGAGGAGGCCTCTTCAAGGCTCTTTATATGATTCTCTAAGAAGCACATAGAATTCAACTCAGCATTATGAAAGAATATTACATTAAAAGATTTTACATTCATGAAAGGATATTTCTCATGAAAAAAACAAGTCTTCAGATCATTACCAAGCGTGCTCAATTCTTGGTCCCACTTTGATTGAATTTGTTTGAGCTCCAATTTTATCTCTTCATAGAAGTACTTCAGTCCCTACACCAGTAAAAAAGAACATCATTACAGAGAATGATGCTAGTCTAATATCGCATAATAAATCGGCTGTACATTGGATTTTCACTTTTATACCTCAAGCTCTTTTTGCTGGGCATCAATTATTTCGGCTTGCTTGGCACAATATTTGACATTGTGCTGATTACTGTCGCGTTTTCCACCGCAAGTGCATATAGAGATTTCATTTGATGCCAAACTACGTCTTTGATTAAGATATAATGTGATAGCTTCTAGGAATTCTCTCTTAGAGAGGCAACCAGTATGGCCTTTCAATATTTTCTTGAGGAAATGTCCAAGCTGCAGAGAATTGTTATATTTTAGGTAACCTTCCAAACAACAGAAGGTGCTTTACATTACAAACGCCATAACAAGAAAAAAAGATGCATTAAATTCAGAAGTACCTGAGTGCCTTGAGAATCAAGCAATCCAGAAAAATCCCCGACAACCTTCCCGATCAAAGAATCTATTACCTGCACAAATTTCATCCAATCACAAATAAGATTGCTGATCGCAAGAATCAAATGAATCTTCATGCATAGATTTAATTCTCACAATAAATTTCAAACAACAATATAAATTGCCAGTCTTAAATATTACAAAGATCGCACCTCATAGGAAAGGATCTTACCTACCTGTGCATTCAACGGCAGATCATCAACCCCATCAGACTCTCTGAGGTAAGCCAGGAGAAGCTTGATTCCAAACTGATCAAAAAGGGAAGTCAAAGCATTAGCAGCTTTGGTTTCCTCAACTGATACCTCTCCAGACAGATGAAAAAACTTTGATGACTCATACTCATCAACACTTTCGGTGCCGAGTATGTTGGAAGGAGACCATTTGGGGAAGGAAGTAATCCTGACAGTTCCACCATATCTCCACACCCCAACTCCACCCGACAGCTTCCATTCATAATACCCTTTCAAACAGAGAATGCAGTCCACAACTTTGCTGGACGAACCCCCCTACAGAAACATACCCAACCTTATGATGCACATGTTTTTATAAAATACTATAAATAAATAATTTGTAATCCTACAAATCAAAATTAACATGGACACTGCTAAAATCAAATAAAAGTTATAAATCATTGTAATGATAAATCAATTCCTATTGCCTATGAGTAAAAATATGATAAATTTCATTCATTTCTTGAAATCATCCATAAAAAAACTAATGTACCCTAGTGCCAAAAGGTAGCTCGCCGTGCAAAGGTACAGTCAAGGGTCATTTGTACACAGCCTAATTCTTACATATACAAAGAGGCGGTTTCCGAATTCAAACCCATGATCAACCAAACACCAAGGTATATAACACTCTACCACTGCACCATGCTCCTGAAATCATTTATAAAGTGGAGAAGTTCCATTTTTCTCATCAAAGAATAATGTTTTATATTGTATACATGTTTCTGCATATCATATATAGCCTGTTTGGAGGAAACTTCTTCATAACCACTTCTAGGAGAGAAAGTAAAAGAGAAAAATGAAATTTAGCTTGTCAATAAACTGAAATTAAGTTATGTGCATGAGTTAAAATCAAATTTTGAGAAATTACTAGGAAATAACTTCAGATTATGAAAATATAATTTTAAATTATAAAAAAAGAAAATTTTAATTTTTCCTTTTTATTTTTTCTTCTCAAAGTGCTATGCAAAAGGTCCAATGGATTTTGACAACTTGACTCAACACTTCACAAATACTAATAAGTGAAGGTGAAGTACCCAAGACTATCGGATATGGATAGCTTGAAGCAAATTAAAGTAAAGGTGTTTCGTGAACCAACCCAATAAAAGCAATAGAGCAAAGGTGGCATTTTCAAACGTGAAAGGGGAGGAGGGACATGATCACCTTTTCCAAATCCGAAGCTTCGAATGTCAAAAGCTTCATGTCGTTGACGGCCTCCAGAAAGTTACGCATGTTCTCGAAATACTGAATTGCGGACTGGGCGGGTCCTTCGGCGGACTGAAGGGCGAGGTTGTCGACCACCGCATTGTCGACAACCTTGACGACAGCGCCGGGGTTGACTCTGTTGAGGACGTTGCAGAGAATGAGACCGTTGCGGAGTGCGAGGCAGAATTCCTCTTCGGAGGGTTCTCTGGAGAGCGATGAAGATGCGCCATTGTCCATTTGGCGAAGCCATTCTGCTGCTTCGTATCTCCTTGAAGCTGTTCCCACCCACCATGTCACAAACATAAACAACCAATATTTGAATAACAACACAGACATGGCGGGAAATCTCTATACGACAACGTTTTACGCTTTCATGTCATGCATAATTTACTTTTTTTTTAAAAAAAATTACAATCATAATTTACCCAGATTAAATTTGATGAATGTGAACAACTCAATAAGTAGAATAGCTTCGAAAATATTTTTAAAGTAAAGAGTAAGTGTATATTTAGTCAAAAAATTTATAAACACTGTAAAAAGAGTTAAAAAAATAAAATATTTTTTTCATACACTAAAATTAACTTATTTTAAATTATCACAAAAAAAATATTTTTTTGAAAAATTTGTCTAAAAAAATCATAAATATATTAAAAAGATAAAAAAGTATTTGAAATGAAATTCTTCTTGGATATTTATAGGAAAAGAAAATAAAACAATTAAAATATTATAATTTTTTTCATAAGATAATTTTAAAAAAAAAATCAAAATTAGATTTTTAACTACTACTTAAACTGGATTTATAGAAGTTTACTTTAATCTTTTTTATCTTCTAAAACATGTTAATGAAAAATTGTCTACTTTAAATTTCTTTGAAAAGGTATCATGGTGATTTGTCGCAGAAAGAATTTTTTTTTTTTTTTTTAATTTATCGTAAATAAATAATAATAAATTGAATTTTTATATGATTATCAATATCTTTTGATTAAATTCTTAAAAAATATATTTTTTTATTGATAGCAAGAGTAGACAAGTTAAACTAGCTTATTTCTTATTAATTAAGAGCAGACATTCTATTAACTCGGAATATTGCTTTTATATATATATATATATATATATATATATATATTATATATTCAGAGAAAAAGTTTCCATTATTTTTTTTTCATTTCCTTTGTTTTTCTTGAAGTAATTGATTTGTTTGTTACTTTTTCATTTTTCTTCTATGCACTAACATTATTACTTCAACTTATTGATTTGTTTAAGAAAAGGGGAATAAAAGGTACGGTAAAAGAACAAAGAGAAAAGGTTAAATTGTTAGTGTTATTTATTTAACATGTTTACGCTTGTGATTCAAAAAACCAGATGCTGTTATGCTTTTTGACTTTGAATTCTGTTTACTTCAATTACAAGCCCTGGAAAATAAACAGAGGTTAAAGTTAAAGTAGTCTTAGCCATGATTATTACAGCATTGTTGCATTTAAATGGCACCAAAATCATGGTGTTTCCGGTTTGAAATTAGGCCTTATTACTGGTATAAGTCAAACAATAATGAACTGTAAACAACTTTAACCTCCATTAAAAGTTTTACATAAATAATTTTATGCCAATGACATAGTTATAAGAAAAAACCTGCATAAAAACCAGTTCATTAACCAGGGGAAGAAAACATTCATCCCACCAAATAGAACAGATTTTGGTGGGCTCTTAAATCTTAATCAGTTGCATTGTGTTCCTTAAATTATAGTACAATACTAGTTGATATATCTTTAGAAGAACATGCTTGAAATCACAAACTTTGAATGAGAATGTTAAAGGCCCACGCCACCACTGAATGTTAGTGAGCTGGGGGAAGTGATCCCATTTCAGAGCAACACATCCCCCAGGCAATTCATAATGCGATTTATAATTTTGTTCTCCACCATCTTTTCATGTGTCCTCTGTCCCTTTCTTTTCCTCTTTTTCAGCCTCACTTTGTTTAATTTGTCTAATCTAATTCTAATTATTACTTCTTTTTTGTTTTCTTAAAAAACCTTTTTTCCCTTTTCTTAAACAGAGCAACAAGGTACAACTGATAATTTGGTGGATAGAAAAGAAAAGAAAATGTAAGAAACAAATCAAACACGTTAAGAAAACCCAAGGATATGGGGTTAAAAAAAGCAAAACTTTTTCGATGACTATAAAAAAAGCAAATCTTTTAAATGCATGCAGCATATGAATGATGTTAAAGAAAAATGTAAGGAGAAGAGATAATTATTTAAGTTCAAATAATGAAACTTTTCCAAGAAATGTGCCTGAACTCAAGCAACAAACATGTTCCATTATTTAATTTTAACAGGAAATTGTGTCTTATTGATGGTGAAGGAAATCATCACCCCAAAGAAGAAAACAGTATTAGTATAATAAATAGTATCAGTTATCAATCATTCCTAAATGGGTCTTTGGATTTAATTTTTAGAATCAGTATTATAAACTACTTCAAAACACAAAAACAGTATCAGTGCACTGTTTCTAGTTTCAAATCAACTTTAAATCAGAGTTCCCACTTCCCAGTTTTGGTTAAATTTAGGGGAACAAGAACAACCTTAAAAACAACATTTTCTTAAGCTCCTCACGATATTATTTTCAAAATGAGTAGCTGATAAAAATCAAGTTCCCAACTCATAGGTTCACTTTACACCTGTGTATTTATTATTTCATATTAACTTTTGTGATGAAACATTTTTTGTGCATAGTGAGAGTTTTGAACAGTGATAATGTGCAATGACATAACCATAGTAATAGAGATACTAGTTAAAAGTTGATACCTGCTTCCTCTGCTTTCCTCTGAGCCAATTCATGATCGTTGATGCTCTCCTCCGCCATCACAGTGTATGAAGCCTCATTGATGTTACAAGCTGAAGCCGAACCTTTCAAATTCAATCCTCTCTTATGAGGAGATGCGAATATTGAGTTTTGTAAGGTTTCCTGCGGCATGTTTCTCTGCAACACCAACAATTGGAGAAATGCTTCAATGCAGTTCCTAATATAGTAGTAACCAACCACTCAAAAGTATCGGTTAAAATTCGAGTCCCAACCTTGATTAGAAATGGTGCATGAATAATATGTATAAGTGAAAAACTATATTATCTTGTAAATTGGTTTTTGTGATTGGTTAACCTAAACCCATATATGTCAAAGAAGAAAAAATTCAAATAATTCGAATCTAAAAATTATCATAAACTTAAATAACTACCAGGGAAGTGAAGCTTTGTTCTGGATATGGAAAGAGTTTGGATCTGAGCCTGATGTGCGTTATTAAGGAGGAGAAGCAGAGTTCTCGTGGATTTGATGAATGAAAAATGAGCGTTCAAAAATCTGAAGAGGCTTAATATTAAATGCTGGGTTTCAATGCGAGGGAGAGTTTGAAGTGAGTTGAGAGAGACAGAGACAGAGTCAGAGAGAACTTTAAAAAACAAACCACCTTGAATTTTGAACGTTGGTGTATCCGTCACTTCCCGTGTCCTTCGGAGATCACGGCGTCTTAACGGCGCCTCAAGTCCTGTCTGACGTGGCACCTGTGGGACCCACCGAATGGCACGTTTCGCCCTAAATGACGTCGTACCAACATTGTTTTGGGCCTTTAAACACTTTAATTTTCTGCTCCTAAATTTTCTTTGTTCATCAAGCTTTTCATCATTTTTCAGGTATCTTCATTTAAACTATACAATTTTGTTAAATTAATGGAATTTTGAATATTTTTTTAAAAAACTATGTATTTTTTAGAATTTTTAAATTTAACTATTTGTTATCATTTTTAATATATAGACATATATTAATATTACTAAATAACATTTTCAGAAACACTTTTTTTAATTTTCTTACTCTCATATTACAATATTTTGAGAAACTCAGAGGATGCTTTAGGAACCTGTTTAAATTTCACCCATTGTGAAATCAATACAAAATTATTATTAATATGATTTAGTTCTTACAAAAATTAATAAATTTAATATATATGATTATTTGTTATTGGATAATAGTATCAAATATATTTATAGTTTCCATGTGTACATTAATTATTCTAATTTTTTTTATATATATAAAGAATGAATTAATTGACATACATTGTTAGTGTGGAAATTTTATAATTTTAATAAATACAAATTATTATTTTATGAATTTACTATAAATATTATAAAAATAATACATTTAACATAGACGTTGATTTTTAATTCGATAACTATACTAAATTTCTTTACAGTCACCATAATATTTTTTTTAAAATTACCTTTAACGTTTTTTTAGTATAATTATTTAATTTTTTCGAAAAATTTGGGTATGAAATTTTTTTTTTGTAAATACTAATAACTGAAAATAAGGATTTTATACAAAAGTACGTACTGTGATGATATTAAATATTACAAAAATTATGAATATATAAGAAGTATTTTTTATGGATGTATAACTAAATTGAAAATGATTCATACAAAATATTTTAATTAATAATTAAAATATATGTAGTTAAGGTTACAGAATAAATTGATTCTTGTCCACTTCATATAAATAGTTAATGGTTTTAAAAATTAATAATTATAATACTTATGAGTCTAAATGATATTAAAAAATGGTTAATGCATTGAATGATAAAATTTACAAGAAGAATTGATTGTAATTTATTCTATTTATTACTGTTTAATACTTTGTATAAAATTTTCTTAGTTCAAAATCTATGGTACTATACATGTTGATTTTATCTGGATGAAAATATGATAAAATAAAAACCTAATAATGAAAGTCACTCCTAATGGATATTGATTGAACAATTGTAGCATGAGACGATAAAAAGATGTTACATGCAGAGATGATGAAGTGGGACCCATTGTTTGACAGGAGGAATAAAGGCTTATGATAAATCTATGAAGCCATGTCTTAGATTTTGAAATGCTAACATGAGAGCCAAAATCTTCCAAAATTCAAACCTCTTTCCGAACGTTGTTTAAATATTCTATATATTTGTCCTTTTTTTATCTTAGATTTACTTCAACTTTATTTTATTATGTCTTGTTTCTCAAAATAGGTCTAGTTTTATTCTCTTTCACGTTATAACACATATACCTGTAAAAACTTAGTGCTAGTGGTAAACTATTTATATCTGATTTTTAAGTACAATTTCTAAAACTTAACTTAATTTCAAAACAATTTTACATTAATTTTAAAAATATTTTCAAAATTTAGTTTTTAATATATTTTTTTATCTTAAAACAATAGTTTTTTCTAATATTATGATAAAAAAATTAATTCTAAAATATAATTATTATTATTAGATAAATTTTACATTAATTATAAATAAAATCAAAATATAATATATATATTATAAAAAAATAAATATAAATTTTATATTCTTAATCTATTTTAAAAGTGATATTAATTATAAATAAGATGAAAATATAATATATATATATATATAAAAAAAAAGTGTATAAATTTTATATTTTAAATTAAGTTAAATTTGTAATTATTTTTTAGATGATAATAATATAATAAATTTTAGATAATAAATTATTAGATATGAAAAAAATTTTAGTTAAAAAATCTCATAAGGATAATAAAATTAAAATATAATATATAAATATATTTTTTTCTAAACTGATTTTGACATTAAATTAGATTTATAATAATTTTTATCTGTATTTTTATATTTTTGTTTTTATATTTCAATAAAGAACAATTTTATGTCGGTTTTGCATTCAGCATTTGAAAGGTATATGCTTATAAATGTTTCAGCCTTTCAGGTACAATAATATTTTCGGCCTGTTATTTACACCCTCCTTGTTTCTATTTAAACTTTTCAATAAGTAATATATATTTTGAAGAAAAAGAAAACATATTTCTAGTGTATTTTTCTATATATAAGAATTATGATATGTATTCTTATCATTTCATAGAAATAATGAATATATTATATTTATATTTTTTAACGAAATTATTATTTTTTAAAGAATATTATTATATATTGTTATTTGATTGAATCTTAAATCTAAATATTGTTATTTGATTTTTTATTTTAAATATTAAAAATTTATAAAAGTATTTTTTTTAGTTTTTAATATTATTAAAATATAATATTATATTTTTATTTATATTATCTTATTATTATCAATTTACCCTGATTCGACCAGAACCATCATCAATTTTCTAAAATAGGTTATTATTCTACAATTATTGGTTTAGGGTTTAAAATAATTGATTAATTTTTATTTAATATAATTAAAATCGAAGAGAACACTGTTCTCGATTTCAACAATTTCGATTTTCAAGGGATGAATGAAAAGAGACGTGGATGACTTCTAGTGGGACCCAACTGGAACATTTATATACACTTTTTTACACCTTCTTAATTAATTAAAAATTATGATAAATATCATCATTAATTATATTTATAAATAATGAATATAAAAATTAATTCATCGTTACAAATAATTTATTTATTTTTTATGTTGTGTACCGTTTCTTCTCATATGTTTATATAATGTAATTAATGTAATTAATGGTAAGTGAAAAAAAAAGAAGAAGGGAGAACTGAAAATATATTAAAGTATTTAGAATGATAAATAAAATATTTTAAAAAATAATAATAAAGTACAGTATATTATTCTTGCATATATTTATACTTATCTCTTCGTCTTTATTTAAATTTTTTAATTATATATATATTTAACTTCAATTTTTTTTATCTATTTTGCTTTTTCAATGTATATATTTAATGTTTTATAGACATGGAAATTAAGAAACATTTTACAGAAGTAAAAAATTATTATAGTTGGATTAAAATGTCCCAAATAAATGCCTTAAGTTTTTTGTGATATTCTTACATACTCGAATAAGAATAAAATTGTCTAATTTTTTTTACTAATCAATAGTATTTACACTGAGGATTATTTAACAACAAAAATTTGATTGTATTTTAGTTGTTATTTTTTCATGAAGTTATTTTTTTAATTATATTTTTCATCTATAAAGTTTAAACTCAATACATTACTCGAAGGGATCGAATATTAAATAACTTATTGTAAATATTAGATGAGAGCATATTTAAAATACATTAATTAGAATTTAAATTTAAACAACTAAACATACTAGAGCCATTATTATTTTCTCAAAATCAATAATTACTTTGTTTCTGATTTCCATAAAAACTATCACTAATTGAAGATTAATTTTGTTCAAAACATAAATATCACTTGCCTTTCTCTTTCTTAAATAAGTGTTCTCCATATACACAATAAAAAAATTTAATAATCTTTAATACATATTTATTTTTCTCTCAAATTATTAATATCTAAATTAAGAAATATTTAATAAGAGTAAAAAATAAAATTGATATTAGAAAGGTGTAGAAGGGAGGTTGGGTGAGACATGAGATTCAGTGCCAAAGGAAAGTGGATGCAAAAAATTTGATGACAGCACAGAAAGTGTTGTCTTGTGGGGCCCTCAGATAAGAGACACTTCTCCACACTCAACTCAACACAGACCCACTAACCAACCACACTTCTCTGTCTCCTTCCTTCTCATTTTTCCTCTCTGTTAAACATCAAAACTTTCACTGCAATTTCATCTCAGAGAGACAAACACAATTTAGAAGATGCCCTCAAAATACAATTATGATAAGAGGACAAAAATGCAATCAATATATTCAATTGCATTTATCAACATATTTAATGTAATTCATTCTAATTTTGTTTCTATGTCTATGCATCTTTTCCCCTTCCAGGGCTGTTTACACTTTTTAAATCTCACTCTTCATCATAGTTTTTACCATATATCACATCAAAAAGTAAAACTCAATTAATTTTTAAACAAAAAATAGTTTAAATTTATTTATTCATTTATTTATCGAGGGAAATGTAGCAGTATTTGATTTATTTTTCAGTTTAATATAGGATGAGAGAAGGTGGTAATTTGAAGTTGAGACGAAAATCAAGGTTTCTTTATCTCTTTCTGTTTATGGTTTCAATCGACGTCACTATATATACCAACAAATAAAAAAAATAAAAAAAAAGATGGAAAAGGCAGCGCCTGAGAGCGCATCACCGTATCTGTCACTGCTATATATTTATTTCCCCTTTTTCTTTCCTTTTTCTTTCGTTTTTCTTTCGCTCTGCTCCTCTTTCTTCGTCCTACAATTCTTGCTCAGTTCACAGGTACGTTTCACTATTTCGATCCTCTCCGCATTTCGTTTCTCGTTTTATCTGGATCTGGATTTCGTAACTCAAAATAACTGCATTGATTCTTTCTTTCTTTCTTTCTTTCTTTCATTCATTCATGAATTCATCGCTGCTCTCTCTGTCTTCATAGTACAATGGCTGCGCTTACACTCCTTCTAACTGAACCGCTTTTAATTTGTCTGTTTGTTTGTTTTTTTGGTTGCACGCGAATGTATAAACCTTGAAACCTCTCTCTCTGGTTGGACTGATTGTTACGTGCACCGCATGGTGATGGTATCGTGTTCTTTTTTCTCCGTCGGATCGAATGGAAGCGTCCTATGTCGATGATGTCCTGAATCCTTATTATTTATTTGATAGATCATGCCATGGACAAAACGAAATTTCAGAATATTTCTTTTGTCCTTTAGTTCAGGAGTATATATAATAACACTTTGTTCATTATTTATATGTATATGGCTTTAGGAAGTGAGTGGCAATTGTTAAGGTCTTGTATGGTGTAATGAAATCATCTTTTAGAAGGCTTAAATGAACTTCATCCTGAAGGATGAATCCAGCCTAAGAATTTTTGTTCAAGTGAAATGGTTGGCTTTATTGATCCAATCAGCCACACACATTTGAAAGCTGTTAAAGCTATTACTGTTCATATTCTCCTGTCTTTTATTGAGTATTTGTTTGACATTGATTTCTCTATATTTGTGATTCTCAGCTGGTATTATTTTTCCAGGTCTTTGCCTATGGGAACTAAGTCAGCTGTGGATTTAATGGAGTCGTCATCCGAGGTTCACTTTTCTGGAGTTTACATGGATGGCATAGAGCAAAGAAACGTTGGCACAGAGCAACCAACTACTTCTGCAACTGACATGAATAAACAACCTTTTGTGATAGGTGCGTTTTTCATGCCAAGCTGCCTATGCAATCATAAAATCATAATTTTGTCTATTTGTGTCATGGAAGTCAATGTTGGTACTTGGTAAATTAACTTTGTCTTGTTTGTTGGGTCTCATCTAATGTACAATAGGGTACTAATTATATTAAGGATTTGGTTGCTCTAAACTAAGGTTCCAGACCCCATATGAGGATTGTGCTGTTCTGTTATTGCAGAGGAATATCACCAGTCTTCTTTTTCCTCACCGCATTTGCATATGATTCCAATGAGCCATTACCTTTTGTGGTTAGGTGAAGAAGAACAATATTACCTTTGAAGAATCATACTTAAATGCAATTTTGTTTTAGGTTAGAGCAATGAAATTTCTTGAAACAGAAGTTTATCTGATTCTGAAAGATAAACTACCAACTCATAATTCATATCGCCTATGAGAAGAAGAAATCAGAGTCATCATACAAGAGTAAATTTTAAAAATTCACATGAAATGAAAATACTTCACATTTTATGTTAAACTTCTAAAAAAATTAATTTTAATTTACACATAAACTAATTTTAATCTTATTTTTTTTTCTAAGTATTTATGGAAAAATTTATCCAAACTGAACGTAGTCCAGGTTCTTGCATCATTTCACCATATCATTCGTGTTACTTGGTCATTCTACAGTTTGGATATAGGGGTTAACTCACGTACCTAACACCTCATCATATAAAGTAGCGGTTCCCGCAAACTTGCACAGTTAACATTGAGATTTTCTTTGTTTCAAAGTTAGAAGCAGGAGCTCTGAAAATAAGGTCTCAACAACTATGGATGTCTCATTTTCGCATCTTAGCAATTTTTATTTGGTATCTATGATTCTAATTCCTTTTCTATATACTTTTTCGTTTGTGTATGTGACAGGTGTTGCTGGTGGAGCAGCATCCGGTAAGACATCAGTTTGTGATAGGATTATTCAGCAGCTTCATGACCAACGAGTTGTACTTGTTAATCAGGTATATATTTCTTAAATGATACAAACTGTCGTCCATTTCATTTTAGAGTGAATTCGAGCAGAAGGAAGAAATAAGAAGAAAAAAAGAAAATAAATGATAGAGATAGAAAAGACACAAAATAAAAGATAGGGGAAAAATGAAGGAAATTTTATTCTATACATACTTACTGGTGATTAAATTGAGAATTTTTTTCTATAACTTAAGCATCCTGTATCCTATTCCGTTGGTATTTTGCTAGGCCATATTTTCCCTGTGATATCCCAAAAATCTATTAGTTTTTTTATTATCATCTTTGTTTTGTACTGTTTTCAATTGAATATTGACATTCTGTTGGCTACCATTCACCAAAATTCCTCCACACCTATTTTTTCAGTCATGTTCAGAATTTTGTTGTTCTCGTCACCTCTTTTATCATGAGCATGTATGTTTTTCTCCCTCAAAATTTCCGTAACTATATCAATGATTTTCTCACCAACAGAAGCCACATAATTGAATACACCATTGTTTAGTTGACAAAAGTAAAAAAATTCTTCGGATGTGTTTTCTAACATTTTACAGTTACGGCATCTCCAATGTAGGTGCTCTTCTGGCATTATAAAATGTCTAGTAACCCAAGTCTTATTTTTTTGGGTGTTGCAAGCAATTTTCATGGGTTACAAACAAAACACCGTTGCTATATAGAGCAATGGTGCTTCTACTTTTTAATGGAGTCTAATTAATTTGACATATTAAATATTAGTATATATTTATTTATAAAATGTATTAATTTTAAAAATAATTTTATTTATTTATCATTTAAAATAATCTATATTTTCATTATATATTTCTTCAAAATTTTAAAATTATTATTAATTTAAAATTCAATTTTTTATTTAAATTATTATACTACACATTAGTTTTTCATTATTATAAAATTTAATTAATAAAAATTAGTGTATATATAATTTTTTTCAGTCTTTTCTCTTTCTATTTTAAATTGTGAAATAAAAATTTATGCAAGTAAAAATCATTATATGTTTATTTTTTATTTAAACAAATGACATAAAATTATTTTAAATTAATATAACAAATAATATATATAAAAGAGGGGGGTCTATCTTGGGGTCTTTTTAAGAATTTGCTTTGGATTTGGTGGATTGGAAAAAAAAATGATTGAATTGCTTAAGGTAATAAAGAATGATCCATCTGTCATTATAAGGAATTGAAAAATTATAAAATATTAATTTGTTTTTTTTGTGACATGCTCCGTACTCAAATAAAGATAAAAATAATTAATTTTATACTAATTAAGAAAGACAGTTAACATCGCTCAATTTTATTACTCTCAATTCATTTTTTTTAAATACCCCATTGGAACTTGATACCATAAATAAAAACCACTCAATGAAAATAGAATAACCATATAATGAATGTTGTTTTAGGAATATTAAATAAGGTAATTAGTTAGGTTTGTTTACATTTAAATTTCCTATGACAAATTTTTTCTTATATTTGAATCGGAATATAATATATTTATTATAGCAATTCATATTGAGTGATGATCTTAATCTTTTTGTTTATTCATTTATTCACATATTTTACTTTTCCTTTTCTATTTTGTTCTTTTACGTTTTTGAGGATGTGTATCAGAATTACGCTTGATGTTTTTTTATTGTACACATGATGATACATTGTGGAATAAATGAACTATTTATTTTACGACAGGATTCTTTTTACCATAATTTGACTGAGGAGGAACTTAAAAGAGTACAAGATTACAACTTTGACCATCCTGGTAAGTTCAATTGTAAACGTTACTCTCTTCTTATTAATAGTGAATTTCTCCTTACATTAAGATATTATATAGGATCTTAGGTCTTAATAGTTCTCTATGGATACTTAATTTCTTACCAGAACAAATCCATTACATTCAATGAGTACCAACTGCATCTTTCTTACTCTAAAAATGATTCAGGATATTAACATTTGAAAGATTTACATCGTAATTTACCTCAATATTATTAGGTGATTAGAACATGAAAGTGTTAACGAAGTTTCAGAGCTAGAATATTCTAGCATTTGACCTACATATGAGTATGGTTGGTGAAACCACTGCAAAATTTACGTGTCAGTGTTACTAAAATTGTGTTATATGCATCATGAGCATTCTAAAAGTTGAACAAAAGTTCATAAGATACAAGACTTGAGTACCTAGCAAGCATAATTAGTAGCTCAGGCCACTTTGTAATAGTAAATATAATACACGTAAAACTGATAAGCTAGCAGCTTTAAAACCGTTTATTTTTTATATATGTGAACGATGGTTCTTAGACTTGCTATAGGTACTTTATTTCTAATTCATGCTGTTGATATCATCAGAAGCTTTTGATACTGAGAAATTGCTATGTGTCATGGACAAGTTGAAGCGTGGCCAAGCAGTAGATATTCCAAAGTATGACTTTAAGGGTTACAAAAGTGATGTTTTTCCAGCAAGACGGGTATCTCATATTTGCCACATATTATTAATAACTTTACTCCTCGATCTTGAAATGCGAAACCAAACAAGCCAAGATTGATATAGTTTACTATTTTTGCGTTTTTATGTCATGCCAAGGAATATTTTTTTTATTTGCATTGATCAAGTAAAAAAAGTATTTGTATGACATGACAATGATTTCATATTTGATTACTTTGGTTACAAATGATTGCCAAATCATGCAGTATATATATTTCTTGTGTTTTATTATCCCCAGCTGTAGGGAAAATTTATATGGAATTCATTTTTTGCCATACGTCCATTTTATGTTAGTTTAATATGTTTTGCAGGTAAACCTGGCGGATGTAATTATTTTGGAAGGTATCCTTGTTTTCCATGATCCTCGAGTGCGCGCAATGATGAATATGAAGATATTTGTCGACACAGGTCCCTTATTATTTTATTTCCAATATAACTGTATTCTATTATGTTTCCTGTGGGGTTGCTATTTCTTACTTTATGTAGGATCTGTTATCATATTCATTTCTTTTAGTCAGGTGGACTTAAATTTCCCCCCTTTTAATCCACATTTTGATCTAGGAGAGGGGATATTCTTCTCATCATCTAAAATTATTCATGTTCTTGTCACGTTCTAATTGACACTATCTTCTTCTCCCCCTCCCATTTTTATTCTGGTTTCTATTTTTAACTGCCTTCGTCTTCCTTCTAGCTATTTTACAAGCATGCATACTTTTTTATTTTTTGTCTTTGTTGCATTACTAAGTTATGCTGTCATTTTACATTATGAAATGTTCAGTGCAGATGCTGATGTTCGTTTGGCTAGAAGAATTAAGCGTGATACTGCTGACAATGCTCGTGATATTGGAGCTGTGCTCGATCAGGTAGTACTGTCCAGCCACATCATTTGCACTTCCATTTTAATACTTTTTTTATCTTTTGTTTGTTGTTTCCTTCATGTTTCTTACGCGCAATACATATTAAGATTTGGATATGTTATTTAGTTCGTGTTGCTGAGGCATTGTTACGCAATTTCATTGATTAGAAAACCTGTAATTACTCAGTTTTTATGATTTTGATAGTAAACCAGGCTATTATATATTCCCTTGTTATTTTGCCATATATCATTAGTTATTGATTCTTATATACTTGATGCAGTATTCTAAATTTGTGAAGCCGGCTTTTGATGACTTTATTCTTCCCACCAAGAAGTATGCTGATATCATTATACCCCGTGGAGGAGATAATCATGTAGCTATTGATTTGATTGTACAGCATATTCGCACGAAGCTTGGTCAGCATGACTTGTGTAAAATATACCCTAACTTATATGTAATTCAATCTACTTTTCAGGTACCCCTTATTTTTTATTAATTTTTTTCAATCATCCCCATTCAATTGGAGATCCAAATTTTGATTTTGTTATTAAAGGTTGAATTATTACGATATTGCCTCAATGCAGATACGGGGTATGCATACCCTGATTCGCGATTCTCAAACGACAAAACATGACTTTGTATTTTATTCTGACCGTTTGATTCGTTTGGTATGTTAGTGGGGGTTCATTTGTTGCTCTTAATTTTAGTGGTGACATGACATTTTCTTTTAGCATTAATGGTGAAATTTTGCTCACTTGATCAGGTTGTAGAACATGGCCTAGGGCATCTTCCATTTACAGAAAAACAAGTAATCACCCCAACCGGTAAGCTGTTCTTTTTTAATGATGATTTCCTTGGCTTGTATCATATGGACCTCTAAGGATGCTCTTCTCATTTTACTTGAAAGTGCTGTTGATGATGTGCTTGTTGGGTATATCTGGTTTCTAAAAGATTGCCATATCATTGTCACAAAAGTGAGGAGGAATATGAACTACATATTTTTAGCCTTGTTTAGAAATGACAACTTGTCTTGTATCTCTTGGAGTACTAGAAGTCATTTCCGCAGACTGAATTCCGAGTTCAAGAGATGCTTCATAGAATGAGAACCAAAGGGGGTATCGTGTTATTTACTTTTGAGAGACATGTTCTGCTCATGATGTTAATTTCCGCAATTACAACCTGAAAATGATAAACTTTCGTGGCTTCCTCTTAGTTGACATCGTCCTTCGAATATTTAAAAAGTAGAATTAGTTTGTTTTATGTCTTAATTTTTTTTTTTTTTTGTGGTTACAATTAATACTTGTTTTTTAATGCAGGATCGGTTTACAGTGGCGTGGACTTCTGTAAGAGGTTGTGCGGTGTCTCCATCATCCGGAGGTATTGTTCTAGTGCAGATTTTTTTCCATGATTAACTTTGTTATTGATATTGTTATCCTTGCTATAAAGTATTGACTAAAATAATTGCTTGGAAAACAACTTTGTCCTTAAATTTGGTACACAATCTAATGTCATCAGTGGCGAGAGTATGGAAAATGCTTTACGAGCATGCTGCAAAGGCATCAAGATTGGGAAAATTCTTATTCACAGAGAAGGTGACAATGGTCAACAGGTTTGTCATCTCTGTGCTTGGGTATATATGCGTTTGTTTCATTTCACTATCACTATCTTATCCTTTGATTATTGAGCAGCTAATATATGAGAAGTTGCCTAATGATATCTCAAATAGACATGTATTGCTGTTGGATCCTATCTTAGGCACAGGTTTGCATTCTCATCATGTTTACTTTTTTTATGGTGGTTTTTGTGTCACTAGTTTAAATATTTTACATTGTGTAAATAAGTATAAGAACAGTCAGCAGTCAACTGCGATTTATTAAGTCATATAACAAGGATGTATAAAAAGTTATATATTTAATTTATTGATTTTTCATTTTGAATAACATTCATTTTTAGGTAATTCGGCTGTTCAAGCAATTTCTTTACTTCTAAAGAAGGGTGTACCGGAGTCCAACATTATATTTCTCAATCTCATATCAGTAAGTTACTAATGTTGGTGGTTCCACTATATATCACCATGTCTTGTCATAATTTTTATTATATCTTGCTTTCTTCTTTTCGTCTACATAATGATTTTCATATATGCTCTCGTTTTGGCAGGCACCTCAAGGTGTTCATGTGGTCTGCAAAAGCTTCCCGAGGATAAAGATCGTGACATCTGATATTGACATTGGTTTGAATGAAGATTTCCGTGTCGTACCTGGCATGGGTGAGTTTGGGGATCGGTATTTTGGAACAGATGATGACCAGCAGGTGGTGCTCCATTCACAGTAGTTATACTCGGGCTACTTTTTTGGGTTTGATAATCATCAATGAGTCTTTCACTGAGAAAAGGGCTAAGATTTTCTGAATTAAGACTTTGCTGCTGAGTTCTAGTTCTAAATCAATTTTGATCATAATCCTGATATTTTTACAATCAGACAGAATATTTCAATACAATTTATTTTACCTTTTACTATTATTTCCAGATTTTTCTTTGAACTTATTCTTTGTCGGAGGATACTGGCTTATCAAAATTCATGTTTACGGAATTCAGAGATTTTTACTTTATATGCATAAATGAATATATAAGCTCTAAATGTAATTTGTTCCAGTTGTATATGGCGAGTGTAAATTGCATATGAAGATGTAGCAAGAGAACGTTGAAAAAACAAAAACAAAAATAATATGGCCGAAGCATTGTTCTGCAAACAATCTACATGTTAAAAAATTGAAATATAATAAAGTAGATTAGTAGAATAGTTGGAATGTAAAGTGTTGAAGGATACGTCTAAAAACAGAACATCTAGCATTTTTCGCAAGTGCTTTGCCTCATACACAATGAGTAGTAGGTGACCTATTTATAAGCTGTATAAAACTCGGGATTTCACCTTAATTCTAGACATTTCTTCTGACCTATTTTATATTTTAGAATTTTTCTTCATTTGTTAATAATAGCCTTTAAGTTGATATCTTAATTTTTCAGCAGCGGTAGAGCTAGGCAATTGTAGGGGTTAACTGTAAAAAATTTAAAAATTATATTATAATTAATATAATAAAATTAATTAATAATCAATCACATTTTTATAAATTAAATAAAAATAAAGATTATAACATTAAAAATTAATCGACATAAAAGAGAATCAATCTTTAAACATTAAAGAAGAAATTTAATGATAGAAAATTCTTATTATATTCAGACATTATATTTCAACTTCTAAATTAATCTTCATTTAAAAAAAAAAGTTTTTAACAACGAGAATAACAATAATGATAATTTAAACTTTATACATTATTATTCTATAATTTATATTATTAACCAATTGAATAATATCCTAGACATGACTATAAAATAATTATGATGAAAACCGACAATTATATTATTAACCAATAAAATAATATCCTAGACATAACAATTTGATGATTAGATGATAAAATACATTTTTTAATTTCTTCACTAAAAATCAGGAAAAAAAACTAAAAATTATGAAGAACTTTTAAAAATGTAACTATTTGCGGGGAAAGAGATAGGAAGAGAAAAGAAAAAGAAAATATATAAGATAATGGATAATGTGAGAAGAAAGAAATAAAAATAAATTAGAAAAGATAAAAATATTTATGTGTGTACAATTTTTTTAGGGAGGGGCCAAAGGCAGCCTCCACCAATACATGTATCCAATATACATGTACGTATAGATTGATATGATATTGAAGTGAAGGAAATGAAAGAGGAGGGTGAGAGCTTTCCACAAAATTTGCATTTTATACATAATATGATGAGATGAGGTGAGAGTGGAATATATATTATTAAAAAGGATGAGGATCACTCGTTCCTTTATCCAAGAGTGATAACCTTCCTTAGGCTAATCACTTGACACGTGGTTCCTTGCATGGCTTCTCTCTATACCACTTGGTATATTCCCTCCATATTTTTATCTATATAGCTTTCCTCTTCCCTAAACTTGGTTTTCGTGCTGTCGTCTCTTATCTGTTTCCCGCCATCCAAAACCATTTTCAAAGCTCAATTAATCATGTCTGCCTTTGTTGGAAAGTATGCAGGTATACACATATATATATATCCACACTACACACTTGATCAAAAACATGTATGTAAACTAAAACAAGTTAAGAAGTGTATAGTATGGATAAAAACTAAAACTTCTCATTTCTAAGTGTATGGATTAACATGTAAAAGCTATACATGTATAAGTTATCAAATGAGTTGTGTTAAATTATGAAGATTTCATGTCTAAGGAGCTCCACCAACTTCATGCAATATTTTATATGTTCATGGTGCTTACATTTTAGTTGAAGAGACTAGCTCCTTCAACTTCATGCAATGTTTTGTATGTTAACAATTAACTCTTAGACTTTGGTTTCTAAATGGGATGTTATTATATCCATTCCAGATGAGCTTATCAAGAATGCCAAGTATATAGCCACGCCTGGGAAGGGTATCTTGGCAGCAGATGAGAGCACTGGCACCATAGGGAAGCGTTTTGCCAGCATTAGCGTTGAGAACATTGAGGCTAACCGCCAAGCCCTTCGTGAGCTTCTCTTCACCTCTCCAAATGCCCTCCAATACCTCTCTGGTGTCATCCTCTTTGAGGAAACCCTTTACCAGAAAACCTCTGATGGGAAGCCTTTTGTTGAGGTCCTTGAAGAGAACAATGTCATTCCAGGCATCAAAGTGGACAAGGGTGTTGTTGAGTTGGCTGGCACAAACGGTGAAACCACCACACAGGGCTTTGACTCACTTGGAGCTCGGTGCCAGCAGTACTACAAGGCTGGGGCGCGCTTTGCCAAGTGGCGTGCAGTTCTCAAAATTGGCCCCAATGAACCCTCTGAGCTTTCCATCCAGCAAAATGCACAGGGTTTGGCACGATATGCCATCATCTGCCAGGAGAATGGCCTTGTGCCCATTGTTGAGCCTGAGATTCTGACTGATGGAGCTCATGACATAGCCAAATGTGCTGCTGTTACTGAGACTGTGCTTGCAGCTGTTTACAAAGCTCTGAATGATCAACATGTCCTTCTTGAGGGAACTCTTCTCAAGCCCAACATGGTCACTCCAGGCTCTGATAGCCCAAAGGTAAATAACATTTTCAAAACGATACATCCATATGGATACATTCAATGTTTGAATTGAAAGCTTTATACAAGTACTTAGTAGTCCTTGAAATAGAATTATTAATACGGAATGGAGTATGGTGCAATATTATTAACTCAGAACCCAATACAAGTTTAAGAAACCTCATCTGCCTCATAAGTATTTTTTTGAATCTCCTGACATCACTTGCTTGGTGAGCAACCTTCTCTAGGAAAATCCCTTATAGCGTGAAGACTAGTTGAGTAGTTGTAACCGAGTAAAACTGTTTATGATTTGGGCTTGTGTAGTAATATTTTACTTTGGTATGTACTGGTAGTTTCAACATGTGATTGGTGTTCTGTCTGATTTGTTGGAGTTAGTTCTTTTTCTATCACTCTTTTGCACCAAAAAAAATTATTAACTTGGAAAAGAATTTCATTTGTGTGCATGCAGGTAGCACCAGAGGTGATTGCTGAGTACACAGTTCAAGCACTCCGCAGGACTGTCCCAGCTGCGGTGCCAGGGATTGTGTTTCTGTCTGGTGGACAAAGTGAGGAAGAAGCTACCCTCAACCTCAATGCAATGAACAAGTTAGAGGTGTTGAAGCCATGGACTCTCTCATTCTCATTTGGGCGGGCACTGCAGCAAAGCACACTCAAGACATGGGGTGGAAAGAAAGAGAATGTTGCCAAAGCTCAAGAGGCATTCCTGGCAAGATGCAAGGCCAATTCCGAGGCTACTCTGGGGAAGTATGTTGGTGGTTCCGAAACTGGGTTGGCTTCTGAGAGTTTGTATGTCAAGAACTACAAGTATTAGGCTTCCAAGAGTGTGCTTGTTTCTCAGTTTAAATTCTGTTTAAATGTCAGTCCATGGTTTTGATTCAGTCACGTTGAGGTACATAGGAAAACGTGAGAATGGAGAAACAAACACATTGTAAATGGACTTGAGGACTGATTTGGGGTGGGTGCATTCTGGCATATGTATGATACAGTCTAAGCATTTGCTTCTGATTAACATGTTTATTTTTGGGTTACATATTTTACAAATATCAGTTTACATTATAGGAGCTAAATTTATCAATTATCATTGTACAGCCAAGTTACTGTCTGCACCAATTATAAGTTAATGATTACTTAGCTTCACAGAATTCAGATAATTAATTTTCTATAAATTATATTTTGATAGCTCAAAATCCGCAGTGGTGTTAACCAGAAATAAAGTAATCTTTTAGTGGATCACTAAGAATTCAAGGATATTCTGCTATATGCTTTAAAGGCCTTAAAGACATGATTTTGGGATGTGCTTAAACTATGGTAAATGTCTGCCACGAAGATTCTTCATTAACACATGATTTTGGTATGCAAAGCTCACCACAATAAATAATGTATGTATTCTTTTGAAATCCTAGTTGATACCACGTCAATGATCAACCTCTGACAAATTCTTTTCTGCTTTTAACATTTTGGCTTTAAGCGTCTCACACAGTCAAAAGGCATTCCAATTAGTGCAGCTGACACGACACAAATAAGGAAGCAAAAGAAAACAATATCAAAAAGTTCATTCAACGCTTGCTTTGCCTTAGCGTCCGAGTTGAACTCACTATCCCGTTCTGGAAGAGAAAACTACTAAATTGATATTAGTAGATGAAGATAAAATAAAAATTCATCCACAACATATATTTCTGGTGTGGAAGGGCTTTAACACCCTCCACCCAAGTCTCTATCTACAAATAAAAACAACAAAATATCAATTAAAATCAAATGGTATCCTGTAATCTTCTCTTTTCATTCTCACAAAAATCATATCACTGTTTTGCACACTGGTTTGACCAAGCAAAAAGTATTGATCAAGCAAAAATAATTCTACCTTGTTGCCTCATCTTCATCGGTTTGTTATGCATTGTCTGGCCACTAGAATACCAGTTGGAGGACTAGTCATCTCTATCTGGCATATGGTATGCAGCCAGTATGATAAATGGATAAGGCCAATATTGAACCTCACCTTAAATGTTCCCCTTGCATTGTAATTGATCCTGTTATTTTCCACTTGCCTTTGAAGTTTTACACCAACATCTTGAGGCAAAAATACTAAGCTGGATATCAAGTTCACTGATTGCAACCTGGTTTCCCTTGGCCTTTGAGTAAAAGGCTTGATTGCCTGTGATGATACGAGTCTGTCTGAGTAGAAAAGCTCAATGTTCAAGGACTCAAACCTCACCCCAATTCTCCTGTTAGGATTGGAAAAATTTGCAAGGAGAGTGAACTCACCATTGAGGTACTGCGGTGAGTCAAAGTACACTACATTGAGGCTTGCATTGGGAATGTCAAACGTGGGATTTCGTGGTTTCATGGAAAGGTAGAGAATCAGTGTTGCTATCCCAAAGAAGATAAGAACTAGGCTGAATATGAAGCACAGTATTGCAGCACACCATATAATTGGTTTGGTCCTTTGAAGTCGAGGTTGCCCAAGAATTGCTCTAGTGCTGGCAAGGGAATTTGATGATTCTGATCGCAGAGAGTGTTGATTCCTTGGTTGTTTTGGCATGCCAAGTTCTTCAACGGAGGGTAGCATGTTTCAATAGTTGCACTACTAAAATAGGCCAATGGAAGTGAATGAGGGAAAGATAGAAGTGATATATGTTTATTTATTGTAAATGGGGTGATGGATAAATGGAATTGAAGAGAAAAAGAAGCTTTTGAATTTGCTTATGGTGCAGTAGGGACAATGTGTTTTATTGGTATTGGCAAAAGGTGACATAGATGAACTAAAGTTGGACCACATTGGTGTTTTGATTTTTTAATTTTCATGCTTTTTGGTATGCGGCAACGCTTGAGAAGGTCTTAAAGAATGACTTCAACAGTGGCCACACTTTGTTGGTTGCTTATTCTCTAAGGCTTCAAGTTTTGCATGGTTTAGACTTGGTCAAATGTACATCTGTCAGTGTGCCAGAATATTCTGTTTGATTAAGGGCTTAGATTATGAGTGTATAGCATTTATACCATGGTTTTGTCCCTTGATATCAAACTTGGTTCTCATGCAGCGCTGGATGTTTAAGCACTAAGAAAGCATGGCAGGTAGAAAGTGAGGCCAGCAGATAAAGCTCCATGTTTCATCAAAAGCAATCATTCAATCTCAATCAATCATGTTGGATAGTGATCTGCAGAGTTTCAATCACAATTGGTTTGAATTACCATTAACAACTTCTCATTCTTCTATTTGGCAAAAGATAAGGTCCTTAAGATCAGGTTCCTGCATGTTAAGAGAAGAAAATGTTACCTTGAAGTACCATAAACCAAAAGCTAAAATATTAAAATTTAAAATAATTGCGTGTAAGTATAATAATTTTCATAAACAGTCTTAAGAGGATGAGAAATTATAATGTATATAATATAATAATTTGCGGATAATTTTTATAGTTTTTTATTTCGAAAGTGATTTACAAACTACTTCAAGAATAACATCTTTTGGAATTGATTTTAAAATTAAATTTTGAAATAAATTTACTACATTTTAGAATTACATTTCTGGAAATAGTTTAATCTTAAATAATGGTAATTTGGAAGAAAAAGTAAAGAAAAAAAAAAGATAGTGCCATCAACAAAACATAGATGGTGAAAGGAAACTTGAAGAGAATGTGTAAACCTAATCTTAATTGGACCTAGTCCGAATGGGCTAAAGTTCAATGCTATATACTCATCTGAATTAGTAAAATGAGTGGGCCTTAAAAAATTTAGTGGAAAATTGAATGTTCACAGGTCCAGCAAATTTGAAGTGAATTTCTCCAAGACACTTGGAGTATTCTTAGGGTTTACGACATTTGAAATTTCTACAGACACTACTCTTAGGATTAATCCTCAATCAAGACTTTTATACACAGAACAAGTCCTTGTTATTGTTGATACTTTGTTTTACCATTTCTTCATACATGATATAATGTTTAGTCTCCATGAGTCAACTAACAAAACAAAAACAGTGTAACAGGGACAACTAAACTACCATAAATACACAATACCAAGAGCAAAAACCTCTCAACACCAAACATAAAGCACAAAAACGAGGTTAGACAAGAGGCTAGGTTTTTGGGTATCACTTAGGTTTTCTTTCCTCAAACCCTTCTGAATTTGGTGCAATTCATTTGGATCATGAAGGTAAGATCTTAATGAATATGAATGATTGTGTATACATGTTCTTGAATAATGCATGACTTATTATTATTATATTAAATTGTACGTATGTTCATGAAACATAGTAGTAGTATTATCTGTTTGACTTTGATTAATTGGCATTATTGGTGTAGCAAAAGATAGTTATAAGGGTGCATATGGACTGTGAGAAATGCAGAACCAAGGCCCTCAAAATTGCAGCAGGGGCAAAAGGTACATTCTTTTTTTCTTGTATTAATAGAACTATGCTTATTCTTAATCACACCACGAACATATATGGAGAAATATCATGTGTTTAATATACTTTCTGAGGATGATTTTGGTTATTAATAAAACATCTATGAATGTTATATAAGTTATTGTATCAGCAGGAGAATTAGCCAGCATGGTAGGTATATATATATATATATACATACTTTCGGTTATAAATGGTTAATTGGAAGCATGCATGCATGGATGAATATGCACATGCAGGTGTGAGTTCAGTGGCATTAGAAGGAGATCATAAAGATCAAGTGGCAGTGACTGGAGAAACGGTGGATTCAGTTTGCTTGGCCAAGGCGTTGAGGAAGAAATTTGGACATGCCAACATCCTGAGTGTGGAAGAAGTCAAAGACAAAGACAAAGACAAAGACAAAAAAAAGGATGAAAATCCACCACCAATACCATTTCCATGGTGTTCATATCCACCTTATCCCCCAAGTTTCCCATTTGAACATCACTATGAAAGTTCTTGCATCGTCATGTGACAATTTTCTGATAATGAATATTGTAACCTATTTCAACTTTTTCTTGTTCAACTGCATGCTTTATATATCTTCCTTATATTGTATCTCTTTCTTCCATCAGCTATATATTCATATATGTTTTAAACCATAGCATGATTCAGTACTTGTGGTCCAATGTTTCCTACACAAAAATGCATGTATTATTATGTATCTCATTTCATCTGCAGAATAAAGTTTATTTCCTGCCAATTATATTTATGATCGATTTCTTTATCAAACACTGATAGTAACTCTATTCACTTCACCAAAGTAAACTGCTAAAATATTAATTTATGATTTGTTATATGTATAATTTTGATGATTCATTTCTTTATCAAAGACTTTTGCAGTTGTTCTCTTTAGATGAAGCATATAACAAGAAAACCTTTGTTCAACATGTCGTACAAAATGAACATGAAATTAAAATAGTCATAGATAGTGTTCATTTTACTAGATAATTCTGATAACATTAGAACAGAAATTGTTTTTAAAGAAAAATCTGGGGTTCTATTTTATTCCACAGAAGAGACTATATTTTATTCTTATTTCTCTTGTTCGTGTTCAATGTTCAAAGGAGAAAACCTTTCTCTTTCCATTAATTAATGAAATTTAACCCTACTATACCACCTCTCTATGTTCATATCATGAAAAAGAACAAAGTATCTTAAGAGTAACTACCTTAATTAAATTAAATGTATGGTCTTTAATTTTCAGGAAAAAAAACCATTTGTCTGGTTATATATATCTTCAACTACACATTTTACAATATATTGCAAGTTTTAAAATAATTAGTTCATAAGTACTCATATATTATATGATACTGATTTTCGTAAGAAATGATATAATTTTGAAAATAACAAATCAATATGCATGTTTTGTCTTAACAGCTGAATACGAGACTAAAGAGTCATGAATAGAACTAAAAAACACAAATCTAATTTGTTTTATTAAATATTATGATTGATGAGTCATTCAATTAGGGTTTGTTTGAATGGAAGATGTGGTTCGAAAGATATCTGAAAGTTGACGTTGATCATAAAATCAATTCTCTTTCACAAACTTCAAGTCTTCGTCCACATCCTATTAAATATTCATAATGAATAGAGAGGGAAACTAATATTTTATTGCATTTTACTTTTGAATTGCTCAATTTTAATTGAACAAAAACCATATTAAATTAATTTTTATTCATAATCACCATATTATCTATCCATTTAATTATATCATTCAATTCAATATCAGTATTAAATAAATTAAATTAAGGATGTATGATGAACAAACATTGATTAATTTTTCATTTATATTTCAATTCTTTCACATGATTGAGGATGTAGATGTTATTTCCCATTCTTGAATCATTCTTGCATTTATAAGTTGAAAATGCTAAAGAAATTAGTTCCTTTTTTTTCAAGAGTCATTTGATAAAGAAAATAATAAATAAAAGTAAGTGAAGAATAAAATGAATTAAGGAATGTTTTCTTATAATTATTTGTGATTAGTGAGATAAGTAGAAAAAAAGAATAGAATAATCTTTTGTTAATTAAATTTTATTCATATAATCATTTGTGATTGGTGAAAAATAAAACTTAAATAAATAATTTTAAGTGCTATTTATGCTGTTTTCCCATAAATTTCAATATAATAATCGGTAAAATTCCTTAAATGTATTTTTCTTATTATATATTGTTGAATACAATTCTAATTTTGATTGAAAAATAATAATTATATCTACTTTTTAAAATCAGCTTTCATATATTAACAACCATTTTAAAATGTTGGGAAAAAACACCACAAATTTTTCCGTTGCATTTTTCAGTAGTTCAGTAGTGAAAAAAAGTCATTTCACATTTATTTATTTATTTATTTATTTATTTATTTCATCTTTCATTTTCCTGCTACCAAACAAAAGATAATAATCTATTTTATCTTATGTTTACTTTTTCTCATATTTTTCTTTATCAAACAAAGCATTAGTAATAGTTAATATATTTGAAGTGTATTTTTTTTTTGTTATTATTTAATTATGAATTATCATAATCTAGTGTTTTACTTTTATAATAATTATTGAAAATTTTTATTTATCATAATTTTAATGAATAAATGTGTTGACAATATAATTTTTATTTTCTTTCAATTATAAATTATCAAGTAAAATAATTTTGCTAACTTTAATTGTGACTACATTGAAAGTTATTCATCTAACTATAATTTCTCTTTTGTTAAAAGTGTAAATTTTCATAAAACCAAATAAGCCTATAAATATAAAAAGCACCCATACAGAAAATCAAGTTACACAAAAGTAGTGATATATGCTAAGTAATGCAGATTCAAACTATCACTCTCTAGATAGTTTATTTCTTTTCTAGATGGTTAGATTTTTCATCGAGTTGATAGTTTCTTGATTTTTGGGGTGTCTCATTTTAAATTGAAAAAGAAACGAAAGAAAATAAATAGGTTATTTGATTCAAAGGAAGAATGTTGTGTAGATGACATTGACATGAATGTAACATGAACATTGATTCAGAAAAAGAAGAAAATTCAGATGCAGGAGAGAGAGAACAAAGACCATAATAATTGAAAAACATCACAATCATGTTCTGAACATAGGAGTTCACATAAGCTCAAGGAGAAGATCTTTCTACCATAAACATGTCAATTCAAACTTGCCATGCATTTCTAAACCATCTTTACGGGTCCATCAAAGATGAAGAATTTCTTACTCATAGACTTGCCCTACTGCATGCAGATGACAACTATGACTTGGGAGAGTCTGATGTAAATCAGTACAATGGTCGTATAAATTGTTTCCATTTAACTCAAATAGGGTCAAATAGAGATTATCTTCTATGAACTAAGAATTATACTGAGATCATTATTAAAGTATTCCCATTATTTAGAGTTCTCCTTAAAGCATATTCATGCCAAAGAATACAAAAGAAGATCCAAATTTGTGCCTACCAATGAATACAAATTAACAGTCCATTCATTTAGCCAACTTTGCAGGCAAAGAATATTCTTGTTTGCTTGTAAACAACCATACAAAATAAAAGGAGTGTTGAAACACTGGTGCACATGCCACGATGCCAATGCCATGAAAAGGAAAGTTATGACTCTGAGAAGACATGTCTTGGCCAAGTCTTCAATCACTGTTAGAGAAACAAATCAAAAGCAATGGCAAGGTAGAGAGTAATAATCATAGTTTCCTTCAGGTGTTCTTTTATTCATAAAAAACCTACTCTGGGCTTTTCTTTTGGCCCATTGCAATCACTTGCTTTCGGCTATTAGAAATTGAAATTAACAATCCATCTGTTACCCATTAGCTTATTGGAATTGGGCTGAGTAGTATGGGCCAGAATTGGGTTTTGATTCAATTGAGTAACAGATTCAAGTATCATCAAATAGCCGACTTAGAGTAGAATTAGTATTTTTTAATATTCAAAATTTCTCCTTCAAAGTTTATCTTCTGCATTTACTACATCAAACACTTTCTGAAGTAACTTGGAAATCCATAGGAGCACGTTCCTCCTTCTCTATACTATATTGCTTTTTCAGTATTTTGGGATTGTGTTAAAGCAATTAATCAATCCATTCAACTAGTTTATTACAAATGTATAGATACTTTTCATCTGAATTTTAGAAAAGAAAATTCTACACTATGTTCACCAGAATTAACTGTGTTTGATTTATTCTAGACATAAAAAGGAGTGAAACAAAAAGAATCATATGTTGCAGGTTTAGAGAGGATATTCATATTCTGGGGGCAAACAAACATAACAGTGATTGATTGTCAAGTATCAGTGAGTGGTGCAAATGATTGATCAAATATCTGAAACACGCAAAGAACGAATATTTACGGAAACCAGCACAATTTAAACCCACTTTTACGCAAAGTAATTGCAGACATGTCCAGCATCTTGCAAACAATACAGACACAATCCACATTATTCATTTCATTTTCATCATTCCCTTATTCCCTTTCTCTCTTTTCTTCCCACTGATTTTGAAAATCTTCATCCTCACATAAGAACAATGACACAATTCGTACATAATCGGATTCAATCCCATATACGATGGTTTAATGATACATTCACATAAATATCAAACTTTTTAATCATATATAGCTCAAATTATGACATTTACCCCTTGGATGTATCATCAATTTGTTGGTTACACAATAGGATATTTCGAAATTCAAGAAGAAAAAAACCTCTTATGTCAGAGTAATTACTTTAGAAAAGCATTGAACTTTTTCTTAAAATAATCAAGATAATTTTTTTTTCCAAATATGCTAAAATAAACATGAATTCATAGAGATGATTCCAGTATCGAAACAGAATGAGGAAATTATAAAATGGTAACAGCATTGTAACAAAGAAAGGCACATGATTCTTAAATCAAACATGAATCCCAAGAAGGAGGTAATTACAAATAACAACCCTAAGGAACACTAATTTATAAAAAACAAATAAATTGACAGAACATGAACAAGAACGAAATAAAATAAGGGAGGGATGAGCTAGAAAAATGGCGGTGGTGCATCATAACCGATGAAGGGCCTTCGTCCGGCGGCGCCACCGCAAGAATCGCAGTAACTGACAGTGTCTTTGATCTTGTGGAATCCATGCTTGAAGACACCAAAGCCGAAGAGCAAGCCGATGCCGATTACCAAAAGAATCAAGCACATGCAAAGCATGCACACTCTTCCCCCACAACACATCTTTCAGCAGTGATCCCCGAAGACACCAAAGTTTCAGTCTTTTTGTTGTGGGTATTTCGGATCTGAGAAATTCGGGTGCCGATTCTGTTGGGGAGAATTGTGAAGATAATGCGGAATTTAAAAGAAAAGGGAAACAGGAAGAAGAAGAAGATGAAGGGTAGAAGGAGAGAAGTGTAAAAACCGAAACAAAAGAATTCGGAATGGCAACGTTGGTGTCTCTGTCACGGCTTGAAGACGTTTTGAAGCTTTGTTCGCTTATAAGAAAAGCTATCTAATCCATTAGCAACAAGATTCCCTTTAAAAAAAATAAACAAAAGAAATTTTTCTTTTTCTCAAATTTTTTCGTTGCAACATCACAACAGTGAAAATCCTAATAATTATTGTGATATTTTTATAAAATTATTTTGGCATATAAAGCGGTTTAAAAATATATTTTATAGATATTTGTTAAGGTTGAAATAATAATATTTATAATAAGTGAAAATTGTTTTATTTAAATAGGGTTTTTGATTGAAAACGTGAAGGTTTTGTTGTGAAGTTTGATGGAAAACGTGTGGAAGGTAATGCGTTAAAGGAGAGTGGTGTGTAGTTGACTCCGTTAGAAGAAGCGTGTGTAATTATTTGGTGATTCGTCCATTCTGAAGTTGACCAACGTTAATCCTGAAAGATACCATTTACTTACTCCACTTTTCAAATCATCTATTTTTATTTTTATCATCATCTTCAAGGCCCATAAAACATGGGCTTCTAGCCCACCTCTTGACCCAACAAAGAGTAATTACATGTTTTCAATCGGAAAAAAATGAATTTGGATAAATATTATATTAGAATTGTGTGAATATTTTCAAAATAGAATAAACAGAATAAATTTTAAAACACTAATATATTATCTTACAGCTCAAAAAAATTTAAAAATAATATATAATTAATACAATATTTAACCTCTCTAAAAAAAATTCCACAAAAGTGCAGCAGAAATTTTAGAGACAAAAATAGTTTAGACAAAATAGGCTAAAAAGTAATTTACAGAGTAATTTTGTTTTTTCTTTCTACAATTTTTCTGTATTCATTTTTTTTTTTAATTTTCGGATGAACCCATCAATTTGTTAATATTTCTTTTCTACCAGCACTGGTCCGTTTCCCACTTGCGGGTTTGGTAGTAAAACCCGGAGGTCCCATTCGGAGCTACCAAAGATGAGAACGAGCCACTACCGTCACGCGCCGCCGTCAACGACAGATCGTACACAGCTCTCGCCGACGGATCCGACAGCGTCTCGTACGCGTCGTGGATCTCGATGAAGTCCCGTTCGTCCGATTCCAATCGCCGGAGCGCCGAATCAGGGTGGTACACCTTCGCCAGGTTCCGGTACGCCAATTTTATCTCCACCGCGTACGCGTTCTGCTTGATTCGGAGAACCTCATAGAGGCTCGCCGGCCGCCGGGAATCTATTGTCGCCGTGAATGCGCGGATCATCGTGACCCTGGGCGGAGATCGGAGAGTCGTCGCGGCACTGGTGATGGGCGTGAGGTTTAGGGTTAATGACATTGGGATATTTTGCGAGGAAGGGTATAATGGGAAATGAGAATGTTGTGCTTGTTGTTGGTCTAATTTGGCTTTGTATGCGCTTCAATGAATGATGATGAGAATTGAGATAGTTTTTATATGACGGTCAAACGTAAAGAAAGAAAAGGGTATATTGGTCATTTAATTGGCACCTTGTATTGTATTCATGCACAAACACAAGTGCTCTTGGTTTTGCAAAAGCTTCTAGAAGTTACCGCACCTTTTTTTTCTTTTTTGGAAAGGTTTTTCTTTACAATAATAATTATTATTATTCGCATTAAGGAAAATGAAAATGAAATGCGTGTGGGGACGACAAAAAATTAAAAATTAAAAAAGTGGAGATTTTTTTTTCTTTTTAGGAATAGAACTTGAACTTTGATTCAATAAAGGGGAAGCCTCCGAAGAATTCAAGATTGTTCAATGTTTTTATTTTACTGTTTAATTGGGAAGTGCTCTCTGCGTCATGCACTGTGAGTGCTGCAAGTTTTATGACAATGCATATGACGTTTTCATTATATCACGTAAAAGAAAGTTCTGAATTTTATGGTTCATAAACTCTTTTGAGTTGGAAATTTTATTCTTCATTAGCACGTAGAATTGCAATTAATATACCAATGTAGATATAGATTTGTTATATCATTATTTTTAGTTTGACTGCTATAATTCTTGATCATTCCATGTCAATCTCACAATAGTATGACAGTATCAAGTGGAAACCTGTTAAAAACAATAATACTTTAACACAGTAGTGACTATTATTTTCACAAAGCAAAGTTGTTCCTTGGAGGAGTCAAGTTTTGATTGAATCTGGTTTTGAAACTAATTAAATTCCACATGTTGCATTTGGTAGCGACAAAATCACATTGTATATGAGACGAAAAGGTCTATTCTAAGGTTGTATCTGAGAGATTAATGGTGAAGATTATGATGAGTATGAAGAAGGTGACTATTCAACCAACCCAACCCTGGCATGATGTGGCAGCCCTACACCACATTGCTACCACTCCACTTGACAACTCTTTTTCTTCTAACTCTTCTCTCACCTTCTCCATGCAGTTTTTTTTTAAAAAATCACTTTCTTTACTCCAACACTCACTCATCATGATTCCCATAAATAGGTAGCAGCATTTAAGGATGAGAAAGGATTTTAGATAAAATAAAATTCACAAAGAGATCAAATTTACCTTATTTTGAAAATAGAATTTTTTTTATTTACTCAAAAACATTATAAGATTAGAATCTATATATTTTAAACTAAAAGGACCAAAATGTATTTAATTTAAATTGAATTTTTTTTGTTAAAATGTTTCTGTGAGTAAACTGTTTGAACCCATAAATTGAAAATATATATTTTGCAAATGAAATTTGGAACCACATTGATTTTCCTGTTTTTTGTCTTTTGATTGGATTATGTTTTCAATATATTAAGCCCACCGATGCCATGGGGCCCAAACAAAAACTTGCCATGTTCAATAACAAACTGAGTAAAAAGCCCAATGCAGATTTATAAGATTTAGTTTTAAACTTCCTTCTTATTTACACAATATTCAATTACTTAATTTATCCGACGAAGAAAAGTAATTTAATTTTGTTGATCATGTTTTAATAATTTATTCTAAAATAATATAATTTAGTTGGGGATATTTCAATACAATATAATTATCATAAAAAATATTCTAAAATCATCGTGTTTTTGTAATGCTTATTAGTTAATATAATTTTAATTCTTATTTTCTTTTCAATTAATTTTAATTATCTATAATTTTGTTCATTTCCATTTTCAAAACATGTTAGCTTAATGACAAATTATATTTAATAAAATTTTATGAAGCTATCATGTGTTTTTTTCTTTTCAATCACTTATAATGTCTAAAACAACAAAATTATAATAATTAAACTAAAAACTGAATGAAATTATAAATAATTAAAAATAAAAACAAAAAATTAATAAAGTTCAAGGATTGAAATTAAAAAATAATTAAAAATTATGACAACAAATTTATAAACAAAAATAAAACAAAAAAAAATTACAGATTTTATAAAATATAGAAATGAAACTTATCACAGTTCCTAGTCAGATCTGAGCTGTGAAAGAGTTGCAATCCTATCAGACACGTCACTGCCACGTATTTTCTTATGCTGATGTCATACTCCTCGTTTTCGTAAAACCGCAAGCATCCCAATTGCTCAATCTTTTGATTGTTTAATCAAAATCAAACATGCAAAGACATTGAATCCAATTGAAGTGAAATGCATGCACATCAGAGCCTCATGTCAAATTGCATCAACAAATATCAGAGAAACCGACGCCACACCAACCTCCGCGTGTACCTTCACTGTACCGGATCATCCTCTTTCACCGATTTTTTTCACACTAAACAATGATTTTCTTGAAAAGGCGTCACATGGGACCCATCTTCGATACGCCACGTAGGTCATTTCACCGTATCACGACGCATAGATTTTTCTTCACCGATAGTGATGTGCTGTTTCAACCTTCCATCACTTACCTGATCAACGACTCTGATTTGAGAACCATCACGTATTGTGGGGTCCACATACAATTTGCTGTTTCACGTGTGCCAATGAAGATAACACTGTATTATTATTTATACACTTAAAATGCAATTTCACTAAAAAATAAAATATCTCTGTCTCTTAATTAATAATTGAAGAGATAATTTATGTTAGTTATATTTTAAGAATCTATTGTAAGAAATAAGTGCACTTTTTAAATAATGAAAAAAAGTTATGGAACCTTGAAAGATGTGGGATTGCAATATTTTTAAAGGTTTTTAACAGCTCAAGAGTGGAGTGATGGTTACTTTTATGATTAGCCGACCTTTTGATCATAAAGTAAAACCAAAAAAATGTATCGGACCAGACCACATCCTTAGTATATAATTTGTTTGTGTCAGGTTAGCGTTGTCATTGGAAATGATAACATAAGATATGTCCACATGAATACTTGTAGCAGCAAATTTTCATGAAAAGGAGAGAATTTCATTTGGGAGTGGCTAGATTGATTGCATGGTATAATTGATGGATGATAATGCATGCATCAATAATGCAACAGTTCCTAACAATTGGGGCACCCACTGCTGACACAGCTTTACGTGATATTATCGTTATCCTGTTGCTATAAATACCCTTCCTTTCCTTCCCTTGCTGCATATCAACTGCTTCTCATTTGGATTTGGAACAAACAACTGTGGTGGGGTTGCGGTGCTCTGTGTGCTGCAATTTCATTTCATACTACTGTTGATTTGAATCAAACCATTTCGAGGGTGTGTTTATTTGTTTTATTCATTCATCAAGGATAGAAAGATGACTGTGGGGGCAGGGATATCTGTTGCCGATGGAAACTTGATGGTGTTGGGGAAGAAAGTGCTGACCCATGTCCATGACAAGGTTGTTGTTACCCCTGCATGTGGGGGTGCTTTGCTCAATGGAGCATTCATTGGAGTTGAATCCCATCAGAAGGGTAGTCGCACAGTCTTCCCAATTGGCAAGCTTGAGTATCTACTCTTCACTTTTGTCTTTTACAATTTTTTTTTATTTATCTTTTTGTTGTTTTTTATTAGTCTTTTGATGTTAGTGTAAAATAAAACGGTTGGGATTTTGGGTGAATGCTGTATTTTAGTTGCTTGTCTCAATCAAGAAATGCATATACTTGATCACTTTTGATGTTTCCTATGTGTCTTGGTTCACAGTTAATAATATTCAAGTTCAAGGTATTCTGAATTTCTGATCCTTGATGATGATTTTTGTTTGTTTTATTCCAGGGGGTTGCGGTTTATGTGTGCTTTCCGGTTTAAGATGTGGTGGATGACGCAGAGAATGGGCACTTGCGGACAAGAAATCCCCATTGAGACGCAGTTCTTGCTTGTTGAAGCACACAGTGGCTCTGATATTGATGCAGGAGAAGACCATGCTGCTGCTACCTATGCAGTTTTCTTACCCCTTCTGGAAGGAGATTTCAGAGCAGTTCTTCAGGGGAATGATCAAAACGAGATTGAGATCTGTGTGGAAAGTGGTATGTGTTCTTCAAAAGAAAAAATAAAAAACTTAAACTTTTCACATATGTGTGGTGATTTTTGCTGATGTGCAAAGTGATGAAATTTGTATCTTATTGCAGGTTGTCCTGCTGTGGAGGACTTCGATGGGACTCATTTGGTTTATATTGGGGCTGGATCCGACCCTTATGAAGTCATAACAACTGCTGTCAAGTGAGTGACAACCTTTCAAAAAATTTCCCCTATGTTTTCTCTAATATTTAGTTTATAACAATGATCGAATAATTCACTTAACTCATTAAAAGAGTTTTGAATTCTGTTAATTACTATTAGGATCCAGCTTGAAAGATTAATCTTCTGAAATAATATTTTTTTCTAGTTAACCACGTTTTTAGATGTCAATGTTTTTATATAGATGTCTAAACTAAACAACTCAAGTTGTTGATTTTATTATTTTTGTAATTTTGTTCAGAACTGTTGAGAAACACTTACAGACCTTTGTTCATCGCGAGCGAAAGAAGGTACATATCTTCTCCCTCCTTAATTTGTAATTTCGATAGATAGCGCTGTCTAACACTGCATCGTAAAGTTCATTACCTCTAATTTATCCTTTCCCCTCCCCCACTTATATTCAGATGCCAGATATGTTGAACTGGTTTGGATGGTGTACATGGGATGCTTTCTACACTAATGTCACTTCAGAGAATGTGAAGCAAGGATTACAGAGGTAGTACTTCTTTCTAAGGACAATGATCGTACTATGAGATATATGCATCACGCAGACATTAATTTGAGTGTTACATATTTTTTGCAGCTTCGAGAAAGGTGGAATTCCAGCTAAGTTTGTTATAATTGATGATGGATGGCAATCTGTTGGCATGGACCCCAATGGTACTGAATGGAAATCTGATCATGCAGCCAAGTGAGTACTCCTTTTTAAGTTTCATTATAACTTTGTAATTCCATCGATTTTACAATGTTGAATAAGTAAGTTCACTTTCTTTCTTTCTTCTCAAACAGCTTTGCAAATCGCTTAACCAACATCAAAGAGAATCACAAATTCCAGAAAGATGGCAAGGAAGGTCAGAGCGTAGAGGACCCAGCTTTGGGACTTCGTCATATTACCAATGAAATCAAACAAGAGCATGATATAAAGTATGCCATTTTTCATTTTATTCTTTCTGTTTCTTCATAAGGTATTCAGTTCACACATGCTCATGGCCTTTGAAAAATCTTCCCCAGGTACATATATGTGTGGCATGCAATAACTGGATATTGGGGCGGTGTTAAACCTGGGGTTCCCGGCATGGAGCACTACGAGTCACAGATGGCCTTCCCAGTCTCATCTCCTGGAGTTGAATCAAATCAACCAGATGAAGCTTTGACAACCATTGCCATCAATGGGCTTGGCCTTGTGAATCCTGAGAAAGTTTTTCACTTTTATGATGAACTCCACTCATATTTGGCATCTTGTGGTATTGATGGTGTCAAGGTTGATGTTCAGAATATCCTTGAAACTCTTGGAGCAGGACATGGTGGGAGGGTGAAACTTGCAAGGAAATACCACCAGGCATTAGAGGCGTCAATTTCTAGGAACTTCCCTGATAATGGAATCATTTGTTGCATGAGTCACAACACTGATGGACTATACAGGTATGAATTGCCTATAAAACTTCAGAGAATGCTTTAATTAACATTACGCTAGATTTATTGACGATTTTCTTAATGAATTTACTTGCGTAGCGCAAAGCGTTCAGCTGTTATTAGGGCATCAGATGATTTCTGGCCAAGAGACCCTGCTTCCCACACGATTCACATTGCATCAGTGGCTTACAATACTGTTTTCCTTGGTGAATTTATGCAACCAGACTGGGATATGTTTCACGTAAGTTATCAAATATAGGATCCTTCCCCTTTTCATTTTCGTTAGAAAAAACATGCACTTGCTTGTGCTGGAGCTGATTAACTTTTTGTGTGATATGTAGAGCCTACATCCAATGGCTGAATACCATGCAGCAGCACGAGCTGTAGGGGGATGTCCGATTTATGTCAGGTGAGTGGAGATTGTGTCTTTTTTTTCAGTACTTTTTGAATTTCATAATTGATATCTTACCTTGGGATGTTGTTATATTGTGCAGTGACAAGCCAGGACACCATGACTTTGATCTTTTGAAGAAACTTGCACTACCTGATGGTTCTATATTAAGGGCTAAACTTCCAGGAAGACCAACAAAGGATTGCTTATTTACTGATCCTGCCAGAGATGAAAAGAGGTAATGAATCCAAAATGATTTGGCTACCTATATTTATAGTTATATATACTTGACCAATTGATGCAGTATCTTACTCTTTACACTCTACAACGGAATAAACATGAATGCATCTTTGTATTTTTCTTAACTCCTTGGATGCTTCTTTTGCAGTCTTCTGAAGATTTGGAACATGAATGATTTTTCTGGAGTTGTTGCGGTATTCAATTGCCAAGGTGCTGGGTGGTGCAAAGTTGGCAAGAAGAACCTTATCCACGATGAGAATCCAGGCACTGTCACAGGTTTCATTAGAGCTAAAGATGTTGACTATTTATCCAGGATAGCGGATGATAAATGGACAGGAGATGCCATCATATATTCCCATCTTGGTGGTATGTTTTTTGCTTGACACGACACTTAACAAAGATTACAAAAGCTGACCAAAATTTCCTTTTAAGTAATGTCCTTTTTATGATGTCAATTTGTAGGAGAAGCGGTTTACCTTCCAAAGGATGTCACCATCCCAGTGACCTTGAAATCCCGAGAATATGAAGTTTTCACAATAGTTCCCGTGAAGGAATTGACCAATGACATCAAATTCGCTCCTATTGGTTTAATAAAGATGTTCAATTCAGGAGGGGCTGTCAAAGAGTTCTTCAGCTTGGGATCTAATGAAAGTACAAATGTAGCTATCAAAGTCCGTGGTTGTGGCAAATTTGGTGCTTATTCATCAGCTCGGCCTAAGTTGATAACAGTTGATTCGGAAGAGGTGGAATTCAAGTATGAGGAAGAATCTGGATTGGTGACTGTTGATTTGAGAGTACCTGAGAAAGAGTTATACCAATGGACTATTTCCATTGATTTTTGAATCTGGGACTTTGTCTCTAGATGAGGGGGTTATATGCTTATAGTGTATCCATAGTTCGTGACAATTTGACGAGTAGATCAGTAGCAGGAAAGTTTGATTTCCTTGTAGCGAATAACCAGAAGTAATAAATAAATATCACAAATTTCTCTATCTATTTCTTATGATATACTCTAGCAGAATGTAAATGCAGTCTCTGCACCGATCTCCATACAGTATTAATTGATTGTTGCTCTTAGTTTCATATTCCTATTATAATTGTGCTTGATTTCTTATACTTTTTTTGGGGCTAAGTTTTCCGGCACAACATGAGTCTAGAGTAAAAATATATAAACGGAATAATCAAAATTACTAATATAATTAGGCCTTAACTTTGCTTAGAAACCATTTTATCCCCAGCCTAAAAATTCATTACTAACTAGAACAGTCGTTGCACTTTTTTTTTATGTAGCGTGACACACCAGAAAAGAATAACAGAAAAGATGAAAGAGCATTTTGTGTCCATTCTTGAACCTGTGAAAGAAAACAGAAGTTTAATGCCAAGATTAAGAGATCAAATGCAAGGCAAGGATAAGTTTAATTTGCTTTGTGACATGTGATCCCTACACAATGCCAAAGTGATTCACTAGAAATGCATCAATCAATTACATATTAAACATTGTCAAGTGAAAATCCTTTACATACCAAAACAATTTATGCAAATTCTCCAGACAAAAAAAAATTGATTAACAGTTCCCTGTACTAAATTGAAATGATTAGCATCTTTGGAAGCTTAAAAGCAAATGACAATCAATTGCTTCCTGAGCGAAGTTCTAAAACCAGGAACACTCTAATATTTAAAACAAAAAAGTTAAAATAAGGCAACAACCACAGGCCACAACCCACAGCTACCGCCCACAGGCCACAGCCAGCTTCTTTTTATTTATTGATGTTCTTATTTTTTGAGAAATATAATTTATATAAATTTGTATAATACAACAATGATAAAAGAAGAAGAAAGAGTGGTGTAAAAATTATATGATTATTATAATTCATATTATTTTGAGGGTGGGGAAGGTTAGAATTTGGAGTTTAGGCCTACAAAACGACACGTCAGTGGTGTGAATAGGCCTTCGTTTGGTACTGTTGAGTTTGGTTTTGGCAAAACAAAACCTTGGTTAAACCCTGATTGAAAGTTGCTAGAGAGAGATGTTTGGGAGAGGAACGGTGTGGTCAGTGTTGAGGCGCGGGAAAGAAGCATTCGGAATTCCGAAGCTAAGAGGAACGACGTCGTCGTTCTCTTCTTCAACCCAACCTCCACCTTTCAAGTTTCTAACCCCTCCCGTCGCCACCCATTACATTCATGCTTTCCGATCTCATCTTATTCCCAAGGTTTCCGCTCTTTCTCCTTCTTTTCTCATCTGGGTTCTCTTCAATTTTCAATTTTTGTGAACTTGTATGACCTATGGGGTGATCACTTCCTTTACTTTTTATATTCCTTGTCACTCCTTAATGTTCAATCTCTATGCCATTCTGAGAAGATTGTTACTACTCTTCTTTTTTAACTAATCCCTTGTGCTATTATGTGTGGATGATTTTAGGGTCATCATGTTTATGTTCCACACATGAGGAACTTTTCTAAAATGGTGGCTGCTGGGGCTCAACGCAAGGAGGAGGGGTTGAAGCTGCTGGTGAGTGGGGGCTCTCATGCACAGAAATTGGTTGGAATATGGCTCTTTGGCTCTGCAGCATGGGTATTCAGCATGGTGTTGCTTGGGGGTTTAACCAGACTCACCCGATCTGGTCTTTCAATGACTGATTGGAAATTCACCGGCACTCTCCCTCCTTTGTCAGATGAAGAATGGTTGCAAGAGTTTGACAAATATAAGCAGTCACCTGAGTACAAACGGTAAACTGCGAACACTTGCTACACCTGAGTGAGCATATACTGTTGTAGAGTTTATAATTCTATACCTTTATTTTTTCGATTAAGTTATGAAATGCATCGAGGGACTTGTTTTTTCTGAGAGAAAAGATACACAAAGTTATCAACACATAAATAAGTTCTTTTCAAGTTGGCTGACTAATTGTTAAAGCTTAAAATGATAAACTCAAATCATAAAAATTAAATGATTAAAATCAATTAATAATGAACGACTGTGCTCAAACTTCATCATAAAATTAACATGGTTAAATAATAGTTTAAACTTAACCACCTCAAGAAAAAATGTCGAGCATGATCGTTATCGGGAGGATAATTAATATGACAATGATGAAGAATAATTGGCTGCATTGATCAGTTTTTTATAATAGCCTTCTGAAACTGAGCCAATCGACAGGCTCGTTTTACCTCTCAAGTTCTTATTAAAATCTACAGTTTTTTGTATTGATTGCGTTTTTATTACAAGAAAAAACAAGGAGGTATTGACTAAGTGGAAGTGAGTTGACTCTCAGTTTGAGAGAGCTTAGTGGTTCTTATGAATGTCATGATAATTAGTTTTGACCTTGTTGCAGTGTTAATAGAGGCATGAAGATTGAAGAATTCAAATTCATCTATTGGATGGAATATGCACATCGTATGTGGGGAAGGGCATTAGGAATTATGTTTGCTTTGCCATATTCATATTTTCTTCATAAACGGTATATTACCTTGAGATTGGGACTGAGACTCTCTGCTCTGTTTGCCCTGGGTGCTGGGCAGGGTCTCATTGGTTGGTGGATGGTCAAAAGTGGTTTAGAGGTTGGAACATAAATAATATAAATTCCTCTCTTTGTTTGAACTTAAAGCTGACCTGCACTTACTGACTCTAATAACCTTTTCTTTACTTAGGAACCACCATCTGAATATTCTCAGCCAAGGGTAAGCCCTTATCGTCTTGCAGCTCATCTTACATCAGCATTTGCTATTTACTGTGGCCTCGTTTGGACTGCTCTCTCCGTTGTTATGCCTGAACCACCCACTGAATCACTAACATGGGTTCGTGGGGCTGCTAAAGTGAGGAGACTTGCATTGCCTATCAGCGTGCTTGTTGGTTTTACTGCTGTATCTGGTGCATTTGTTGCTGGAAATGATGCTGTATGTTCACTTATTCAGTAGTTTCCCGCCTTCCATTTTTAATTGAAATGATAATTGAGCCTTTGGCAAGGAATGAAAAATAATCACGCTGCTTACATGTGGATTTCCAGGGGCATGCATTTAATACTTTTCCAAAGATGGGTGATAAATGGATACCGGAAGACATTTTTGAAATGAAGCCTCTGATTCGAAATTTCTTTGAGAATACATCAACTGTACAGGTAAGTATCCGAAAGAGTTGAGAAATTTGAGCTGAATGAAGAAGTGTTTGGAAATGCTCTGTGAGGCATCTATGTTTGGATTACGTAGTAGTAGATTTATCCTCATAACATAAATGTGGTTTGGAAGCCAAAGTTTAATAACATGAAATTCTAATATGTGTTTTGTTCTTGACAGCTTGATCACCGTATACTTGCAACTGCAACTCTGGTTTCACTGGGCATTTTATGGTGGTCAACAAGAAAGCTGGACATACATCCTGCAGTACGATCTGTGATTGGAAGCGCTGTTGGCATGGGAGCTCTTCAGGTTATAATTTCAATTTGCAGTTTTATATTGCATGTAATATTTTTCTTATTGTATTGTTGGGCTTCTGCTTTACTGTTGTTGCTAGCTAGCTATCTGCATGTTGATATATTGCCTCCTTTGTCTGGGCTGAATACTCACACCTGTTGCTCTGCCTGCTCTTTTCTGATTCATCTACTAATTGAATACGAAGAGGATAATAAATAGACGAAAGAAATAAGAAGAAAGACATTATGGTGGTTTTTGTTTCTATTAGCAATCTACTATATGATTAGGTATATTATGTAATTGGTTTTGCATGGTTACAGGTCACCTTAGGAATTTCAACGCTTCTTTCATATGTACCTGTTTCACTAGGCACTGCTCATCAGGCTGGAGCCTTAACACTTCTGACATTTATGTTACTGCTTAATCACACGGTTCGAAGGCCATCTTTGTCCGTTCTCAAATCTCTGCCTCAAGTTGTCAAAGCACACTAATTGTTTCTCGGTATTATATTGCATCAAGAAGTTGACAAGTTCTGAGACTATTATCTTTTCCATGCTAAAGTTTGGGATTGAGTTCCTTGTCCAATTTTCCGCTGTTGGAATCTTCTGTCTTTGGTTTCTACATTTGAAGCCTGAAAATTCATGATAATGCAACTGATGTGTTAATAATGCCATCTATTATTTTTGTAATGGTTGCTAAACATTATTATAGAGAATAGTTATGTAAATTGTTTCAACTTAGATACGGCAGAATCATGGTCTACCATCTTCGATAATGGCTTTTTCTTCTCTTAATTATCTCGTTCCAAATTTTTTGTTACACATATCATTGCTCTCAAATCCCGGTCGGTGATAATTTATTTCTTAATCAAAACTCGATTACTACAAGTCTACAACACCGTTTTTCATTTCCTTTCTATATGCCATTTCTGTTCGTGTGTAATGGAAATGGCCCAGTCTCTAATAGGTAGTCAAACATTTTCCGAATGCTGAATGGATGAGCCTTTGTAACTTGCCTCCAAACTAAACCCTACCTAAGCATGCATAATTTTATTTTATTTTTTTAAAAAAATTAATCTATTAATGATGTGTCACAACGTCGGAGTCTTCATCAATGATATTGATACGTGTAGACACAAGGGTCTGCAACCTAAGATCTAAAATTGACACCTTTAAGAACTCAGTAGCATTGTTGGCCGAGTCTCCAAATGACTTATAAAGTGTGACTAAAACTATAGACTGAAACAAAGAAGCAAAATCAGTAACGAACAAGGGCACAAACCAATGGAAGATTACTATCAGAAGGGTCATCTTGGTGGTCAGTCACCCCAAATCTCAGGCGTGACGTTGGTGTCTGCATCAGTGGCAGCTTTAGCCATTGGAAGACCTACGTTAGGGATGATGGGGTTCAGCTTTTTAGCATCCACAAAGCTTCTTTTGGTGTGCTCGCCTCTTTTGTTGCTCTTCAGTCCTTTGCTTCTGCCTGTTGCCTTTCTGTTTCATGGTAACTCTGGCTGTCTTTGCTTTGCTGATGCTATGGCAGTCACTGGTCTTCATCTGCTAGGAGGGACTGCAAGGGAAACAAGAATGAGGTTTGGTGGACTCAGGCCACATTATGAAGGGAAAGAGAGGGGATTATTGGACTACTAATTTTGAAAGTATCGCCTCTAAAGGATTGAACAAATGCATATGGGAAGCACAAGAGATTGTAATCTCCGCTTCCTTTGTTTTTCAGCATGTAATTCTTGTTTATGCAAGGATTTGTTCATATTTCTGTTGTTGGTTGTGCTGTTGAGCTAAAGTTTCAGTCTTTGGTATGATATACATTTCATTTCTAAGCCAATGCAATGTGAGTAATGTTTGATTAATTTAAACACAGATTTTTAATTACCTTTAGAGTTTTAGTTTTATATTTTCTGCCGGTGTAAGAAGTTATAGTGCTAACTAATAAAAATCATGGTAACTATAACTAATTTTAAGATAACTAATATAAAAATAAATAAATTCATAGTTGGATAATTATATAAAAAGTTTTTACTCGGTTAATATATTGACTATTTACTCTAAACTATTAGTAAAAATGTAATTAATAGTCAAGCATGTGTTGAAATATATTTATATATATATATAATTGCTACATTCATTATTATAATTATATATTTATAAAATATATTCGTATTTATTTTTTAATATTTATAGAATGTATAAATATATTAAATTTTTTTTATATATTTAATTGTTAAATAAAGTTGACTTTTAATAGTATTTCCACCTGGAATTTGTACCTGGGTCCGTTGCTTTCGGAACGGGGAAGGGAAAAGAAAAAGTGACAGAGACGTGTTGTTTTTGGCTTACGTTAACGTCTCTTCTTTACTCTTTTATGAATAAAATATTAATACTCTAATTATAGATGCTTCTTTCTCACTTACATCAATACTTCTTCCTTATTAATTATATACAATAAATTAACAACTTTTGTCAAACCCTTTGACAATTTTACTATATAATATAAATTAAATGAAGTTAACCTCACGTATCAATTATATATATATTTTTTTAATATTTTTTTGGGTTGAAAATTTAGATTTTAATCATTGAAAAATTGGTTGCACGAAAATTATATTTCTACAGAAATCAACTTATAGTTATACCTTATTTTTTATCATTTAAAGTTATTTCAAATATCTCTTTCATGTAAACAATGACTGAATTATTTAACTATAAATAAATTTCTTAATATATATTTAGCAATCATGTAGATCTAAATTAGATTTTTGGCGTAAATTAAAACGCTGCTTCCATATTTGAGATCAACGTTAAGTTTGTATTTGGTGACAAAATTAAACGGTTGCAGAAGAAAATCATGTGATGGCGAAGACTAGAAGTTCAGAAACACGAGTTTGGTGGAAGTTGTGTTGATCATTCATATATTCATACCCTTCTTCATTGTCTTTGTTCTTGTTCCCTGAGAAGCTACCAAAACCGATTGATCAACCTTGAAAAGTTGGAAGAATTAATTTAAGATCGAAATGGGTGAAGAAGAAATATTAGAGGATTCACGTTCATCTTTGATTCAACACACTCTAAGGAGAACTGGTAATTAAGTGCATGCATGCTAACTTATCTGCTACTAATACTCCATTTACATATCTGATTTTAATGTTCACGAAAACATCTTCCTTTTTCATCTTCCCCCATTAATCTTCAAACAATCCTTGATAGAAAAGTTTCTTAATTTCTCACAACAATTGCTTAGGAACAGTTTTCTTCAGTCAGTTCCATGCACAAACTTCAGTGATATATTTATTTGACTGATTGGTGTGAGAATGGCAGTTGGTAGTTTCTCTGTCAGTTTAAACCCAATTTTTCATTTCATAGCACTGTTTTTTAATTAGTGTAGTGTTAGTTACGAAATTTAAGTAACCAGTATCAAATAAAAAGTGTATAATTTAAATGCTTTTCATTTGTTTCAATATTCTTCCAATAGTTTAGATACTGTTTGAGAAAAGCTTTATTGCTTTTAAGAATCTTATTCTGATTCAACATGATTGCATCCAATAATCTTATAAAAAAAAGGTTAAAGATGAATCATTATTACATCATTATTACTCAGTTCATAAGATTTAGAACAGTTTTGTTTTGTCTGTTTGCATTCAATCATAGAGAAGAAAGATAAAATTCTAACTGTTCATAATAATGTGAGATTCATGAAGGTAATCTGCAGAGGGCAGTGGCACATATAATAACTGGTGTGATAGGGGCAGGAGTGCTGTCTCTGGCATGGTCAGTGGCACAATTAGGGTGGATTGCTGGTCCTTTGATAATTTTAGTGTTTGCAGGCACTGTCCTTGTTTCTTCAAATCTTCTTTCTGACTGCTACAGATTCCCTCATCCTGAACATGGCAACATTAGATGCCCCTCCTTCATGGATGCTGTTCATTTGTACCTAGGTTACTCAAACACTCTTTCATTGCTTTACTTCATATTTATTCATCTTTCTCTTGTTTACTGCCTCAAATATTCATCTGATACATTGTTAACTTAATACCAAATCCATGTTGAACAAATGTTATGATAAATTAGGAGAGATGAAGCAAAAGGTGTGTGGAGTGCTGGTATATGCAAGCTTATATGGTACAACCACCGCATATGTCATTACTTCAGCTACCAGCAGCAGGTAAATACTTTAATCTTTATTATTCTCCAGATAAATATGTTTCATAACATATTTTTCAACACTAATTATATCATGTTTTTTCTTAATTTAGAGAGAAAGAAAACTTTAACTCAAATTATCATTTGAGACTTTTAAGAAGGAAAAAATAAAATAAAAATGATCTTGACTATCTGCCATTTTTATTTAATAGAGCTTAGAATATGTCAAAATTTGCTTTGACGAACTTGGATATATTATGTCACAAACTTGGATATATGAAAAAAGATGAATATCTAGATTGAATGAAAATTAGTCCCACAGAAATGTATACATAGAAAATCACCACATAATTTTCTATGATTCAACACAAAAACTATTATCATTCGTAATGAGTTTTCATTGGGGATGTCTAAATTTTGTAAGAATAATGTGAGTTTGACTTTGAATTTTCTTTTTAAAAGATGCTTGTAAAATTAAAAAAATTGAAACTATAATATATAAAAAGTATTCTGTAAAATGCTATATAATGTAAAAAAAAATACTATATTATAAAAAAATGCCTGTAAATTTTAGTTGCCTATTATTAATTTATCATATATATATATATATATATATATATATATATTTTAAATGAAGATTATAAAATTGGCTTTGATTATGATAAGCTTGAAGTGAAATGATTTATATTTAAATTGTTTTACTCTAAAAGAAAAAAAGCACTAAAATTTACTATAAAAAATTATTCAAAAAAAAACATCAAAATTGATTTATCTCAAAGTCAATGAATTTATAATCAATTCTTCAAAACGAGCACAAAGATATGAATATTTCCTTATTTAAATCAATTGATATTTCAACGTAATTTAAATAACTCAAAAATAAAAATATTAGAAAATAATTTGTTATGCCAAGTTACCGTTAATGGGCCGGGTTAGCTATCAACAGGTAGTACAGTAATTGATCGGCCTGGCCCAAAAAGAATTAAGTTTGCAACTATATTGATTGAGCCTTATTGGATCTATGAAAATAAAGAGATACCTTTACATTTTTCTTCTTTATCTATCGAATGACACAACCATATCAAAAACTTTTTGTGCAAATCTACATTAAAATGCAACACCATGATTATTTGTTTATGTTATTTAAGGTTCTGTTTGCCATCTTTGGTGAAGGTTCCTTGGAAGTTGGAATCCTAAGTAGTGTTAATGATACTCTTGTTTTTTAGTCTCCATTCTCTAATCTATAAAATGAATCAACTTGGGAATGGGAACTTCAGCAGAAAGCCCCATAACAATTAAAGTAGCAAAAGACAAAACTCAAGCGAATAAAAATGATGCTTTCAGTCAAATGATTCTGCATTTCAAATTTTCTGAGTTCCTTGAGATTGAAGTGGAGGAAGAAGCTAAAGAAAGTAGTGGACCTTAGAGCTGAACCATTTTACTATTACGTTCCTTTTACGCCACTTTATAGTCCTACATATTCTCCAATGAAATCCAATATTTTCTATACAGTATTTGAGTGGAAGAAGCTAGAGGCTGTAGGTATGATAAGGAAGGGTTGAAAATAGCTGCATAAGATAAAATCTTGTGATCTTCTAGGTTTGGCGTGCTTTCATTTTCAACTGCAAAAGCACATTCATTTCATATATTTATTCACTTGGATTGTTGAAGACAAGACTAACATTTGAAAACACAATCTGACATTGATGCACAAATAATAGAGTCCTTCTCGTACGGGAGAGGTATAATGAAAACCAGAAATCAACCATCCCTCTCTCTGTCAGAAGAAGTGTTTGATGGTTATTAGATATGTAATCAAGTGTTAATCATACTTTTTTTATATATAAATTGAAATTTTTGAATAGGTATCATATAAAGATTGATTGAAATAGTAGACATGTGATGATATCTATCTAGTTTGGTAGGGTATAAACCATCAAATGTTGAGATGTAATGTAGAGTGGTGTTTTGACTAGGTTGAATAAGAAGGTAGTTGGTGAAGTGGTTGAGTTTTCATTGAATAATTATTCAAATTATACATAAAATTCATATAAGTTTTGTATGGTTTAGTTTTAATTTAATATATAATTTGAATCAGTTAATATTTTGTGAATTAGTTTTGGATATTGTATTTATTATTATAAAATTTTAAATATTTTTTTATGAATTTTTAATTAGTTTTTTCAATGAAATTGGTTTTCTGGATGTTAAAGATTTTGAATCTTCCCACATTAGCCCCACTATTTCAGTCACGTACCTCTCTGGTCCTCTGATAGATACTGTTTACTGAACCATCTGCACTATTTGAGCGAAGAGAGAAGATACTCCTCGAAAAAACGACAACTCCACTATTTGAAACTTATGATGACCACGTAGTCTTTTATCCTCATACACCATACACTTTCTTAGCTTAAATGTCAAAGAATCTCCTTCATCTTCGGTTCCTGTTCTGGTCTGTATTTTTGTATATTCAAATCTAGTGTATAGTTTTCCTGATTTTATGATGTGTCTTCTAGCTAGTAATGTCTGTTTTACACTCCTTGGTTATAAAGCTTCCAAAACTTTTAAGGATACTATTTTCAAACTTCTTTCATGCATTTAGTTAGTCTGTTAACTTTAGGAGAGTTGTCCTAGACATCAAAGAGGCCTTCATCAAATTTGAAACTTTATATAAAATAATATCTCCCTTTATAATTTCACAGACATGTTACATGGAGACCAAAATCATTTTGTATCAAAGAAACATAATTTAGAATTCAGGTAGATACCATATAGTTCGTTTGATTGTAGTTAGTTGTAGACTTGATTAAGTTACAGTCATGGACAACAACTGAGTTGGATCCTTGGATAAAAATGGCTGTTCAAAACTCTCTCCAAATAACTAGAAGTGGTACTGGCAGTTATGATGATGATGGGCGTGCCAAGAGGACTGGTAAAAATATCTAGGGCCATAACATAACCGTAAGCATTTCATATTATTGTATATGAGTTTTGGCTCCTGAATTTTAGTCCTTCCATCAATTCTACCAGGAACTGTATGGAGTGCTGTGGCTCATATCATCACAGCCATTATAGGTGCCGGTGTTCTGTCTCTTGCATGGAGTACTTCCCAATTAGGATGGATTGCAGGACCAGCTTTCTTGCTTTTCTGTGCAATTGTCACATGTATTTCTTCATCCCTCCTTTCCGATTGTTACAGAACTCTGGATCCTGTAACTGGGAAAAGAAACTACACTTACATGGATGCTGTTAGACTCTATCTTGGTAGTTTCTTGTACTTGTACAAACACTCTAAAACTCAGAACATGGTTCCAGTGAACTGCCATCATAATTATGCAAACTAATCATGTTTACTGTTAGTTTAGGCAATAAAAGGACATGGTTGGCTGGTTTCCTTCAATATTTGAGCTTGTATGGGGTTAGTACTGCTTATGTAATTACCACGGCAACCTGTTTGAGGTACTATTCCAATTAAACCCCGACTAAAGTGAAAAGATCATTATTTATATGCGAGTATGAATTTGTGTTGTAGCTCGTTGCTTATATCATCTGCTGTTTTTCTATTATTTCATGTAATATTGGAGATACTAGTCTACCTTAATGATAATTGTGTTCATGTCCTTATGTTCTTGGTTTATGTACAAATACAGAGCGATACTGAAATCAAATTGTTATCACAAGGAAGGGCATCAGGCTCCTTGTCAACATGGGGATACAGTGTACATGATGCTGTTTGGACTAGTTCAGATCATTATGTCATTCATACCAGATCTCCACAACATGGCATGGGTTTCAATTGTTGCGGCCATAATGTCCTTTACATATTCATCTATTGGACTTGGACTTGGCATCACTACAGTAATAGGTAACTTTCATTTTCAGAAGAATTTAAGCTTTTGTTTACCTGTAAATTCAAGTCTTCTGATTATTGAAGCAACAAAATGAAGGGAAAAAACCATGTATTTTGTACTAAAACCCATATCTAGCTGTTAAAAACATATTAAACTCCAAAATATATGGAATGTTAGACTTAGGTACGAAGAAGAAAACTATATTATGATATTTCCTAGAATCTAAAGAGTTGAAAGAGAACAAAGAATCATGAAACAAACTATGTTATGGCCGCATTGGCAGAAAATGGAAGAATTATGGGGAGTCTAACAGGAGTACCGGCTGCAAATATTGCTGACAAGTTATGGTTAGTCTTCCAAGCAATTGGGGATATTGCCTTCGCCTATCCCTACTCAGTCATCCTACTTGAGATACAGGTACAGTTTCATATGAATTTTATTTGAATGCACTAACAGTATAAACTAAGAGATTTTGTTTTCTTATTCACTCGTAGATTGTCGTTTAAGGTAACATTGCTGAAATTTGTAATAAGTTAATAACTATCTTAAAAGTTATATCTAACATGATCTTTTATTAATTGATTGTGTATATGGTTTTTCTTTACACTCACAGCGTATTGAAATTAAACTCTAAAACAAGACAGAATTTACAGTTGAAGCAAAGTGTTGAATTTATTTATTTTGACTGAAGGACACTCTAGAGTCTCCTCCGCCAGAAAACAAGACCATGAAAAAGGCCTCCATGATTGCTATCCTCGTTACAACATTCTTCTACCTCTGTTGTGGATGTTTTGGATATGCAGCTTTTGGAAATCTGACACCAGGGAACCTCTTGACAGGGTTTGGGTTTTATGAACCTTACTGGCTCATTGACTTTGCTAATGCTTGCATTGTTCTGCACTTGGTTGGAGGATATCAGGTACTATACATTTTATACTTAAGACTGAAACTTCTTTCTAATCAATTGAACTACTGTTTCTTTTCTTAATCCATTCCTTACCTTATGATTTATCAATCGGATCTTTAAGGTACCAATTGTTTCAATAATCATCCGTAAAAAATAAAATAATAAAGTTTAAGGTATATGAATTATGGTCCATGTGCAACTGTTTCTGAATTCTTTTCATGTTAGCTTACAAATCATAGTTGTGATTCTTGTATATGATCTTTTGATCAGATTTACAGTCAGCCGATATATGGTGCTGTTGACAGATGGTTTTCAAAAAAATACCCCAACAGTGGCTTTGTGAATAATTTCTACCAATTGAAACTGCCTCGGTTGCCAGCTTTTCAGCTAAACTTGTTCAGGATATGTTTTAGAACAGCCTATGTGGTTTCAACGACTGGACTTGCGATCCTATTTCCTTACTTCAATCAAGTTCTAGGAGTGTTAGGAGCCTTAAGCTTTTGGCCATTGGCTATATATTTCCCGGTAGAGATGTACTTTGTGCAGAGGAAAATTGAAGCTTGGTCTACAAAATGGATTGTCTTTAGAACCTTCAGCTTTATTTGCTTTCTTGTGTCACTACTGGGTCTCATTGGATCACTTGAAGGAATCATAAGCGAGAAACTAAGCTAATGAAGGGTGCTTCATTTGTTTGTGTTTATTCTCTTGTTGCCTTGTCTTTCATGTATTTCAGTTAAGTTTCACGTTAATTCTGTTGTTTGTGAAGGTGGTATTGGATATTGAACAGTTCTGTTTGTTTGGCCAAGAAAGTGTAATGCTACATTGTCCATATGGATATTGAGCCCAAAATTTGTCTCTACTCCCTCTTTTTTTTTATAAATGTTGCTTAAACTTTTCTTTAAGAAATATAATAATTTTTTTTACTTTAATATAATATTTATAATATTTTTTATTTTTCTTTTTTATTTCTATATTATAATAAATATATATAAATTTAAAATTAGATAAATAATAAAGATATAAATGAAAAATAACTATTAGTATTTTCTTAAAATTTGAAAATGACAGATAAAATATTTTTTTTAAAAAATACGATAATTAAAAATAATAAAAAATAATATTAAGTTTCGAATCCCGCTTTTCTTTTAGGTAAAAGCAACTAATACAGTAATCAATAAAGAACACTCGAAGCTTTTCCAAAATACAAGAAAAAATACAACCCTCATCAATGGAGAGTTCTAAAACAATATATATTTTTGACGAATTATTAGATGGTATAAAATCAATTGGTCATCTTTACCAATTGCTTTATAACCAAAACTGAAGCTGAGAATTAGAATAGGATGCAAAGTGAGCATGACTAAGATATAACCAGGGAAGCCACGAGTTCCAACAGCACAATCAAATATTAAAATAACTTGTTCAAGCCACAACGCTAGTAGAGATAGTAAATTAGTAAATTGACAAATATTTTCCCTGTCAGCATGGTCAGTTTAAGGAAAAACTTGAGCATAACTAGAAAAACATCTCATGGGCAAGTTTATTGCTGCTGTGACCCTGATGTTGATGTTGATGTTCCAGTTTCAGCCGGGGCATGTGCAGCCGGTCCAGACCCTGTCTGTGAAGACCCCGGCTGCGTAGAATGCTGATAAGGATGATTTGCAGCTGGTGGCTGGGATGGAGTCACAGCAGAATTGTATGGAGGTGGGTACTGCTGATAAGGGGGCACTGGCGGCATATAACCATATGGAGGATAATAATGATGATGATATTGGCCAGGTGGAGGAGGCATCATTGGATGGGCATAGTGCTGCAGTTGCTGCTTCTCCAAACTGGACTTGTTCTCCACTGACCCAGAAGGCCCACCAGGAGGACCATCTTGAGATGAAATAACAGCACCCATTCTTTGAGGATCCATTGATGGGTAGTAGCTTCTTTCCTGCTGCAGAGGTGGTGGATTGTTATAGAAAAGTGTTCCTTGTGTTTGGTCCTGGTTCTGCTGCTGTGATATAACTGCCCGAGGCAACAACCCACTATGAGCCACAGATGCCTGCTGCCTTGCTTGATCAGAGCCATCTGACTCAGGTTTTGATGTCTGAGGCCTGCCCCACATCAGCTTTAGCCGTAGGCCCTTAATAACCAGTTTGTTGGACAGTTCTTCTGCTGCCTTTTCTGCACCTTCTCGGGTAGTATATGTTACAAAAGCACAAGCCCGTTGGAGAACCATTTTTATGGATTCAATTTCCCCATGGGCATAGAAGTGATCCCGCAAATCCTGCTCAGTGACCCTAGCATCAAGTCCACCAACATAGAGAGTTTTAATGCTCTCATCCTCAGGAGCCTCCAGAGTGGCCATCTCCCCTGCCTTGCCCAGTAGCTTCAAGGCCACAGGATCATTCACCCTGAATATTTTAAAGCATGAACAGAAAATTAGTGGAGTCAAAAGCATGAGGCAAATTTAAAACATCACCAACTACTGCAACTAGAAATTTCATCAGTATCTGTAGTCACTAGAAAGTAATGCAGATAAAACTAATAAGTAGGGCATAGGTTAATATGAGATTGAAAACGAGATCCATGATGCACTAAAAATATAGAAGCAAAAGTTATCCTCAGAATATGTTTGATGGCTATTGAGAGTCTGCTACATCATTTTTGGCCATGATTGAAAATTAAAGGTGGCATACTAAAAAGGAATCATCCTTCCTCCATATTAGAAAAACCTCTTACTACACATTGAGAAGAAGCAAAGTACAAAGAATATGTTCTTAAAAGAAGAATTAAAGGCTAAGGACCACACACACAAGATAAGTCGTTCAACTTCACATACAGAAGGAGACAAAGAAAGCCCAAAATGCAAACAAATGGAAGTTAGTAATTAGTAATTAATAAAATTTCCCCACTTTGGATCCCCAGATGTTAAGTCAAATAGTGATTTTGACATGTATACCAGACCCCACTTGATGGATTAAGGTTTAATTATTATTGCTTAAACACAGCTTCCTACAACCACAACTATCACACGACTTTGCGGGAGAAAAACCCTGCAAGCTTATTATTATCTTAGCAATGCGACAGGTCATCACACAGGACAACCACAAAAGAACTAAGGGAGTGCCTAATAAATCAACAATTATATCCATCACGGAGATGAAAATCGCTTGAGTTGTTTCCCAGTTCCAATGGCAAAACATAAAAAAAAAAAAAAAAAATACTAAATTGGAATTGAAAGAGCAACTGAATGAGACATCAAGTATTTAAAAGTCATAAGCAAATAAGGAAGTCATTTTTAACCATACATACCCATAATAACGATCTTTAATATTTTGTTGAGACAATTCCCCAGTTTCTGGCATCTCATGTCTATAAGGGCACTCAGCTCCTCTGGTACATTCACCCCTTATGTAGAAACTGCAAATATGTGCCCGGTTTCTTTTGTAATAAGGTGTTGTTCTTTGAAGCTTCAGGATAGTATCATTAGGACGTGCTTTACCGTAAGAGGATTCATAATCTATACCAGCTCTAGCCTGCAGAATGCTTTTATTCTTAGTAAAAATATTACAATGACGTAATGACCAAAGAGAAAAGAGTTAAAATAGTATAATCCTAAAAGAAATGGATAAAGAAAATTTGACATTTTAATAGGGGTGTTATCAAATGACAATGTGAAAATCAGAGTTCCATGGTTGTGATTCTGCATGTAATAAAAATGTAACACCAAAATATTTTACAAAAATTAGCCACAAAAATAACAATTCACTCACAACTACATACAGATTGAATTTAAACCTATTACTACTTTTCCAATCATTAATTACATTCAACTATCATAAACTATGATACAACTTAGCATAAGGAAAACATACCTTGCGGTCATGCTCTTCAGCAAAATACTCCCTATTAACATCACTCTTTGGAATAGCATCATTGGAGTCAATACTAAGAGCAGTGTCTCGGACTTGAACCGGTAGTCCATATTCAAGGTCTAGAAGGCACACTTGACAGACATTTTTCAATTTACTACATGTCTGACATATTTCAGTTTTCTTATATCTCGCATCTCTACCAGGTCTCCATCTAAACACAGTGAATGGCCGTGTACAAATCTTGCACTCCTTGTCATACTCTGCTCTTGTCTGCACCCAAAAATAAACATAATTAGAAGCAATTAAAAAACAATTGGATTCCCACAATGTCATATTTAATGAAACATGCTGAAATCCGAAAATTATTAGCTATGAACATTCACAGTTTTCATAGTACACCAGTAAATCACCAGTAGCATATAACAATGGTTTTAAATCTCAACGTTAACTACTATGTGATCAACAAACCTATTGCTTCATACTTCAAAGATAAAAAATTGAAATAATTACTTAGTTTCAAATTACCAAACATGGCAATAACCACAAGAAAACTAGCTCAGTTTTATTTCATATAGTCTTGAATTCTACTGAATTTGAAAGTAGAAAATAAAAGATAAAATTGCTCTTTCATTCGAAACGCCCTAGAAGAATTAAGCTAAAATGCTTTGGGATTCCAAATTCACACAGTTGAAAACAAAACTACTGCAAGGCACAAAGTATAACAAATTCACTCATCAATTCTAATTGTCTGGTCACATCACATGGCAAGAATACGTCAAAATCTGACTCAGTTCAGTAGTTCCTTCAAACTTTAATTCCTCTCCGAACAAACCCACAACAATTAGTCGGTGGGACAGGAGGAAGTCTTACTGTTCGTAATCGGTGCTAGTGAAAGAAAATGTTGACATAGTTAAAGAAAAAGAAAGAAAGTGTAGAAAGGAAGTAAGGGAGTGAGCTGCTGCTATAGCCAGAATCGCTTGTTCCAGAATAGGTCATTATTATTGTAACTACTACATTCCAATATCCCATTGAATCTCGCAAAAACAAAGCAAAATCAATCATAGAAAAAGAAAACGATCGAAGAAGATTTGAAACGGACCATTCGAACATAGGGGCTGTCGCCGAGGCAGGATTCGCATATGATGGGGAAATCGGAACGTTCCCAACCGTCGGCTTCGTGGTCTCTGAGCAACCTATGCGCCATGGTTAGGGCTTGGTGGTTGCACCAAAATCGAAGCTGAAGAAAAAAAGGAGAAGAAGACAAAAGAAAGAGAGGTTATGGTTCTGTATTTAGCATGAAAGAATGCCTGGTGTTAGATACATTACCATACAGGTGAATGAATATAGCGATAGAGCATTTATTTAATCAGAAAACAAAAAGGCCCCAATAGAAGATGGAAATTGGAAATCTAACATTGAATAAATTGATTGTTATGAACTTGAAATTCGATGCCAAATTGGGAGAATTGGTGAACCTATTAGCGGTGAGGTTGGGCAAGGGAACGGAAAGAACACGGCAATGAAAGGCGCAGGGAACGGCGATCGGTGGCGGTAACAGGTAGAGAAGACGACAGTTAAAGGAGACGAAGAAATATTAGGTTTGAGAGAATCTGATCTATTTTGTATAAATGATAATGAAAATAATAATGATATTAATATAATAATAATAATAATAATAATGATAATAATAAATAATAAAATTATAATAATGAAATTGATAATAATATGTTGAAAGTTATAATATTATTGTGATAATACTAATTATAGTCTAAACAAGTAGTTATAATAATAATAATAATGATGATGATGATGGATAGATATTATGATAAATAGTAACAGAAAATTTATTTAAGAAAAATGATTTATAAAAGAAAAAATAGTCTATGTTATGACATTAATTAATTGTATTGGTCAGAATTATATTTTTATTTTACAAAAAAACAATTATGATATTTGTATTAAAAAATATTGAATTTATTATGTTTAATATAGTTATTATTTTGTACTTTTAATCCTTTTTATATTTAATAGACTTATTTTGATTTTTTTTAATTTATTTAAATTTAAATTAATAAACAATATTTTTGAACTTTAAAATATAAAATTATTTTATTTTTTCTATTAATTTTTTCTGTAAAATGTTTTTCTAAATAGATAAAGACAATTTTAACATAAAAAAATCACTCATTAACTCTCATCATTTCAATTAAATCAATTATATATATTTACAAATTTCTATTTGTTTCTCAAATAATTCGTTAAATATATATTTTTCATCCATCACTGTGTTCCCATTTACTACCTCCATTATCATATGGACCTACCAGAATCTTTTGTTAATCTTAACATAAATCAGGTTATAGTAAATTATTTGTTTTTTTCTTTTAGACAAACTTGAATTTACTGTATACTGTTTATTGAAGGTGTGTTTTTATTCAAACTTGTGCTGGAAAAGTTTACCCTAATCTAGCAACGATCTAGAATTCGGCACAGTCCTGTGTTGGTGGGGAACATGGTTCGTTGTTTTTGATGAAAAGACGAGGCAAAATCCTGAAACAACCAACACAACACGTATACGACTCTCAATATATGGGGTCCATCTTCTTTCCAAAACAAATCACATGAAAAATAAAAATCCAATTTTTATTTGGCTGACAAGTAAGTATCATCTGCCTTGGTCTGCACTTGTCATCTACGGTTTTTATTTCTCAATCCTTCCTTTCCACATGGCCTTTTGACTGTTTTGCACATCCCATTCAACACATCAAGAGAAAAATCCAATCTTTTTTCCCTCTCACTGCTTTCCAGTTAAGTTTCCATCCCAGGAATGGACAAGATGGAGAATGAGGCACATAACATCTCTTCTGATACAGAAATTAGTGTGAATGAGAAGATGGGTGAAGCACTTGAGTCAAGTGACAACATCCCACTATTGCTCACCGAATCTAGCTCTCTCAAAAGGACAGGTTTGTGTTGCTTTGTGTGTCAGATTAAACTTTTACTACAAAAGTGAATAGTCATTTATATATTCATCGTATTATTACCAACTAACATGTTGGTGTTTTTTGTGAATGTGATGAATTGGATTGAATTGAACTGAAATTTTTGAATAAAAGGGACGGTGTGGACAGCAGTGGCACACATAGTGACTGGGGTGATAGGATCGGGAGTGCTATCTCTGCCATGGAGCACTGCTCAGCTTGGTTGGCTTGCAGGCCCACTCTCAGTCATTCTTATTGCTTCCATCACTCTCTTCTCTTCTTTTCTTCTTTGCAACACTTATCGCCATCCCCATCCTGAACTAGGTCCAAACAGGAGTTCTTCCTACCTTGATGTTGTCCACTTGCATTTAGGTACGCACAATTCCCTTTCTACTTTCTTCTATAACATAACATGTGGTACTACCAAGTGGTTGATCTGAGTGAGGATGAGGTCGGTTCATTTAATCACATGGTCAGGAATTAGAATCCTGACTCTTGTGTAATGGGAAAAAAAAAACAAATCTTGTTGATAGGGGGCAACTTACCTTTGAGTGATGACAGCTTGGGTCATTTAAGCATGTGGTCGGGATGGAAAAAATATAGTTGAGAGGAGACAACTCACTTTTGAGTGTTTTCAGATCGCCAAAAAGAAATTAGTCTCGATGAATGGCCAAGGATATTCCTTACAATCATGCATTACCTTTGTGTATGGAAAAAAAATCTGGTTGAGAAGCGGCAACTTATCTTGGAATAGTGATGAGCTCGAATGTTGTCTTTGCGTGAACAATGTTTTCTATAGATTTGATTAGAGAGAAATTCAATGTTGAATTCCATATTGGAGTGTTGAGATTATAGGGATTTAGGCAGGAAAGGAAGGAGAGACTAGAATCTAAATATTCGGAAATTGATATTGATTTGATGGGATATGATTTATACTAATAGAAGACTCCTGGTATTAATTAAATAAGGAAACAAGCCAAATCTGGTTCATTTACCTTTGAGTGGTGATGAGCTCGGTTCATCTAAGCTTGTGTGGTTAGGAGTTCGAATCCTAACGTTTGTGTTATGAAAAAAATCTAGTTGAGAGGGGACAACTCACTTTTTAAGTGTTTCCAAATCTCCCAAAAGAAATTAGTCTCGATGAACAACCAAGGATATTCCTTACAATCATGCATTACAACAAAAAAATAACATCTTGGTACCACATTGTTATAGACAAGAATGCTATTTATATGATAAGATCGTCTTTTGGTGGTTACAGGAATAAGTAATGGACGGGTCAGTGGCCTTCTTGTGAATATAAGTTTGTATGGTTTTGCAATTGCCTTCGTCATTACAACAGCTATCAGCTTAAGGTGTGTTGATGACTTATCATACTGGTTCCTCTCCTGTTATGACATTTTCTTTTATTTGCTATTCTTTCCCTCTGTTTATCTGTGGATGCTACCTGTTGCAAAACAAGATTTTTTTTTCACTGATTCTCCACTAAGGAAACACGAGACTGTCCCAAGTAATATCACCGTGTGATTGCCAATGTTAATTTGGTCTGCTGTTTGTATTTGTTGATGCAGAACAATCCAAAATTCGTTTTGTTACCACAACAAAGGGAGTGAAGCAACCTGTGAATCCGTAGATGCATATTATATGCTGCTTTTTGGGGCTCTCCAAATAGTTCTCTCACAGATACCCAACTTCCATAAGATCGAATGGTTGTCGGTTGTTGCTGCAATTATGTCCTTTACGTATTCTTTCATAGGAATGGGGCTGTCCATTGCTCAAATCATAGGTATGATGGGAGCCTTTGCTTAGGCCCACCATGACTGGCTTCTGCATGGACGTTTGCTTGAAAATATTTGTTGGACTAAGTATTAGATTTGATCAGATAAATGTGTATAATTTTATGACAAAAATTTGCTCAGAAAAAGGACATGCTGAGGGTAGCATTGGAGGAATCAGTACCTCCAGTGGAACTGAAAAGTTATGGCTGGTTTCTCAAGCTCTTGGTGACATATCATTCTCATTTCCATTCTCAACAATTCTTATGGAAATACAGGTACATACCCTACAAACTCACATAAGAGACTTTTACTTTACCTGTAAAGGCTGATATAATTTACTGCAATCCTTGAAGGATACTTTGAAATCACCTCCACCAGAAAACCAAACCATGAAAAAGGCCTCAGTAATTGCTGTCACTGTCACAACATTTATGTACCTCAGCTGTGGAGGTGCTGGATATGCTGCCTTTGGTGATAATACACCAGGAAACCTTTTAACAGGGTTTGAATCCTCTAAGTCTTTCTGGCTTGTGAACTTTGCTAACGCTTGTATAGTGGTTCACCTAGTTGGTTCATATCAGGTACATGTAAACATAGACATACCATGTCAATTCTTTTTTGGTGCCCCTTTTAATATTTCTTCAAGCGATAGCTTTTTATGAAATCATCATATGTGTAAACATTTTGCCAGTTTTGATATTTTTAATATCTCTGCTGTCTACTCGTATCTTCTTTGATAGAATGCATGTGCATTTAATTGTCATCTACTTTGCTTTTGGTGCAGGTGTATTGCCAGCCACTTTTTGCCACTGTTGAGAATTGGTTCCGTTTTAATTTCCCGGATAGTGAATTTGTGAATCACACATACATCTTGAAACTCCCGTTGCTACCAGCATTTGAACTTAATTTTCTCAGCCTGTCTTTCAGAACTGCTTATGTTGCATCAACAACTGTGATTGCAATGGTCTTTCCCTACTTCAACCAGATTTTGGGGGTTCTGGGTAGCATAATTTTTTGGCCATTGACCATATATTTTCCGGTGGAAATATATTTGAATCAATCCAGTACTGTAGCGTGGACGACTAAGTGGGTCCTGCTTCGGACTTTCAGCATTTTTGGCTTTGTTTTTGGATTGTTCACTCTCACTGGATGTATTAAAGGAATAGTAACTGAAAAAATTGGCTGAGAAGCTTTGAGACCTCTCTAGGTATTGGGGCTAAGAAAGTAGTTTCTTTTCTATTCTTCTACTTTGAAGGCCCAAAAATGACCCTGATCATCTGCAATGAATTTTCCAATCATTCACACAATTAGTAACTTGGAACCATCACATGAAGTTTGGAAAACTTATATTTTTGTCTCGGTAAATTAGACTTGAAACATGTACGTGAGATCTGAATTGTCCTATCTTTGTTCAACAACAATGCATTGTGTAAAATGCAAAGAATAGAGAGGACTGCACTGAATCGGGTTGGACATTAAAATGCAAATTCTCTCATTTTCAATACGACTAGTCTGTAATTGGTCACCTTTTGATATAGAAAAAAAAAATGCTAGGAACATTGATGAATGCAAACGTTGCAGTTCAACAGTTCCAAGGATGTACCTAGCTGTATGGTGTGATTCTGTTGCAAAAGCTTTAATGTCAAATGTGAAGCTGTTTCTTGGCATGATTCTCCGAGAAACTAGTAAATTTCATTTTAAGATGTTTAGATAGCTCTTGAGATTTAAATTGTTGCCATGAAAGCAGAGTGTTGGACTCGCCAGGTTTTAATATAGAACCACACACCCTCACTCAAAGTCCAAACATGACATAACTCACGTTTATAGTCCTGCAGAAGGTATCGTCCACTGAAATCAACTACTTCTTCCAAAAATTTATCCTTTTGTCGCGAAAATTTATTATTAAAGTGCGAACAGTGGTGTTTTGATTACCCAATAGTTATTACAAGTTTTGTTAACGTAAGATTGAACTTTTTGTTGAACCAATGACCTCATCACGCATGAAAAAACCGTAAAATGACAAAATCCTAATCGGATGAGAACACAATCGTGCACTTAATTTCATATGATGTCTCATGCTTAACAATAATAACCAAACCGGTGATACATGAAATAAAGCCGCCAGAAAAAGAGTCATTCATCAAGTCTTCTAATCCGTTGGCTTGACTTTGCCAACTACTAACTTTGTACAAAATGAGAAAACAAAAAAGAGAATATAATGAAGGACTGGTTGACTTCAACAAGACAATTATCATGGCCCAATCAATCATTCTTCTCCCCACATCATGAACAGCAGAAACACAGCCAAGAATGATTTGCCGCTTAGCAGGCAAATTGCCAATGTTTACTGACCGGTAACCCGCTACTTCCTTCAATCATACAACAACCTCACCATCAACTCCATGCAGTGGTTTACTGAATAGCAAGACGCCTCTGTGAAGTGTGCTCAGAGGAGATGCTTCCCCTTTGTTGACCTGAACAGTCCCCTTCCTCCGCTCTCTCACCCGAGTGCAAACAAAAGGTAGATGATGACTGCAAAACATTTGCATAGTTGTGTTTTTCAATTCTCTCATGCACTTGAGATCCTCTTGGGTCTTGTTTCACACTGGGAGAGTTCCAGGTCTCAGCAGTATTAGAGGGCAATGGGACTGAACCTGCACCCATATCCTTTTCCTTGTTCACATTGTTTGAAGCCTCGACTTCGGTTTTCTTTGCAAAACGCCCTCCGTTACCTCGTGCTCTTCTCATAGCATGCTGATGCCGAGATTCATGAAGATATGGCTGTGAAGAAAAAGAGGTTAGCATACCCAAAGGGTGATCCCAGATTTACATGAACAAAGTATTAAGCATTAGTACTATAATACACAGGTTAAAATTCCTTCATGTCAACAGTTATAGCTCAGCATCGAGTAAATTAGTTGTAGAGTAATGTCAAACAAAATACGGAAACAGATATTTGAAACTGAAATATGTTGAGACATGACTTTCCAAAATAGATAAGACAAAAATTTACTTCAGAACTATAGAGTAAGAAACAAGCATACGGAAGCATTAGCTGGTGCGCATTTGTACCTTTCTGACTTTTATTAATTTCTTTTCAAGCTCTGCTTTAGCACGAGCCTGTCTTCGTCTCAGAATTCCTTGGTATTGTTTGGCATTCACATAAACAGGCTCTTGAGCCATCTCCAGGGGCAAAGCCATTCTGGCATGAGGTATTCCTATAAAAGGAGCATATCCCTAATAGTGAAAATATAATAGGGTTATTTATCATCGCAATGATATCCTTCCAGTATCACCATTGTTTGAAACAGAACACAGACCAAATAGCGATAAACAAATTTATCATATAGCAAGAATCTATCCTTCGTGGATTATGCACAAACCACATTCTAACCAGGCTGATTTATTAGACATGCAAAACAGTGACTTTGACAAAACTACAGGTGGAAAGCTTTTATGATGTAAGAACACTGGCTAGTATCACATCCAACTGTTAATACACATATAATAAGGATTAGTAGCACATGCCTGAAGTAAGCATTTGAAGCATACCAGGATTCATCACAAAAGCATGCAAGATGGAACTATAATCTTTCCAACAATAGAATTTTCATCATAGACAAGTCAGAACGCAAAAATTAATGTAAACATAGTCATAAAGTTATGATCTTTGCCTCTTCTTTTTGTGGTAAAAAATAATAACATGAGGGCAAGCCTTACAAATGAATGACCAATAAGTTCCAGTTGTGGAGCCTGTGTAAGGCTCTCATCACGCCTAGAAGGTGCAGATGATGAAGAATGCAGCATTGCATGGTGGTCTTGTCCGTAATTTCCTGCCAAGAAAAGAATATAGTATTCCAGTCCTGTAAGCTAGTAACACTTGAAAATAAAGAAAAAATAAAATGAACATAATTTGAGGCATTATATATAAGAAAATGTTTCGTTTCCTGATTTCAATGTTTTTATTTTTCTTTACAACATATTCTAAAGCACCTGATAGATTAGGAGGTGTGGGTTGCGATTCTTTGCTGGCATCATCTTCTTCCTCATTCAACCCATTATTGGACAAAGATTGACCTTCACTGGATTCTGAATCACCATTAGGGCGTTCAAGTGAAGATGAATTTGATGCATTCACCCCTGACATAGCTTTCGGAACAGAATTGTACTGAATACCTCGCCACCAAGGTTCAGAATAAACATTGTTAGGCGCAAAGGAACGTGGATTAGACCTCAGCTGATTAGCAGTTTCAGATTTGGATTGCATATTTCCAGATCCCTACAAAAGTATATTGAATGTACAAATTTTATTCCTTATGCTAAAACAAAGGCAAGATAAATAGTAGTTAAAGACTGCGATTAGTAAGAGACCCTCTAGTATCACTAAAAGAATGGATATTAAGGTATTTCTGAAACAGATTCACGCGATTAAATGAAAACTATAGCCATAATTGTCTCAGAAACATTGAAGTGCAAACCTTATGGAGCTAAAAATCGATCACGTGATTAAATTGATCAAATTATATGAAATACAATTGAGTTCACAAGAAACATGCTAACAAGTGAAATAAGTCAAATAACTGTGTCGATTAAACCTGTGATGAAACTCGGGTAGGTTGGTAGTTTGGAACAGAACTCCAATCAAGACCAATAATTTCCTTTTTAGTTCAAACTGTAGACCAATAATTTATGGTTTATTTATGGCTTCCCCAAGCTGATTTATATTCTTTTAAAATGGATCATTAATCAGAAGTGCAGCAAAGGTGGGAAGCAAAAGTATTAACTTGACTGATATTACTCAAAAGATTTGGAAAACAGTATCTTTCGAATAATGTAAATACTAAATACAACTAATTTTCTCTTGGGTACAACCACTTAAAATGGAGCATGCTGATTAGTACAGCCACATAAAACCATTTTATAGTCTCATGCATAAAATTATAACACATGTGCAAGTCAAAAAAATTGAGAAACCCTCATTCAAAATCATTAAAATTCATCATGAAAAGACAATACTTGTTAAGACAAACAGGGACTTAAAACAAAGCTTTCATTTTGCTCTTACTTGATCTTAAGCAGGAGCTGCAACTGTTTAAAGGTAAAGATAAAATCTTTCAACTCTTAGCCAGTGCCCGGCAACCAAATGCCCCTAGAAGAACAAAATCATAACATTCAGCAACATTGGTTTCTGCCATATTTAGTCACACAACCTAACAGAAACAGGGGATATTCCAACATGCAACCTTAGCTATTGGTCAAACAAGCATGTACACACTAGCTAATGAGCTATGTTTAATAGAATATGTCAAAAAAATTGGATGTTTAGCTGATCCTAGTACATGCACCAAAATCCCAACTCTAACTCATTAACCAGGAACAGTTTCCCACATCACATGCTATAAAAAAAAGGTCTAGGTGATACCTTGCCAGAATTCACACATGCAGACACAGAATCCTTCCACCTAGATCACATAAAGACTTCCCCAGCCAAGCAAGCACAAGAATCACCCCCCAAAACCCTAATCCTCAAAAGGCCCCCAGAGGAAATGAATCACAATTAGATCAAATTCCCCAGTTGATCAAGGAAATTGGGAGGTGGAAGGCAAATGAAAGAACTTGGCTAGCTCTAGAATTTGGGGTGTTGTATGTTGATATCTCACTAGAGTTGTGTTATAAGAGGATAAAGAAATTGGTGAGAAACAATAACTGAAAGTGAAAAGAAAAGAAAAAAAAATAATCTTTAACAACACAACAACACTAGCAAGTTTAGTCCAGTGTTGGGTGTTTAAATTTCAAGTGACATAGCATGATGACGTGAGCATGAGGGTGGAGGAGGGGACACGTGGGTTGAAGTGGGAGGAAAAGGGAGGAAAACAGGTAGAGAGTGAGAGGGGGTGGGTGAGGATATCAAAGCCTCCGAAGAAGGAAAAAGAAACAAAATTTCTGGGCACGTGACACGCATTTGAGTAGCAGAATCCGGTGAACGCGTGGCCTGAGAGTGGCCCCACATCGTCGGAGAATTGACAGCAAAGTTAGCCACGTGTCTCCTTTTTTAGTTTCCTCGGATGAATTATGATTCTCCACCATAAAAACAAAAACAATTCGATTTCTTTCCTTAAAAAAGTGGGAAAAGGTGATCCTTACCTGCCAGTGAGGAGTGAGCAGGACACGTATTATCCCTTCACAGCTCATCATCTTCCATTTTTGTGACTTCCAAATGCAATTAATTTATTCAGATTTTCACATTTCTTCAAAACGTGCCTGCACTTTTTCATGCTTCTCTTTATCCACACACAAAATATTAATTTAGATCCTAAGAGATTGCCAAATATGAAAACATTTTAAATTCAATTCAAAAACTTTTTAATTTTAGTGGTTCACACAAAAACTTCTAACTATTCTAATCCAATTTGTGTAGTTTCATAGAATAAGAATATCTATTTAACTCATGCTTTAAAGGTACCATCTTTAACAATAACTAATATTTTACTCTGCAAAATATATCGAATCAATGTTTTATCATTTAATTAAACTTTATAATCAATAAATACTTGTGACTATATAAATTATATTATCATCGAATTTATTCTAGATGCTAGATTTTTAATAAATAAATTTTATTGTAATACAAGTTTATTTTTAACTATATGTTAATAATTTCTTTTAAAAGCATTGAACTTTAATTATATAAACATATTAAGAAAAAATATTACCTCATTAAATAATAAACACAAATGATAATATGATAATTTATTATGTAAAAATTTTAACAATAAGAGATATTCATTAATCATTAAAAAATTAGAAAATTATTTTATGATTATAAGTTTCTTATCAATTGAAAATATAATCAAATTATAATATACTATTTAACCTGAAATTAAATTAAATACTTTTTAAATTTCAGATATGTTCAAATCAAATTTATTAAACTTATATTTAAATATTATATTATATATTTAAAATTAAATATAATTAATATTATAAATTGATTATATTATATTCATAATATACTTATATTTATTTAATATTAGTTGTTATATATGTATTAACTAATTATTTATTTAATATTTTAAAATTTTATATCTAATTAATATTTTAAATTATATTATTTATTTAGTACTTTTTAGTTTCGAAGGTGTGGATGGGAATAAATGATTGTAAACACATTTGGGCCTGTCATCAATTCCTTTACTGTTTGTCACAGCAAAATAAATTCTCATGCATTACCCCTTCATTGGATTCTCATATTTCAGTAATACACTCAAATCTCAGAATTGTTTCACTTTTTTTTTATAATGCTTCCCCTTTTGTTTCTTCAAAAACCCAAAAGATAATCAACTTAAAATTGCTTTTTTATTCTTTATTATAACTAATTAACAATATTATAGTATAACAACTTTTCAAATTAAAAATTAACATAACATGTTGTCAAGTTCATAAATAGTATTTTCACTTTCTTTGGTGAAAATGCATCCTTAGTTTTTCTTTATAAGGTTATATGAATATTATATTAAATATCTCACTAATTCAAGTTAAGTAAAATTAACAACAATCTTAAAAGGTTGTTATTAACAAAAACAAAATCAAATCTTCAATCATCCTCTCTTATCAGTTGTGCAGAAGAGAAGAGAAAAGAAAAGATGAATATAAAGGGAGTATATAACTATGTCTCTTTTATAGAATAGAAACTATCACTTATAAAACTCAGACCTAAAATCACAACCACTATCTTTGCATTCAGAACACCTCAAATTTCAAAATTTAGGTCACATATATCTTCTATAATCTTAAGAAAAGCCTAAATATAATTAGGAAATACACCCCAGCTGAAGTTAGCAGAAAGAAAGGGTGAATAACTGTTCCTAACTAAGAAAAATCACTCCAAAATCCAAAATTCTCAAGCATATATACCTCTCAATTGCAAGTTGAAAGTAGAAAAAAACTAAACTGAAAATCACGTAACAAAAGTCCATGCATCTTCTAAAGTGTCACGAGATCATATCCATATCTTAATCTGCATAAATGTGCATAACTTTTGGTATTGTGTCACCATATATATTATCAAAAAGGTGAAAGGGGAACATCTTGAAGACCAACGCAGAAGAAGAGCTCTAGTCGTGCAAGGAGGAATGATGGACGTGGTGATCTACGCTGAGAGTAATTAGAAACCATTCTTGGCCTCTTTGGTGCTGGAGGGCATGTTGAAGGTTGTGGTATCTGAAACTCTGTCCCTTTGGGAGTGGAACATGTAGCCATATCAGCAAAATCCTCGTCCTTTTTCTTTGGTGATTCTTGTTGTGTATTCTCTTCCTGCTGCTTCTTGCAATGGCTGCTTGTTGATTTTTTCCTTTTTCTAGAGCTTTTTGTCGTCCCAGAAGAGTCCATTTTCTTGAGATAATGTTAAAGAGAGAAAAAGTTTGTGTTAGTTAAAAAAATGGTGGTAAAGGTGGAGTTTTTTCAAAAGTGAAGAGTATATAACTAAGTTGAAAGGTTTTGCAGAAGTAAAGTAATGATTTTTGAAGAAAGAGAATGGAGAAACAGAGGTAGCGAAATAAGGAATCCAAGACAATTTCTTCAAAAATGAGAAAAAAACCTATCTTTTTCCACAACCAATTTAGAATCATAAGAGTTCTTCACTAAAACATGTTTTATATATAGATTTGACTTGTTATTAGGAGAAAATATTATATTTTTCCATATTCTTTCAGTTACATATTAGGAAAGTTCATTTAAATTGACATTATTTTAGGTTTTAAATCAAAACAACTTTTTTCCTCTATTTATCCTTTTTTTTGTTGGCTAAAAAAAATCATTGGCAGCATTTTTTTTTATTAAAGTTACTTATATATCAAAATAACATTCCTTTCAAAAAAAAATGTAAAATTGTTTTAATTAGTTTATAAATTATAAAAAACACATTCAAATTAGTTTTGTGTAGAAATCAATCAATTTAATAATTAAACCATTTTTTTTATCATTGTTGAAGGATTTAATAATTAATTTTTTACTTGATTTTTTTTATCATTGTATTTTTAGTCTGTATAATTAATCAATCATTTAATTTTGATAATTTATCTCTCTAATTTTAATTAATCATATCCAATTCTCCTATATATTTTTTTATCAAAATATCTTCTCAAGGTTTTCAACTCTTTCATTTATTGAAACTGGTTCTGTTATTTTTAATAGTGATATAATCTTTTCTTTTACTTCTGTTTAAGATTATTCTGTAAAAACAAAAATGTTACTAAAAAATACTTAAATAAAAATAATAATAATTTGGAAAAAGAAGAAGAAGTTGGGCTCGTATGTTCATGAGATAAATAAAGAATAATAATAATAATAACTTACTCATTCTTTTAAATATGTTTTATTTTATTGTTTAAAATTGATTGATAATCAAAACAAACTTATTTACTAAAGGGTTTAAGATAAGCTTACTGAAGACTTTAATATATGAATTTTTGGTAATCTATGATATTTTTATGGAAAAAACAAAAATGTTACTAAAAAAATACCTAAATAAAAAAGCATGTGTGAACTCATTTTAATAAAAATATTAAAAATCATGAATATCTATTTACTCGTCCCTCGTGGTGTGCGCGTGATTGGTGACAGAGGCAGAGACCCGAAATTTACTCTATGTGTCGAGGAGAGTTGGCCAAACTGGAAAAGGCAACATTGGTTTGAAAATTTTGGACCTCAGAATTTTTGTTTGGTTAAGATTCACCTCAAAATCGCAGCTTCAAATGAAACATGCATCTATCTATCTATCTATCTTTGACTATAATGAATTTCCATTTCCAGTGATCTTTCGAATAATCAACTCTGCACTTTTTTAGAAAAAGCTTTCATCTGGGTTTGAGGATAGGATGGTGGGTGGTGTATCTGTTGCGGTGGAGTCGCACAGTTGCCCATGTTTGTGCGTGGCAGCTCTAAGCACCACCACTAGTGTGAGTGCTGTGAGCAATACTCTGAGTCTGAATCTGAAGAGGAAACACTTACTGAGACGTGGGACCATGAAACTCAGTAGTTCCTTCTTTGAGAGTCACAGTGTTAACACATGTTTGAGGAGGCACAAGAAGGGGACCAAGAGACTCACTATTGTCAACGAACTCGGTGGCCAATATGAGGACACTTTTCATGATGTTAAAAAGGTACTCAAAATAGTAAAGAAATTATGAAGTGCTGCAAACTATGTTTCTAATATTCTTGGTTTGACACCTAATAAAACGTGATTAATTTGCCATTAGTTTATAGTGTTGATATTACTATTGTTTGTTTGCAATTTGACTGGCTTCATCTTTGGATACATACAGCAAATACTCAATTATTTCACATACAAAGCTGTGAGGACTGTTCTTCAACAGTTGTATGAGATGAACCCTCCACAATATAGGTGGTTCTATAAGTAAGTCAAATTCATGTTATGGCAAGAATGTTAATTTCCTCTCAAACTTCAATGCCCTTGTAACTATTTATTTTAGCTGTATCATCCATTATGTGACATGTTAAGTAAGTTTCTAAATTACTGACATAGTAGTTCAACCTGAATTTGTGAAAAAGAGAAAATTGCAGACATTCTATGTAGAAAGTTTTTCAAATATGCTGGTTCAGAATGATTATTTTAGTTGAACTGGTTGATTCAATACCTGTGTCATAGTTGGATACTTGATCCTAGTTAATTTCAGTCAATCTTTCTCTAAAATAGCTATGATTATGGAAGTCTAATTAGGATTCTCTGCAGTCAGGGAATTTTCAGATTCACTCATAATGTGAGAATGCACGAATGTGTGAATGCAGGAAATCTATTTCCATTAGAAGTCTTGATAACGCAGTCAAGGAGTAAATGCACATGGATACCTTTCACAATTTCTAGTTTTCTACAACATTTATCTGATTACTACAAGCAAATAGTGAAGTTAATTAACTTTTTGTACGCATAGTAAGGTTTATTTTGTAGCTAATTGTTATTTGTGTTTTCTATGTCGAAAGTTTTGTTGCAACAAACGACCCAGCAAATAGGAAACATTTTATACGATCCCTGGGGAAGGTATGTAATCTGATGAATTATATTTGTTGTTTTTTTTTTTTGTTACGAAATATATTTTAAAAATATAATAATATATCAAACTATATTTTAATTTTAATATTATAAAAACTGAAATATAAAAAAAAAATATTCTAAAAATGAATTTAAATAACAGACATATTCTCAACATATTTATTGATAAATTTCAGAAAATTGGTAAGCTGCTTCTGCTGTTCATTTTCTTCCTATGCCACAAAGTTTTCCAATACTGTTGCTGCTTAAAAGAAAAACCATCCTCATAACATAAGCAGGCTTTGGTCATTTCGCAGAGCCGAAAACACTTTGGCAATAGAAAGGGGGATAAAATCTACCAAATTACTTGGTGTATGGCTTAATAAATTGTCCAGTTTGTGTTTCCTTCCATTCCACACCTCCAATTTTCAAGGCTACATTACACTACTTTCAGTCTAATGACTTTCCACAGGATATTGTTCTATAATTTTCTGTAAAACATATGTAATTTGTTGTTTGGCCCCATTGATAGGAGCAACATGAACTTGCTGAAAGAGTGATGATAACAAGGCTTCACCTTTATGGCAAATGGATCAAGGTAATTGAACTCAAAATTATAACCTGGGGGTTGATGCACTCAACAAAATTATAACCTTTCTATTCTACACCTGTTATTGCCATGCAGAAATGTAATCACGCTGAAATATATCAAGAAATACATGATGAAAACTTGGAGTTGATGAGGCAACGGCTCATGGAAACTGTAATATGGCCTTCAGATGACTCAAACACATGAAAAATCGGCTGATAAATTAGGACCTTCGATATCTCTTTTTTTTTCTTTCTTCAGTCTTTTAATCTTACCTCTTCTCTTCCTAATCTAGTGTAATTTTGGTCTCAGAGGCAATATTTTCTCTGTAAATTCGTTTTTTGTGTCCTCTTCTCTTAATAGTATAATGCATTCTGTAAATCGTGTATATATCTCAACCTTTCCACATACGATCTATTATTTAGTTAGTTTGAAATGAAGAATTCACAAGAAGGATGAAAACTTTTACACATTCAGACAAACAATATGAGTCTTTTCTAAAATCTTTCGTCTCTTAATTTCATCATATAATTGGTGTTGGCATGTTGCTGTTGCTATAGTTTGAGTGTTAAGATTTATTCATTTATAAGCATGTTTACATTATAGATGACTAATGAAGTGTTTTTTTTTAATGTTTACTTTTCATCACAATTAATCAGAAAATATTGTATTATATAAATTTTTTATTTAATTATTACAAAAAATAATAATTTGATCACAAGTAATAAATTTTATTTGAATGAAACAAATTTTAAATTATGAACTCATTCTAATTATTTTGGGGAAAGGGAGGGGTCCATATAGAAATAATAGAAAACATGAAAGAAAATTGTTTCCTATACTTCTATAATTTTTTTTCTGCATCTTAACTTTTTAAAATCTTTATAATTTTTTGAAAAATATATATATTATAAAGCTTTTAAGCTATATATTTTAGAAAATTAAAAAAATTCAGAATGAAAATTCTGGAATAGATTTTAAATACTCTATGATGGAGATTGTGCCCTCTTCATTTGTTAAAATCAGAAGTTGATTGATACTCGAATTTTTTTTCATTTTTTTGGCATTGATAGACAGTGTTTGGGTCACCAAATTGGAGCTGTGAAGGGAGAGAGCAGTTGCAAGGCCTGCAGTCTCAACTTTTTCCTTTCCGACGTCAGATCGAGACTGAGCCTTAAACTAACTTCTCCATATCAAGTCCATTAATCTACGTGATAAAACTACTTCCATAAAGTGTTATTTGAAAAGTTTTAATTTTTAAATTTTTTTAGGAATCATTATAGAATAGATTTTAAATTATTTTGAAAATTCTATTATGTAATGATAAATTTTATTATAGATATCCTAGAATGATCAATCCGAAATTGTAGAAAATAATTTCAGATTACGGATTATTCATTTTGGGATTTTTAATTTTTTATCTAATTTTTAATTTTGCTTATATTTATTTTCATGATTTAATTTATTAAACCATTTCCTATAAAATGTATTAGGTTTAGAGCTCAATTGAACCAAAATAAAATAAATAAAACATGGAAAATCGGACCAAAATTACATATCTAAATAGGTACCAAATATCTCTATACAAAATTAGACTTTACCCTTAAAAAATGAAGACATTAATTTACTATAATTAAAAAAGTAACTAATAAATAAAGATATTTTTTTTACAAAGAATTAATACAAAATAGTTTACATTAATTATAACAAAAAAATCATAATAAAATTTCTAATTAATTCTAATAAAAAAAGGTCAAAACATAACACGTGCTAATTTACACATATGCTACCGTAGTACAAAACATAACACGTGCAAACAGCATGAATGCAACGCCTATAGTAACAACAAACTAATTTTTGCATTCTAAAGCATTCAGATTTGAAACTAATTCTTTGGGACAGGTTAGAAAAAAATAGTCATTTGCTGTTATCCCCCTCCCAAAAAAAAACAGGAGTTATCTGATGACCCAGACAATAAATTTTACAAGACATGCGAAGATACATCTCAATGATTACCCCCTTGACATTTTGTTTACACATACAATTCAATCATTTCTCAGTATTACAGAATCAGAATGAAATCGAAACTAAGTTCTAAAATTGACATTTACTACTCATATAGTACAATACTAAAGCCTGTAAATCTACTTTGATCTTCCGAAGTACAAAAGGTGATGCACAATGTGAGCAAAAGAAAAAGATCCTTTGGGGTAACCTGGTCAGGAGTGCTTACAAAATTGAAAAACTGTCACACTGCTCTGACTGGTTCAAAAGAATACAAGTAATTTTATACACCTGCAAAGGGAAGCATGAAAAAAACATGTATCAATTATACACAATAGAATATAATACCATATTGTTAAAAAAAACTTCAAGGGAAACATACTGACAAACTAGTAGCAACACAAAAGTTAAAGCTAAAAAGAGGGGCGAGAAAGTATGAAAAACAATGAGGAAAAAGTAATCCTCATCCACGACCAAAAGACTACTTCGCAGTTGACCCTAAATAAATATGAACATATCTCAAAGATGAAAGAAATAGAATCAGCAGCTCATCTGTATAAAGGTGCTTGCCTGTCATAGGAATATTGAACTACTACCAATTTTATACAGTTTTACGATCATGTTAACTAACCAATCAATGTTAAGCAGATATTAATAACTAAATAAAAGTTAACAATTCCAATTTTCAATAGCATAATAAATTTTGCGACTGGCCTCCGTAAATAGAACAGAAATGAACTTCTAGAAAAGACAACAAGGAAGTCATTGATGTCCATCCACTGATACATACCATACTTAATGCTAAAGCACAAGACTGGATACACCTTACATATAAGGTGGGGGATTTGGAGAAAATGAATTCTATCGAGATTTCTCTTTGCCCGTAGCCCAAGGGCTTTGAATGGAGTAACTGATTACAATTAATTATCACTAAAAGTAATAATCTGCCCAAGTGCTTGTCTTGCACGAAGCTGCATCAACAAAAGAAAATTTACAAAATGACTGAAAGATGTATTTCGTCCAAAGCAGATTAGTTCAAATTTTATTTTCAACAACCCCTTTTATTCTAGTGAAACAGTCGCATGGCTTTTAAAATGGAGAGAATTTCCATTTGTAACAGGTTCCCATAAAATTGAAGTCTTCCATCAACTAGTGTGAATGATAGTTTAGGAAATGAAGTTAATTTTATAAAGTTTAAATAAAATTCTTAATTAGCATGAATTACTAGCATCCTTAGTGTAAGTTATTCTTTACTTGTATTCTAGTCTAGAGAAACTATAGAACAAGACTAGTTTGAAAAGAAGATTCAAAGACCTTCACATCCATGCAAGGATCATTGACCATCTTCTTCATTTGAGAAACTATGCCAAGATTACGCAGCTTTACAATCCTACCAAATGCACTAGAACTTGCAGGAAATGTGAGATTTACTATGACCCAAAGGGCAGATATGCGTAAACGACTGTCATTGCTCTGCAAAATCTGGCTAAAGAAAGAGTGAGACACGTTTTCTGCTTTTGAAAAGAGTAGCTTCATGACGGCTTCTTTATGAGACTCATTTCCACATGCAATATTGCTGAGTAAGTACATCCCCTACACAGATAATAACAATTAGCTTGAAGAATAAGATTTCAACACAATTGCAGTTTCTTTTTTCATATGCTCATTGTGCTAATTTGTTATTTTTATCTTGGAACAAAAATGCTTTGTTCACCCTTTACACTTCCATTGAGATCTCCAAAATCTATTAATTTCCTCCATTTTTTTCTCCCTAATAACATTAACAGAACCATGCTCCCAAAATTGAAGTAATATAAGTAAACAAGATATTAATATCAAAATGACTTGATTGAACCACATAAGTAAGAAAAAATTATGAAAGTGGATCTATTGTTGCCCCCTAAACATTTTATGCTACTGATTTACACTGGTAAATGTTAGAAATATAACCTAGTCATAGAGGCTCTCGTAGGGCTTTTGCATGAGGGAGTGTGCTGGAAATATAATACAAAAATCATTCTTGTGCCTTTATCTTGAGCACTCATTTGTTTAAACTTTTTAAAAGGTGATTTTGTGGTACGTAAGGCACTGAACTGAAGTCTATACTAGGAGAAGTAAGGAGCACCCAAGGGCTCTGACAGAGATATAAATGAAAGAATATTCACTTGTAGACCCAAATTGACTAGGGTACCCTATGTATAAAAGAATAGACAACTAGCAGTATGTCAATGGTTTTTGGAGAGGATTCTGCCGAGGAGTAAGCTAAATGTTTATAGGAAGCATATAGAGAGTCGTGAGAAGCCTGGGTGGAGATTACTTATTGCATTCCCTGGGTATCTTTCTTTTCATCTGTCAATCTGTATTTTACAGAGGAATTCCCTCTGTAATCTGTTGTAAGGAGCAATGATCACTCGTTGCATAAATAAATTTAGAGAATTTCACTAGCATAAAAACATTTGATGAAACCAATCATCTTTTCCTCCTAGGTACAAAAAGGAGAGCCGTAATACAATCATAATATATATCATTACAATGGAACATCAATAACAATGTCCATTGTAATGAATGTTTCAAAAGTTATTTCCAACCTGTATCCCAATTTCAATTTTTGAAGACTTTAGCAATTGCTTTTGAACAGCATCCAGTATGATACCATCTTCAGCAAAAGCATATTCAACACAATCCATACATCCATCAACCAAATTGCGAACAAGGGCCAGAGCTTGTTCTTGAACAGAAGGCTCAGGATCTGCAGTGTATACAGAATCAATGCCAACTTCTTTTGGCACACAAGAATTGATCAGAAAAAAAAGGAACTGGCAATGAACATCATTACCAGAGATAAGGCCAGCTATAGAAGACACTGTCAACTGCATAAAAATTCCTTCCTTACACATTTTGTCCGTTAGAAATACCATGTTCCTCAAGGCCCATACAGCATTTACCCGAATAGATGAATCCATAGACTTTGTCAATTGGACAAGCTCCTTAATACCTCCATATTGCATGAATCTTGACTTTTGTGGTGTAAAGTCGATCACTATGTTGCTAATAGCACCAAGGGCAGCAACCTGGCAACATGTAAAAAACTATACTTACTAAATTTTAACAAAATTAACGAGGGAAAATTCCTTTGAACATGATCAATAAGAAAGTATAACTTTTGAGAAAGGGGGGGAACGAAGTTCTGTGGAGAAAAGGTCATATTGGACATAATTAAAGGTAAGATTCTAATATGATTAGGTTAAAATGTATTCCATTTGTGATAACCTCATTTAAGAGCAAGATAAAATACTTCTAATGCTCAGTAGTTTTAGTTCATTCAACACCAGATTGTCTTGTAACATATCCATCTTTTTATGTATTGGACAGAATGGTTCCATAAGAAAATACTTCGTAATATCACATTGTACAACAGTTTAATCCAAAAATTAACACTTTAAGTCAGGTCACCCTACTCAGCATAAATTACATTATTTCTTTGATACCATACTTCCAAATCCAATGTTAACTTGCTAACTATTAATGTTACCTTATTTCCTTATTTTAACAGATATCTTGTTTCTGTCTTTGTACCTCTTATCTGCACATTTCTTGGCTACATTACAGGCTACTGTCTTGTTAATTGATTCTGTCATTATTTAGACAGATTCTATTTGGTTGTTTCATTGTAATTAGCTTAAGTTTAGGATTTCTATTAAATATAAAGGTTTATGCTTATTATCAATAAAAAATTTCATGTGAGTTATTCACATTTCACATGGTATCGAAGCAGGTTTTTAACCTTCATACATTTTGCAAGCATGTCTGCAGATGCCTCAGATAAGACTAGTGGGAAGTTGGGATTGATTGTAAGTACAATTCAAAATAGTACAATTGTCACCAATTCACCATATCTTCTGCATTCATCTGATCACACCCTTGTTTGATCTTTGTGATACACCCTTCTTAGTGAGGATGGTGGAAATTATTTCACTTGGAGGCGAGGTTTCTCAAAAGCCCTCCAATTCAAAACAATATAGGATTAGTGGATGGAACCATAGAGAAACCCAATCCTATTGTGATGAACGAGATGTCGTCTCACTTGCTGATCCACCACTAGCTACATTGTATTTCTTGGATCCTCACCTGTTTCTTGGGAGGTCTAAGAAAAACAATATAGCTGCAGTGAAGTAATTTGGTTGATTAACTTCTTCCTGACTTTGGTGTGACCTGCTCCACTCCTGTTTCACTATTTTGTGACAACCAAACAGTCATCCACACTGCTTCTAATCTGGTATTTCATAAACGTATACAACACATTGAAATTGATTGTCACTTTTTTCAACATCACATCCAATCAGAGTTTCTTCTACCACATCACATATCCACCAAGAACCAATTGGCAGATATCTTTACAAAGACCCTTGGTAAAGACTTTTTTCTGAATTACTTGGTAAGTTGGGCATTTCAACTCTTCATGCTCGAACTTGAGAGGGAGTATTAATATTACCTTATTTCCTTTTTTAAACACATTTTGTATCTTCTTTTTACCTCTTATCTGCACATTTCTTTGTTACATGTTTTGTTAATTGATTCTGTCATTATTTGGAAAGATTCTAGTTAGTCATTTCCTTGTAATTAGCTGAAGTTAAGAATCTCTATTCTGTATAAAGGTTGATGCCTATTATCAATAAAAATATTCATGCGAAGTTATTCACATTTGATAGTTTACATTTAGTGATGAACATTCAAAAATGTCAATGCGAGCATGTTCAAAAGAGTCAACACAAGCATGTACTGCCTTGAAAAAACCATCAACAAGCATAAGTGGGTAAATGGTGACCATTTCAAAAAGAAAATATTGAATGTGTCATACAACATACAAACACAAAATGGAAACAAATATTGCAGATATTACTAGAGTTATTATTTAATAAATCTTTCAATGACAAAATTCTACTACACCTTCCAAATTATTAGGGCAAATAATATTGAGCTAATAAGAAATTATGAACTAGACCAAGTTAATCCATCCAACACTCAAGTTAAAAAACCTAATCCCCAAACAAATCAAGTTCAGGCATAATCTACTATCAATACAAGAACAGGTTCGAGAATAGGTTCTGAGTTGTCATCAAAATAGCTTGCACATGTAATTGATTTTTTAACCCTCAGATTCCACAGTCTATATTTCAATCCTTTAGCATGATTGGTTGGAAATTTCCTTTCTACACTGCTCAAGGAAAGAAAGCCAGCAAGTACTCAATTTAACTTAAATACAAAAAACGAGGAACATTGTAAATGTGATAAGACATACTTGGACAGAAGCAGAAAGATCAGATAGAAGCCGAACCAAAGAAGTGATAATCCTTTCATTCATGAAATTACCTGCACTCAAATTCTGAATGGAATTTTATGAGAACTATGCTATACATATTATGAAAGACAGTGTGTCATTAGTCACAAGTGATGCACCTTGATTGAGCGTGAGACACTTTTTAAGCAAATGCAAGCTGCAGTGCGCACATTGGTATCATCATAGGTTAAGGCATCAACTAATATATTCAAGACCTGTATTCACAAACAGTGAAGCAGAAGTTGCAAGTGGACTTCGTATTTAAGTTCATAGTTTACTGGGGCACATTTTTCCATTACAAGATTCAGAAGAAACACAAATTGTTTATCATCTAATCTATGTATCAGGAAGAAACACATTGCACAAAGTCAAACATGCTCAATTGCTCGTGGTGCAGGGGGGTATATCAACAGCACATCTACAAATGTCAAATTTACTACCACCCATATATAATTAAATTCAGTATCATGACATCATGTTTAACAACCAAGGGGGGATTCCATTCTTTACAGCAGATTATGGTACCATTAGTTGACATATTTACTAAGTAATGTAATATCATGCATAAGTTGTTTCTGCTGAAAAAATAAGTCAAAATCATATTTACATGAAAACTCCAATATGCATAACTGAGCAACTGCTGCCAGTAAGAAAAAAGTACGAGCCTAATGACACTAACTAAAAAAATTTAACTATTCAATTGAGCTTAAATATAAAGCATACCTACAAATGAAAAAAATAAAGACAGTTGCAACACACAGCATCAATTTTAAGACTGAATCTTCAAAACCCCTAAACTGTGTTTGACATTAGGCTATATTGTGCTAGAAAATAACTGCAGGTACACACAGACATGGAAAAAGTGATGATTCATGCTTGTTGCCAGAGCTACATAATAAAGACAAACCATTACCGCAACCACATAGCCAATATTACAATGACCCGAAAAGGATGGACAAGAGGCAAAAGAAAAACTCAATAATAACATTCTGGAGAAGGCTGCTTTCAAGTAAATTAGTATCAGGGTTTAATTTGTAGCTTTCTCTTTAATTTTTCATTTATTGTTTACATTTTCCAAAGAAAGGTAGACAACAAACTATGAGGGAGGAAATTAAAAAATGGTTCCTAGCAACAAATATAAGAGGTTTATTAGTAGTTTCCATGAAACAACAGACCTGCAACGAAAGAAACTTAGACCGGCAGCACTCCAATTTTGAGCAAAGAGCAGCTAAGGCTAGAAATATCCCTTCAAGACGTTTGGGATGTAAAGCACAATTCTGCAAGTTATTGTTGAACTTTTCAATAGCATTTGCCTCAAATGCTAACTTCTGCACATCTTCTTTTTCTGCAACTAAACTTGAAAAGGCAAAGCAAGCATTGTCTCCAACTTGACCAAAATCATCAAGGAGCTCAAGTAAAATATTTATCAATTTGGTTTTGATTCCTTTGTCTTGCAGATAGCAAGAAGATGAATTCTTTACATAAATCAGGCACAAGCAGGCTAATAACCTTGTCCGAGAATATCTGTCCTTGGTTAATTCAATTATTGAACTCAAAGCTCTTCGATTTTGAAGGTCCACAAATTTAGAAACAACTTCTGGATTGTCTTTAAGAATTGCAGCAATGGACTCTAAACTAGAATCTCGCTGGCTTAGAGAACCATCAAGAAGGCTAATAAGACTTTCTAAAGCACCGGCACAGCATAATATATTTTGTTCATCACTTGTCTCACAAGAATGAATAATAATGCTTGCACCTAATCCAGTAAGATTTCCATTCGCATTTTTCAATAGTGAAAGAAGAAATCTCATGTCTTGTTCTTTAAAAAAATCATACTTTGGAGCAAGCTTTGATTGATATATCATTCGTAAAGATCGAGCAGCAGCATCCACAACCTGAAATCAAAGAGAGACAAGTCTATTAGACATTTGGAAAAGAGAAAAAATATCAGTCATATCACATATCACAATAATTATTAACATATAAGGGTTAGGCAGGTATGTTTTGTTGTACTTACATGACACAATAGAATAAAAGGCATTTCCTGAAACCTCTGTCCATTCAATCTACACTAAAATATGAAAGTAAAAAGTGATTATACTAGGTAGATCATGTCCACACACCCCCAGACTCCACTAGATCATAATCTATCTACCCTCACAACTGCTGTTTATGATAACTTAGTTGGCTTTTTATATTTCACAAAGAGGCAGTGCTACAAATCATTGGAATTCTTCAAAATCTCTCGTAATTAGAAGCCAACAGTTCTTCAAATCAAGGATGATTTTACCATAGGTGAAAACTAATGGAAGAAGTGCAAATAAATGTATATTTGCTAGTATTTGTAACCAAGTAGAGAGATAGGCATGCAAGAAGAGTGGGTAAAGCCTCCGTAATCCTTAAGGAACTTTTTTCCTTCAGGAGACTGTATTGTTAACAGCCTAAATGCCTATCGTATGCAGCCAAACAAAAGCAACATTTATTCAAGCATACATTGCACTAAAAAATGCTCCATGTAACAGTAACATAAGTTATCAGGAAATTAACCATTGGACTCCTTTCTGCTTCCAATTTTACCATGAAACGGGGATAAAGCCAAGTCTTAGCCCTTCTAATTTCTCTACTTATAGCATTCACTCTATTGCTCCATTTTTCTAACCGTCTCTATCACTGAGCAAAAAATATATGTAGTTCTTGGGTTACAATAGTAACTAGTAAAACCAACAGAAACCTAACAAGAAAAGGAGACAATATATCAACAATTCACAACCTAACAAACATATAAAAAAGAAAGGATTACAGACAAACTAAAATGTACATGCTCTATAAACTGTAGTTGATTATAAGATAAGCACATAACTATATTCAAACAAGTTATTCAATCCCTAACTTCCCAATGTATATAATGAGAAATACAAGCCGAGCTTCCTCATTTCTTGCAATAGCAACTTCATCTTAAGCACCAATGTCTGAGAAACAAAACACGCAAAAGAAACTCAAGAAGAAAAAAAAAAAAAACTCTATAACTGATCGAATTGACCTTGACGTTAGAGGCAGAGAGGAGTCTGCTTAAATGAGGGAAAACTCCGGCGTCGAGGACAGCGCTGACGCCGGCGTCGACGCCGCAGGTGAAGCTTCCGAGCGCAGCAGCGGACTGGATGATGAGGCTGGAGCCGGAGGCGGAATCGGCATCAGCACCAGCAAGAACAGCGGCGAGGGCGGGGACGACGCCGAGCTTGATGTAGGAGAGCTTTTTGGTGCGGTTGCCGATGATCTGGTTCTTAACCTCTCGAATGGCTTTGAGCTTGATTTCGCAATCGGAGGAGGCAAGGCGGTGGAGAATGAGATCGGAGGAAGGATGTGTGGCCGGCATGGTGGCGGCGGAAGTAGGTCATGCACGGCGGAGGAGAAGGCGCGACAACCTTCCCATTCCACAATTAGGATGCCAGAGAAGACGAAAGATCTTTTTCGCTGTTTGTTTAATTAATTATTTATTAATTCTTATGAGAGGGAAAATAATAATAGGGGTATTTATGAAGGGATAACATAATATAGATTAGTGCACCTTTGTTCAACCTAACCTCGACCCGTTTTACAATTTGGAAATGGCGCCCTTTCTATATATCTATCCGTAATATAAGTTTTTAAATTTTATTAGTCATGGCCAATTAAAATTTCTATCATAAAAATAAAATAAAGGATATAGTTTGTATTTCAAATTTTAATTTAAAAATTCTAAACTAATAAATAACTAATTTCAAATATATTTTTTTATATAAATAACATGATTATGATTAAATTATACAGAGATCACATGTATTCTTGTACTAAATATTTTACATAAATTGATATTCAGTACTCCAATTTCATATATTGGATTAAATTTAGGAAAAATTTTGCATGCAATACATAAATATTTATTTATGTTTCTCTACGATCAAATTTGGAGTTTGATTTTGATGATCCGATATGAATACCCATGATACTACGTTTAAGTTTTGTCTTTAAACTAAAATATTTCATTTCAGTTGATGATTACAAATATAGTTAAAAAATTACTATATTATATTCATTTATAAATAATGTTGTATGTTTCGTAAAAAATAAATAAAGAATTGATAAATAAATATTAAAAAATTAAATAATAAATAAATTTTAAAAAAACTTGATGATAATCATTATTTGATCGAAATAATAATTTTAAAAAAATTAATAAACTCTTCTGTAAAACGAGTCAACCCAACAAAATTTCATTATTTTATTAATTTTATAATATAAAAGAAATATTCTGTAAATATAGATGTACTCTTCTTTTTTTAATAAATGATTTCAACATGTTATTTAAATTTTCTATTTTATGAAATTGTAATAAAATTATTATGATCTTTATTAATAATAGAGGATTGTATGAAATAAAAAACCCTTTCTGATACAAATTAAAAAAAAAAAAAATATATATATATATATATATATATATACTGTGAAACATATTGATATAGTTTATCTTGAAATATTGGTATAGTTTATCCTGAAATGGAATGGAAAGGGAAATGAAAGGATTGGGATGGATTATATTGTGAAATGGATTGTTTGGAAGTATTTAACATGTAAAATTATTTGGGAAATTCAGCAACAAATTCATCAGTGCTGGCAGTTCTTTGAAATATATTTGGCTGAGACCAAAACATATATAGATGCAGTGCAGACATGGTAGCTGGTTGGCTTCTCAAAAACCTACTTGGAATGAAAAATGGAATGATCCTTCAGATGATGAAATCTTACTCTTCTAGGATTGGATTTTACCCTACGCCTGTAAGCCATGCTTGTACAAAAAATTAATTACTTATTTAGTTCTTACATACAAGCTTTATTTATTGTCTCATTAGAAGCCATTCTGGTCTCTTTTAATTCTTATATGTATCATATTTAATCTCCCATAATCTCTATTATCTAAAGTTATAAAAATTAAAAAATGGTATTATAGAAATTAAAAGAAATATATTTTAAGAATTAAAAGTTAACACAAAATGAGTATTTAATAAAAAATAAAACAACTAAAGTCAAAGTGGAACATTTAATTCAGATAAACCATATTTTAAAAATAGTAATATTGCATAAATGTTGATGGGAAAGAAATGAGAGATTACTATACTAAAGAAATTTACAATTAGAGAAAGATGCGAGATTCTTTACTGCACCTGCTAGGAATTGTGTTAACCGTGTGTAAGCATAATATATATAGATATATATAAACTAAACCATTTAGAAATCAAAATTGCAGGCCCGAATGAAATCTAATTCATAGTCAACATACTTTGTCCAAAGTGGCTTGAATTGAGACATTGCAATGTCAAGCCATGGTTTCATGTTGCCGTTGAAGTGTACCACTGCTGCATTCTTGATCTCATCCATGCCAATGCTTGGGTTATAGCCAAGTCCCAGAACATGCCATGACTTATGCAGTGGCTTTGTTGTTGAGTAATATGTGATTAGACCCGGCGGCAATGTCCCTAATTTCCATAGTGTTCTGTTCTCGTTCTGCAGCACCATGAGCCCAACACGTTAAACATGAAATGATATAGGCTCAACATAAAAATTAAATAAATTGATGAGTGAGACCATAACATACAGGGGCAATTATTTCTATTCTAATATCTGAATATGCAGCCTCCAGCACCAATGCTAGTGATGCAATGATTAACATGACTAGATGTTGTTTGAGAATGCAAAATACTGAAGAACTGAAATGTTGTTGTGGTAAAATACTAAATAGAGTAAAGTCTTACCAGATTCTGCCAGTAATGATATTCTTCTGTGCATTTTGTCCTTCTCCAAGCATCCAAATCAAAGAAATTCATTCCATAAGCCCATGCACAAGCCTTTGGACTGAATTTTTCTTTAATCAAGGGGTGCGAGAAATTCATGTACTGTGCATATCTATGGAATGACCCAAAACATGTTTCTACAGCTCCATTCACCTTACCATCCATATCAATCTTCCATAGCCCCGTAAGGTCCTTCTGAACCACAATGTCATCATCCAAAAACAAAATTTTGTGCAGTTTTGGATACATTTCTGGTAAGTAGAACCTCAAATGGTTCAATATTGACAAATATTTGGGATTCCTAAACTTCATATTGGTTGTGTCCTTTGTAGCATTCTCAAGCTTGTTCTCAAAATAAAATCTCTGCAGGTTAGCAGACTCCAATTGTCGAAGGACTGGCACATAAGAAGAATTCAGGAACTTGTAATCCTCCACTGCCTTAACCTCAATGTGTGCACCATAATAATCCTTCAACTTAAACATCACCTGCATTGCTCCAAGGTTCATCTTATCAGTCACAACATGAAACACGTGCTTAAATGGCTCATTCGCATTCTTCATTGCCGAATTGACCACAACAGATGCTGCAAGGACATTGTCTGAGAATAAGGCATAGTGGTACAACGTAGGATCTTCAACTTCTGGAGGGGTAGGCTTTCCCTCGTCTGAATACTTCTCAGGATGGGCAATCCTCTCTTCCATCAACCTCATGGAGAGACAATGCAAGCCCTTTGGAATTGATTTGGCAGCAATGAGGTTTGAGAAAGCTCCTTGTTTCTTTGCCTTAGTTAACTGCTCATTCACTGAAAAAATTGTATCCTTCAACTTCTGAATCTTGAGCTGGTTATCAAAGGACTCCTTTGAATCCCCAATCACCTGGCGTGCGGTTTTGATGCGCTCCTTCACTTCCTTCTCCAATTGGCGAAGCACTGATTCATCAATAGAAGATGCATCCTTGTCAAAAAGAGGCCTGTATTGAGGTCTGTTCATTAGATCCATGAAGTTGCGAGATAGCTCTGCAAAAACCCTAACAAGCTTTGAGCTCTCAAGCTTGAGCTTGCGTGCATAGGAAGCATACGCAAGAGACAAAGAGCGATGATCATCAGCTTGCTTGCGAATCTGGTCCAAGCGAGGCTTGAGGGGATCTGTTTTCCGAGCAAGAAGAGATCTCCTTGTTGAGTCAAATCCGTGTGCAACACCACCATTAGAATCCTAGTTCAGCAACACAACAACAGATTAGTAACCTAGCTTCAACAAAAAATTTCCCTTCCCAGAAAAAAGAACTATTTAAAGAAAATAACAAACATTTCCCTTTCCATTAGCAACATTTCCACTGAAAATTTCCTAGACTAGAAGAACAAATCAACACACAAAACAAAATAAACTCCGTTAGTTTCCCAATAAAATTAGCACATATCAAGGCTAGTTCAAAATCATAACAACAATCTTTGTCCTTTCTCAGGAAAAAGAAAAAAATCAAAGAAAATAACAAACTTTTTCCTTTTCTAGTTGTACATTTCCATTGAAAAATTCTCAGACTACAAGAACAAATCAAATCAAAGTTACGCATACCCTGTTTTTTTCCAATTAAAATTTGCACATGTCAAGGCTAGTTTAAAAGCACTACAACAATTTTGTCCTTTCTCAGAAAAAAAAAATAAAAACAAGTTAAATAAAACAATAAACTTGTTTCCTTTTCTAGTAGCTACATTTCCATTGGAATTTTCCCAGACTACGAGAACTAAACAAATCAAACCAAAACATACCCTGTTAGTTTCCCAAGAAAATTATCACGCACGCATCAAGTCTAGTTCCAAAATACAAGAACGAATTAATCTAGCTTCATGAAATCTCCGCACTTCCCAAGAATAGAAATATACAAACTTTTATCATTTCTGGTAACACTGCCACATCTGTTACCCGAGAAAATTACTAAATTAGCTCCCAACTGGGTCCGGAGAGGATTGGATCCCAACCCATTTGAACCCTACGATAAGATCCAAAACTAACCCCACCCCACCAATTTTTTCTTCAAATTAAGCTAACCCAGAATACAAATAAGCCATAATTCAATAAATAAAAAAATAAAAAAAGTGTTTGTTACCCGGAAAAAATCACAAAATGAAAACAAAACATAAGGGGTCGAAGATTACCGTGTGGTGGGAGGAATAAGAATGCGTAACGAGAAAAGATAGAGCGAGGATAATGCAGAAGGCAATGGAGATGGCAGAAGTGGAGAGAGTGAGAGTTGGGATGCTGGAACGTGGAAATCGAGGATTCAACATTTCGGTGTGAGCATAAGAGAGAGTGATGATCGATTGATTCAGAAGAAGAAGCACTCGCTCGCTCAACTAAACTATCAAAATCATGCATCAGATTTTCTCTTTCACCACCTTTTTCGCAAAGAGAGACAGAAAATGAAGGCGCAGAATTTGACATTTTTTTTTAGTATTAATTCAAGAGCTGTGGTAGTAATTGTTTGAATAAACGAAAATGATTTTTAACACAAACATGAACCAAAAAAATATCATATAAAGATAAAGCATAAATCATTCACACTTGTTTAAAAAATTATTAATTTAGTTAACAATTTTAAATTGACTGTGATTGTAGTATTTTTAAAATTTATTTTAAAATGATTGATGCATAAAAAAAATAAAAACAAAAATAAAATGTTAAAAAATTCAATATTTTTTTCTAAAGAATATCAAATTTGAATTGGAGATATTATAAAAATAAATTTATTTTCAAATTAAAATTAGCTAAATTAATTAAATTTGGAATGACAAGTGCTAAGAGTTTAGACTGGACTCAAAAAAGAAAAAGAAAAAAAGAAAAAAAATTATATTATTTATAATTATAAAAATATTAAATGAATTAAAAAATGTAAAATATATAAACAATTTAATGTAATTTTTTTAATATTAAATTTTATTAATATTACATAAATTAAATTTAAAAAATAAAATAAAAAATGATAAACATATATTTTATTTTTAAAAAGTACTATATTCTTAAAAAAAATACAATAAAAATTTTAAACATAAATTTTTAATTAAAGGAGTGGGATAGTCAATAATCGAAACTTTAAGAGAATTAAGAGATTAAAATTCTAATTTCACATTTACCTATTTAATGTTGGAGTAAGAGAATTGTTTCCTACTAGAAATAAAATAATTTAATTCTATTACTCCTACTTCCTTTCATTCTTATATCAATTTTTTTTTTCATTATAATATCAAATCTCATTAGGCTATTAATATAAAAAATTATTCTAATCAGGTATCAATTAGAGATGTTACTTTTTTTTCTGATTATATCAAATTTCAATCACGATATTATTATAAAAAATATATTTTGATTAAACTTGGTGAAATGAATTTTAAATTATATTTGAATTTAGATGATGTATTATTTAATTTTGGAAAGTAAAATTATGATAATAATTAAATAGATAGCTTTCTTATACTATGAAATAAAGAGATTAAATTGTATATATTAATGCAAAAGGTTTTTGTATCATCAATTGATAAAATTTAAATAACAACATATTAGTAAGTTGTAAAATTTGGAGTATAAATCAATCTTCAAAGTTAAATTGCTAAGAAATTTCTTGTTGGTAAAGAGATGTAGAAAAGTACTAAAAAGTCAAATATTTACAAAATGTATTTTCATTTTCAATAAATGTTATTCATTTTTGTAATTGTGATGAAACCTTTTTTTTTTTTTAAGGAAAAACTAGTAATTATAAAAAAGTATTTAAAATATTTATTATTAAATTTTCTTATATATAAATTACATAAAAAATGTTATGATACTAGACATCTGTTAATATAAAATCATTGGAATATATTTATGGTTCAGAATATATTCATTCATGTGTGTAAATATTTATATATAAAATTGTTAGAATATTTTTATAAAATAAAAGAATATTTAAAATTATTAATAATATAAGAAATTTACAGATTCGATACCTGATTTAAGTAAAATTGACATAAAAAATAAAAAATAAATTGAGCACGTTATATATTAAAATAGAACTAACCACAAACTAAATAACTTAAAAAAAAATAATGTACCAAAAGCAAAATAAATTGTATTTTTTCCATCTAACAAAAGCAAAACAAGTTGTATATTAAGTAAATAATCGTACAAATATTTATTTGTTCTTTTAAAGTTTTGTGACATTAGGAAATTTCTTTAAATATAAAAAATAATTATTTTTAATCTCCTAAAATAATTTGTAATATTAAATTTTGTTATAAACAAAACTAATGTAAAAAATATATTTAAAACATTAACTAAATAATTTATTTTTCTCCAACAAACTAAAATATCAATATAATTAATAAATTTTAATTAATTAATTAATGATATGTAAAAAAATAAACTCTAATAGAAAACGTTGTTTTAAATATACTGTAAATAATCAAAATTATGAAATACAATTTACTTATTTTAAGAATAAGATAAGAGACTTATTTTTATTTGTATTATTCATTTTGTCATAATATATTAAAAATATGATATATATATATATATATATTATTAATTGATTTAATGATAATTAATAAAAATAGAAAATTATATTAAATTATAAAAAATGAAAAATAGACAAATCTTTCATTAAAGAATTAAAGTTATTTATCATATATGTCATTGGTAGGTGTCTAACATTAATTACTTATAAAAAAATTAGTTAGTTCTCACAACTAACAACTTCTAATATATTTATTTATGATTCAATCATACACATTCAATAACAATGTTATCCCATCAACTTTTTGAAGAATGAATGTGAAAAGAAGTGGTTTCTTATTAGAAAAACAAAAGCAAAATACAATGATAAAGTTAAAGAAAATGGCCCACAACAGCTTCCATGATCCTTCTTTTTGACTCTTAATGGAACATGCTTCCATTTTGTTGGGATCATGGTATTCTGTCAACAAAAGTATATATGAATAACCATTTTTTTAAATATTAATTTGATATTTAATAAATTTCTTTATAAAAACATGTATTGAAAAATGGATATTTATATATTATTTTTTAAACAATGTCTTTATTTTGATAATTTCTTTTAATGTTTTTCAAACATCTTCTAACTATTAATCATTAATGTTTAGTTTGTTGCACTTTGTTAATAAAACCTTTTATTTCTCCATCATACGCTTCGGTCATTCACATTCAGATTCAGACCAATGCATCTGTTAAAATATCATAATTTGTGTTAAAATTTGAATCCCACACTTGAAATGTTGAAAGGAAAAATTGTTTTTTTAACTACTAAATCCAACACATTATTATCAATAATGTGAACAGTAAACATACTTTATTTTTCTTTAGATCATTACAGAATGTTGTTGATCCCACTGAATAGAAAAAGACAAAAAGAAACACAGATAAATGGAGACAGAAATCATATTAAGAACTTAAAGATCCAAGATAGAACTCCATGTGGCAGCAGGCAAAGTAATTTAGTCAAAAATAAATCATCATACCAGTTCCATTAAATTTTTCTGCACCTACTTCAAAGCATTATGATTCCCATTCCTCAAATCATTAAATTGGTAGTGCTCAATTTCAACACTTTCTGGTTTACTTTCAGGCTGTGCACCCACTTAATAGTTAGATCTATTTGTGTTCATACTATGTGCAAATTTATTAATATCTCACTCCTTTTATTTAAATTTTTTTATAAAAAATATATTAATTATTGATTGACAATATTTTATATTTTAACAAGTGATTATGTTTAAGGAAAAAAAAAAAAAAAGAAGAAAGGGTGATAATGTTTATATTTTATACCTAGTTTTTACTGGGTTGATGTTGATCCATGCAATGCCAAGGTGTGAACCTTAAAATAGGAGGGTAGATGGATGATCCTTCACTCCAAATCATGCCTTCCCGTGCCAGTTCCTCCACACTTGACTAAACCACTCTTATTTTATTTCCTTTTCTTCTTTGGACTCTTCTTCTTCTCTCTTTCTTTTTCCCTTTTCATTTTCTGGGGCAGTCTTTCTGCAATCCACAGTTAGCTTAGATTACTTTATCATGGTCTCCTGATCGCGCTTTGCATTTGGGTGGTGAGTAACTAAATTACCCTCATACATTGAAGCATAGTTATTTTATATTCTTCTGCCTGTGAGTGATTGAGAAATTTGAGTCGGTTGTTTTTAAAGTTTTTAAATTTATATCTGTGTTTTTATTTTCAATAACTGGAAGTTTGTTGGATGTGATCTGTGAAGGGAAAAGAGAAGAACTGGGCGAGCTTAAAAACCCGGACTTGTTTTTGCTTTGCATTTGGGTGTGGTAGAATTAATCTTCGGAAGGCATCTGTAACCATGCGAGTGTGGACCCTTTTAGTGTTGCTGTTACTACTACTTAGGAGTGATACTGCGCACTCCATTTCTGAGTACTTGATTGGTATTGGAAGCTATGACATTACCGGCCCTGCAGCTGATGTCAATATGATGGGTTACGCAAACACAGAGCAAATTGCATCCGGGGTTCACTTTAGGCTGCGGGCAAGAGCTTTTATTGTTGCTCAGCCTTTGGGTAAGCGGGTAGTATTTGTGAACCTCGATGCTTGCATGGCTTCTCAGCTTGTTGTCATCAAAGTAATTGAAAGGCTGCGAGCAAGGTATCAACAATGACTTCTTTACTCTCAAGAACTTACTGAAATTATGGAAGATTGATTCTAAGACAAATTTTCTTATATTTATGTGAGTTGCGGCTGAAAGCCGAGCCAAACTGGTAAATGTGGCATGACTTGACAAATAATGTCGAGCCGAATAAGCCACTGTGGCATGGCTTGACAAATAACTGCCTACTCCTTTCAGGCTTGGAGCTTGAGGGGTTGTGACAGATGACTGACCTGCACTGGTAAGACCGGCCATTTACTATGGCCAACTCACTCTAACACTTTAATAGTGGAGAGGCACTAAGACCTTAGGAATCAATGAGCCTCTCAGATCTTGAGGTCCAGTATGGTAAAGGTCTAGACCCCCTTGCAGGTGACTAACGACCACTAACTTCACCTACTAGAAAAAGCAGGCAGGAACCGTTGGAGGACACTCTCGTTGAATAGGCATGAGTGACCCAGGTCATGCTAAGTCATGCTTGTTAGAATCTCACCTGGTTTCTTGAGTTTGTTTGAGCTTTAGGATTCTCCATCGAGTGTGTTCTCTTGCATGAACAGCGAATGATGTTTCCATTTAATTTGTTTGATATCCCTATATTATGTGCCTGATCTTGTACTTTATTTTGTTTGACAGATATGGTAACTTATACACTGAAGAGAATGTTGCTATTAGTGGAATTCACACTCATGCTGGTCCTGGGGGTTATCTCCAATATGTTGTGTACATTGTGACATCTCTTGGATTTGTTCGGCAGTCATTTGATGTCATTGTCGATGGTATTGAGAAGAGTATAGTCGAAGCCCATGAAAATCTCCAGCCAGGATCAATATTTGTCAATAAGGGTAAGGAAAAGACTTGTCATTCCTTCTCAGTCCTTTATCCTTTGGCTACGTATAAAAAACTCAAGCACAGGTAGATAATTTAAATTTTATTTATAATCATGGTAGTTTTGCATCCTGTTGAAGCATGTCAGAAAAAGATTAAAAGCTGAAGGAAGAAGGTTGCTTATTTTAATTAGTTCAGTCGAAGAAACTTGTAGGAATCATGATTGAGGCTGGTTTTACCTTTTTCTTCTAGGCTGTTGTGCTTTTCCATCTTGATTTTTTCTGACATTTTTAATTGTATCAAGAATTTTTTTATCATTATTTTGAAACTATCATTGTGTGTGCTAGCATGTCCACTTGTTGGTAGCCAAATGTTTAAACTATAGTGTCACTTCTCCCTGTCTTTGTCTTTGGTAACATGACGTGGTTAGAGATAAATTATCTTCAAATTGCAGGAGAGCTCTTAGATGCTGGTGTAAATCGCAGTCCTAGTGCTTATCTCAACAATCCTGATGCAGAGAGAAGCAAATACAAGTATGATGTTGATAAAGAAATGACTTTGTTGAAGTTTGTTGATGATGAATGGGGTCCTTTGGGAAGTTTCAATTGGTTTGCTACTCATGGTACTTCAATGAGCCGAACAAACTCGTTAATTAGCGGGGATAATAAGGGTGCAGCTGCAAGATTTATGGAAGACTGGTTTGAGCGAAAAGGGTCTGGAAGAATGGATTCTGTTGGATTTGAAAATGATGGAATCCCTCGAAGAATTTCAAACATAATTCCTGGCATTCATGATAAATGTAAGTTTTTTGTTTTCGGCCACAATGGATGAACTAAGTAACTTCTCTTCATTTAGTATATGCATTAATTAGCTTCAGAATTTATAAGTCTGTATGCCTTGGGAGTCCATTGTTTTAGCATTGTTTTGCCTTCAGGTTAAAGGCCTCAAACGGTGATTTCACCAAAGGATTTCCCCCATATTGCGATAGAGACTGGATTATATAAAAATATCTTATCATATTTTAGAATATATTAGATTATTCATTAACCTGTTTTTGCATCATATTGGAGGATTTGTACCATATTTCCTTATTTCATCATGATTTGTTTCTTAAATAGTTAATATTATGATTAGTATACATAAAGGTTAGTGCTATAGATTTTATGAATGAATAAATAGAATAATACATCGTAATACATCTCAGTTTCAACATGGTACCATCCTACCTGACCAATTCTTGCCACTACTATTTGCCACTACTTCACTATCAGGCTCCCTAAAATTAGGAGTTCACTTTATTTTCATGACTTTTTTTCCTTCATATTAATTGACTTTTGGCATGTTAACTTTCTGACATCTTTCGCTGTTTTCACTTCCTTCTTGGAAATTCGGTCCTCTTCCATCCATGCTATTCATTCTGGCTGTCTCTTCTCTGTCATATCCTCCATGGTGCATTTTACTGGCGTGTTTCAAGCAGTTTTCTGACATTCACATCCTCCTTCTAGTTGTCCTTGATTGTGTTATTTGTTCAGCCATTTTTTTCTTGGTTTGTTCTAGTGTCACGACTTCATTGGCATGCCCCAACACCCATGTTTCCCCTATGGGTTCTATTTTCCTATATTATGCATTTTTTTCAGTAGTCTCTGGCCATAATGGTTTATCCCAATTAGTGTATCATCATTCTGGTAGATCTGCCGCTACTTCACATCCTTTTTCGTCCACATTTGTGGTTGGCTGACATCTTTTCTATCAATCACAATCTGATTTGACTTGCCACATCCTTTGTTTTGTTACCCATCTCTGCAAGTTTCATAGTTTGAAGTCTTCTTGAGCCTATACATGCACCATACATTTGAGGCTGCCCTCACTGGTTTATGCATCACCTTCTCAACATTTGTTGTCTTTACTGGTCCTGTTGAGTACTTTGGTCTCCCATTGTCTATTTTGATCACTTACAATTTTTTGGTCTCCTCTGTGCTTCTGGTTTGTTTTTGATCTTTGGTGGGCAATTGATAGGCTAGTACAAAGTAAGTCTTGGAAAGTTTATGACAAAAGGGGGAAAAAGTAACTGAAAGAAGTTACTTTAGAGGGGCAGTTGTCAGTCATGCATGGGTCATAACTATTTATTAGGCATATTGCTTATTCAACATATATGTGTTTTGGTGATATATGTATGTTATAGAGTAGGAGATGTACAAGTTTGGATGTATGTTTGAAAGAGTGAGAGACTCTGTGTTAGGGCTTAGGCCTGTGTTTTGTGGGTTTGTGCTCTAATTCTAGTTCTGCCTAGAATTCTGGGTGTCTGCAATGAGTCTAACAGCAAATGATGCTGTTTGGTTCTCAAGGGTGTCTTTCTTTTTGTTGGTGTGTTATAGCTCCTTTTCGGTCATTGTCACCACTGCCTTGCTTCTCTATTCTCTATCCAAATCCAGGCCTAGTTTCTCATTTATTGAGCTTTTAGGTGAGCTTAACAGACATTGTATTGCTGCTTCTAGAGATTGTTTTTCCCAATTTTGTTTTGGCCTCATTTGGTATTTGGGTCTCTGTTTTGAAGATTCCTTTTGGTTGAGTGCTGCCCCAATTTTTGTTTGTTGCACACGTCTTGTTGTTTGGGGGCTGTACTTGGTTCGTTGCATTACTGTTGTTTGGCATCTACAGTTATCTTGTTGGTGTTTGGTTGTGCTAACCAAAATATGAGGGATATAACAAGACTAAGACGAGCAAAGGCTCCAAACAGTGAGAGTATGCAACAAGCAAATAAAAAATAAGCAGAACAGAGAAATAATTGATGTAGAAAATAAACAAGCGTTAAAAATAAAGATTAGAGCAATAGCAGTCCAAAAAGTGGAATCAACCACCAAACAAGAAGAGCGTTACAAGTGCAGCTAAGAAAGAATGTACTTTGGTAATTGTTGGATTACCTCATGTAGTTAGTTACGTGGTTTCTGAACTCTGATTTGGTGCTTCTAAGTTTTGCAAGTTTTTTCGTGAAATTCTAAATATTGGGGAGTTAATGGGGTCGTCCATGTACCATACAAGATGGAAACATCCTAGAATGACTGATTGAGCAAACTTGTGAAACATACATGTGATACCTTGTTTTATATGTATGCTATAAACAGGTAAAGAAAAAGGTGGATATCTGATAATGATAATAATAATAATAATAATTAATAATGAATATGTTTCTAACCTCATTTAAATTTATTGGTACAGACCATGAATTACTGGAGCTTGCTGCCTCATTCCAATCTCCTCCTGGTAAACCTGCAGCCAAAATTTCAAGTGTTGCTAGACGTGTGAGAGGTGTCCTTAGGCAGGTTGACAAGCCTAAATTTGTATCTGCATTTTGTCAATCAAATTGCGGGGATGTTAGTCCAAATGTGCTTGGAGCTTTTTGTATCGACACTGGACTACCCTGTGACTTCAATCATAGTACATGTGGAGGAAAGAATGAATTGTGCTATGGCCGAGGACCTGGGTAAGTTTTTATTGCATGCTCAAAGCTTCTTTACTTTTTACAAATTTCTCTAAGCCTTTATGATTTTTGCTAAAATGCCCCGTATAAACTGATGTGGCAGTTATCCAGATGAATTTGAAAGTACACGTATTATAGGGGAGAGACAGTTTAGAAAAGCAGTGGAACTATTCAGTGGAGCATCTGAACAGATTAAAGGGAAGGTTGATTTTCGACATGCTTTCATAGATTTCTCCCAGCTTGAGGTAAATCTTCCTAAAGTAGGAGCTTCTAAGGTCGTAAAGACATGCCCTGCTGCAATGGGGTTTGCATTTGCTGCTGGAACAACAGATGGACCTGGAGCTTTTGACTTTAAACAAGGCGACGATCAGGTAACCTCCGATAAGACCCCATGCTCACCCATTATCCTAGCCTTGTATTCTTAAATAATTTTAAAAGTCTTCTTATTTTTTCTAATTGTATGTCAGGGAAATCCTTTCTGGATGCTGGTCCGCAACTTACTTAAAACACCAGGCAAGGAACAAATAGACTGTCATCAGCCAAAGCCCATTTTGCTCGACACTGGTGAAATGAAGCTACCATATGATTGGGCAGTAAGTTACTCATTTATGCTGAATACGAGTTATAATCTCCAGGCTCAGTTCAATTATGTTTGGTGTTATCTGATTTATAAAAAGATTGAAGATTGATGGCATAGAGACTGTTTCAGTAGATCATTTACTTCCTCAGAATATTGCATAACTTGATCCATATTCCTGTCATGTCCACTTAATTTTTTTTACTAAATTCAAATAATCTCAATGAAAACTGATTTTATAGTATCACTCTTATGTCTTGAAGTCTTTTTCTTCTTCAGATAGAAGTCCTATTATGCGTTCTCCAGATATTAAGCCAAAATTTTTTCCAAGATTGTATTTAAAGTTCTTTGATGACGGAAGTTCCATTTGTCTCTTCACTCATTTTCTGCCCCACAGATATACTGCTTTTTTTTCTGCCCAGATATCTCTTTCTCACATCACAAGGCACTTTTACTAATGTGAACCTTTATTCTCTCTCATTTTGCAGCCTTCAATACTTCCAATCCAGATCCTCCAAGTTGGACAGTTTGTTATTCTTAGTGTACCTGCAGGTATGAGCTCTTAGTCATAATTTCTTACAATGTTGTTATTGTTGGAATTTCTATCCTTGCATTTTGAAAATTTAAGTTTCAACTAACCACAACCTTTGTCGAATAAGAATATGTTGATCTGCTTAATGAAAATCAAATCCCTAAGTTGTTGAATATCCTTGAGCTGAAAAGAGAAAAAATATATATTTGTTGAACTGTTATTGACATCTTGCTGTTTTGATGATTCGATTCCAGAAATACCGGGTGCAATTCAAAGGATGGCTGCATTTTAGCTATTCAAGTCTTTCACTTTTTATGTGTCTAAGTGTTTTAAGTTCTGATAAAGTCCAAAATCCAATGAATTGCTTAATTTGTGTGCTATTATAGTATATATATTCGAATGTTTTTTTTCTTTTCCCTTGCTGATTGATAGTTGTATTTGTCTACAAGTGTTTTTGAATTGGGAGATAATCTGGCCGAAGTATTTCTTTGGATGCTGATGCTTCTAGTAATTGTTTTAATTCTGACAGAATTCACAACAATGGCTGGGAGGCGTCTTCGTGATGCTGTCAAGTCAGTGCTAAGTGGCACCAAAGGCTATGAGAGCAACATTCATGTTGTTATAGCGGGGTTGACCAATACTTATTCACAGTATGTGACTACGTACGAAGAGTACGAGATGCAGAGATATGAGGTCAGTTACACTCTTGTGAAAAGAGACATGAAGCCTGCAACAAACATTTTTAGATTGATGTAGCAAGAGTAAATGCAACATTAGTAGAAGTTTACACTTTTACCTATGCAACTTATTATCAAATAGCATAACTTCATATTGGCAAGATATATGTAACCATTATGTTCATCTTTATGACTTAAATTTTCATGTTACTAGGGTGCTTCCACGCTATACGGTCCACACACACTGAGTGCTTACATTCAGGAGTTTACAAGGCTTGCGCGTGCTCTCATCAATGGTCAGACTGTAGAACCAGGCCCTCCACCCCCTGACCTCCTAGATAAGCAAATAAGCTTATTAACACCAGTTGTGATGGATACAACCCCTATTGGTGTGAAGTTTGGGGATTGTAGCTCTGATGTTCCCAAAAACTCCACCTTTAAGCGAGGTGATATGGTGTCTGTTACTTTCTGGTCTGGGTGCCCTCGTAATGACCTTATGACTGAAGGTACATTTTCCTTGGTGGAATTTCTCCAAGGAAAGAGTACTTGGGTTCCTGTTTATGATGATGATGATTTCTGCCTACGCTTCATATGGTCCAGACCTTTTAAACTCAGTTCTCATAGTAAAGCCACTATAGAATGGAGAATCCCACAGGATGTAACTCCTGGTGTATACAGAATCAAACATTTTGGAGCTGCGAAGGGTTTATTTGGATCAATTCGTCACTTTACAGGATCTTCTAGTGCATTTGTAGTTGGATAGTAAAGGGAGTGAGTGATACTGATTGATTATACATGTTTAATGGTCATTACTCTATTCTCGAACTGAATTGTAGCATACTACATTAAATCAAGGATGATTCCATCGGTTATCATTTGTTATCGACCATTCTTTATCTCCTTTCCCACAAATTCTCTGTAACTAACCACTTTCTTTATATTTTTTATTTGGAGGGAACATAACGATTGATCATAGTAGTTAATCAAGTTATTTGTGGCTTAAAATTGCTCTTCAAACACTGTTAGTTTTAAACATCAATTATTTTTACTAATGATTTATGATTGGCTAGTATAGTGACTGAATTCAATCTCATTAAATTCAGTTCCATATGATGCAGAGATTGACATGAACGTGTGATTCCACACTAAATAATAATTTTTCATATTATAAATCAGTTATTTTTTGTGGAAGTTGATGTTTTTTTTTTTTTTTAACTTTTAGCATCAATTTTAACACTAAATTAGTGAGTTAGAATATTTTATACTGTCAAAAAATTAGTTAGGTAGATATAACTTATGAGAAAAAAAAAAAAGACAAATATAGAAGAAAATAATTTTTGTGAAATGAACTGACTTACTATATATATCACAATTTGCTCTGTAAAGTATTTGAATTGTATTTTTAGTGGAATAGGGGAAATGAAATAACGGTAAGAAGAATGAAATAAAAAATAAAAGTAAAGTCGATTTATTTATTCAATAATACGACGACGTTTAACCAGAGAGGTTTTTCAGTTTCTACTACACTGGAAGAAGCAGCAGCAGTGTCGAATCGCGTTTTGCCAGCGGAAGAAGAAAGCAAGGGCACACACACAAATCTTCTGAGCTTTAAGTGAGAATTTGAAGAGAAGAAGAAGAAGAAGAAGCTGATTGTGGAAATGTCAGTGCAAGAGTACCTGGATAAGCACTTACTTTCCCGAAAACTCGAAGATGCCGTCAATGCCGCCGTTAGGGCCAAGACCTCCGATCCCGTTCTCTTCATCGTATCTCTCTGCCTCTCATCTCTTTTCATGCTTTCTCTTTCTCTCACTTCTCATCGGAATTTCTCAGCATGCGTTTTTGCGGTGACCGCAGTCGAATCACATGAGAAAAGCAGTGCAATCGGTGATAACAAAAGTCAAGGCGAGGCAGATCCTCGATAGCCGAGGGATTCCAACCGTCGAAGTCGACTTGCACACTAACAAAGGCGTGTTTCGCGCTTCGGTTCCCAGCGGCAACTCCACCGGCATGTAAACCTTCTTACTCCTCCTTTTACTCGCAATTCTCTCACCGTGTTATTAATTGCTCTCGTTCAATTCATTCTCGATTTTGTTGGTTGATGGTTCGTTTCAGGTACGAAGCTGTTGAGCTACGGGATGGAGACAAAGGAGTGTATCTCGGAAATGGCGTGGCAAAAGCTGTTAAAAATATCAATGAAAAAATATCTGAGGCGTTGATCGGTATGGATCCCACGCTTCAGTCCCAAATTGATCAGGCCATGATAGACCTCGACAAAACTGAGAAGAAGGTGATTTAACATTTCTGTGCTATGAAGTCATTCAATTGGTTGTTAATATGACGTATTGCATTTTGTTTCGTTCAAAGCTTTGATATTTTACATTTCAAGATGAATTTGGCTACTAATTAGGTAAAATTCTATGAATCCTGCCTTTCTCTAGTCAAGGGTATATGACTTTTAGTTTTTCATAGTTACGTTGATGGATACAACTCAGATTAGCAAAATGAACATTTTGTTTCTTATTCTCTTTCACCAAAGGAATGGAAGTGTGTATCAGATTATTTATTTAGGAAATTTTGTAGTATATATGCTTTTGTGGCGAGTAGTCAGTCACAATCATAAAACTTTGGCTATTGGAAATATAATAATTTCATACAGGATGTTATAGAAGCATTATTTGCAGTTCACTTAGTTTTGCATAGTTAGTTTCCTATTCAGTTTCAAATAGTTCAAATCCACATTATAATTTTTTTATGATATTTCTAGTGATTATCTTTCTTGTATATTCTTCTGGAGATCTTGATGAAGGCTGGGTGTGACTACTGATTCTTATATCATGCATTTGTTGTGAACAGGACTTATACATGCATGTTTGAGTAATTCATCTTGACGATATAGTTCTCCAATATAATATATATTATATTATATCTGTTCTGTTTCTAATTTTCTTTGCAGGGAGAACTTGGAGCCAATGCTATACTAGCTGTGTCCATTGCTGCTTGTAAAGCTGGTGCTGCTGAAAAAGAGGCATGACTCTTTGTCAATTAATATTTCTATAAGTTCATTTAACTTTTAATCTGCAAATAAGTATATATGTTCAGTCATGATATCATGAAAATAAAGACAAAAAACATATCAGGTTCCACTTTACAAGCACATTGCTGACCTGTCTGGAAAAACCAGCCCAACACTTCCTGTTCCCGCCTTCACTGTCATCAGTGGTGGAAAACATGCTGGGAGTAATCTGGCCATTCAGGTATAGTTTCCTTTGCAGTTTAATTTGTTAGACATTCTCATTAGTGTTTTACTAATTTTACCTCTATTAGGGTTGTGTTCCTTTCTTCTAATAAACTAATGAACAGTGAGATTAAATGACAAATGAATATGGAAACATTACATTATATGTCGAATCACTCATAAATACCCAGTGCTCATACATTTTCGTTGTAACTAACATGTGTAACTTTGGCAATCTATTGTTGTGTTTGATTCTGTTCTTTTATCTTCTGACCTTCTAACATTAAGAAATATAGTTTCTTATGTGATTTGGACTTTTTTAGATAAAATATTTCTTATATAATTCCTATTAGGAAATCATGGTTCTCCCAATTGGAGCAAGCAAATTTGAGGAAGCGCTGAGAATGGGTACTGAGACCTATCATCACTTAAAGGTGGTTTTGCTTTATTTCTTATTTTATTTCACCCAATCCTATTGCTTTTACTTTCTGTCTTTTGGGATCTTTTTTTCATAATTTCACTCATTAGAATGTTCCCAAGCTAGAAATATATCAAGTTTAGCTGCATGTAATTTGGTTGCATTGTTGTTTAGCTGGCTCACAACAATTTAGATCGTATGTTATTGTACTATACTCTTTACCTTTGGTTTTGCTTATAATTCCGACGGTGGAGGTATTTGGTCTTAATAGATTCAGCAATCGAATCTGTCATTTCTCGGCCCTTACATACGTTTTTTTCATTAATAATGGATTAAAGAATATTAATAGGCATTTGCAGATGTCATGTTTAAGCTGATACATTTATTTATTGTTGATGAAAAAAGGGCAGGCTGTCATTACAGAAAAATCTGGTGCACATAACTGTAATGTTGGTGAAGATGGTGGCTATGCTCCTAATATCTCCAGGCAAGCTTTTATGTTTTGAATTATTTGATATCTACAGCTTTTGAAAATTCTTTACCATTAAATACAACAACAAAGCCTTTTTCAACTTTGTGAGGTCAGTTACATGTATCCCATAGCACCATAAATTTCTATGAAGTTCTTCACCGTTAAATGAATAACATAAAAAGGGGGAACAAGTCTCTATTTTAGAAGAAAGGAAAGAAAATAGAAAATATCTCCAAAAGCTGCGGTATACAATATTTTTGTCTAATATACTGACTGTTACACACATTAATCTGTTTAGTAATTTAACTTCTAGTTTTGCTGCTGTAATTTTAATTTCTCTAACTATATATTATCATTTTTGGATACATTCATATGATATCTCTATTCTTTAGAAATCTGATAGATATCTGATGAAAATAATTTCATTTGTATTTTCCTCTTAAACTAGCATTTTCTTTTAGTCAACATTTCGAACTGCTGCATGTGATAATAATTACCGTGTTTCATTCTAGATAGTAAATTCATGTTATTAATTATGATTACCATCTGGTGTTTAGGATCAATGAACCAGCTAGTTTCCTATGTGTTGTATGAATATTTTTAAATTCAGGTGAAATATAAAAATATAGCTTAGAATCTAAAATGTATAGATTTAAATAGAAAAAAGTGGTTTGATGTTATAAAAAATTATATGCAAAATTGATTCCCAAGAATTTTGATTGAATTAGGGTTACTTTCAGGCGAATATAATCTAAAAATTAATATAAAGGGGTGGTTTCTATTAATTTTATGTACTTGCTTTTGATTATTATTATTGTTATTTGAAGCTAATTATCTAGATCTTTAAGCAACTAAAGATTTATATCAAACTATTATAATTTTTTTTTTAATATAAAATCAATTAATATTTATGAAATTTTCACCTTGCTAATCTTGTTATAGAAGTATTTCTCAACGCTTAAAAAGTTACTTTTGAAGGTGTTTTTATTTTATTTCTAGTTTTTAGCTGACTAATGTATTTAAATATTATCAGCTTTAGAGAAGCCCTGGATCTTGTCAAGGAGGCCATTAGCAGAACTGGTTATAATGAGAAAATAAAGATTGCTCTTGATGTTGCTGCTACAAATTTTTGCATAGGTAACCACTATTAATTTATTTTCAGTTTTCATACGATTGAAATTTAGAGAGATAAATGAGGGTTGGAAGAGTAAGGAATAGACTTTAAAAGTGCTGTAGGATGAGCATGGATGATTGTAATGAATTTTAATCTTAAGAGCCTGTTATTGATTTTTTTGTCATACTGGATCATTTCAATGTTTTATTGTTAACTTGTATTTTAGCCTGTTCAATGCATAGGATAAATGATTATTTTATACAACTAAAATTTATAATAAATAAATATTTTTTAATATAAATATAGCATAATAATTAAAATTCAGAACAAATAACTATTTTAAACATAAAAATTATGTCTTAGATTTTTTATAAAAAATTTATATTGTGATACAGGGTTATTTTAACTATTGATAATTTTTTTAAAAAATATATTGAAATTTAATTTAGAAATAAAGTCATAAAAATAGTGTGTTAACAAATATCCCTAAAATGTTATCGTTAAAAACTCTACTTAACCGCTCTGGTTGAAGAATAGTTTCTAAAAATACTCTTATTCAAGATAACTGTTCTAATTTATATAGGGAGGATATTAATACTATGCTTGATACTTAAAATTTATAAGCTACTTCAAAATATTATAATATTTCACTGTTGACTGTTCTCTTCTTTTTCTAAAGCTAGCACCTTTTTCTGTTATGCAACTTTCCTCACTTCATTGTGTTATAACCCCCTTGTACTTTTTGGGCTCCTTCCTTTGACTAATTTTAACTTATGTATATATGTTTTTTTCCTGATATAGGTAAAAGATATGATCTGGACTTTCAATCTCCTCAAAAATCTGGACAGAATTTTAAGTCAGCAGAGGATATGATAGACTTGTACAAGGAACTATGCTCGGGTAGACCAATTTATCTTAACATTTGTCTAACGGGAGTATTATATATTATTTAGCCTATGCTTTGTGTTTATTTTGGATTTTTCTTTTTGAATTTGTAGAATACCCTATTGTGTCAATAGAAGATCCATTTGACAAGGAAGATTGGGAACATATCAAGTATATCTCAAGTCTTGGGATTTGTCAGGTATTATTTTTTTAATTTTAATCAATTAATATTTTGTTTGAGTTAATGTGAATTCAATCTCGTACTAGTTAATTTGTGCATCCAAAGATAGTGCTAAGAAGTAGGCCGTACCATTTTGGAGTTTGCACAATTTTTTTAATAACAATGGATATTTTTAATAAAAAATAATAACAAACTGATTGTTTGTGTATCAAGGCCATATTGACTTATTAGAAGGCTATGTGAGCAAGGGAGGAGTGAAAAAATTTCATATAAAATTGTTGTCAATTGGCTTTTTGCATATTACGACTCAGATGTTTAAGTTTACAAAAATTGGCTACTGATTGGAACTTCTGTTTATGTAGTTTTTCTTTATTTGAATGGTTCTGCAGGTAGTTGGGGATGATCTCTTGATGTCAAATTCTAAACGCATTGAGAAAGCAATAACTGAGTCTGCATGTAATGCCCTTCTACTTAAGGTAACTTCTGTTACTTCAGTTAGCGTTCAAGTATTTGTTTTAGCTAATGACAAAATTAATCTTTATATATATATATATATATATATATATATATTTAAATAATAAATACTAAACTCGGTTGTTTATGGAATGGAAGCAATCCTGTTTCAGAATTAAGTTGAGGTGTTGAATTTCCACAGATATTGGAAAAAGTTGCTTTTAAAGAAAATACAAGATCATAAATTACAAAGTTAGTTTATGTAAAAGAAAACAAGAGGAAGAAATGTAAACATAGCTTGGCTGTAATTTAGTGTTGTCTGAGATGGAATTTATCCAGGGAGAGTAAACTCCGAGAATATAGAGAAAGCAATAGACTGGGGAATTAAAAGTTTGGAAGAATTCCCGGCGTTCAAGGATAAGCATAACAGAAATTGAGAGATTGTGATAGAGAGGAAATATTTGGAGGTAATCTGTCCCTTCCAAAACGCCACGGACACATATAAGCACTGGACTGTTACAAAACAAGCAGGCAGAAAAAGAAAAGGCTGTAACGTGCATTGCCACATCAGCAAATCACAATAAAAGGAAATAAACCCAAATAAAAGAGTTAGCCTATAAAGCAGAATGAAATAAAAAAGTATCGTGCAAGCTACAGCAGCTATTACTGACATCATATAAATGCTGTAACATTACATCATATAACTGACATACATGATAATTCATTTGAGAATTCTCCTCCTTTGTTGTTTTACTTCTATTTTCTTGAAGAGAATAAACATTGAAATGTGATGATTTACTGTGGTAATCTAGGTCAACCAAGTTGGAACTGTTACAGAGGTCATTGAAGTGGTAAAGCAGGCAAAGGAAGCACATTGGGGGGTGGTAACTTCTCATAGATGTGGGGAAACTATAGACTCTTTCATTGCTGATTTATCTGTTGGCCTTGCTTCTGGTGTGATTAAATCAGGAGCTCCTTGCAGAGGAGAGCGGCTAGAAAAGTACAACCAGGTCTCTTTCTGATTCTTATGCTGATGGTTTTACTGCGTTATTGTCATGCTTCAAGATTATTAATCCACTAGTTATATTCTTTCAATTCACCAATTTCCTATCGGAAGGTGCCTGTTTTCCTTGATAGGTGGTATATTTGCGATATCATAGTGTACAGCTGGTGATTTTATAACCTGTAAATTTTGTTCATTGCTGGTTACGAATATGCTAATAATTTGTTGTCTATTTTTGCAATAGCAGTAATACTAGTACTTGTACATGTCTGATGGTGAAATTTGTGGCATTTGTAGATAGTTCGTTATTCTTTATGATGGATAACATATTAAATGTAATCCTATGCAGGGTTGCTTTGCCCCTTACAGACTTCTACGGTTGTAACCCATGATATATATAACTTTCGTCCATAAATATGTATTCTGCTGGACCTTTTTGTTTAACTTCACCTTGAAGTCTTTTTTTTTTTTTTAATGCAATTCCTTCACTTATTTTTAAATAGTAAACAGTTCCGAGTTTATATTAAGATTTAAACTATAAGAAACCTTGGGATTACATGAGATCCTTTTTTTGTTTTCGTTATTTACAATCCATCTTGATGTTTCTTGTTCCGCCTGTAACTAGTGAAGAATTTTCAGTCAGCTTTTTTCTTGAAAGGGATTTGAATTTCTTCTCACTTCTAAGGTAATGTCTGGTCTATTTTCTTCAGGTTTCTCTTAAAAGGATAAAATAGGCCAATAACAATATCATAGAAGCTCTTAAAATTAAAAATAGCTTTTTGAATTGAACAAAACCCAAAATGTTGAACTTTTATACCTTATTGAAGGTGCTTCTACTTTTAAAAATAGAAGCCAAAAAAAACTGGGTGAAACTTAATTTATTTCTTGCTCTCGTGTAGCGATGAAGTTTATGCTGTCTAGTATGTAATTTTGATTGTTCTTGTGAAGTGTAAGGAAGGAAAAATCATAACATTAACTGTCTGAATCTTAATACAGTTACTTCGGATTGAGGAGGAGCTTGGAGATCAAGCAGTTTATGCTGGTGAAGATTGGAGGCAATAAGAACGAAGAATCTGTTCAGATTGGTCTGAGATATGATTTTCTTATTTTAAGTTTGAAACGTGTGGTTGAAGTTAGTCACTGTACCATATTCGTCAACTGGTGATGTTCTATTGACATAACTGCTCCTTCACCTTTTGTGTCATTGGGCTTTAGAGAATGTTTCACCGAGTATTAACAATCTGTACAAGATAGTGCGGCCTTTTTATTTGTCTATTTGTTATAGGGGACAGAAAGTCAGAAGTTGAAGGTAAAATTGTTCGGGGTAACTGATATTGATAATAGTTTAATAGTTTTCCAATTCTGCCCATTACTTATGTTCTAGCCAGCTCCTTTTACAGACCTGACCTGACAGCCAGCTCGGATAGGATTTATCATTTTTACCTTTATTTATATTTTTTTCATTCTATACTTTCTTGTTCCTTTTATAATTTAAATTGATGTGATAATCAATATGGATAATAGGGGCTATTTAATTTCCTCGCATAATGTTTTATTCTTTTCCTTTCAATATTTGCTAGACATTTTATAGTTCTTTCCCATAATAAGGACTAAGTTGGACTGTGCGTGAACTCTGAAATTTATGGAAGTCTCACTGGTGTACAGTTTTTATATCCTTTGAAATAAAGATCAAACTACTTTTGTATTTGTTTTTTCTTTTATCACAAGGGAAATTCATAATTGTACAATTCAAATACTTTCTTATCTAATAATTCATTTATTTAACATTTTTTATTATAAAACACATTTAACAATTTTTTAATATCTAACACAAAGATGATGATTTAGATAAAATATTATCTTGTAAGTCATTTAATTATATCTTTTGAATTTATGAAAATATGTAATCAATAAGTAATAATTATTATGAAATTATTTTTTTTTATATATATTAAATGAGAAATATACATCAGTATTTAAAGGAAAAATAAAATTTTAATAAAAATAAATAATTTTTTTGAAATAAAAGAAAAAAATATCTAAAAATATAAAATTTAAATTAAGAACAAATTTATTAAATAAATTTTTAATAAAAAATTCTTAATTTTAGATATTTTTTATAAATAAATTTATATTTATTATCTAATTAATTTATATTTATTGTACAGTATATATATATATATATATATTTCTCAATTTGATTATAAGATTATAGAAATATGAGGTATTGTATCCTTTTGTCATTAAATTATCTATTATTTAGATGGAATGTATAACATGCATACTAAACATTCTTTTAATTTTTCTTTAATGAAATATCTATCTATTTCAATATGTTTTCTTATATCATACTGAATGAAATTCTGTATAATGTCTATTATTATAGTAGAGTTTTATAGGTTTCTCTAAATTAACCTTCAGATCTTCTAAAATATTTTTTAGTCGTAATAACTTATATAACTTTTGTGCAATGGATCTGAATTCTTATTCAGCCCTTAGTCTTATCACCACATTCTATTTTTTTCTTCTCCATTTCACTAAGTTCCTACCTAGGTCCAGTTATTGATCTTCTATCTACAAAAGAACCTGCATAATTTGCATCAGTATAGGCTTCAAAAGTTAGTCTTCCATTTCTTTTAAATAATAGTAGGGTTGCCTTTCAGGTAATGTAGAATTCTATAAGTTGCTTGAAGATGAGATTCTTTCGGTTCATGCATAAATGAACTGATAACACTCATTGAATGAACAATGTCTCCTAGTGTGAGTCAAATATATTAATTTTCAACCATTCTCTGATACACCTTTTTGTCTATTGTTGATTCCTCTTTAGCCTTACATAACTTGTGATTAGGATTTATTAGAGTTGATACTGTTCTGCACCCAATTTTTCTAGTTTCGGCTAACAAATCAGTTATATATTTTTGCTGAGATATGAAAATTCCTTGATTAAAATATACTACTTCAATCCCTAGAAAATATTTCAAACTTCCTAGTTTCAAATTCCTGAACTAGTTTCTGTTTTAATTCTTCCTTATTTTTTTCATCATTTCAAGTCACTATAATATCATCAACATAAATTAGAAGAATTGTTACCTTCTCTTTCCTTGAATGTTCAATAAACAAAGTATGATCTCCTTGATTTTATTTGTAGCTAAATCCCTCTATAACTTTGGAGAATCTTCCAAACCAAGCTCTAGGAGATTGTTTTACTCCATAAAGAGCCTTTTTGCAGTTTGCACAACTTATTTTTTCTGTCTCCTTCAAACTTAGGTGAAATATTCATGTAAATTTCTTTTTTTAGGTTTCCATGAGAAATACATTTTTAGCATCTATAGAAGTTTCTTCAAAGTGAGCAGTTAAGGATAAAATAATTCTTACAGTATTCATTTTACAAACTGGTGCAAAAGTCTCTTGATAGTCTATTCTATAAGCTTAGGTGTATCCCTTGACAACTAACATTGTTTTATATCTTTTAATAGATTCATCAGTTAAGAATATCCATTTTCAATCAATAATATTTTTTCTTTGACTTTGTCAACAACTTCTCAACTAACATTTTTTTTTTCAATGCATTCATTTCCACTTTCATGACATCATTCCATTCTTTACTTGTCAAAGTTTCAGTAACAGTGTTAGGACAACAATAGAATTCAAACTAACAATAAACTTTTTATGATTATCTGATAATTTATCTAGAGAAACATAATTTGATAAAGGATAAAAAGATTGTTTTGTTACCTTTTCTAATGGTTATTGGAAGATCAAGATCATTTGAAGAGTTAAGAGTATTATCATTTTCTGGTTCAACTCTGTTTGTAGTTTTAAGCTCAAAATTTGGATAAGATTCATGAACTTGCCACATATTTAGAATATTCTTCCTTCTTCTGTAGACATTGTTGAATCTTAAAAAAAATTGTAAGTACTAACTCTTGGAGTTGAATCTCTAATTGTACCAATATTTTTTTGTTATAATTCAATAATATCAGTAATATTATCAATTTCTGTTTCTAATTCTGCTTTAGAATTAATTTGCTCAACTTTAGGTTCATTTTATAAGCTTTCAGTTAAAGAATATAACAGAAAAATATTTAAAATTGTCATCATAATTTTCTAAAATAAACTGAGAACCAAAATTGAAGAGGAAAAAATATAATTTCAATGAAGGTGACGTCAATATAAATATAAAATTTTTTAAATGAAAAAATATTAAAAAAACACTAATAAACTAGGATCAAGTTTGCCTCTATTTTTACAATCATCAACAAAAAAAAATATCCTTTCACTCCTAAAAATCTATCAGACCATATTTATATTCTTTATAAAGGTGAAATGGTATATCAACATTGAGAAACTATTACCCATCGTACAAACACTTATTAAAAAAAATTAAGAGATGATAAATATATATATCCAAAATTTTCAAAGTATCCTATTAAAATCCTTCTAAATATAGATTTAATATTTTTTTAATAAAATTTATATCATAAAAACTACACATTAAGAAAAATAATATTAAAAGATAATCGACATAGATAATTTTACTGAATTGAAAATCGCATCTGATAAGAACTAACTCGTACACTTAGGAGATGTCTAAGAAATACTTTTATTAAAATTGAAAAAACAAGACCTCGTACATGCAGAAGATGTCTAACAAGTACTTTCTCAGAATTGAGAAACACATCAAAGAAGAACTGGTACATGTAGAAGATGTCTAGCATGTACTTTCACAGAAACGAAAACCACATTAAGAAATCCAACAACAGAATTTAAAATCCCATAAGATAAGAAAATCCAACATTGTTCAATCAGATAAGAAATCCTGCAACAGAATTTAAAATCCCATCAGAGCACCAACTGTTGAGGATTTGTCTTCTCCTCCAGACCCTCCTCCTGTTCTAGACTTCTGACCTAGGACTCATGTAAAAGCGAGCATAACCGTCCCCTGGAATCTTGTGCTCAACCACAGAAGGCATGCCCTCTAAGATGGTGATGGTGACTCCCTTAGTCGGTATTGTCATCGTGAAAGTATTCATCAACTTCACTGAAAATGTCATGGACGCAGGCTCATTCATATCTATCACAATATCTTCTTCCTCCTCCTCATCATCAATCTTAAGCTCATCCTCCTCCTCCTCCTCATCATCATCCTCATCCTCATCCTCATCCTCATCCTCCTCCACCTCCTCCTCATCCTCATTCTCATCCTGTATACATGCATAAACCCATCAGTCTACAGTTTAAATCCACAAATGCTAACCATGCATACTTTCACAGAGTTAGCTCAAATGAAAGAATTTACTTTTAGTGTGTATTCAACATAAGAAGAAGGCAATGAAGATATTACTTACATGATCCTCATAAGGTTTCTGTGTGCAGACTATAGTTGAAGTTCCAGATTCTCCTCTGGCAATAAACCTCGCAGTCTTCTCATCAATCTTTAGGGTAACTACAATTAATAGGAAACAAAGACACAACAAATTTAATTGCAAAGTGAAAGAAGCAGCAACAAGCATCACAAAACATGCAAAAGCAAAATAATTCCAACCAGTGTCCCTGATATGAGCCAGTTCATTAGTAATTCTTAAGAGCGCTAGAGTAGACATCTCTAGAGTTGCTTGTCTCGCCGATTGAAGAACGGCATAGTACTCTGCCTCGGGAACATGCAGCAGTTGTTGATATTTTACATCCATCTTAGCTAAAGTAAGCTCAGCTACCAGATCTTGACCTAGAACACATACCACACAACAGATCAATGTTTAGAAAATCATAAATTTTGAAATGAAAGAGAGAGGGTGATGAGAAACCTACAAATAGGGTTTTCAAAGATGAATTTGATACTGTCAAGAAAGCTAGAGACTTGGAGAGTGATGACTTCATCGTTGAAGAAAAAACCGAAGATCTGAGACATGCAGTTGATATCTATGCCCATGGAGTTGGTGCAGTTGCATTGATAGAACTGGAAAGCTCGGGAGGGGAGGAAGAGAACCAACATTCCCGTATTGGAAGAATTGGTGACTTGGAAGGTTAAGCCGGCGGGGGAGAAACGGAAGTAGACAGCCTCCCGGCCACCTGCCACATTCGTTATGATGTCCACCACCCTCTTCAAGATTGAACCTGGCGTCATACGAGCTTTCAACATTTTCTTAACCTTTCTTTCTTTCTTTCTCTCTTTCTTTCTCTCTTCCTTTCTCTCTTGTTTCTGTTCTTATATAGACGGTGAACATTCACCAAGCCACACAAATGAGTAACAAAGAAATGTAAATGAAAAAAATCTGAGGTTAAACTAAAATCTGAGGTTAATTCTTTAATATGTATTTTATTCTGAGACCGGTTTTGTTCGTTGTTTCAGTTCGGTTTCCCGCGGTTACAATTTTGTAAATTTCTTGACCTAATTGAATATTTTTTCACTAATTATTCATTTTAGTCTTAGGTTCTCATTGATGACTTGTTCTTATTATTTTATCTTCATTCTTTTAATTTAAATAATATATAATTATATTTTCTCTAATTTTATTGTATAAAAAATAAATATTCTTCATCAATATCAATAAAATTAAATAAATTAGTTAAGCTTAATTAATAATGTCACCTATTTAAATTTTATTATGATAAAAATCATAATTATAGTCATAAGTAATTATAGTCTCAATCAAAAGGTAAAGTAAGATGAAGATGAAAGAAGTGTGCATAGAGAGTGCATTTATTTTTTAATCTAAAACCTAATTTATTGAGAATACAGCAACACAACAACAAGATAAACATCAACTCTTTGTTTACTCTAACAATGAAATAAACTCTTTCAATCTAGGAATACGTAGTGAAAGTCCATGATAGAAACATTTATTAGTAATTATAATATATAAAAAGTTTTTTCATCCTATTAATATGATCATTATTAAAAATAAAATATTTGAGAAAAAATAAAATAATTTTTAATTTAAAAATTAAAAATAAAATATATATTTTTTTAGTAAAATCCTTTAAGAAGTAATAGTTCATATCAATATACTTGTTTTCTTGCTAAAATGGATTCTTGAAATATTATCACAAAAAAATTGTAACATGTTTTTATGTTTTAAAATGATGTTTTCAAGGAATTTAATAGTGAGTTTCCTTAAAAACACACAATAAAATCACAATTTATTACAAAATAATCTTAAATTAAATATATATATATATATTACAGTGTTTTTTAATCATGGTAAGTGTGTAACTAACTAAATTTATAATTAATATGCTATATAGGAAAATAATTCAAAATTGACATTGTTTTTTAAGCATTAATTTTTTTTACACTTATATTATTTGTATTAAAAAAATAGATTTGAGAGAATAAAAAACTAAAAAAAAATTAAAAAGTGAAATTAATTATAAGTAAAAATGAAAAAAATATTTTTTGTCGTGGGTGGTGGTGCAGCGGAGGATGGTGGCCATGTTGTCAAGGTTGACGCCCAAGGTGGCGGGCGGTTGCAGCGAAAGTGTTGGAAGGCTTTGGGATGGAGGACGAAGGTGGCAAAGGCGAGATGGGAGAAGTCCATGGCTAGGAGGGAGAAGCCGGCGGTGGTGGAGCACTCGATGTTGGCTTCCTGAACCACGTCCCTTACGGCGTCCACCACCTGCCTCAGAAGTGGAGCTTGCACCTGACCAAGTTCCAGCATCTTCTTTCTTTCTTCTTGTTTCTGTTTTCTTTGATATCACGTACCAAAAATCATGCAACACAAACAAGATAATGGAAATGGAAATGAAAATGAAAGTGAAAATGAAAATGAAATGAAAGCAATGAGTTTATAAAGCTGAAATTCCCACCATTATCTATCACTTTTTTCTGTTTTTATAACAAATGTGAGTTTTTGTTTTAGTATCATCCTTGTTCTTTGTTCTTTCAACTTTGATAATATTAACTATAACTTAGTAATGAAAATAAACATTAATATTATTCGCTATGTAAAAAAAATTATGAAGTAGATATTTACACAAGAAACACTTATTGTTTGAAAGAAAATGACTTGAAATAAAAATGGTGGCTGCTGAGGTGGACCATGAAGTGGACCATGAAGTGGGGTCCGTGAGATAATAATGCTCAACAAAGGAATCAAACAATGGTTGCTGCAATGTAACAAGGATCTGTCTTTTCCCATGTGATTTCGTGTTTTAGAACAAGAACTTTGTTTCCACTTATTATAGTTCTTAATTCCATTGAAATAACCTTAAATATAAATAAGAAACGTATGAATACTTAAGAAATTGATGTGAAGTTAGACTCAAACTTTGCATCAACGATCCAAACTTTGCATCAGTGATTCACTCACCCTTTGTATTCAGCTTCCAAACTTTGCATCAGTGGTTAACTGAACTTCCTGAAATTGTCAGAGGTGCTCCACATGTGAATTGAAGATGGAGTTATTCAAAGAAAGGATTGAATCAAAGCAGTGATGCCAATCACGAGGTGCATACCTTAAAGAAAATTTGCACCCATTTTTAATAATTTCTTGTTCATGAGTCCGTGTTTGAAAGCTACAAGCCATAGAAGCTGGTGTGTGTAAAGTCCATTCCTTTCCTTGAAACCGTGATAGCCAAGTAGCAACCAACCTAGGCAGTGTATGGTTTACTCTACATACGAAACTTTTAAGGAAAAAGTACTAGAATGCAATGCTACCCATGTGATTAATTAGCTTCCAATGACACTTTTTTTTCTAATTAGGATGTATTATTTAAAAAAATTAGATTTGTTTATCTTTACTTTTAGTATTTACTTTGATTTTATAAACGATGAATAATTGAAGGAATTAGAGGGTATTTGATGAAAAATGAAGGTAAATAATGTAAGTGCAGAAATAGTGTAAGAAGGTGGTGATTAAGACCTCTTCAAAAACAACAAACGGTAGAGAATATTGTGTATGAATGGTTTATTTTATAAAAAAAAAGTGAAGAAAAATAGTATTAAAATTGTAAAATGTTTGTAATAGTACAGAGGCAATGATTCAAGGAGAGAAAAAAAGCAGAGAAAATAGAGAAGAAAAAGTACAAAAAAAGGGTGATAGATTTAGAAGGAAGAGACAAATGCATGGGGATGAGAATTGAGGTGTCGCAGTGTGAGGGAAGTGACATCCTCAACGGTGCTCATTCAACCATGAAATTTCGCACCCCACCCTGCCAGCCTGTCGTTTTCTTCTTCCTCAAATTAAAAAGAACCGTTCAAAAATCCTATTTTTCTCTTGCAAAAACCAAAACCTCTTCTCTCTCACCTCCTTATAATTCGTTCCTCTTCACTGCATCTCTATCCTACGAACTTGTTCTTTGTCCTTATTTTTCACATTTTTAATATTAATTTTTACGAAAAAAATCATCAATCAAATTTGTAATAATATCTCCTCCTCCCATATTAAGAGACTCACTTACCTATTCTAAACCACACACTCACTCTCTTATTCGTTTCTTTCAACTCAGATACTCTCACTCACACTTACACAGAGACAGTGATGGCATCATCTATGGCTTCTATAGGTTCTCTCAATGTCCCATGCTCTGCTTCTTCTTCCTCATCCGGAGGAAGGAAAACCATCCCGCGCAGCCTCTCATTCTCTGCATCACAACTCTGTGGTGACAAGATTTCCACAGATTCAATTTCAATTGCACCAAAAAGAGTTCGTAATCCACTGATTGTTTCTCCTAAGGCGGTTTCTGATTCCCAAAACTCCCAGACGTGCCTTGATCCCGATGCTAGCAGAGTAAGTTTACCTCTTTCTTTTTCTTTCACTGTTACGACTTCAAATTAGTGATATACGAGAAAATCCCCGATCATGTGTTTGCTTGGGTGATAGGGAGAGAGAGTCTTTTGGATCAAGTAGGAAACAGGGATTTTTTAGATCACTGTAATGGATTTTGATCCTGTGGTATTTGAATTGGATGTGGGTTGGTTCTGATTATGATTGCAATTATAAATGCTTAGCCGATGATGATGTTTGTAGAGTGTGCTTGGCATTATACTTGGAGGTGGTGCTGGGACTCGTCTTTATCCGCTGACCAAGAAGAGGGCAAAGCCAGCTGTTCCTCTTGGAGCTAATTATAGGCTGATTGATATCCCTGTTAGCAACTGCTTGAATAGCAATGTGTCCAAGATCTATGTTCTCACTCAATTCAATTCAGCTTCCCTGAATCGGCACCTTTCGCGTGCTTATGCAAGCAACATGGGTGGCTACAAAAATGAGGGATTTGTTGAGGTTCTTGCTGCTCAGCAGAGTCCTGAGAATCCTAATTGGTTCCAGGTAAAAACACTGCCTTAGTGCCTCAATTCTAATTTTTTGCATTTCCTTTGATGGCCTTTACTATCCCTTGATTTAATGCTTTAACAAACTTGATGTGATCATTGCAGGGTACTGCAGATGCTGTGAGGCAATATTTATGGCTTTTTGAAGAGCACAATGTTTTGGAGTTTTTGGTTCTGGCTGGTGATCATCTGTATCGAATGGATTACGAGAAATTTATCCAAGCGCATAGGGAGACTGATGCTGATATCACTGTGGCTGCGTTGCCAATGGATGAAAAGCGTGCCACTGCATTTGGTCTGATGAAGATCGACGAAGAGGGGCGTATAATTGAATTTGCCGAAAAGCCCAAAGGAGAACAATTGAAAGCTATGAAGGTAAGCCCATATAACACACATTATGTATTGTTATTTACCTGGAAATCGTTGCCTGAACAATTGCTTATGTATGCTACCATTTTTTTCTACTAGGTTGATACTACTATTTTGGGTCTTGATGACGAGAGAGCAAAGGAAATGCCTTACATTGCTAGCATGGGTATATATGTTGTTAGCAAAAATGTGATGTTAGACCTGCTCCGTGAGAAGTTTCCTGGTGCAAATGACTTTGGGAGTGAAGTGATTCCTGGTGCAACTTCCATTGGATTGAGAGTATGTGTTTCTTCCAGCTGTTTAGTATTAAGAAGAATTTCCTGTTATTTTCATGCATTTGTTGAGAATATTGTACGACATGTTTGTGGATATTCACAGGTGCAAGCTTACTTGTATGATGGCTACTGGGAAGACATTGGGACAATTGAAGCTTTCTATAATGCAAATCTTGGAATCACCAAAAAGCCTGTGCCTGACTTCAGGTGAATTATAGAGACTATTTGATATAATCATCATATTGACAAATGTATTTCAAAGATAGTGTATTGTGGTTATGATGTTTGTGTTTATGCTTTTTGGGATATCGATTGCAGCTTCTATGATCGCTCGTCTCCAATCTACACTCAACCACGATATTTGCCTCCATCTAAGATGCTTGATGCTGATGTCACTGATAGTGTTATCGGTGAAGGATGTGTGATTAAGGTAAGTCTTTTAGAACCTTCACACCGTACTGATCTGTTCTATGTATGAGATTTGTACAATTCTTAATGAATATGTCAAATATAATGAAAGTAACCTATCCGAATTTTTTATAGGAAACTAACCTATTCCATATTTTGTTCCATAGAACTGCAAAATTCACCATTCTGTGGTTGGGTTGCGATCTTGCATATCAGAAGGTGCAATTATTGAAGACACATTATTAATGGGAGCAGATTATTATGAGGTAGTAATCATGTGGTAAAAAAACTATGGCAGTTGCCTAGTATTTCCAAGTTTTAGTATTCAAGGTTTAACTAATGAAAAACACTTAATTCGTGGATTGTAAGTATATAATTGTATGTAAATACAGTTAATGGGGTTTACTTTAATTTGACTAGCACATCTAACTGCAATATTGGTTTTCTGACTTTTGTATTACAGACTGATGCTGATAAGAGGTTTTTGGCTGCTAAAGGCAGTGTTCCAATTGGTATTGGCCGGAACTCTCATATCAAAAGGGCAATTATAGACAAGAATGCTCGAATTGGAGACAATGTGAAGGTGAGGCACAGTAGCTCAGGTCATTTTGGTATTGTTTCTGAATTAAAATGGAAGCTTAATCTCAATAACCTTCTCAATTAAGGTCAATAGTATAACTCTAATTATGATTGAAGAACAATATAAAAACACTTAAAAAAAACTATATCTCTTTTATATCTTATATGTGATGGTTGAGGTTAAATATTCTGATTTCTCACACTAATACAATAATTTTAAGAGTTTTTACTTGATATAGTATCAAATGAGCCATGACCTTTTTTTAATGTGGAAGTGAGACAGAAGAAAAAATGATCATTTAAACACAGTTGTATAATTTAGAAATGTTCCTCACAAAAATAAAACTATGTTTTCTTTTCATTTTATATGAAATGTAGTATTTAAGTCTAACTTTTGGTTCCAATGGTCAGATTATTAACAGTGACAATGTCCAAGAAGCTGCAAGAGAAACAGATGGGTATTTCATAAAAAGTGGGATAGTGACAGTAATCAAGGATGCTTTAATTCCCAGTGGAACTGTCATCTAAATCCACCAAAAATCAAATCTTGATCTATTCCAAATGCTAATGGTGAATTAGGGGGTTCATTATCACCGCTGGAGGGATTATCAAGCTCTGCTTTACAAGCCTAGTGTAGACTTTCTTTCTGTTACATCAAATATGTGTCTCTAGGCAGTAGCTTGTAAATAATAGTGGAAGAGAATGACCCACTTTCAGCAATCACTCTGTACATTTAATCAATTCAATGTTTCTTTATTTTGAACTAATTACTATAGCAAGAGAAGAGATCATGTGCATGATTGGAGTAGAATTGGGTTTATATACTTCTTTCTCAAATCAAACAGAATTTAATTAATCAGAATATATATAAATTGAATTGTGACTAGTCATTTAGGTATGAAAAATTAATTTTAAAAATTTTTGTTACAACAAACTAGAAATTTCCTATACTTATCTAAAAATTTTGAATTTAATTTACCACAAATTCAATGAATAATAAATTTACATATTCTATTTACATATCAGATTTCTTTTTTATTTTTTAATTTTATATATATATATATATATATATAACTTTAATATTGAATTTATATATATATATATATATATATATATATATATTTACAGAAATGTAAAGTAAGTATGTATATTTTAGATAATATATATTTTAAACACATTTCTCTCCTAATTTATTGATATGTCTATTAAAAATAAAACCTTAACATATTCGAATTTTAAAATTGATAAAATTTTGAATGTAATAATTGACCTTGAAAATATAAATGTGTAACTCTCAATGGAAGAATTTATTTCATTATATTCACAAATTTTACACTGTTTAAAAACTGAGATACACGTATTAATAATAAAATCATGACAGTATTAAATTTAAACTCTAAAATCAATAATACCTTATATAAATAATTTATATTAAATGAAAACGTTTGAACATATTAAAATAAATCAGATCAAATATTAAAAATAATATATATATATATATATATATTAATTTGAGTTCACCTATAAATCATATAATTAATATTTATAAAATATAACTTGCATCAAAATTTATCATTAACAAATGAGTAACATAATATAAATTTTCATGTTAAAATTTATAATTTAAATTAGATTGTGAGAATAAGATTTAAGCATATGCTGAACAAATTAACAATTAGAAAAAATATTAAAAAGGTGTCATATAACAAACTATTATTATTAATTAATGAATACTATTAATTAAATTTATAATAATTTAATACATATTTTTTACATTTTATAGAAATTATTTCCATTATTTTTTATTTCAAAAATCTTTCAGAACACATGTTTTATATTTAAAAGAAGGGTGAGAATAGATATTTTTCAAATGCCGAAGTCGAAACCGAATTCAAAAACTTATCGGCCCATTTCGACGATCCAACAAGTCATTCGATTTTAAAAGACCAAATCGAATACAATGAAAGTTTTCTAAAAGTGAATTGTGGATTCAAATTCACGAACTATTAATTATAATTATAATGAGTTATAATTATTTATTATTATTTTTAAAATAATTGTTTTCATTCAAGTCAAAAAATTGAACCTATAAGATATTATATTATATTGTTATAAACTTATAACTATACATATAAAAAAGCAATTAAAAAATAATAAAATATAAAACAGTTAATGAATTGAATTTAAATCGACCATAAAATATATATTGATGAAATATTTTTAAATCTGACAAAAAAACTCAAATTTAATATAATTTTTTTAACAGTAATCCATTTTAGTTTTAATATTATTAATAAATGCATCCAAACAAATAGAATAAGATATAGAATTTTAATTTCTATCAATAAATATTTTTCAACCCTTCTACCACTGTTATTAGTCAACCTTATATTCTGATGCAATTTTTTTATGATAAGATAGATTTAAAATTGTGATATATGTATAATGTTAAAAAATAGAGGTAGATTTAATTAAGAAAAAAATAAAAATAATGAAAAGGTATTATATTTTCAGGTTGAGTGACCTCTCTAAACCTTTTTCCTTTGACCATTCTTACCTTGACTTCACCTTTTCTCTGTGTATGGACTGCAATATGATTTCTGTGTTGCTCTGTAGTCTGTTCTGATTTTGAATGTTCATAGTGTATGTAAACATTGTACTTGCTGTACCTCACTCTGTAACATGAATTCAATTCAATAGTATGAACAATTTATGTAACTGTCATTTTTTCTCTTCTCATGCAACCAGGATGAGTACGATAAATTTCGTTCCCAATTAATACTTTCTTGTTAAGTACACATATTATAACTTTTTACAACCCAAGTACTGTCATCTTTATTTCTTTTCTTCTTCAAGACTATATAAACTACTGCATAATCATCTTAATACCATCTTTTTGTTCTTTTATTCTTTTACAAATTTAAGATGCCTTAAAGATCAAGCTTCTGTTTATTTTTATATTTCAAAATTCTTTCTAATAAAAACACAAATTGTTCTGGCAAAAGTATAGTTAATAATGTTATAACAAACAGTCCTAAATGGACAAATACATGATGACAAAATAAACAGTGTGTTTTCTGCATATACCATGTAAAAGTTATAGTGTTTATTCCATATTATATATGCATAAAAGTCTTGGCTATGCTACTATCACTAAATTGACAAATACACTCATGACTAAATAAAAGAGTGCTGTTCACGTAACATATAGAAAGACATAGTACAATAATATTCTAGTTTTAGCTATGCTACTACCACTAGATGACAAAAACTTATCATTGTGGGTGGAATAGATGAGAATGACTCTGTGTTTATGAAAATGTTTGATACTTTACATTCTTACACAGAGGTAAAATCAATCTTATTATTTTCATTTGCTGATATATACTAACTGGTTTTTTCATGTAGTCTTTTTGTGAGTGAAAGTATTTCTCTTTGATAGGAATTTGAAGGTAAAGTAAAAGAAGTTTGAATGAATGAGGTGATGAAGTAAAAGGGATGAGAAATAGTTGGTAGATTTAGATTTTGTATTGAGAAAATGATAAGAAGAAGAAGAAGGAGAGAGAGAGAGGAAAAGAGGAAAAGAGACAGAAGCTGACAGCTCTACTACTGCTCTCTAGTGCCTAGTCTCTCCTTCTGCTGCTGTTGCAGCTGCTTTTGCCTGCCTTCTTCTGCCATAGGCATAGCTGCTTGCCAGCCAGCCAGCTCTGATTTCCTTTCTGCTATCCATGGCTTGGCTTGGCTTCCATTGCTTGTCTTGGCACTACCTTCTATGCATGTATCTTTGTATGCATATTATGTTTCTCTTTCTCTCTCATTCGTGTTTCAATTTTAGATAGAAACAAACAAGAGCAAGAAAGAAAGAAATGGTGCTGTTCTGTTTGCGCATGTGATTAAGAATTTATGAGCAGAATCTTGCATGCCTGCACTTTTTTGGACTTAAATGTTCCTCTTCTTCTGATCACCATTCTCTCTTCTTCATCTTTACCATTTGCCTCTCACCTCTTCCACTACCACTCACAGCACTACTTCACCCACCAACTCTTCTTCTAACATTTAATTTCTGTCATAAACAATGTCCATCGAAATGATCAATTTTATCAAATACATTTAATGTTTTTCATTCAATGTCTTTCAAAAAATTATGGTTGGATTAAAAGTTTTATTCATATAAATTTATTTTTTTGTACACTTTTATACTAAAAGTTATATAATAAAATGAGAGTTGGTTCCAGGTTGGATATTGGATTAGAATCACGAGATGCATTTGAGCGGTCAAAACTTGAGTGATCATATTTTGATTCTTTTGAAATGAATGAATGGATTTGATGGATACTTAAAAAGATAAATACTTTTCACACATCACTCCACTTCACTCTTCACTCTTCACTCTATCCAATATCGTACTTTCCTTTCCACCCAATTAACTTTTTCAATAATCAAATTTTACCTTTTAACATACATTCAAAGATATTATTCATTTTTCTTTGTTTATTATTCATTTTTCTGTCACATATAAATCATAAAAGAATGAGTATATCTATCAAAAAATAAATTATGATATTGTTGAAGAAGATTCTCAATTGTATGTGTATGAGGTCCTATATATTATTACATTCTGTAGCACTGAACATTCCAACAAGTATCTCACTTTGGAAAAATAATTTTCGAATTAAAGTACCCAAAATCTAGTTCAACTATTCTCTATTCTTGTGGTCATCACTTAAAACTAGATCATGTGTGAAATTAAGAAAAATAACAAAAGGGTTTGTCAACAATTCAGTTAAAAACAACAAATATTATCAATTATATTTAACTCTTGTTCTCTGTATGTTTTGTTTATATACCTTCTGTGTGTCATTTAAGTAAGAAATATGGAAATTTTTTCTTGAAAAGTTCCTTGTATAAGATTGTCCTATGTTATATCCATAACTTTACATATATAAACATGGTACAACATGTTTTGTCTTTTAACAGAGAGAATGGTGTATATTTAAGAACAGTTTTTTGTTGACTAATGAAATTTATGTGCATTTTACTTTTTCATTTAATGAATTTATATAATTTTTATATAATAATGAAAACTTGACTAAAGAATACCTTATTCACATTTGTCTTCCAGCTAATACTTTCATTATATCAGAAGAAAGTTAGAGAGAAAAGTGTTTTAGTAATAAAGTTCTTGATTCATCTTTGCACTTAAACATCCCACAAGACAGTATTCGAAGAGAATTTGGATCAGTTAGGACTTATATTCTTCTTCTCATGTCATGTGGAAGAAGAAACTGTCATTTCTTATGTGTATTTTTATTGTCTTTATCATTTGAATTTTTTGGTTAGGATACCAAAATGATTCACCAAATATCTGTTTTCCCTCAAACTAATTAAAGAACATAGATTTTTGCAGTGACAAATGGAACCTTAGTATTGGTACTTGAAACAATTTCTCTCCTTGAATAGAAATTTGAGGGGGACAAAGAGCAGAGGATAAAGATGTTATTCTATTCAAAAGTTTCAAAGAATAAAAGGTAAAGGTGATAGGATTAGAATCTTGACTTCACGAAGATTTTGTAATGATGTAAAAGTGAAGAGACTGGGTCCAATAACGGACTTGAATAAGTAAAAAGGTCCAACACTTTTTTCTTTCTAAAGGTTATAGTAATCATAGTAACATTCAATAGAAACCTCATTCTCATCAATATAAGTAACCATGGTACAGAAGAAAAAAAAACTAGGAGCATTACAATGAATCAGCAAAGCTTTGTTCAATCAGTTCGTGCACTTAAACTCAAGAAAACTCAAAGCAAAAATGGAGAAAGATGAATGTCATTTTCCCAATTCAAGCATTGATTTTGGGACAAAGATAAAGGTCATTGGCCCTTGGAGTTGCAAAGTTGTTGATCTTTTGGAAGTTATGGATACCTGAGACTGAGACTGAGAGTGGAAAAAAGGAATTAGAATATAAGAAATTGAAAGTATGATTGGAAAATATAACTTTTTCTTTTCTCTCTATCTAGATTCTATAGTCTAGAGAGTGGATTATGAAGGGATATTAATGATTGTAAATGATACGTGATGGTCATAATAGTGGCACAAAAATGAGGGACAGTAAATTCACGCTCACTTTTGTTTTAGCGCATATTGCTCTGACCATCCAAGATTTTCTCTGCTTGGAAACTATTCAAGGAAAAGACCATGTTCACTAGAGACTAGTGTGTGCTTTCCTTGAATCATCACACTGCAAAAGTTAATTAGAATTTTAGAATGAAAATCAGTCAAGTGTGGAAAGCAAGGCTAGCTAGATATTGCACTCTATACCAGAGGTACTACTCAATAAGATATGTCTTTCTTCTTCTTTGAATTCAATTATGTTTATGCTTTCTTTGGTATGTATCTAAGTGGAAAATAATGAATGAATCAAAGAGGAAAGAAAAGTATGATTCTTTTTCTTTTTTTTATCTGGTTTCACAATAAAGAGTAAACAAAATATGTGAGATCCATATATTTCATTTTCTTTCCACAATGAGCAGAAAAGGAGAAGGAACTCAGTTCCATCTGTTAATAAATCATCAACATTTCTTCAGTTTTACATGTTCTTACTGAGACTATTTCTGTCATTGTATATGTATATGTATATGTATATGTTTTCATTTAATGTCATTTCAAAGTACATCTAAATAAACCCTGATGGTTAGAAAACATAACACTAAAAACTAACATATGATATGATATGAGGGTCATCAAGTTTTTGAGCTTTCATTACTCCTTCTGATATTTGAGCATTCCACTCCTAAGTCAGAGTTTAGGATGATGGATCAGAATATTCATGACTTTATTTATAATCAGTCTTTCTCTGTTAAACAAATAAAAGCAAAAGCTAAATAGTCTTCTATGTTAAGTTTTTGTTGTTAAAATTATTAATTAATATAAATGTGTTTCTTTTAAATTCTGCCACAAGCATGCGCTTCATCAATTATAAAACACTGTAGAGTTTAAAGTATAAAAGGTATATACTCTTGATTATTTGTATAAAACTTGAAACAAATAGAAAAAATGAATAACTTTCTTCAATAAACTAAAACTAGTTTATGCTTGATTTATAAAAATTGCTCATTTAATGTTTTAAAAATTATTTTATTTTATGGCATAGATTAACTTTAACTCATGAGAATTAGTGTTTTCTAAAATTTGATTTACTTCATATAAAAATTAATTTTACATTTTAAGAGAATTAGTGTATTTTCTTGTAAATTTGAGTGACAAAACAAGCTTCACAGTTGAATTACTACTTTGTTTTAGACATATAGAGAAAAAGGTATCAAGTTGTTAACCCATTTATGTCTATCAAAAATGGGCTTTTAGTATGGTTGAGTGGACCAATTCGTTAAACTCACAATTTGTTTTAAGATTAAATGAAAACAAAAAAATAATTAGTACAAGAGCTCAGTTTTTTTTTTTTAATGTAATTAAATATTATATATTAGTAAATTATTTTCTATGATAATTTTTTTATTTTTCTTAATTTTGTATTTATAACTTCTTTTATGGGCATACCCTTAAGCTAAAAAGGACTTTTTTTTTTTTTTTAATTTTATATATTGAAAAAGAGTCATTTCATCTTAACTTGTTTCAAAATAACTCATTTTATCATCTCTATTTGTTAATACCAGACAATAAACTTATCCAAACATGTCTTTATATATATACAATAAAGGGTTTATGATTAAGAAAAAGAAAGTGTGGTTGTGTTGTGAGGAGGCAAAAGAAAAAGAAATAATAGTGGAACAGTTGCATTCCATTATTATTTAAAACCTAAATGGATAAAACCAGGTTGATGCAAGTGGGATCTTTCACATGATAATTTAATCATAAAGAATTTGAAAAAGAATTAATCTAGACAGACGCCAAGTCTAGTTTAAAAACAATAAAATTGACCAATGGAAAAGTGACCTTAAAAAGTAATAAATTAATTTGAGCAATCGAAAATCCACTTGAAGACAAAGTAGAAGAAGAGGAAAAAAAATATAGAATTTGAGGAGGACCACCACCACGTTGCATTGTAAGTATGTTTTGAAAACACCTGAAGACCATGGCACCAGCTGAGTTCCTTGCCATAGCAGTTCCCAAACATCTCCAGAAACCACAAAAACAAATATCATAAATGTAAAAAGGACTAGCTAGGAGGAGACTCTTAATAATATATTAATATCTCTGTTAGTAATGATAATAATATTTTATTTGCAGAAAACAAAAGAAAAAGAAAAAATTTTGAAAAGAAGAAGGAAAAGGCAAAGTGTGTGTGAGTGTGTGTGTGTGAGAGAGAGATTTGGTTTAAAAGTGTGTTAAATGGAAGCTATAGGGATACACATACACATATGATATAACCAAGAATTCCCAGACACCTCCTTTTGGGTCCCTCACTTTGTGTCCTTATCTTCTACCTTTTTGTCCTTGTTCCTTTCCGGTCTGCTCCTCCTTCCCCACTTTTATAGCCACCACCTTCCACTTCACACTCATGTCTTCTACTTCTTCTTCCTCCTCATCATCATCTTCATCAACTTCAACCCCATATGATGCTGTTGCTCCTGATATCCCTGGCCCTAGTACGAGGAGAATCGGTCAATTTGAAGGCCCTTCTTCCTCTCGTCAACGTGCTATGAATGAGGTTTTGCCTGAGCCTTTTCTTGAAGCTTTGGCCAACCAACTTGCCCTTGATGCTGCCAACTACAATGGACGTCTTGCTGCTGCTCCTGCTCTTGCCATTTTGTTTCAGGTACTTTTTACTCTTTACTTTTTACCCTTTTCCATTCTTCATCATCTTCCTCTTCATCATCTTCATCTTTATCTTTACCCCCTCATTTCAGCTTTTGCTCTATGGAAAAATATCCAATCATTGTTCATGTTGCTGCTTGTGTTTGCTTTGCTAAATCTGATAAAGGATTCTCAGTTTGGTTAAAATGAAGATTTGTAGAATCTTCAGCCAGTGCAACTGATAACTTTTTCAGTTCCGAAACTGGACAAAATATTGGTCAAGTCAAACATGAATCTAGCATTGCAACCTGCAGATGCTGATTCTTTTTTGTTTTCAATAACAGTATGGATTACCTTAATTAAATTATTATTATTATTATTATTATTATTATTATTATTACTATTATATCCATACTCGGTTTCTTTTGTTTATTCCGCATATTCATATTTTCTTCCAGTCTTGTTTAAACTTTAAAGGCATACATTCAACTCAATGGATAAGGGGATATGAGTGTTTATTTAGGTTTAAGTTGTAGATGCTTTCAAGCATCCTAGAAGAAACTGTTCCTTGAAAGCACTTTACGTGGGTCTTTTTCAAACCAAATGTGTGTCCCTTTCAAAAAAGGGTGTATTTTTCTTCTTTGCAATGTTTGTTTTCTCTTCCTCTTCAGAAATGTCTAGTTTTGGACCTCCTTTTCACAACCAATGAAAAGGCTTACACTGCCTTCGATTTGCTGTTTCCCTTTCTTGGCATGAATCCTTTTTGACTGAGCTTTTCCTGCTATCTAGGCTAGAAGATCCATTGCATGCCTTTTTATCTCAAAATATGTAGATACTATAGTTTTTTTGCTTTGTTTAAAAAAAAGTTGTTTTCTCAAAAAATTACATAAGGAGGGAAGCATAAATAGTTATTTATGTCTCATTCCTACCATCCTTGCAAGTGTACCATTTCCATATATAGTGGGTTGCTTATATATTTCCGAAGCACAGGATTTCCTTTTCTTTATATATTATTAAGATTACTGAGACAAGATTATCTGTCTACAGCATGAATGTACAATAATCTTTCTCTAATCATTTGTTTGTGTTCAAAGAATAAGCTTTCCCGGTCAGTGTGCATTATAATTCATACCATACAAAAAATAACAAATTTCCTTCACATTCTTACAGATAAAGAAGAGATTCATAGCTAAATTTATCAGTTAGAGTACTGGTAATAGAAAAAACCAGTTGCATAATTTTTGGTTACAGGATAAACTCTGTCTTCTCAAATCTGAATTAGGGTTTGAAATTTTTGAATAACCGATTATTAGTAGATGGTTTAAGATTATTTAATCTAAAAAGGGACACATGGGGTCAAAAAGCAGCATTTGTATGATGCCAAAAGGCACATGGAGCCCTATTCTTGTCGTGACGACACTCCATTCCTTTTGTTTCTATCTGAGAAGTTCACACCTATTATAATTTTAGTTTTCTTTTCCCAATAAATTAAATAGTATCATATGATGTACTATATACGTTATGATAATTGCACACACACACACAACAAAGTTGGGACTTGGGAGTTGGGGCATGCATATTATTTAGTTGTACTTAGAAACTATCACCCCTCTATAAAGGTGGATCTATTTGGATAAATATATGTACGAACCCCTTTTATAAATATAATTTCATAATTAACTATTCCTATAAAATCCTTTAAAAATTTATCTGATCTTTTGTTTAACTAGCAATTAAGAAGAGTTTGTGAAAGAATTTGTTACTCAAGTTTGCCTAGGTAGCTTTGGACTGGTCTTTGTGGGAGTGGATAAGTAGAGATTCTCTGTGTGGGAACAAGACATGCACTTGGGCATACCTTTCTTGGAAATGAAAGTGAAATGTTTGTGGGAAAGCACGCTTTTCATACCATGTTTACATTTTATACACACACATGCCTACAGGAACAGGAACTAAGATATTGACTAGTTTCGTTATCTAGCCGTATCCTGCTATGGACCACATAATAATACTACTACAACAACTACTACTACAAACCATCATCTCATCTGCATCTTCTTCTTCTTTTCACTACTTCTGCATCTCCAAACACTCAATTCAAATTGTCTTATACTCTCACCCTACTCCCTAGCTTCCACCAATTTATTCTATTAGCTTTTTTTCTTTCTAGGGCAAGTTTGGTAGCTGATAGCTGATAGCTGATATTCTAGCTGGACTACACCAACCTCACTCTTTTGATCCTTTCCACATCCACATATATCCATACAATACCTTTATCTGTCTTCTGATTCTCTATATCCATCCCCCAAGTGTGGAAAAATTGTACTTCTTTATATGCACTTGCCATTGTCACAAATTAAATTGTCTGTGTGGCAATGGCACTCTCCCTCTGGAACTGAAAAACTTAGATGGCCTTGGATTATTTAATGTAGGTGGAGGTGGCTGTGTATATATGCATATTTCATACGTAAAGTATGCTACATGGCAGTGTTATGATTATTTAAGATTGTGAAGTATCTAACTGAAAATAAGTACACTGACATGACAATAAATAAGATTAAATGAGAAGTCATTTACTGCTAGCTACTACTGTAATGTTGTTGATTTGAAGCTAATAATCTTGTTTCTAGTCCCGAGTATCGAGTATCTCTTTCCTGCTACCCGATGTCATTGCTTCGGTTCCTGACGCGGATGATGCTACCTCTATGGCTTAGCTTAGCTTAGCTACCTCCTTCTGCCATCTTCAACGTTTCTCTCTCCAACCCTTTCATCCATTACTACCTACTTATAGTTAACAAAAAATGTTCATTTGTTTTATGTGAGATTATAAACAAAAGAATTTCTCTGCTTTCTATTTTTGGATAACAGTTCTAGGGACTTGCTCAATTTATCAATGCACCTTTCATGCAAGGGAAAGTTATTTTAACTTGCAGCTAGCTTCGTTCATTTGGACATGGTGGTAGATATTAATGATGATTGAAAAATTTGTGCATGCAGGTTTGTTCCACGTGGCGGGAGGTGTCGCGCTCGGATCTGCTGTGGGAGCACCTCACGAGGCGCATCTGGCGTCGCACGTACCGATTGAGGGACACGTGGCACATGGAGTTCATCCACTGGCATCGGACGGCCAGGAACTTTGAGACAGGAAGGGTGTCGTTTTCCAACCTGCAGTTTGACCCTTCGGACCACCACCAGAACCTGATCTGCCGCTGCCTCACCCTCTCCGACACCCACCTCGCCTGCGGTTTTGTCGACGGCACAGTGCGTCTCTTCGACCTCGAAACTGACGCCCATGTCACCACCTTCCTGTCTGAGCAGGCCCACCTCTTCGGTCCCTTGTCCCGCTCCATCTCGGGAATCATCATCGCCAACTCGAACATCACCTTCGCCAGGCTGGACGGGGATATCTACGTGGATACCACCACCAGGCCCGGGACGAGCCAGGCGCGGCGGGCCGTGACGGGATTCGTGATGAATAACGGGGTGTTGGTTGGGTTCGCAGGAACGGCCCGGTGGTGGGTGGGCCTGTTCGCTGGGATAGCCGGGCGGGCCTTTCAGGTGTGGAACGCGGAGAGCGGGGAGAGCGTGTTCGTGGGGGGGTCGTTGACCGATCCGGAAACAGTTATGGGGTGGCACATGCTGACGGAGTTGGTTGACCCGGTGGGGCGGGTGCGGGTCACCGGGGGAGAGTTCGTGGTGGCGTGCACGGGTTTGAGGCTGGTCTGTTTCAATGCTTGGAACCCGGAGGTTTTGCTGCGGAACATGGAGTCTTCGACGGAGTTCGTGGTGAGTTCGATGGACGTGAATGAGGAAGCTTTTGTTGTGGTGGAGCGTGGCGGGGTGGGGACTGTTTGGCGCGTGGGGACATTCGAGTTGCTGAGTCGGTTCCGATTGGAACGATCGTGGGTTCGGGGTTTGTGGGGTTGCATGAACCTTGGATACGTGATAACCTATTCTCCAAACCCTACACCTTCTTTGAGGGTTTGGAACATTGGACAAGAGGTTGGACAGTTGCGCGTGAGACTGAGGGTAAGAGGCGGAGAAGGGAATAGCATGGTGGCGAGTGAGAGACACGTGTCTCTCTCCTCCATTAACATTATCTTATTTGATTTTGGTGTACAGGATCCTTAGACTTAGACTTAGGTTTAGGTTTAGGAAGTAGAAGTGTACTATGATGCCTGTGCCCTCTCATTCATTATAACTTCCCATTCCTTTTTGTACCTATTTCACTATTTCACTGTTTCACGAAAATCACATCCATTTTTCTTCTTCTTTCTTCTTGTTCCTCCCTCACCTTCCTTCCATCCATCATCATCATCCATCTGTTTCTTCTCCTTAGTCATGGTTTTCAAATTTATTGTTTTCTGAGTACAAAAACCAACATCGGAATCTTGCATGCATGTGCTCACTGGATATTTCAATATTAAATTATTTATGTTATTGGTTTTCATTTTATCTCTCTTACTCTTTCTTTGTCTCATTCTCTTTATTATATTTACTGTCTTTACTAATGTTTAACGTAATGCTTATACAAATTATATTCGTATTCTTAAAATAATCATGTTTTCCCACTATTTACAGTATCAAACAAACAACTTTTTACATATTATTTAGGAGTTTAAAATAAACATAACGTAATATCACTCTAATCTCTATAATTATATGAAGGTAAGATAATCTTATTAATATTAACAATAGAGCTACTTTTTATAATTTATTATTAATTATCATGATCATTAAATTATTAATCGTATTTGATTTTTAGTTAGTTTGAAAGAAGAAAATATACATGTTGTTTAAAGCCATAGAGATTTTTTACCAAGAGAATCTTGTATGTTAAGTTTTAAATATTGAAATATTGTGAAAGAAGTTCATCTTCAAGTTTTTTCTACAATAACAATAACTCAGTGTATTATTCAATATATGAAAATAAATATATACATAAGCAATTCGTAAGTATATGAAACACTTTATTTACATGCATAAAAAAAATATCATTATTCTCTTATTGAAACAGGATAAGTATAATTATACTAAAAATACATAAAATAAGAGAAATCTTATGGTACTTTATAAATTTTGAAAGGTTTTGAAACACATAATTTTTAAAAATAATTATCAAGTTATTAACACATCTTTATTTTTCTATTTAGTGATAAAATTATGTTTTATTATAACATGATTTCTAAATTTCCTTTTAAAAGTTTAATGGATTATAGTAGAATGGAGAAAACAACTTGCACTTTTTTTAGCCTGTGCATGGAAGGGAAGGGATCACGTGTAGAGAAAACTCATCTTCATTCTTTTGGATTTTATACTGCAACTGTCTTTTTTTTTTCCTTTACTGTTAGGTTGGTTACCTGCATTTTTCTTCCACCAAACATCAATGTTATTTTACAAGTAGCTGTCATCTTAAAACTGTTCATAAAGTCAATTGTTCCACAATTTGACAGCAAATGCCTCAATCCCTGCATTTTTTGTTTTAAATATCAACCTAACTAATTTTTTACACAGTTTAAGTCCTAACACATTTCTACATCATGAAAAATGTTATTAAAATACACCACATTGTTAATCATATACATTCTTCCAAAGCAAAAGATGGGAATTAACATGTTGGTCAAAGAGCTTGTTAATGAGGCTGTGTTAAAGGTAAGTTTACTTAACAATTACTGTCATTCATGAGAAATAGAAGGTTAATGTGAGTGAAAAATAAGTTTCAAACAGTTTTTGTTTAAGAATTTAGGTTTAAAGAATCAGATCAACATCTAAATTTAAAGCTGATCACACGTGTGATGATTAAAAGAAAAAAGAACTTTTGTCTTCTGTTTATCACATCATGATGACGTATACAAAAGTATATACAAATGGTTGCAAGACCCATTGGTTAGAAGCATGTTTCTGTTAATTCATTACAAACACTGTTCACTACATAGATGTAAATAAATGTAAAGACGCCGCAAGTGCAAGTGTTCAGGAAAAAATATTTGAGTTATAGTTATGCAAAATAACTAAAAATGTAAAGGTCGTACATGCATGAACAGTTGCAGGAAGAAAAAAAACTTAAGAGATAAAAATGAATAAGAAGTTGTTTATTAGGCATTTTGAATATATGATAAAAATGACTGAAGGACAAAGTGAGATCGACAGATGATGGTAGAGTCTAGTACTGCTCTCTAGTCCCTAGTCTCTCCTGCTTCTATGTTTGACGATGCTTTTCTTCTGTTGTCTGTTTTTCTGTCTCTTTCTGTAGCTAGCTGCTGCTGCATGCTACTGCATCCATCCTCAGCTTGGTAGCTAGCTAGCCCTATTGAATTCTCACACAAATTATGTATATATTATATATATATATATATATATATATATATAGTGGTGCTGGTGGTGCTGAACGTTGGCTGCACCTTCGATGTTCTCTCTGTCTACCTCATTTAATTTGAAGCTTTAAAGAGTCTATGCGCATGGCTTAGATGGATTGAGAAGGGAATGTAACCTTCTGACCATGTCTTTCCAAGTTGTTCATCATCTCAATATCAAACAAATTATGTCGTTTTGACTCTTGTATCAGTACTACTTGATGAATGAATGAGGTGCTGCTTTATGACTCATGCATGCTGCAATTCAAATAAATTTTTTCTTGGAATTTTAAGATAGTTTTTGAATTTATCAAGGCTCTTGTCTGTTTTCTGTTAGGTCCATTCAAATCCAGTTTACAAAGTAAATTCAGGTTCACGTGTTTAGTTACTTCATCTTTTAAGTATGATTGGATGTTCAAATTGTGTGTTTGTTTATAGGAATATTATATATATAACAAAATATTTTGTTTGTCTTTAACCGTGTGTTTGTATTTAAGAAGAGAGAGAACGATACGATGGAGGAAGAGATATTTTCTTTTTATGTAAAAGAAACACAAATGTTAAGTATGACTGATTTTTTTAAAATGATAATATAATAATAATAATACATGAAAAAGTTAAAATAATGAATAAAACTATAAAAATAATATTTATTTTTATTTTTTATTATATTTTTAATAAATAATTAAAATATTATTAAAAATAATAAAAATATTTAAAAAAATTAAATTTTTTTAGTAATAATAAATATATTTTTTAATAATTTACAGATTTAAAATTATTTCAATTTTAACCTTATAAATTATATATAATTCAAAATCTGAACTATTTATTCAAACAGTAATTTTTTTAAACAAGAATCATCTATTAATTTAAAAATGACAAAACTAGTTTATTTTTCTTTATTTCTGTGCATGAGACAAGATATGCTTGTTTAGATAAATTATTTTGGATGTAGTATTTTGTTTTGATTTTAATACTTTCATATGATATATTCAAATTTTATAATTTATAAAATAATTATAATGATATATTATTTGTCATTCATATATTACTAGAAATTATGATTATTTCATATATTGTTTTTTTTTTATGGTTTTTTATCAATTTATTTTATTTTATGAAGAATAATGAAGAAGTAAAGGGATGAAAACAAAAATAAAATAAGAACTGGATTTTATAAAAAGTAAATAAAAGAAACATTAAAATAAGTGACTTCAATTTTTAAATCTCCTTAAAATAAATATAATTGAAAAGTAATTAAGTATTTTCTTTTTTAATTTATTTAAATTTTCTATTATTAATCTATTTTGTACTTTTCTTTTTATAAAAAAAAATTGAATTAATATAGTCTATTAAAATATATAAATTAAATGTAGACAGTTTTTGTTCATGTACTAATGTTTATTTTTTATAAAAAATATATTTTTTTTAAATTTTCAAAACAAAATTATTTTGTATGAATAATATTTATGAAAAAAATTTAATTATTTTAGATTCAAATTAACAAGAGAATAATTACAACTTAGATGAAAAATACTATAATAATAAATAAGAATAAAGATTCAATTACAAATACTTAGAAAAATTTTTAGTAGTTAACAATTAGGTATTATTTGATAAAGAGAAAGTAGGTGAAAAAGAAAGAAAATGTGAGAATTATCAAAATGAAAAAAATATTTTTTTTTTAAATATTTACTTGATTTGTGATCAAAATCATATTTCCTAATATTTGGTAAAGGTATAATAAGTAAGTAAAAAAGAAAAAAATTACAATTATATGATTTTTTTACCTGTAAAGTGCATTCATAAATCATTCTTTGTTTGATATAAAAATATATTTATATATACAATTAATAGTAAAATGAGATTATCCATTTGAAAGTTTTATATTTCAAAAATACCTAAATTATATGGATTAATTTAACTAACATGCCAAATAAATAGTCTAATGTATTTTAAGAATTTAGGTTATACAAATTAATCTTAAACTAAATCGTAGATAGTATACTATTTGAATTTGTAAGACTTAACTGATCTAAAGTTAATTGGATACAGATGCAGTTAAAGTATAACTAAAATTTTTCCATATAAATTCTAAAATAACCTGAGACTGAGATTTGTTACAAAAATATCTTTCCGTGCAAAAATTTGTGTAGGCATATAGTGGTACATATTTTACAAGTATCTTATAGTAAGTATATTACAAATTTTATGGCATAATTGTCTAAAAAAAATGCAGCAGTCTTTTGAATGCTTGCCGAACTGCATAATTTCAATTTTATCAAGTGACAAGTTTGACTGTGGGCAAAGGCTTCTACAGTCTACCGTCATTCACCTAAAACATACCAAACATAGAAAAAATTATATAAAGGTTCTAAAAATTACTATGAACTAAGATAAATAATTTAATTGAGCAATTATTCAAATTTATAAAATTAGGAGTGACTGATATAAGCTAAAAAGAACCTATTCTATCTCTGTAAATATTATAAAAATAAGCTTCTAAATATTATAAACTATCATAAGTCCAAAAAGAATAAAGTTCAGACACCTTCAGATACTATTATAATTCAAAACATTGTTTGATCTTATATAGTATTACTGAAATCTTCAAATGACAGATATTAAACCCAACTGGTTTCAATTAATTTATCTTGCACCTCAAATCACACTGCCAGACCTTTAAGTAAACAATTATATGCAGATACATGCAAAATGACACATAAAATATGCTGAATCAATTTTTGTATTGAGGAATAAAAGGCAGAGTTAAGGGAATAATCCAATTGACCACACAATCATAAGAGAGGCGCAGGCAAACAAATACGGCAAACATAGATGCAAAGAAAACAGCAATTAGATAAATAAAACTCAATTCTAAAATCTATTACCAAGAAATTCTCCTCTAGCATTCCATGGGCGATTTTCAAAAGACTTCCCAACAATATTGTCTTTTTTATTTAACTTTCCCACTTCAGTGGAGTAGTGTGGAAAATAATCATTGAATGTTTTGCTTCCTAGTTCATCAACTCCATTAAAGAGAAAGCTTCTCAACAATTCCTAGTATAAACAGGAAGTGAGCATCCGTTGTACTATGTTGTAAGGAATTAAACCAATCACAAATTTGGCCTACCTTGGCAAGTGTGTCCCCAATCAACTTCTTCAGAACACCTTGTCCTGGATCCTACTTCCAAATATGTCCATGAATCAGGTCCATTAAAAGGTAAAACTGAATTAAAAATAGACTTCTCATTCTAAATGCATGTCCTACTGGATTGGGATTAGAATGGCTGTCCACTGTTGGTTCAAACTTCAAAACTTCATTTCAAACTTATTTACCAATTTTATTGTCAAGATTTCAACATTGCTCTAAAAGCAATAAGCTAGCTCTTTTGAAGACATCAAACACAATCATAATCATCTTTGATATTATTATCATCGAACACCTAAATGAGTGAAGATACTTGGTGAATTAGAAAATCCTAAACCAACTAACCCAGAACAAATATGTGTGTTATTGTGGACAGATCACCAATCATATTTATGATTGGCTGTCAGAAAATTTTAGCAACTGTGAACTACCTTTTCAGCTCTCCATGTCAAATATCTATGTTGTGCTTCAAGATTGAGCACAGTGCGAGATTCATCTGTCTCTTTAACTGATTTGCCTATCAATTCCAACCATACCTGGGTCACAGTCATCATTATAAAAAGATTGCACATGTACAAGGTCAACTATATTAAAAATTTATAAAATATATTATATTTCACAAAATATGAATGTGTACTGATAAAGTTGATCATAATGCTGCAGTTATTACCTTGTAATAATCCCTAAATGCGGAATACAGAATATCATATTTTTGTGGGTTTGAGGCAAACTTTGTCCAGATGACAATTGGTGAAAAAAAATTTATAGACTCACTTGAGAGCTTCCCTCCCCATGGAAAAAGCTGCATAAAGTCTGTGTTAAGTCAACACACTAGCTCCTTTAAGAAAGAATTTTATAATTTACAGAAAAAACATAGATGCATCCATAAGGACTTTAATGAATCAATTCAGAATGAAAAAGTCATAATCAGAAAATTTGTAGTAAGAGTATATCCAGTTTTAGAACAATGCATCACTCATATGGCTAATCAGGTCAATAAGTAGTTCTTATTCACAAAATTTTCACATTGTTATGCTGCATTTGAGTGATTAACTGTTTCAAAACTGAAAATACTTCTACCAATAACTCTTGTAATTTGCCCTAAATATTTGCAGTTACCTCAGTATATTTAAGGCCAAGAGGAATTAAGCTTTTAAAGTACTTATCCTTGTATTCATCCTGATTGATGATATCATGCAAGGGGTTCAGGTCCCTGACATCATTAATTCAAGGTTAGTACTCTGCATTACATACACTTATTGTTCTTAAATAATGTTTGAACCTATAAATAGCACAGTCGGAAACCTTTATCACATTAGCAGTGATACAGGTGAACAAATACTAGATTTCTAAGACGGCTAAGATGTAAATCATATTGGGAAGAACTGAGCACTACAGACTGTCACAATAATTTTTCATGGATTTGCTTTATGCTTTATTTCTAGGTAAAGCATGGTCTTTCTCATTATGTTATTTTGACCAAGTCCAACTCCCAAGTACCATTATGTAAAGCAGATGCAGTTACAAAATGACCAAAGACACCTAAAGTGAGGGAGAATAATGCAACCTAAGAAGGTAAATAGTATATTATCTAAAGGGATGTGCACTGTGAATTCTTCTACAGTTGAGTAGGTGGCAAATTTTAGTAAATGTGCAGCTCACACATCCTTGAGTTTCTATTTACAGATCAAGAAAGACATTTTTTTTCTCATTTATTACAATAGCTTCACCAAATAGTTCTTTCTAAGATGGATCAAGATGAGTCAATACCAATCATCTAGAAACCCCTATAATATTTGTTAAAAATTCTACATCAACTAATGTGGCCAAATATTGTATCTAAGTCGAATGTATACCGCACCTTATAAGCTGATTCTGTAAGGTTGAGTTAGACCCAAATCCACTTTCTAAGATGTTTTCGGAACTTATGTAACAAGTTTGTTAAGTCTATTGTTTCATCTCCTATCAAGTTACTATTGGACCACCCATAACTTCTACGCTCTCAAGATGTCTAATTCTCAGTGTAAGGGGGTATATTGTAAATCCTATATTGACTAAAGATGAAGCTAAAACTACTCAAATTTTCTAGCTTAAAGTAGCATTGAGATGTATTCAACAGGAACCTATTATACAAAAGAATGAAGCATCCTCTTCAAGTGATTAGCAAAGAAAGTTTACACTTATTGAAATATGGAATTTTCTTTTACCAAGTTCAATCAGATACGTGCTGCTGAGACTTGTTGATACTTGATACACCTAGTTTGGTGAGTATTAGTAGGCAGTAAAACATATGCATTAACCACACCCAAATGAAGACATAAAAGTTCTATGCTATCTACCTTCTGAAAGTATATATCACATATATCAGAGGCTACTTTATGTTTTAAGTTAAAACAGAATGATTCCCACTTCAATTTCACAATGCAAAGCAGCAAAGACAGGTACACATAATTTGTGCTAAACTCTTGGATGAGAAAATATTGCATTACAATGCGTAAATTTCCATAAGCTGAAATGCAGTTTAGGAACAAGTTCAAAAATTGAAAACACAGTCCACATTGTAGACTTTTCCACAAATTAAAAAAAAAAAGTTCCTTTATATAAGTGGATTGCAACAGTGGAAGAAGATGCTAACTTACAACACAACAATGTTTGTTTTAGCAGAGGTGAAAAAGTTGGCACAAAATATGGGGACATCATATTCTGCTTCAGGAAAGACAGTAAAATCCAAAACCTGCATAAGAAGTTCAAGACAAAAAAAAGAGAGGCAGTGAGCATATTTTAAAACAATTTCCCCAGACAGGACAGAAAATAGCAAAACACTTCAGCAATGACATGTCAATTTTTTTCTTGTATCATTGAAATAGAATCGCAAAACAGGTCCAAGTTCACATGAACATGGAAAAAAGTTTGGACAAGGCTGAAATCCAACACCTTGAATTCAAATGAGGAGGATCCAGAGATATAATAACACAATTAAGAAAATAAACAATATCTGGCCAATTTTTTTCCCCAATGAAGTAATTATTACTCTAAAATAGCTGCTACACAAATAGGGATGGAATTGCTATTATAGTAATTTAACTAGCAAGAAATGCAAAAAACAAGAAAGGGTAAAGAGCAGTAACTTTGAAGTCCGATTAGTATAGAGCATACAATGTGTAGTGAAGTCAGCAATGGCCTAGGTCTTAAAATTAACTCTACAGATGGTACTACCTTTCCTTTTGCTCCTTAATTTCAAAATCTCTCTTACTCTTGATAATCTACTCTACGTTCCTAGTATAACAAAAAATTAGTAAGGTTTAGTTAGTCTTGTAAAGATAATTCTGTTTATTTTGAATTTCTTCTTGCTTTCTGATTTATTAAATCAGAAGGTACCAATGAGGTGCTCCTTCAAGGTCGTGTGGAGGAGGAGCAGAGAAGGAGAAGAAAACTGGTCGAGGTTAGAAATGCTGATCATTTCATGCTCTGTATACCATATTAGAATAATAGAGTTGGGAGAGAAACTGATTTCACTATGGAAGAGGGATTTCAAAATTTATTTTACCATAGTAAGCTTCAGCTATTTATAGCTATACAAAGATGAGCTAACTCTGCTAGTAACTAACTATAGTAGATAACCTAACTGTAGTAAGGATAACAAAACTCTAACTAACTACTTAGTTAAGCTAACAAATATAACAAATTGATATTTGATAGGCATTAAAAAAACACCTGCATTGTTTCTGTCTCAATGATCAAACTTCGTAGAAGCCTAATTTTGGCAGCTTCAAATGATAGCATACTAAGCCTTCCTTTACCATCCTTAGAATTCATGAAACTGAACTTTTCCTAGCAAGACAACATACAAAAAATGGTTGAGAACAAATTAAGCGAACAAAGCAGAGGATAGGGGAACAACTAGGGACAAAAGCCACAACTAAGAATCTACAAAAATACTTATGGGTTAAATTAAACTAAATTAAATAAAATATAAATGATATGGAAAATTAAATAACTAAATAACAAGAAAACAACAAGAGTTAATGGCTTATTCATTGAAGAACTAGTTAATGCTTAAAGACATTGTGCTAATATCAGAAAGAAGCAGAAAGCTGATGATTGAAACAGTGCACCAAATCCTAAAAAAGGTAACACAAATTTAAAACATGAGGACTTGATATGACAGATAATCATAATAAAACTTTTTTTCATCTCAATTTTTCTTCCAAATTAAATGGAAGATGTTTACTAAATTGACCAAGCCAAAGTGATTGTTTACTTCATTTAAGTCAAGCAGTAACAAGATCGATGAGTGTGTTTGAAACTTGTTGTAGTTGCTTGGCTTACAATTCATGTAGTGCTGGGTTACCAGTTTCCAATTAAGAAATGTGCAGCACTTGCAATCTATCACTGTCAAACATGGAACAGTGTACTGAGTTCTGCAATAAAAAAAAATTGATACTGCAACTAATTGAAGTTTTTCAATTTTAAAGGTTTTAATTTTTACTGCAAAAGTTAACGTTCCCCTCCTCTAATAAGCATTTTTCAGCATCATAACCATTGGGAAGGCAATGAAGTGTTCACAAGACAGCGTAATAAAAATCTACTCAAACATGAATGCCCCAAATATAATCCTAGAGATAAGAAAATAAAAGGGGGGATAATCAAACAAAAAATCATAGAAAATAAGAGATGGGCTCAAACTAAAAATCACCACATCTTAAAGCATGCTCATTAACCCCACTTCAGCAATGTCATTCAAAGTAAGGTAACAGACTCTGCATTTTGAGGACTAACCCAGAGAAACTGTTTTAATAGAGCAGTTCAATCAATTCTTTTTCTCTTCTTCCCACTTATATTGTTTATGTACAAATGCATCACTGAGGTAGCATTTGGTATATGCTCAAAACAGAATGAAATGTTCTGTCTTGTTCAGTTCTCCTTGGTTTCACACATTTCACTGAACCAAAATGTCCCTTCCTTTGCTTAGAAGAGAAAAGAGAATCCATATACCATGTTTTATCATTCCAACACATCTACCAAACAGTTCCTAAATGCGGGCTCAAGTTTTCTGCAACTGGAAACTCATCCTACATCACAACTATTCATTTGCACCTCAACTAAAGTTTTAAAAAAGCTTAAAACAGAACGGAACCAACCCTAACAAATATTACAATTTCAACACAATCTCTACAAGAAAATAACATAATTAAAAAAAAAAAAAAAACCTGCAAAGGCGAAGGGGTCAAGTGAGTGTGGCGTCTGGTTTCATCCAAAGCAAACTCAACAAACTTTTGATAAGATACCGAAAAACCTCGTATGCAAGTACTCCCCCTTCTCCTCCAATCACGTGCGAGAGTGGTTACTGTTGTTAATGGAGGAAGGAGCGAACGTTGCAGAGAAAAGGTTGAAGAGGAGGAACCACCAATGCTAAATCCCATTTAAGTTAAGCTTCTTCTTCTGCACTCAATCCCTCACAAGTAGTTAGTTCTTCAACTCTTCAATTCTTCAATTCTTCAATTCTTCAATATCCTCAATTTGCCGTTACAGTGTGCAACTCCAACAGAGCCACACGTGCTGTCTCAGCAACTCCCATTCTAGTGTTTTAGCAACCCACATACTGTGTGGCCCACGGTTCACACCTATTCACAGCCTGTGGGCCTCTTCATAGGGCCCAAATTATAATGCCTCCAAAGTCCATTACCCCCCATGTCTCTTTCACTGTCTCTTCTTTGAGACACTGTTCAATAGCTTCAATTTTCAAATTCAATTGCTCAATGAGAAACAAAAAAGTGTAATTGCTAATGATGACTAACATATCAGTAAAAATCAATTTTGTTAAGATTTAAAAAATATATATATATATATTAATTATTTTAAAATATGAGTTTTTATTTTATTTTTTTAGTGAGAAAAACCATTATTAAATTAGCTCTCAAAAATTTCAAACTCATGAGAATAATTTATAAAATGACCATAAAAGATATAGATTTTTAACATTCTTTATTTAAGATTTCTTGAATGCTTAAAATAATCCCTTGCTAAACACATCCAAAGAGTATGATTAAATTTCTGGTTATAACTAAAATTTTAATGCAATTCCATTGAAAAGTAACAAAGATTATGTCTGGCAATTGTAAGTTGGAGTGACACTCATTATACAAACAAACGTGTAATAAAATATAAAATGATTATTTTTATAGTAAAATTATTAAACAATAAAAACTTTTAAGATATATTTATCAGATAATTGAATAGATTAGGTGGATCTTACTTCATAATAAAAATTTAATTATGTTTGAAAAATTCAAAATAAAAATCGAATTATAATATATAAGTGAGGTATAAATTTTATTTTTTAAATTAGTTTTGAAAATAAATTATACTCATAATATTTTTTTCATGTATCAAAATTATTTATTGAATCTCGATTATAGGTTGTTAGGATTAAATTGGGTCGTCTGTTAATACATTATGATTTATTTTACATAATTTGAGGAACTCTCATATTAACGACTGATATGTAAAACTTTAATTATTAGCAAATTATTAAACATAAATTTGATCATATGTTAACGGATCGTGTTCGAATTAAGAAAACCTAAAGAATAAACCTAAATTAATTTTGGAGCGTGTTAGATATGAATAAAGTTTCTATATAAATTTATAGATGAAGTGCAAAATCCACGTAGACTTCTAATCCAAAGTGTGAAGCTGTTCCAAAGCACAGGCTTTTTTTAAGAGTTACTGAAACTCAAACAGGGAATAATGCCCTAGCATCAGCCCTTACTTAGCTACACAATTTTTAATCACAAAGTAATGTTCTGCCACTGCCCCTTCTGATGGTGCAGTGTTTATTCACACAACAAGTTATTTGTCCACTTTCCACCAGCTTCAACATCTGGGCTTAAAGTTAAAACTGCCACAAAACCTGCACAGTGTGCAATGAGCTGCAATGCAAAACAAGTTTGATTCTGACCTTTTGGACAGCTTGGGAATGCTTATCCAGTTCAAGTTTAACCTTAGAACCCTCTGATTAAATGTGACATAATTTTATGGTTAACAAAGTTTAATTTTGGATCCACTAATAGTAACTTCTTCTCTTGTGCTTGTTATTACTTGTTGGCATCCTGTGAGCCACAGTCATTTGTTTTTATGCCTAACACCACTGTTTTTAGAGATGCCTTGTCAGAGCCTCTCTCTCACTCACCACCCAAGACATGTAGATTTGTGATGGCAGACTACAAGTTAGGAATTTAGTGTCAAGATTGAGGAAGTTTCTTGCTTTTGATCCCCTTGATATAAGGAATAATGAGCAATAAATTAGTCTCCAATCCCATGCAAAAGCAAAGACACAAGAAGAAAAACACAACCCATATTAGCTAAACTTTGAAAATAAAGATCAGATTCCACAGTTACCCACTTCTAGCTAAGAGAGTAGTTAGGAGATAGCGTTGATTTAGAACCTCCCTGGCTGGCTGTCATTGCATTGTTTGCTTTCCCCCTCCATCTTTCTGTTTACCTTTTACTTCCTTGTTTGTTTCTTATCTGGATGTTGTTTAAAGCTTTTATCACAACATACTTGTGCTAATTCAGAGATCACAAATCATTATCATCCCATAACACTTTAATTAATTATATAACCTAGGATAATGCTATTATTCATACACCATTAATTAGTCACCACAGCACTTTTTCTTTTAGACAAAGAGAAAAAAAAAACAGAGTACTTCACGAGGAGAGATACCCATTGGACGTACTTTTGATATCCAGTGGCAAGCTTTGGTCTTTTGTCTTTTACCAGGTTTGTGTACTTTGTTTTTAAAGTTACTAAATTAGTGTTTTTGACATTCTATGATAATAATTTCTGGTAATTCTGGACAGTCATAAATGTCTTTGGCGTTTAGTAGAAAAATAAATACCAAAACTTACCTATATTGGTAGTTTTGTTTTTCTAAAAGTTGCACTGGTTTAGTAATTTTAAAAGTAAATAGCAAAACTCATGTTTGATAAAAGAAACTCCTGCTATCTTTGTACACACACAAAATTAACTGTAGAATAAATCTTAGTTTTTCTTCTTTTAAATTAAAAAATATATATATTTTAAATTAGGTTTAAATTGAAATAAATTATCCAATTATTGATAGACACATGAAAGAAAACAGTTGACTTTTACAATAATTGATTACTTTAAGAATGATATAATTTTTAATCAATTAACAGTATAAAAAACAGTGTAGAATATATATAAATCTCTTTAAATTACAGGAACAATTAAATTTGGTGACATGAGCTGCACTTCACTTTGACAGTACCATCTCTGATTTTGTTTTCTCTAACCAAACTAGATGAACCGGATTGGAAAAAGATGTGACTATACCACTTTGACCCTTTCTGCATATTTTAATGAGGATCACATGATTTTTCTTCACTACCATTAAAAATTTGCATGATTAGATATAGAATAATTGAGCTTCTTAGATTATTTTTTAGTTAGCAAGTATGCTGCATGATCTAGAATAAAAACTTTGACGATGACAAAGTGGTAATAAATGGCAAAGAAAACAAGAAACCAATACAACACAGAAGGTAAGTGGAAAGATGAAACTATATCTGCATAATGAGATTAACAGTGGACCACAGTTCAGAGATGATTGAGCCTATAATTGAAGTGTGGTGTGGGTGTATAAGTTGACGTATGGTGATGACAATGGTAGAAGCTGTGATATATATAGAGCAACTTAAGTAGCTAGTTGACCAATTAGTATGTGGGCACAAGTTTACAAGAACAAAGTACAAAGGATAGTTGTTGGGGGAGATGAAAAAAAATGGTGAAATTTTTGGTTGCAAACTTTACGGCCATCTCCTTGTTGTAGTTTTGCAGTTATCGAGTTGCTAAGAGCAAGAATAGGGAACAGTGGTTCCCTCGAGTGTGTCCAACGAACAAGTCCAACCTAATAAAAACAACACCTTATGACACACTCTCTCTAAATTGCAGTGTGGAGGGTCCTACACTCTCCACAGAAACCCTAATTAATAAATCAAATGTCAATTTCAAGCACCCTAACTAGATGATATTATATTTTATGCTTTCTGTCTCAAAGGACTTGGTGCTTTGCCTTTGTGGGAGAAAATCCAACCCCGTGAGACATTTCAATACTCATTGCACTCACCATCATCTCAAACAAACCCCCCTCACCTTTTTCTTTCTTTCTTTTCTTTGTTGCTATTCAAATTCGCATCATTTTTTTTCCCAAGTGGAAAACATCAGTTTCTGTAGCATCGCTTTTCTATTCTTCTGTCTCGCTAGCTACGGAAGGAAATAACTTTGGTGGAGCATCATTCATCACCCTCCTTTCCTTTCATTGCCATTTTTTCAAACCATCACCAAACTTTCTTTCTACTTCTGCTTCCCCTTATGCACTGTGCCTCTTCAAACTCCATCATCTTATTGTCTTCAAGTTAATACAGCATCTTTCTCACTTTCCTCTAAGCAAATTTAAATTATTCTTTTGCTGATATTAGATCACGAGAATGAAACAGTGGTACACTTAAAAGCTACGTTAGTCCATCAATTATATATATATATTTAAGCGAATGAAAGAAACATTTGGTCGAATCAGTTCAAGGTATAAGTCAAATTAAAAAAGATAATTTAACCAAATCTTGAAAATCGATGGAATCCAAAGTTTTGCTTGGAGCGTTGGAAAAGGAAACAATGTTACAAAAATATGCAGAGGTCTGATGCTATCTATAATCATAGACATAGAGGGTCAACTCTTGCTTGATATTGTACTTAGTAATGTATCGTTTAAAATGTAAAGTTTTCAACCTTATCAGCACACTTGCCAGCTATTAATGTACATTGGTATGATACACATGCATTGCAGTGTCTTGTCCCATTTTGCAGTGGTGTATATGCTAATAATAGTAAAAAACAATTATATTTGTATATATTACTTTTTATTGTGTTTTCAACTCATGAAGAATGAGAAATGTAATTTAACATTTTTCTACTGCACAAAAAACAATATAAGAAAGATAGTACAACATGTACAATAATTCTGTATTATATATTATTTTAATGACAGTTACTTTTGAACTGATATTTATTTGTGTGTTTTGGATGAACATTTACAAAACTAGTTTTGTAAAGCAGATTTAGTTAAAATGATTGAAATAATTTATGTGAGAATGGTTTTATACTAAAAAGAAATTTGATACAAGTTTATGTAATGTTTTCAACTCAAAGTAAACCTACTTGTAATCAATTGTAGACTATGAATATCCAAACATTTATTATTTGAAGCATGAAATCAAACATACACAATAATAAGATACGCCAACCAACTTATTGAAGCGTTGTGTATAGGTGTACCCCATATCTAGAGTTGTAGGGTGAACAGATAGATCAGAGAGTGGTGATGAAACAAACAGGGATGGCCCCAGAGAAAGGTAGGAAGCCTAAAATTCATACTTGAGTACTTGACTTAAACCTCTCATAAACACTTTTGAAAAATGAAAAATGGTCCAAAGTTTGGTCGAAAAAAACCAGAAAACGTCTGCATAGAGTGTGTGACTATTCATGTAATAGCAGAGGAAGCATACGAAAATTTGAAAGATAGAGAGAAGTGTTTTTCTCATCTCTCTGATCCACAACGGTCCTCAATAGATACAAGATATTGGAAAGAATGCAAACAACAACAAAAACAACAAACACCAAATCTTGCTCACCCCAAAACCTATATAGAAAAGCAACAAGAGGAAAAAAGCACCGCATTGGTTCCAGTTCTTTGCTTTGGACCTTTCTTTTGGCCCCTTCCCTCCCCTCGATACTCACAACAACACAACACAACTTTCTCTCTCTACATGCACACAACAAGTCCAACCACAACAACAAACAACAATCCAACGTAGTAACAAATGAAAACGGTCTCACCCTTCACAACTTCACGTTTATTCATTCATTGTTTCCCCAAAGTCAAAATCCATTTCTCTTTTCACAGCTAAAACCCCACACTTATTTCTTTTTCATTTTTATCATTTTACATAACCAATCTCTTGGTACCATTTTTATTTACAAATTTTTTGAATCTAGTATTATTCGAAGAAATCTAACGTTTGTGTCCCACACCTATATTGTTTCACCTTTCACATGTCACACTTTCTTCTTAAACCCACCACTTCCTCTTCCACTAGCTAGCTAGATAAATCTCTCTCTCTCTCTCTCTCTCTCTCTCTCTCTCACTCTATCTATCTATCTATCTATCTATCCATCACTGTGTCTGTGTGTCATTCATTGATTTTGTGTGTGAATGGTGTTGCGAAGAATGGTGCAGGAGCAGCACCGGAGAGAGCAAGAGAAACGACCTCGGTTCTTCATAAACGACAACATTGACATTCTTCGGGAAATCCTGAAACGACTCGACGGTCCCTCGCTGGGCGTGGCGGCGTGCGTGTGTCGTCTCTGGTGCAGCCTCACGCGCAACGACGACTCCCTCTGGGAGCACCTCTGCTTCCGCCACGTCTCCACGGCGTCGGTGCGCGCGGTGGTGGTGGCGCTGGGCGGCTACAAGCGCCTCTACATGGTGTGCGTTCGACCGGTGCTGAGTCGACTCGGAGAGTCGGAGCGAGTGAGGAAGCGAGTGTGGACTCGGCACGAGGTGCAGCTCTCCCTCTCCCTCTTCTGCATTGACAGCTACGAGAGGCTCGGCAGTGGAAGGATCGCCAACGACGCGTCCGCATCGTCCCTCATGTTCCTCTGCAACACCATCAACGTCTGATCTCATTTTTTTGCATCCCTGCGGTATTATTATACACCAAATTTAAAAATATCACCAATTTCTTTGTTTATTCTCATCTCTTAATTTCCTCATATCATATTAGTTCAACTAGGTCATATCAATAAAAAAAAATTATATATATATTTGCTTGTAATAAGCCTCCATTATTATAAACCTTGCTTAATTACTATTTTCCCATTTCCTCCCCTTAATTTTTGTAAGAATTTGTTCCCAAAATATTAATCAATTATTAAATTATCACTGATATCATCTATTGTTCAATTGTGTAAATCTAAAATGACATTGAAATAGATTCATTCATGAAACTTTAATTTTGCCTTAGAATTGAAGTGAACAGTTCTAGTTTTACCTCAAACCTACTAGTTTTAAGTATTAGTATAAATTTTGTAAAAGTTTAACCTAATTTTAAAGCATAATATTCTAAAGCTTGTTCTGTAGCAAAGTTTTTTAAATATATAAACAAACATACATGAACTAAAGTGGGTTAACGAATCTTAACTTTCACGCAAACTATCCAAGACTAAGCGCATGTAAGACTCATATAATGTCTGAGACATCCTCAGACAAAACTTAGTATCTGATAATAAACATATTAATATTGTATCATTCATATTTACTTATATATAAATCTAGTTAAAATTATGTTTTCAAATATTAAAACTAATGTGAAAAATCAGAAGTCCAAATGCATTTATTGAGCTACTTCCATCACTATCTAAAAGTCAAGAATTCCTCAAATGAAGTTTATTACTCTAAACCTAGGATTCAATTGAAAAACTTGTTCGAATATAGTTCTCTTTCATATGAGGTTTACATTAAAAGCAAAGTATAAAATTATAATTGACAGAGTATAAACATTTTTTTAAATACAAAAGGGTATTGAGACTTTTATTTGATAATTAATTAATCTCTTCTTTCATTGGACTAATCCATTTAGAATAAAGTGATATTTCGAGTCACCATTTTCAAACCAGAGGTTAAACAGCTGTCATGTTTCTTTTTTTTTAATATTCTCAAACTGGTACGAAATTTGGCATAAAAGTTTAATATTTTACTGATGAATCATAAGAAAAAATGCAATATCAGTAAAAGAAAAAAACACATTACTAGTTTAAAGTTTAGAGTACAAAATATCTATACAATTAAGTTAAATATAAACACATATTCTTGTCACGATTACTTATTCAAATCTCAATATTAATTTGAAATATTCTCTTCGTTTATTTGACTGAATCATACACTGTTCTGGGTTTTTACTTTTTCCCTTATATTCCTAGAATAGAACAGAGGAAAATCAAAGTGAAAATTTCATGGTTGAATAGTCTATTTTTGATTGTTGCAGTTACTATAAGACCAGAAAATTTTCAAATGTCAAAATCAAATTTCCTCTCTTGGTTGGTTAATGGTAAATTCTGCAGAGTAAAACGTGATTTTTTTTACAGTGTGAGTGAGTGAGTGGTGTATTCAAGAATACGAAAAAGAAAAACAAAGTGTCCTTCTTAGTGATTGAGACAGAGCAAGCAAAATCAAAGCCAGTGGACAAAGAAACATGTGACTGTGATCATTGACTCAAAGTGTGTATCCAATCCAACCACTTCAATTTTTGGCACAACCAGATTTTTCAAGATTCAACTGTTGTCCTATTGATTCTGTACTCAACATCATTTCATTTCAACACTTACATTAATTTTATTTTTGGTCCATCATTACATTAATTTGGTTGTAACTTTCAGCGACCAATGTCATTGGGCCTCCACGTTAGCCCAAATAAATATTTCAAGTCTAAGTTATTTGACATTGACAACATCATCAATTCAATGTCACAACTCAACTTCAAAATATTCAAGTTCAGTTCCAAAAAATTGTTCAAAATGTTGCACCCAAGAACAAAAGAAAGAAAATTTAAGCACACACAGAAAGAGGGTTTGTAGGTTACTAATCAATTATCAGTTATTACATTTATGACAGCATAAATACGTGTTAAATGCTAATCAAGTTAAAGTCTTGAATAGTGATAATCAAGTTTGAATTTAATATTTAATATAAATTACTTAAATCATGCGTCACTAGACTAGTGGGTTGTTTTAAATCATTTTATAATATCTTCTATTAATTATTATTTTTAGGATAAAAAAATATGATTTTTTTAAAAAAAAAAATGATGAATGTGGAGCATTCACAAGATGCCCCATGCCCATCACTGATAATTCTCCAAATCATCATCCAACCTCGCACCAACTATATAACACAATCTCTAACTTCTAACTTCCGCAAAATATATAAATTAAAATAAATTTAAGTGGCAATAAAAGAAATTAAAAATAAAATAAAGGAAAATACTTTTGCTAGATTTTCCTAAAAAAAGAAAAAAAGTAATAAATTTGCTATGCAGTCATTAGTGATTACGCACCTACGGTGCACGTTAGCTTGTTCCAACTACCTCAGTAATAACAGCGTTTACTTGCTCAGAAAATTATCATCATTTTATTTATAATAATTCCTATTTTATTTGCAACCTTCTCTTTCTGATCGGCGATTGTCGGAAGCTCCTATTCATCGCCGCCACCTTGCCCCGAATCGGACCCACTTCGGATCCGAGAGCCGCCCGAACCCTTTCTTCCCGGTTTTTGTTTCTCTGTAGCAAAGGCTTCACCTTTACCATTTACCACACACTACTGTGTCCATACAAATCGGGTTCTGTGTTTTCTGTTTTTAGCACAGCAAGCGAGATTTACACTCAATTTTGCTCCAATTCCAAACTACACGTGGCGATCTGGCTCTTCTTCAACATCCCATTACCACTCCAATCTCAGTTAGTTTTTTTTTTTGTTATTATTATTTAAATTGTTGTGTTTTATTTTGCATCTGGGGTTTTGTTTTGAATAAATTATGAGTAAAGGTTTTGGGGGTTTTCGTTTTAGGTTTTCGATCTCTATGAAAGTTTTAGGTTTTGTCAAATTTAGCTTAATTGGGTGCTGATTAAAAGATGGGTCACCTCTCCCTCTCTCCCGTTTGATTTATGTTATATTGATTTTGAAATTGAAAGATTTAGGAAAATAAAGTTTAATCTTTTATGTGGAAAATTGAAAATTGTGTTTCAATCAATTAAATGTCACGATCTGTTTCTTTTACTCCAAAATTTGGGTGCATGGGATGGGCTGTGCTTGGTTTCTCTTATTAGTTATATATTAATGTTGGCGTTTGTGTCTGTTTAATTTTATTAAAATGTTTATGAGTTGGTGGTGTTCTTGGATCTCAGATGGAAGTGTTTTGAGTTTTAAAATTAAAATTACTTACTTGTTCTTTTTGTTCCAAAACTGTTAGCAGACATGGAGACGAGGTTATATATGATATTGGAAAAGATGTTGGGCGGGTCTTAGTTTCTGTTTCAAGAGTTCAGTTGTGAAGTGAGTTTTTGTTCCTACATGGAAGCAAACAAGGAGGAAGCACTTAAAGCGATACAGATTGCTGAAAAGCGATTTGCTGTGAGGGACTTTGCAGGTGCAAAAAACTATGCTGTAAAGGCTAAAACACTTTGTCCAGGATTGGAGGGTATATCTCAAATGGTGGCTACATTTGAAGTTTACATTGCTTCAGAGGTCAAACATAATGGTGAGCTAGATTACTATTCGATTCTTGGATTAAAACCCTTTGCAGATAAGGAGGCTGTAAAGAAACAATACAAAAAGTTGGCGGTATTGCTTCACCCAGATAAGAACAAGTGTGTGGGAGCTGACGAGGCATTTAAGCTTGTTTCTGAGGCTTGGACTTGGCTGTCAGATACGTATGATCTCAAGAGAAATGCTCATTTGGGTGGGACTAACCAGACGAATTTGTCTCCTTCCCATGCTACTGGGGCTGCAGGTTATAACAAATGTTCCAATTTATCAACCCCTCGCGGTAGGCTTGACACCTTTTGGACAATCTGCACCTCTTGTAAGGTTCAGTATGAGTATCTGCGCAAGTACGTGAATAAAAGACTCTCTTGTAAGAACTGCCGTGGCACTTTTGTTGCTGTTGAAACTGGGGCAGCCCCAGCAAACGGTTCATTTCCGTATTGTCCTTGGTCATATGTGCCAGGAAATGGGTATGTAAGTCATTCATTTGACGGTGTCTCGTATGTTCCAACTAGTGCCCCCTATTTCAATGGGAATGGTGTTGCAGGATACCATTCTGGACACGGGTACGAGTATGTTCCAAATGTTTCATTTCAGTGGGGCTCTGCTGGAGTTGTCAATCAAAATGGATCAACTACCTTACCTGCTGATTCTGTCAATCGGGCCAATGGAAATGTGAAGAGGGGAAGACCAAAAATCAAATCAGGAGCTGATAAGAGGCATAACATGGTAGAGACTATGGTCAATACAAATTCAGATGTACCATTCTCCTGTAGTGAACCACAGGAAGATAAACTAAATAGACCTGACAAAAAACAGAAAGTTGTTGTGGGAGCCACTTTCAGAAATGGCTATGAAGAAAAGGGTTCAAAATGTGCTCCAGAGTCGATAGTGGCTAATGGAAATGATAGCACTGGACACGTCCAAAAGCCTTCCTGCACAGTTGAAGTTCAAACCAAACAGTGCTCCATGGCACCGGCATTCGATGCAAGAAAATTATTGATTGAGAAAGCTAGGACAGAAATCAGGAAAAAACTGGAGGAGATGAAGCTTTCATTTGAAGTAGCAGCAACTGCAGTTCTGAAAGAGAAAGAAAAATCGCAAGCTGAAGTTGGTCAAGTAAAAAGAGAGACATGTAGAAAAACAGCTCCGCATGTTTCTGGTCTACATGGGAAAACTGGTCCAATCTCAATTACTGTCCCAGATTCTGACTTTCATGACTTCGATAAAGATAGGTCAGAGGAATGCTTCAGACCAAAGCAAATATGGGCCTTGTATGATGAGGAAGATGGAATGCCACGGTTGTATTGTTTGATCCGTGAGGTTGTGTCTGTTAATCCATTTAAGATTCACATCAGTTACTTGAGTTCAAAAACTGATAGTGAGTTTGGCTCAGTAAACTGGCTTGATTCAGGTTTTACCAAATCTTGTGGAAATTTCAGGGCTTTTAATTCAGATGTTGTTGATCATGTTAACATATTTTCTCATGTTCTAAGTCAGGAGAAGGCTGGACGAGGGGGTTGCGTCCGCATATATCCCAGAAGTGGAGATATTTGGGCTGTGTACCGAAATTGGTCACCAGATTGGAACAGATCTACTCCAGATGAAGTGAGGCATCAGTATGAAATGGTTGAGGTGCTGGATGATTACTCTGAGGAACTTGGTGTTTGTGTTAGTCCTCTTGTTAAGTTGGCTGGATTTAAAACGGTATATCAGAGTAATTCCGACAAGAGTGCCATAAAATGGATACCCAGAAGAGAGATGTTGCGCTTTTCACATCAAGTGCCTTCTTGGTTGCTGAAGGGGGAGGCTAGGAATTTGCCAGAAAGGTGTTGGGACCTGGATCCGGCTGCAACTCCAGATGAGCTTCTACATGCTGCTACAGAAGAACCAAACGCTTTGTAGGTTATGCAATAGTGAAACAATTATTTGGGTTGTGCTTTAGCATTCTTCCCACAGTATTTTAGATTTAACTGTACACTAAGTCACACTTGGTTAGAGACCAATGAGACATTAACCACGGATGTTTTAGAAGGTGAAATTTTATTTTGTAACATTTGTCTAGTAGACTTTCAGATTTAGTGATTGCTTGTTCGGTAAAGTTTCTTCGCTGTAACTCCTGAGAGAGACCAGGACAGATTGCCTGTTTGTAACTCTATTTCTGACCAGTTTTTACTGGTCAGTAAAGAATTCATTCAATTAAAGGCTGAAACCAATTTTAAATCCCCCAACTTTTAAGAGAGAAAAATAGAATTAAGGGCATTATTGTATTGTGTGTTAAAGAGCAAGTATGCATGCTAAAGACTTCAAAAACAAACTTTTTAGACGTTGATAACCTGGAGTGATGACTACCAAATTAGTCTACGTTTATGGTGGGGCTATACTAACCGGATTTTGAAACTACACTTTTAATGCTTCATGTTATACGAAACTTTCCAGCTTGTCGGACTCTCGTGGTTGGCTTGGCTTGACACTATATTGTCATAACTACTGTGCATTGGAACTATTCATCACCTTATATTATCTTTAGTCATACGTGCCAAAAAAATGGAGACGTGGAAGCCATTCATTCGATTGATTTACATGTGTATGTTCCATCTATTGCCAGTAAAATGAATATGGAAGTATATATTCCATTTAGTGCCAAATCCTTGAAATGTTTCAGTGGATCTCTGCTGGATTCTTCAATCAAAATGGAAAAACTGCCTTCCATGCTGTTCTGTTCGTTTATCAGGCCACTGAAACGCGAAGAGGTGGCATACCCTGCCTCAATATAAATTCAGATGCATCATTGTGTTAGCTTATGGAAATATAGGATATGCATTCATCAATCAGCTTATAAATTCAGAAGTATCATTCTGAGCAATAATACCGATTTATACAATACTTTTCATAAATCAAATCCAAGGAAGGATACTTTAAAAGCTGCAACCACGCATGAAATTATTAGCATAACTCTAAACTTTTCCTAGCTTTTCTATTTCAAAACAGGTTATTTACAATTTTTTTAAAAGCATCTGCAATGCTTTTCATATAAGCAACTCAATATCGCATATTTATACAAAAATGATTTTGTACGTACAAACTATTATATGAATTGTTGTGCAAATAATATTTCTCAGTCGAAAATACGTTAGCAAATAAATAAAAGGCGTTGAAAAGTGCATTGAAGAAGGAAGACAATACATAGAACACCTTGATAAATTTCCTTCTAGAACACTTGATTTTCTTTCGAAAATAATGTTTGAATTTTGAGTGTAGACAATTTTTTTGTGGAATCACTTAAAGATGATGATGTGGTTATTGATAAAGCCATATTAGCAACGGAAGTTGGGAAGAAAGCAGAAGCAGAGTATTTTTTTTTTTTTTTAACACAGTTCCTTTTGTGCATGTGTAAGTAGAAGTTTGAAGGATCCAAGAAAAAAACTGAAGTTCAATGCAGTAAATGAAGAAAGGCAGAGAGCCCAACACATGAGCGCGAGATTAACAAAAGAAAATAAAATTCTTGCGAACTGTGATTTAAGATGATGTGTGGGAGAAGTTTATTACCAACTGCATGTTTCTCAAATTCCATTTATAAGCCGATGTCGCTTAACTTGAGTATTACAACTCCTGATATATTATTATTTTTTCAATTTGATTCATTTTAGAAGGATGACATTGAATTAATAGTTATTGATGTTGGATGTGTTACATATGATTTTCATGCCAGATATAAAGCACAAGAGTTCACGTGAATACTCAAAAATCTAGATTTTGCTTCCAAAAGACTAAACTAAAACTGAGTCATGCATGCATTAATTATCAACTGCAAATTTCATAATTTATATAACTTCACTGGCTATTGTGAAGTTCTATTCGATACTAGATACTCTAGAAATGACCGAAGTGATTAAATTATGCTAGAATTTTGAATAATCGGAGTCTTAATAGCAAGAGACAAGTTAAAGTAATAGTGGCACCAGATAGAGTTTGTGAATGGCCTGCAACTCAAAGGCTAGTATTTCTGCTAATATTAATATACAGATTAATGTGTAAACATCACAGTAAAAAAAATTAATAAGATATCTACGTATTGTGTGTGCCTTTAAGATACCTTGCTTGGATTAAACTTGGACATTGCCATTTGTTGTGACCTTTCTTCTTGCAGCAGTTACAAGTGAAGGAACTTGTCTGAGCGAATCCAAGTTGCCTTTCATTTGCAAATGGAGGATCACACAAGTTAAAGCAAAGACTTCAGGTATAACTTGAAACGAGGGATTACCAAACTCTTTGATTCTTCAAGCTCCATTACAATAATGTCAAGTCACAATTCTCTGTTTTTAAACTTCTTTTAATACCATGTTCACTAAATTCAACATAATCAACAGTTTCGTTTTTAATACACTAACAATTTATTCTTTTCAATTTAATTTTCTTTCTTTGCACTCAAAGAATCTGAAACATTTTGGAAAAGAATAAAAGATGGTCATAGTTTTTTACAAATCCTTTTGAATTCAAGGCTACCTTTGCATGCTATCCTTCATAGTAACTCATATACTACTCATCAACATCTCTTTCTGATCATAAACTCTCCAATCTCTGTAAATGAATAACTCAGAAGTCCTGGAATCTTCTGTAGCCATAATATTTTAAAGAGGTAAGGTTTCTTATTTTGCTCAAATTCAAGTTTCAAATTTCTTTAGATAATATGTTCAATAATCCAAATCAATGATAACGTTTCTTGTACCAGACTTGGAAACCTCTTTCTGACCAAGTCAGCTATCATTGCACATACAGGATCAATATTCTCAACAAAGAGGTAAGTAGTTAAAGCTTTCATATTTTTGTTCATCTCCTATACAGTTGCATTAATTTTTAGTTTAATTTTCCTTCATTTCTCACAGCTATCTGTAAATATTTCGATTAAGATAAACCAAAGAATTTATGCAAATGTATTTTAATATGTATTAAGTCTAAAGACATTGAAATTAAAAGTCGTAATTAAGTTTAGTCCACAAGTATTATTAGACAATTTTTTAATGTTAATTTACTCTTTCGAGTGGCCGAAAATTTGTTTTTTTTAGAGGATGGGGAAATATTTTTTAAGACATAATTTAAGACAAAATATCATGTTGAATAAGAAAAGGAAAACTAATACAAAAATGTTTTTTATTGAGAAAACAATTTTATATCTTTATTGAATAAGTTTCATTCGTTTTTTATTCATCTCTAATAATTAATTATTTTATATGCAAAATTAATTACACTAAAAAAATCATATTTTTCATTTAAAAACAAGTTCGTGGGTAATTTTTCTCATAAATCTATTCCCGATCATGAAAATTTTTTCACAAATTTATGAAAAAGTTATTTTTTAATTGGATATAAAACTTACTGTAGAACATGTTTATCTTCTGGATCAGGTTAATTAAGTTGAACTTAGTAGAGTAAATTGATGGACACCCTTTTTGGTGTTTTGGTTGATATTTCAAAAGTTTTGGTGCGTGGTGCTGCGAATCAATTACATTACTCCTTTTCCTTTAACGATTTTGTTAAAGAACTTGAAAAAGAAGAAGACAACTTGGCTGTAATAAGAAGGAGTGTAGATGATCGTGTTGCAAATGCCAAGAAACAAGCCACAGAGACTGCTGAAGTTATTGGCAAGTGGTTGAAGGATGCTAACATTGATACAGAAAAAGTGAATCATTTGCTAAAAGAGGCAAGAGACAAAAAGAGTTGTTGTTTTGGGTACTGTCCGAATTGGATTTGGCGATACCGTTTAGGAAAAAAGTTGGCAAATAAAAAAAGGGATCTTGAGAAGATCATTCAAGATGGTAAACAATATGTACAACCTGAACGCATTGCTTCACTTCCTTCCAACACTCTTGATATTCTCTCAGAAAAATGTATGAATTTTGATAGTAGACAATTTGCTTATGAGCAACTTATGGAAGCACTGAAAAATGATGGGGTTGCCATGATTGGATTGTATGGGATGGGGGGTTGTGGTAAAACAACTTTAGCAATGGAAGCTAGGAAGATAGCAGAAGCAGAACATATTTTCGACAAAGTTCTTTTTGTGCCTGTGTCTAGTACAATAGAAGTTCGAAAGATCCAAGAAAAAATTGCGAGTTCAATTCAGTATACATTTCCAGAAAATGAAGAACTAGAGAGAGCTCAACGATTGTGCATGAGATTAACCGAGGAAAATAAGATTCTTATAATTCTAGATGATGTGTGGGAGAAGCTTGATTTTGGTCGCATAGGAATTCCATCCTCTGAACACCATAAAGGCTGCAAGATTCTCATTACCACTAGATTGGAAGAAGTTTGTACTTCAATGGATTGTCAAAGAAAAATTTATCTTCCAATCTTAACTGATGAAGAAGCATGGACTCTTTTCCAAAACAAAGCGCTTATATCTGAAGGCACCCCTGAAACCGTCAAGAATTTGGCAAGATTAATTTCAGATGAATGTAAAGGATTGCCTGTTGCCATTGCAGCTGTTGCTAGTAGTTTGAAGCACAAAGATGAGGTGATATGGAAGGTTGCGTTGAATAAATTGAAAAGTTCTAAGCCGATCAATATTGACAAAGGTTTGAAAGATCCCTACAAGTGTTTAAAGTTGAGCTACGATAATCTAGATACTGAAGAACCTAAATCACTTTTCCTATTATGCTCTGTGTTCCCTGAAGATTATGAGATTCCAATTGAACTTTTAATAAGATGTGCAATAGGGTTAGGTGTAGTTGGAGAAGTTCGCTCATATGAAGAGGCCAGGAATGAAGTGATTGCCACCAAAATTAAGCTCATAAGTTCTTGTTTATTGTTGGATGCAGATCATGAATGTGTCAAAGTTCATGACTTAGTTCGCGATGTAGCCCACTTGGTAGCGAAGAATGAGAATAAGATCATTAAGTGTGAACCAGAAAAGGATGTAACTTTGGAGCAAAATTCAATAAGATATCTATGGTGTGTGAAATTTCCAGATGACATGGATTGTTCCAATCTTGAGTTTTTATGCATAAAAACGAAATTGGAAGTATCAGATGGAACTTTTGAAAGAATGGAAAAGCTTAGAGTTTTGATTATTACCAATATAGATATACAACAGGCACCATTCTCAACAATGTCTTTCAAAACATTAACAAATCTTCATTGTCTAGTCCTTCGATATTGGAAATTGAGCGACATCTCATTTGTAAGAGATATGAAAAAGCTTCAATGTCTTTCATTGGAGAGTTGTTCGTTGTCTTCATTCTTTGAATTACAAACTAATACTGCAGTTACACAACTTACAAACTTGAAATTGTTAGAGTTTAATAAATGTCAAACTGGAAGGAAGAATTTTGAAGGGATAAAAAGTATCCCATTGCTAGAAGAATTGTATATCATTGAAGAAAATTGGGAAAATGACAATGAAGAGATGGTTGAATTCTTTAACACGTTTAGTGTCCCCCAAACACTGAAAAGGTATGGAATTGTGTTAGGATCATTTAGTTTTGGTGATTATGATGAAAAAGAAGTTTGGTCTGATAGCAGAACTTTATTGCTTCACAATTTTCCAATTTCAAATGAGGTAATTAAGGATTTGGCCAAAAAAGCAAAGAATCTATTTGTAGCAAATATTGAGGGAGGTGCAAAAAATATCATCCCTGATATATTTGAAATTGAAGGGGGAGGTATGAACGAGTTGAATAAACTGGAGCTAAATAGTTCAGAAGAGATAAAGTATTTGGTTGACACCAGTAATCATTTGGGAAAGGTGGAAAATTTCTTCTCCAAGTTGCATCAGATGAGAATTTCTAACATGGAACATCTAAGAACTTTATGGCATGGCTCTCTACTGGGCAATGGGTCTTTCGAAAAATTAGAGAAACTATATTTGAATATGTGTCCAGAGTTGACATCTCTCTTCACATATGTCATTGCTCGATGTTTGGTGCAGTTGAAAATATTACACATTTCTAACTGTGAAAGATTGAAGGATATAGTAACAGATGATGACAAAACAAAGATAGGTGAAGATGAATTCAGCATGGAGCATTCCAAACAATCCATAATTTTCCAAAATCTTCAAGAAGTGGAGATATGGGACTGTGGAGAACTAAAACATGTATTCTCAGCAGGTATCGAAAACACTTGAACTCAATGATTGTAAGATGCTAGATCAAATACTTAGAAATATTCTTCCGTCATCACACCATGATAAAAAAGAAGAATCATATGAAATTATTGAGGAAGATGAGCATCTGTTATTTTTTTATATTCAATAAATTTTGTAGTGAGAGAATTAAATAAAACTAGATACAAACAGGTATATCTGTTTTTAAAGGAATTTTTTTTTTTTTTTAAGGTTAATACTTTAAACAACATTCAGTAGTTTGAAGATAATAAATATGCATATGTTTTAGTATTAATAGTTTGAAGATAATGAGAGGATACAAATTTATTTATGAAAACTGATAAAACAAACAAATTATTGCAAAAAATCACAATCATATTCATTCATCTAGGTATCTTTGATATCTTCGTTATTGTAAGTTTATTATCTTTTGAGATTTTATCAAATTATATTTATATTTTACTTTTTTTTTTATCATTATAATAGTCTTCTTTGTAATGGATGTAAGTGTAATATTTTTAAAATCTAATAGGTTTAATTAAGAAAAAAAAGACTAACAATGTAATTTTTAAAACAGAAAGTTTCAATAGAAAATCAATGTTTGAAAATCAATGCTTTTCAGGATCGTTTACTCTATCCAGCCTTGCAGTACTTAAGATTTATGATTGTCCGATGTTGGACTCATTGTTTACGGCATCTGTAGCTAAGACCTTGACTTCCTTGGAAAAATTGACCATTCTACACTGTCATGGTTTGAAGCATATAGTAACTGAAGCAAGAGTGGAAGAAAATCAGAAGGAAAACATTGCTGAAGATGACCATGACTTTCAAACTCATCTTTCAATGTTCCGAAGTTTGAAATTGTTAATGATTGACGGGTGTGACTTATTGCAAGATATATTCCCAGTGTCTTTTTTTGGAGGCATGGTGAAATTGAATGATACAAGAAATAAGAACACTTCTAATTTGAAAGATTCATTAAGTCAAAATAATTTTGAAGACAATTCATGTCATCAACAACAAAAAAATACTCAGATTGAACTTCCTGCTTTAGAATATCTCAGTCTTGACATCAAGAATATCATTATCCCAGACAGTTATTATGTAAGATGCCCATCTTTGGGTAATCTATCTTTGGGAATTGGGAGATATGTTGGGTTTTCCACTTTAAATTGTTCATCAAATGCTTCAGAAGCCAAACACTCGGATTATATTGCAATCAAGGTATGGTTAACTATAACTTAATTTGCCTCTCTCTGTGTAGTTAAAAAGTAACTTGAATTTTAAATATTTAGTCATGCTTGTGCTAAAAAGAATAGATGGTTTTACTTGCACTATGGCTTACAGGTAGATTGAATTTACATCAAATGTGCTATTTGAGGTTTTACTAGCTTTTAGATTGGTGGAGATTATTTTGAGAGAATAATTTTTCTTTTTTAAAATTCACTCATCAGACTCAAGAAAAGACAATTATTTTCATAAAACAATTCAACCCTGACATAGATTGGAATTTCTTTAAACTTTAGTTTTTCGATACATCAATTACTAGAGGTATATTGTTTGGGTTGGTTTGAAAAGTTCCTTGGTATATATACATTGCAGATATCCAACTCGGATTCTCTTCACTTGGTAGAGAGTGATCAGTACCTTCCAAAGAAAACACAAGGTCTGAATTTGCTCATCATGCGCAATATTAGAGAGATTGAACTAACTGGTTTTGATAAGACAAAATACCTTTTTAACTTGTCTATTGCTTCATTATTCATGGTGGAAATTTTGACAATTCGGAAGTGTCCTGGACTTGAGCACATAATAGACACTAATGATCAATACGACTCCAAGAATTGGGAGATCTTCCCAAACTTAAAATGTCTTTCAGTGTTTCAATCCGAACAATTGCAATATATGTTTGGCCAATATCCTCTGAATAATAAAGATTATAAGGAGATTCATATTCATTTCCCAGCATTGAAATTACTATATCTTACCTATCTACCCAATTTTGTTACCATTTGCGCTACCAACTCTCTCTCCACAACATGGCCATCTTTGAATCTGTTTAGGTGTGAAGACTGTTCCCAACTTGTTAATTTGGTGGTTCCTATGGATTCAAGAGAACCTATCAACACAATCAGCAAGGTATTCCTTACTTTTATAATTATTAGTTATTTTTTTCTTTTTTGTTTCCTATTTGGATACTTTTCTTACATTTCCTATTTGTGCCTTGCAGGATGCAATAGTAGTTCAGAACGATTTTCTCACTGTGCAAACTCTACACATAAGGAATGCCAAAGTAGAAAGTATTTTTTGTCTCAATGGTCATCAGATGATTGGACAACAAGTGAGTTTAAAGTTAGAAGATTTGAAGTTGTTAGATCTACCTCGAATGACTTATATTTGGGTGGCTACCAAGAATTCATTTACCCTCCAACATCTCAAGTCCTTAAGTATAAAGGGATGTGCAAAATTGGAAGTAATCTTTCCTTCCTCAGTTTTAAGATGCTTGCCAAAGTTGGAGCATATATTCATAAAAGAATGCAACGAACTAAAGCAAATCATGGAAAAGGATATGGAGGATGAACAAGGAGCTTCCAAGAATTCTTTTACCTTCTCAAATCTTAAAAGATTAGAAATAATGGGATGTGCAAAACTGAAAGTAATCTTTTCTCGGTCTGTGTTAAGATGCCTACCAGAGTTGTTTATTCTAAAGGTAAGAGAGTGCAAGGAATTAAGGCAGATCACTGAAGAGGATTTGGAGGAAAAGAATTTGTCCAATCTCCTTTCTCCACAACCATGCTTCCCAAAACTAGCATTATTGGTTGTTGAACAATGCCACAGGTTGAAACATTTCGCCTCTGCATCTGAATCTAATGATCTTCCCAACTTGGAGGCTCTGGTCATAAATGGAGCCACTGAACTAAAGGAGTTTATTGGATGTGATCAAGGAAAGTTTGACGAGATAGAAAAGATCAAAGTTGAGCTTCCAAAACTGAAACTTTTAATATTTGTGCAACTTTCAAACCTTCGCCAACAGACTATATTTTCAAATGTAAAGCATCGCGTTGTCCGCAATTGTCCAAAACTCTCTTTGACTTCAACAACTACTTTGGAGGAACTCTTGAAAGAATTTCCTCATGAAGGTAAATACTATAAATGAATATGTTGCACAAATATAATATGTTCCGATGGAATCTTCACAGATAAACTACTCATGATTTCGCTAAATGTGTTTGAATACAGTTTGTAAAATTTTAACTCTTCGACTAACACTTTTAATTGTTCATAGAATTAGCATACAATTATATTTGAAATATGTCTCCTCAAGTGACATATAATTTGTCTTTCGTCGTTCCACATAAAGAAAATATATACAAGTTAAATATTTCATTCAAATTTCAAAGTGAACACATATATAAAAATTATCACTAGTATCTAAACTAACATTAAAATAATTTTAGAAATGTTTCAACCATAAAATTACATAAACAGTCTTCTTTAAAATAAATGTGCATCTTCCTGCAAGATCTTTTAAATTTTAAGCTTTCAAAGTTGTCAGTGCTAATTAAACTTTAGTAATTTAACTATGAAGATTTTTTTTTTTATGGAGATAATGATCTGTCAGACATAGATTCACCTTTTTTTATTTTTTCTCGATGAATGATAAAATATTTTCCCTATTATAAAACTTTGTTATTCATTTAAAAAAATTCTAATTGTGATAATATAATGATCCTTCATGGAAAGTAGAGGTTGCATTCTCATTTTTGTCACTGCGTTTCATTGTCAAACGAAGTCTTTATTTATATTTTTTTTGTCACAGATTTCAAGAAATCTGGATTTGGTTGGCTTATAATGAATATTATTTCTACAATGAAATATCCAGAAGAAGTTTCTACAAGCAGTAGTACCAGTGAGTTACCTTCATCACAGGTCAGAACTACACAACCTATGCAACTTACCCTAGCTAAATACAATCACGATGATGATGACATTATATTAGATTATACAACTATTGCTTCTCTAAACTTTAATAGTACTCTATATACTTCATCACATATTTTCTTTATTTATTATGAGACTCAAATCGTTAAATGAAAAACAATCCTTGTCATTACATTTATAGAAAAATCAATTTATTGAGCTACTCCTTTTTTATATATTTTGCCTTTGTTCAGATTAATGAAAAAACAGATAAAGAACTTACTGGGAAAGATCTTGATTCAAAGGAACTGGCTACTGCAACTTCAACAAATTCAGAGCTGCATGAAAAATCATCCCCAAGTCCCTTGGATATTTGTGATCGTGAAACACATTCACAGGTAAAGTATGCAAGAAGCTCTTCTAAATATTTGAGGAAGCGAAGGGCTCAAAACTCTACGATTTAATACTCATCACTTCATATAGGAGTTGGTGGATGGAAAATCAACAAGTGGACCATACTTGACACACCAACAAAAACCACTTGGAGAAACTGAAGGTACTACCAGAATTTCTCAGGTAAATAATGTTTCGCCAACTACATATGCCCATTTTGCCAAATAATTTAACCAGAAATGAATGGTTAATATATATACTAGAAAAACCCAAGGAACACTTTTTTTCCAGAGGTTATCAATCACAAAAAGTAGTCACATTGACTTTCTCCGCTAATTCAAAAACAAAGAGTCAAGGACCATTGCTTGTTGCCTTTCAAATGGCTTGAGGTTGACATGCTTGCTTATTGTCATTTCATCTTTATAACAAGAGTGAAATTATGCTACAAAATTGCATATCATTGGCTTTTCGTAGAATATTAAGAAAGGTGTAAAAGAAGGAACTGCATAAGATAATGTAATGATGGTCACTATGTCAACTCATTTAGATCAACTAACTCACAGATAAGCTCATTGGTTACTTCTCAACATAAATCACTGTCCAACTTATTTATGATTTATATTGTCAGCAGGAGTGGGATCCTACGCCAAAAAACACTTCTCCACTTCAAATGAACCAAGAAGATCCATCTACATCTGAAAGTAAACCTTTTTCTTCACAAGTCAATGATAACAATCAATCTATGCTGGGAAGCATAGCTGAAATAGTACGTGAAGATCAGAAAATTGAAAGCAGAACACTTGGGTGTGAAACAGAGGAATTCAATAAAATGGACAGAGAAAGCGAAAGGACATCAGACTTACAATCGTTGGAGCAAAAATTGTCACTCATTTCTTCTCCAAAAATGACCGAGGTATATATATTTCTTTTAATCTTTTTGAAAAATGATATATAAGTAAACTAAATATGGAGAAGGAAGAAATTAAAAAACCGCCATGAAACTTAGCTTACTAATGTAAAGCTCTAACATGAGAGAAACTTTAAGTACCTACTTCTGTTATAGAGGTGAGAAGCCCATCTCAAACTTGTATGGTAACTCCCTTGCTAAAATACATTTGCATATAAGTTTAATAATTACTAGGATTGCAAACACATTTCCTAATATAAACACTAATTCTTGTCATGCTTGTTCAATATTTCAAAAAAAAGTTGGTGAATGAAGAATCAAACAATGAAGCAGGTTTACCATACCAACATGCTCTCAGAGAAACAATGGTAACCACTAAAATTGCTCAAATTATTGTCGTAATAACACATGATGTACACTATGAAACAAGTGCCTTTCAAAGCTATAACTTTGAAGATAGTAAACATTTTTTTTTCATTCGTGATGCACAGAACCTTGAGGAAATAGGAAGAGAAAGCATTGAAGAAGAGCCTCCATTAGAGGGAGCTGCAGTAAAAACTTTGTCAATTGGTAGTGGTGTTGCAACTCAAAAGTCAAGTGACGGGGACATACTTGCCCAAGATTCCCAGGTTGTTGAACAAGATGATAAGTTGAATGAAGGCAAGCCAGGAATAGCAGCATGTAAAAATATCAAAATCCAAGAAGGGGCGAACTTGTTGGATAAAACAAAGGAAATAGGAATTATTTCTAATAATAGCATTGAGGTTACTCCAGGTTATTGCTCTTTTCTTGTCTCTTTTGCCTCCTATATTTATATATGTCACCTACTCCTCAAACTTTTAACAGCTTCTGCAGATACTCATTCAAGATTGGGAGAATATAAGCACTTTGTTGATCTAGATGATGCACAAATTTCTTTGCTGGCGGAGGCGATAGCAGCATATCCTCATCTTTGGAATGCTTGTGAGAAGTTTAGTGAACGGTTTCGAGCTTGGATGTTGAAAACATTGGCTGATATGTTGTTTTTCCTTCGAAATGAAAGTGTTGTTAGTGTTAATCCTCAGAGAATAAAAGAGTTCCATAGACTATGCGATGAAGCTGTTCAACTTGGATTTGAGAGGTCATGGGTTGATGAAATGCGTCAACGTGTTGTTGCAGGGGATCCTAAGCTGGAACGTGCAAAGGCACGAATTGTTGAGCTTCGTAAGAGACATGATCATTTAACTCAAGAACTACGCAACATAGAGAAAGAACTTCGGAGTCTTGATGACTTTGTTGATGCCCAGAGAAAATATTTCGACTTTTTGTGATTTGGAAGTTCTAGGGCCCAACACTTTGGTTTTATGTATCTTCTGTTTCTCCTTAGAAATACATTTCTGTTATTTGCTATTCTTCTAAGAATGAGAGTCAGTTTCGGGGTGTACTGTTATTTGGGAAGTGTAAAACAAGATATTTAAGTTTATTATGTAGAATTTACCGCAGACATTATCGTTGTTTTTGAACTTCTGCTTCATGGTTTGATATATTTTTATTCCCTTGTCTTTTATTCATTTGCTTGAAACTGGAAACAGTTCAATTCTTTCTTTTAATTTATGAAACATTAAACCAGGTCAATTCTTGTGTTAACTTTTTTTGTAAGGTGATCAGTTCTTGAACTAACTTAGGAACCGAACAACGTATATTTAGTTAAATTAATTATCTTTGAACCAGCTTAAGATCATTTTTAAGCCAAAATTCATCTTTAGCACTCTCAGCAGACCTGCCTCAACTGTACGCGCTGAAGATAGAAAAATTGCAACCAGCTAGAACAAATCATTGAAGATAAGGGACGTAAAAACAAGTTCCAAACTGTGTTTCCTGTTTGGAAAAGGTCACAGTGTAAACCAAATACGATCGGTATTTTCCCAGAAAACTATTTTGCACCATACTCATCTTTACAACTTCATGTCATGGTCGATGTTAGATTGTCCACTCTGCCTATCAATAATTTGATGCATGATTTAGAAGCTACCCATTCGGATCACAGTTCTAAAACGGTACCACTATATCCGTCTTACAAGCATGCCAATAATTCTATTTGTTCTCTTCTTTTAAAATGTGAAATGTTCAATATTTGTATCAGATTTCATGATTAGTATGTTTTTCCAGGATTCAATGGCAACAAGTACGACGATTATGCAAATGTTAGTATCTGATAAATATTGAGAACGCCTCAAAAATTACAAAATTTTTCCATCTTTGGAAATTTTCAATCAATGGCCAACAAGTAGTACGTGGTTAATTGGCCCTAAGGCATTTATAGACGAGTTGCAACCATTTATTTACCCTTCAAGTTCAACATCTTCATAAACTACACATTAGCAATTTTCCAAAACAAAAGGCCATCTTCTGCTTGTCACTTGATAATGCTACCTCTGTTGAAGATCCTAGTGGTAGAACATTGTGAGGTATTGGAGCAAATCAATGAGGGAGATAAAGAAAATAAAATTGTCTCAAATTTTCAATACCAAACAGCAAAATTTAATACTAGTGACACAGTGGAACAACTTGAAGCATCTGTTGTTTATCTCCATTTCCCATGTCATCCTACAAATAGAGCATCTGATCCTAAATCAAAATTCTCTTCTAGTGCAAGTGCTTGAAGGTGAATCAGGTGTGAGAAAAGGGTGGATATGTGTTCTTGTGCAAAATTTTCAAAAGTTCTCACTAACTTTAACAACTACTGTGCAAGCCTCTAATTCTTTTAGATGCTAGTTAATTTTTTTACATGATTGATCTAAGAAACTTCTCAATCCGTAAAAAACGTGTTCAAAAACATACAACAAGGCTCATACTAAACTACCCTAAAAAGAAATATTCACCAAGCCAAAAACACAAATAATCCCAAACTACTCCTTCAAAAAGAGAAGACTTCCATTTAATCCTAGATCCTTTCGTAAACTAGCTGACACCTTCTTTCACTATTAGAAAGTTTACCGGACCATCAAACCAGTGTGTTACCTCTAGAAAATTTCGAATCATAAAGTTTTACTTCCATTCATTTCTCCTCTGGATATGCCAAGAGCATCAATGACAGAAATAACAAGGTAAAAAAGAAGAAGAAGAAACAATGACAAATAAAGCCAAAACATTTAGATTCTCTATTAATTTATGGTTCTAAAAAATTATTACTCTTGACATGATACAAATCAGCAACAAACTGATAATAAAGTTTCAAGAGGGGTTCTTAGGAGGGGTAGCTTGCTTCGTAAACCAAGTGGTGTAGAGAAACTGTTTATGAGCCCCAACGTGGTTGCAAACGAGACGAACCTTCTGCCTCTCTCTCATCCACCTCAGCATTATTTTCATGTGATTCTTGCTCGTCAAATCTTTCAATCCAACTTCCTAAAATCCATCATCATCAATCAAGTTTACATCAAGAAAGTAAATTACACTAACTTCTCCTAAAATTTTGTCAGATAACACGAAAATCGCTTCTTTTTTCTATTCTTACACCACTATCTTCCTTAATTGTTAGAAAATATTATCCACACATTACTTGTAAATTACACTAGTTTCATTAACTGTTTTAAAAACATTACACCATATCTTGTAATGCTTAACAAAAAGACTTAATTGCAATTTTGGTCTTGAGTTACTGCAATTGCATGATTTTAGTTTCTCAGAATCCAATTATGCCAATTAAATATCAAGTTATTGCAAAAGTGTGATCCTCTCATGTTCTAATGGTTTCAACTTCAGTATCCTAGATACTGCGATTTCAGTGTCCATCGAATCCCCATATACGACATGTCCGCACACTAAAATCACACAATTGCAACAATTGACACACAATTATAACTTTTAAAATCATACATTTTCAACCAACTGGTACTAATAACTGAGACACTAAAAGTCCAATTAAGTCTTAGGGTGAAAGAGAAGCCAAGGTACCTTGACGCGTTCCCAGGTGTTAGCAACGGTGATGGGACCATGTTCCTTAATGATATCGAAAAGGGTTCTCGTGATCGTTTGCCTCTGCTCCGGCGGCGTTTTAACGACCACGGGCCCCATCTTCGGCTTCGGCTTCTTCGCCAAACATCTAATCGCCGTCCCAAACATTACCTTCCTCAGTACCAAACTCTATTCTGCAAAGCAAACACAAAACAACTATGAATCAATCAATCAACAAATCTTCGAATATTTATATAATCATATAACTCTGTTTCCATGAACACCCAATCATAGCATATCATAGATTTAGAAACTAGACAATGCCTACCAAATCGAAGTACCCAAGCAAGTAAAATCGTAACTGAGAAAAGAAAAAATTTAGGGTGAACTGAAAGAACATGTTGTGAGTTGAGAGTTCAATTATGGGCCTCCTCTCCTGGGCCGACGTCATTGTGGATTTTGTTTGGGCTTGGGCCATGATATTAAACAATTTGAACAGTTTATAGTGTAAGCATTGATGAGAGTTGAATTTAATTAACCTAACTCAATTTGATAATTGAGCTTGATTTGAGAAAACAAATTATGATTCTTTAAAATGCTTTTATGTTTACTCAATCAAATCGAAAATGGATGATTAGTTGAGTTTTATCTTCTTCTTTCTGGATTCTTTTCTTTTTTTCATTCTAGTTTTATGCCATCTTTTATTCTTATTTTTTATTAAAATTATTATTGATATTTTATTCTTCTCACTATTAAAATCACTATATTCTATATTTTAATTTCTATTATTTCAACTTTATTATTATTTATTATTGTGATTATTCTTATTAATATTATTATAATCACTTTTAATATTACAAAATGAAACTTTAAAGTATAGAAACTAAAATTATGTTATACAAGTTCTTTTAAATATTACGTGGGGAGAGTTATTTAGGGGTCAAACATCAAAATCATGATTAATTACATGATTTATCAATAATGTTGCACAAAATCTAAAGCAAATGCAATTATTTATTTGGAGTAGCAAGTGGCAAGGCTGGCGCGTGGCTAGTGATGCAGAGGAGTCGCGTGGTGAGTGGCAGACGCGCGTTAACACAAAGCATGCAATTCTGAGCTGAAAAAAGGCTTCTGCCTCTTTCTTCGCTTCTCTCTCTTACTTCTCACACCACACCCCTTACTTTCTCTCTCCTTCTCTCCATGTCTTCTTCCTCACATCAAACGTAGAATTTCTTTTTTCTTTTTCTTTTTTTTTTAATCTTTACTCAATTTTTACTCTTGCAAAGTGGTAAGCAGCGTATTTGGTCTTTTTTTATATATTTATTTCTCTTTTTATTCAATAAATAGCTTTTGAGATCTTGCAATTGGAGCTTCCATTTTAGCTGCTTGCGCAGTCTTCTTCTTGTCAGATCGACCCTTTTTGTTTACTTAACTGGGAAAAGTTTCTTATGAATTTTCTCTACAAAAAAATGCTTTTTTTTGGTGGGAGGTTATGATTAGCTGTTTGGTCTCTGTTCAGGTGTATTTGGGGAAGTTCGATTTGGGAAATGAATAAAGGACAGTCACCGGAGCCACTTGATTTCTTCATCTGGACTGTTGAGGTTAATCATTTCTCTCCCTTACTCAATTGATGTACTTATTTATATTTTCTAATAACAAAAACTATTCCTTGTGATCCCCTTTTATGTGATTTGTACTTTTAGGTTTCTTGCAACAGTTCGTTTAACTATTGTTGTGCACATAACTTGAACTTTCTCCATGGTAGTCTCTTTTGTGATACTCACTTGTTTCTCTGGTAACAAGTAAAAGTCGAGATTAAACTTTGTTCCTTATATGTCGGAAAATTTGAACCTGACTAATCAACTTGGAAATTTGGTGGATGATGTTGAAGTCCTTCTCAGCTTGGAAATAATTGGCTAATCAAGCTTGTTTGGGCATTATTTCATTTAATTCTGAATCTCATCTTCTCCCTATTGTTGTTGCAAGTTGTCTGGTATTTATATTGATTTTTCAATTCTTGCCAGATAATTTTCTTCAATTCTTCAGTTTGACACTCGCAGTTTCTAAGATCATTTCAAAAGTGAGGGGTTTAACACTATTTTCTCAAGAAAATAATTGATTACATTCAATGCTTATTCACTTTTTTGTGCAGCACAAACATATGTGTAAATCTTCATCTGACGAGTTCCCACTGCAAAGTTATATGCATCTTTCTATGATCATTAGATTTTTAAATTCTGTTGTAGCAACTATGTTTTGGAAACATAGCGTCTGAAACTAGATTGCCCAGTATATTATTTATCTTGATTTGGCCCTTAGTCCATGTTGCTCTATCAGTGATGTGGCAAGCTTATGATTTCTCCTTGTTGTTAGTTACTCTGTTAAGTATGCTATTAAGCCCATATATATGAAGTGTAAAATAATATAGATAATGAGGTATCATCTCGTTATTCTCCTTTGATGTGTGTATTAAGGTCTGAAGATTGGGGTAATATTTACTCATGTATTGTGTATGTTTCTACTTATGTGTTGTCAAGTGAATACATGCTTATTCAGCACTGTTTTATAGGTCTAGTTTCTTTAACATAATTGATGCACTGTTAATCAATGACACCGATATTATGTAGTCTGGAATGCTTCCACATATTTTCTTTTAATTCACTTATGTTGCTAACTGCATGATGAGTCGTGTTGTGCAAATTATATGAGTTATGTTGACAATGATCTAAGCTTGGTGAGTATATCCTTTTGATTTACTTCTTCTTTTTGGTGAATATAAAATGTGTGTGCTATTATACAGACATATATAGTGCATATCCATGGCTGAGTCAAAATGTAACCGATAATTTAAACCAACAGCTGCATTCTTGCTTATCTTGTTTGTTTTATTAGGATGTTGGCTTGTGGCTGGAGACTATAAATCTTGGTAGTTACCGCCAAATTTTTAAAGAAAATGGTGTTAATGGAGAATACCTGGAAGGCATGTCCATGTTTACGACTGAACAGATCCTACGTTTTATAAGACGTTGCCACATGAAGTGGGGAGACTTCATCACATTGTGCAAGGAATTAAGACGGATTAAAGGTCTCTCTCTCCTCCCCCTTTTAAACAGTACACAGACAAACACTTGTCAATAAACTCTCATTTGAAATTTTCATTTTAACCTATCTGTTTTGTGCTCCACCCCTAGTTAGGTACGGCATGATCATTGATGTTGTCACAATCATTTTGTGCTATTTGAACAATCTATTAGGAAACATGGATATACTAGAAGAAATATTAAAGTAGACGTCTAGTATTACTGTATTAGTGTGAGATATATCTAGAATTTTGATAACTTGCCTATTAGTTATTGGTACTGCTGTCATTTCATCACAGACAACAACCATTAAAGGGTCTCATCATGGCTCATATGTTGTGAATTACATTTATAGACATTTTTATGCATCAGACAGTTTTTCACACAGACATCTAACAGGAATTAATCCAATGATCACATTATTATATTCATTAAATGATGTGATGACATGATAAATTCCATTGAATGCTTATGTTAAAAAAAAGTTATATATTGACAATACATTTAAATGAAACTCTAAAAATTAAACAGAAGACTATCAGAGAAATCATTTGGTAAGAAAAATATCTTGTGGATGGCTCATTTGGAAACATAGAAGGCTGAATCAAATATGTAATTAGTGATTTTTTAAAGGACCAAATTATATTATTATATAGGGTTAAGTCATCCAGAACATGATTGTCAAGACGTCTATTCCTAAACATGTGATATGTTCATATATAAGGAGACATGGAATGTGCATATGCCTCTTGTGTTTGTTGTGTTGTGACTTTTCTTGCAAGATGATATATTCCAGTTTGACAACATGAAAAAAGAGAAGTGGGTGTTTACCCACAGTAAAGTTGAAAAAAATGGCTTTTTCTGTTACCTGCTCTTAACCTGTGAATGCTTGTTGATGTCTGTAGTGGCTTGTCTGAAAGGGGAGCAGAAGGTGCGGCGGCCATGGTGGGCACCGGCATGCTTATCCACAGTGTTCTTAAAGGTTGCAAAATCCAACAGACAATCAAGAGTTGTTTCCTTGAAGCTGGAGCCATGATACGATAAATCTCTCTCAATGTGTACCAGTGTACGTATAGCAAATTTCTTTTTGCCTAGAAAACAAAAGATAGGAAATAACTTTTTCTAGCCCTTTTTTTATATATATATATATATATATATATATATTTTTCTTTGGATTCCAAAACCTGGTTGTTTCTTCTCCTCTGGAGAACTGTTATGTTGTAGAAGATCCTTGTGCACTAATTCCCAGTGCTGTGTAATTATGTATTCTCTTATATGTGAACGAAAATACGATATATGTTGTTTCTCTTCCACTTCTAATACCCCCAGATTTTCTTCTCTCAATGATTTGATATTTTCTCAACTCATGTGGACCTTCGTGATTCTAACCCTTTAATAAATACTACTACAACAATTCCATGATGAAATACAATAACACTTTTACGATCCACTTTTCATAAATTTGTCATCTTGAAAATGAAAACAGTGCACTTTGGGTTCAAAGTATTTACCTCTCATTTCTGACATCGTCTCTTGAACTGCAACCGAAAGTAAACCAAATTGGCTTCCTTCATTTATTTCAACTGTTTTCATTTACTAATTGTTGGATTATACAAACTGCTTTTGCGTTGAAAGAATAGATATTTAGTAACATAAATAAGTCACGTAGGATGTTTTTTTTTCCTTAATTAAACAAATGATTAGAACCCTTTTAATATAATTTAGTGGTTGGATTGAGATCTTGTTAAAGGTTCATGGTTCTTAATAATAACATGCTTTTAATGGTGTTTAAAATGCATTATTTATTATCACTTGAAAATCATTAGAAATTATAAATTAGTTATAATTTTTTATTTATTTTGTGTTTAGATGAAAGATTTTAGTAGAATGATTCATGTCTTATAAATTAAAATTAATCAAATACGTTTTCGAATAAATTTAAGAGAAAATTGAACATTTTAGAGATTAAAAGAAACTTAAAATTTTATGAGACTGATTATATTACTTAAAATTGTATATTTTTAAATTTAAAATAAAGAATTTCAACCTCGATATTTTTGTTACCTTTATGTCCTAATCCCCTCTCTTCACGGTCTTTCTTATCCTCTTTCACATCTTTCTTTTATTTTTTTTTTTCCTTCTCTCCTCTGGCTTTTTATATTAAAATTAATTAATATTTATATTTATAAAATTGAATATTAGTATTTCATTTATAAATATATATTTAATTTTTGTTGCATATAATTAAATTACCCATCTAAACTAATAATTTAACATTTTCAAAATTAAAATTGATTTGTCCGAACAAAATATTTTCAAAAATGAAAATAGTTTAAATTAAAACAATTCAATTTCAAATAATTCTTAACATTTTGAACCCAAACACAATCTTAATGAATTTTAATCCTAACTTTATATTTTTAATAAATTTTATGATTGGCACTGTAAACTAGTTTTACATTGGATGTGTACAACATTATGAATGCATATAATTGTTTTCTTCTAAATTTTAATTAACAGTAAAAAGAATGTAACGATTTTGATAGAAAAATGTATTACTAATACTTCTTTCGAAAATGAAAGTTTTAATTTATATATATAACTTTTTAAGAGAGAATAATTTTTTCGTATATAATAATTTTTGCTATGAATGATAGGAATAAAGACGTATTTTTTTTTCTGTTCCAAAAATAAAATAAAATAAAGACGTTATGAGTGGATATTTTATTACACTTAAAAATTACTAAAATCCAGTGTCTGGTGTGTCTTCCTTTTCCCTCTCGTGATTCAAATGGCGAAAACCCCATAAACCCTAACATCTGGCGCTACTGAGTGATCGTCATGTTTTCTTGCGGAACGAAGAAGACCAATGCTCGCTCACGGAGAGACCAAGGTCGCGGTTCCGCGGTGGCAGATTCTCCGGTGACTCCTGCGCGAACCTCTTTCAACGACAGCGCCGTTCCCAACCGGCCTAGCTCCGGCACTCCCGCTCCTTGGGCTCCTCGTTTATCTGTCCTTGCCAGGTACTCCTTCATTCGCTTCTTCACCAAAATCTGCATCGGTAATCGCGTTTCGCTTCTAACTGTTTTCCATTTCCCTGCGTAGGGTTCCTCAGGTCAACCGAAGTGGAAAAGGAGATGACGCAGATCCTACCAAACCTGTTTTCGTCGGCGAGTTTCCGCAAGTGGTTCGAGATGAGCAGAACATTTTGCTACACAAACGAATTCCTGGTGAGAACAATTTGAGTAGTCTCTTGATTACATTAGTTGGCACGTGTGTTGATTCCTTGATTTGAAGTAAATGAAGTTTGATGTGTTTGAGATATGGTGTAACGCAATGCAGCTGAAGATCGTGCGTGTGGTGGGATTGACAAGAGCACATCACTCGCTTGGATTATTTGCAGGAACAGGGTCTACCTTTGGAGTTATCTGTCCCCCGCATCCTCCATGAAATGCGTTGTCCTTGAAATTCCTCTGAATGATGCTGATGTTAGCAGAAATGACGCTGGTAGTTGGTTGCTTCGTGTCGTTAATTGTGATGTCGCATCTGTGGGAAGGAATGAGGTTGCGAAACAGTGCAACTCTGCGGCTGTGGTTTTGTGTAACTGTCAAACTCGGGCTGTTATTTATTGGCCAGACATTTATTCTCAGCCGCTTGCTCCGGTAACTAGTCTAGCATCTTCCGATGAGCTGGAGGCTCTTTCCACTCCTGGTGGTAAAGCGTCCTTCAACAGGCAGCGGAGACAAAGTAAGCTAGGAAATGGTTTGAGTGGATTGCACTCGTTTAACTCCATGATTGCTAGTGCTGTTCCCAGTTGTAAGTTTGTATGTGTTGCCCTTGCTTGTAGCTCAAGTGGTGAACTTTGGCAGTTTCAATGCACTCCTACTGGCATTCACCGAAGGAAAGTATATGAAAATATTATGCGTCCTCAACGGGGTGAACCAGGTCAGAATGTGAGCAATGTCGGGTACCCAAGGTCTCTGACTTGGGGTGGCTCGCATTATTCTATTAAGGAAACAAATCGGCAGTTCTTGGTATTGACAGACCATGAGATACAGTGTTTCAGAGTAGAGTTTGATTCTGATATACCTGTTTCAAAGCTTTGGTCTCAGGAAATTGTTGGAACAGATGCTGAGGTTGGCATTAAGAAGGATCTGGCTGGTCAAAAGAGAATCTGGCCTCTTGATATGCAAGTAGATGATCATGGTAAAGTCATTACCATTCTTGTTGCAACCTTCTGCAATGACCGGATTAGCAGTTCAAGCTACATGCAGTATTCTCTCCTGACCATGCAATATAAATCAGGCTTCGGTTTAGAGACAAGTGATAAGGTTTTGGAGAAAAAAGCCCCTATCGAGGTGATAATGCCAAAAGCCAGAGTTGAAGATGAGGATTTCTTGTTTTCCATGAGGCTTCGCATAGGGGGCAATCCTTCAGGATCTACAGTCATAATATCTGGGGATGGAACAGCAACTGTCTCCCATTATAGAAACTCTACACGACTCTATCAGTTTGATTTACCCTATGATGCTGGGAAAGTGCTAGATGCTTCTATCCTTCCTTCTGCAGATGATTATGAAGAAGGTGCATGGGTTGTATTAACAGAGAAAGCTGGAATATGGACAATACCGGAAAAAGCTGTCATTCTTGGAGGAGTGGAACCACCTGAGAGAAGCTTATCTCGGAAAGGAAGCTCTAATGAAAGATCTGCACAGGAAGAGATAAGAAATCTTACATTTGCAGGTAATTTTGCTCCCAGGAGGGCTAGCTCTGAAGCATGGAGTGCTGGGGAAAAACAGAGGACGGTTGTGAGTGGGATTGGACGTCGAACTGCACAAGATGAAGAATCAGAAGCTTTATTGAGTAATCTATTCAATGAATTTTTATCATCTGGCCAAATTGATAGGTCTCTTGAAAAGCTAGAAACTTCTGGTTCATTTGAAAGGGATGGGGAAACCAATGTTTTTGTTCGGATGAGCAAATCAATTATAGACACCCTAGCTAAACACTGGACAACAACCAGAGGTGCAGAGATTTTGGCCATGGCTGTTGTTTCCACCCAACTCTTAGAAAAGCAGCAGAAACATCAAAAGTTCCTTCATTTTCTTGCCTTATCCAAATGCCACGAGGAGCTGTGTTCTAAGCAGAGTATGGAATCTGTAGTCTATTCACCAAAAGTTTATTTGCTTTGATTTCATCTCTGAACATTTTCTTTTACAATACTTCCTTATCCAACTAACTTGTTTAAGCATGTTTGAATTGGTCCTTAGTTGTTACATGACTTGGATGTGAGAATCTATATAAGCTTAATTTATCTGCCAACCTGCTTTATAAAATAAAATTAATCAGCTGCCACTTTGGATGGTCTATTTGTTACAGATTGTGCTGATGGTAAAACAATCATGCTTTTTAGGATGACTTCGTGCAAAGTGCATCATAAGTAACAGTGGAGAGTGTATTTTCACTAATAGATTTTTGACTTCTATTAATTGGATGAAATGCATATGAATATAACCTCAATTATCATCTAATTCTCCTTTGGCTCAGCATCATGTATGAAAAAAAAATCAAAGGAATGCGGTTTATGCTGTGACTAAATGAATAGAGGCTTAATTTCTTTATTTCTTAATCTCACCTGTGAGTTTTAAAAAAACCTTAAGCTTGATAATAGAGGGAAGTAGTAAATGAAATCCTAAAACAGATTTAGTTGTTGACTAGATGATTTTTGTAGTTTAGATTTTAGGTACGCACATGGATTCTTAGTTCCTGTTGCCGTTTGACTTCTTAGGATGGGATTGTATTTGAAGACACATTTTATTTATGATTTTGTTAACTGTTATGCTTTTCCAGCCAATTTTTTAATTGATGAAATAGATCAAGGTAATGAATAAATAATTATAGGTTCAGGTAAAATGCAAGCTAAAATGGCATGTCCACAAAATGAAATGGACATTCCATGACTAAATGATGCTTTTTTGATTGCCAGGACACGCTTTGCAAATTGTTTTGGAGCATGGTGAAAAGTTATCTGCAATGATTCAGCTGAGGGAACTACAAAATCTGATCAGCCAAAATCGATCAACTAATGTTGACTCAAATTCTAGTTTGGACATTCAGATGTCAGGGGCCCTTTGGGACATGATACAATTAGTTGGTGAGAGAGCTCGTCGAAACACTGTCCTTTTGATGGATAGAGATAATGCAGAAGTGTTCTACAGTAAGGTTTCAGATCTTGAAGATCTCTTTTACTGCTTAGATAAAGAGTTAGAATATGTAATAAGACCAGAGCACCCATTAGCAATCCAGATCCAGAGGGCATGTGAACTCTCTACTGCCTGTGTAACGATAATTAGGACTTGCTTCAACTATAAGAATGAGAACAGATTATGGTATCCTCCACCTGAGGGTTTAACACCTTGGTATTGTCAACCTATTGTACGGACTGGGATTTGGAGTGTTGCTTCTGTCCTTCTTCACTTGTTAAATGAAATATCTGGACTTGATAAAACCGCAAAATTAGACTTTTATAATAATTTGGTAGCACTAGCTGAAGTTCTACTTGAGGCATATTCTGGTGCCGTTACAGCTAAGAAAGAATGTGGAGAAGAACCCAGAGGTCTGTTAAATGAATATTGGGAGAGGCGAGACACCCTTCTTGAATCTCTATATCAAAAAGTTGAAGAATTTGAAGATGCTCAAAAGGTTATTATTATACTTTGCTTACGATATCCTTGCAATCATGGTGTGGATCTGATATATGTTGTTCATTTGGTCTTTTGTGCAGGATTCGTTTGAAGTAGCTGGAGAGCAGAATGATCAGACCATAATGAAGGTTACTTCACATCTGCTATCAATTGCTAAACGACATGGATGTTACAAAGTTATGTGGACAATTTGTTGTGATGTGAATGATTCAGAATTATTGAGAAATATTATGGTATGACTAGATTTTATTCTTTGTTGTTATGTTGTGCTCTTATGTTGCTTCTGTTCCCTCTTTTTCTAGTTTTGCAAATTGCGATTATGGTTTTTTTAAGCATGTCAACCTAAAAATTCTGTTACTAATAGGGCTTTAGGATTGAATAGAAGGCCGCTGATATTTGCACTCCTAAAACTGTAGTCCGTTAGGAAGCAATAATAACAGTTCTATCTGATCTAGATCTAGAATCGGGACACAAAATGCCCCTTAAAAGAATAAAGATCTATTCATTAAGAACCAACCGCAAATCTCACAGTACCACCAAATTTTTACAGCTCCAGTGTTCCTTCTTTCAATTTAAATCTATATATTATTGGAAAGAGCTTCAAAAGAAAGAGTATGCAAACAAATGTTAACCAAGGTGTATGGAATTTTTTTTTTCACATTCTTCACCATTGCTCAAGCACAATGTATCATCAATTGTTTATTTTTTTCTGAACTCTTAAAGCACAAGACATACAAGAGAAGTTCCTTATTTTGGCACAACACCCGAAATGAGTTGCTAGTAATAACTGAGTGGTTTACAGTTACATTGCTGACAATTCCCCATGTTGAATAAAACCTTGGTCTTCCACACAAAGTTGGTATTAGAAAATGATAATTTATGATATCTATTTCTTATTATTTAATCTTAAGGATTCTCTATGTACTATTTGTTTCCATTTTTTCAAAAATGTAATCTTGCTTATGTCTCAATGGTTTGTGTGCAGCATGAAAGCCTGGGACCTAAGGGGGGATTTAGTTACTATGTCTTTAAGAAACTTCATGAAAGCAGACAATTTTCTCAACTTTTAAGGTTAGGGGAAGAATTTCCTGAAGAGCTATCCATTTTCCTGAGGGATTATCAAGATCTTGTTTGGCTTCATGATTTGTTCCTTCATCAATTTTCCTCTGCTTCAGAATCACTTCATACATTGGCTCTCACACAAACCATGCAATCTAGTTCAGTTGCTGAAGAGGAAGGAGAACATGAGTGTATGAAGATGAAACTAAAATTGACTGACCGAAAAAATCTTTTATATCTATCTAAGATTGCTGCCTTTGCAGGTATGGTGCTGTGTATTTTTCATCTGTTATGAAGATTATTTCCTTTATCTTCATTCTATTTTATATTTCTTTTTGTCTCTTCCTTCTAATTCTGATACTAACTTGTGAGATTTTGAAATCATTTTTGGTTCACTTTCCAGAAAACTGGAGTTAAATTCTGGCTTGCACTAAACTTTTAGTGTTCTGTTATGTGAATAGAAGAGAGATTTTTTGTTATATAATATTTCAATTACGTACTTGACCTAAAGGCTGCAGCTTTTTTGTCATACTTATATTTATTTTTGGGAATTGGTGATTATCTAGATGTTAGAAATCTTTAATTTGCATTAGAATATATTAAAAATATCTAATATTGTCTTGATTATATCTTACGATAGATTGGAGTATCTTACTGATACTTCCTATTTTTCCTTATTGTCCCATTTTTGTTTCCTTATTTTATTAGGCTAAAGAGTCTAGTATTATAAATATGGATGAATGTTTTATTTTTGTATCATCTCAGATCAAAATTGCACCAATAGTAATCCACGTTGCAAATACGGTTTTTTGCCAATTTTCTTCTCCGAATACCTAATCCCCATAATTTCAACAAGGTATCAAAGCCATGACCTCCATCCTTTGCAAATTGTGTTGCCTTTTAATTTTTTTAGTTTTTAGCTTCTTTTCTTCTGTGTGTTGTGGTTGTCATTCCAGTTCCTCTTTCTTATCCTCTTTATTTTAAGATCAGCTCAGTTTGAGCCTGTCTTTCTGCATACTGGCTTTGTTTCAGCCTATCTTGCAGTAGATTAGCTCCATTTTCAGCCTGTCTTTCCATAGATTGGCTCCATTCGCATCTCCACTCTACAATCCACATGCAATTTGACCCATCTAGATGTGCAATATGGTCTTTGATCTTGGTTATAGTCTAGTGCTACCTAATGTGAAGTCTGGTATCTCTTTATTTGACGTCTTCCATTTCAGATTGGCCACCCAGAATGTGTAGGCTGGTCTGTTTCCATTTTTCTCTATTGCCTGTCTCACATTCAGTTTGGCCCTTGCAGATGTGTGGTCTGACCTGCCTATGATCCTAGACACAAACTTGCTCTCTCAGATGTGTAGTCTGATGATCTCTGATCACATCCATTTCATTTTCGTTCTCATGCAATCTGGCCCTGTATTATTTAGTATGTTTAGTTGTAGTAAGCTAACAGGGTGCGTTAGAATAAATGGAAAATATTTAATATCTTTATTGTATCTTATAGACTTGTAGTAATAATACTTTAGTAACTTACGTTTAGTTTCCATATTTCCTTATTTAATCACGATGAAGAGTCAATTACAAGTATAAATTGGCACCAGTGTTTTGTACCATATCACACTAGATCATATCACTACAAATAATTTCTATTCTTTCACGTTTCCTCTCTCAACACCTTAATCCCCATAATTTTTCAACATTTTGCTTCTACTGCAATTGTCTTCACTAACTTCCTGAGTGTTTAAAATCATGGGCAATGCCACTTGATGTAGCAAAAATAGTCATTTTGTTTGATCATTGACTGGCTCAGATATACATGTGACAAAGCTTTTTATCTCTTTCACATTTTGTTGAGTTTTTTAAATCTTTGGATGATGATTGGTATTTAAATTCTAATTTCTGCCTTTTTAATCTATATGTGCTGTTTCAATTGGACACTGGCTGTCTAGTAAGTTAAATATCTATAATTTTTTGGAATGAACGGATGCCTGATAAATTGCATTTGCTATAAATAAATAGTATTACCTTTTCTTGTTAACAGCTGGTAAAGATGCTGGTACTCAAGTCAAGGTGGATCGCATTGAGGCTGATTTGAAGATTCTAAAATTACAGGTAAATTTGAGTGACTTCTGTGGCATTTTGAGTCTTGTGTGACTGTTTCACGAGAACTTGGTTAACTTTGGACTTGTAAATAGGCCTTGTTGCACCCTTTTAAGAGTCCCCTTTATCCTTATTTACATGCTTTTCTGCAGGAGGAAGTAATGAAACGTTCTTCTTCCATTGAAGATACGCAGCTTGTTGAAGGTGAGCTGCTTCATCCAGAAGACTTGATTAAGTTGTGCCTCGAAAGTGAAGATCAAGAGCTCTCACTGTGGGCCTTTGACGTTTTTGCATGGACCAGTTCCTCGTTTCGGAAGATCCACAGAAAACTTTTAGAGGATTGTTGGAAGAAAGCTGCGAGTCAGGATGATTGGAGTAAATTCCACGATTCATACAGAGCTGAAGGATGGAGTGACCAGGAAATCCTGCAAAACTTGAAAAATACCATACTTTTCCAGGCTTCAAGTAGGTGTTATGGACCTCGAAGTGAAACATTTGAAGAAGGATTTGACCAAGTATTGCCCTTGAGGCAAGAAAACATGGAGACTTGTATTTCGGGGGATATGGGTAGTTCAGTTGAGACAATATTGATGCAGCACAAGGATTTTTCAGTTGCTGGCAAACTTATGCTAATGGCAATAATGCTTGGTAGCGAGCATGGTGGTGACATGAGAATCGAAGAAGGGACTTCCCCAATGGAATAGCGTGACTAGAGATCATACCTAACCGAATACAAGTAGGTGTAAAGGTTTTGTACAAGCATGACATCTAGAATATGCTGTTGTGATTGTTCCTCTTCCATGCATTGCATTCACAACATAACCCTGCATGAGATATTGGTAAATGGTGTTGGGTAGAAGATATGCAGCAATCACAAATACGCCAACATCGAAAGTGAAATGCTTCTTGCATACGATTTTCGCACACCACTTTGGAAACATTATTATTTTTGGTAAAAGAAAAAGGTTGTGATTATTATTTTTTATATCCAAAACAAAATGAGCAGTGTAAGAATGGGGCAGTTAAAATGCCTTGCAAAAACCTTGTTGATATTGAAATCGAAACTAACTAGATCATGTCACTATAACATCAAATGAAAAGATGGTATTTTTATCATTATGATGGAAATATATTAACTGAAAATGGAAACAAGGATTCAAAAATGTACTTTCAAATAAGTGAAAATCACTAGAATTTTATCTAGAACCGGAGCTGAAAAATCATGCTATTAACTTTAGTATTAAAGTGTATTATAAAATATTCATTCCGAATACTCCATAATGATAATTTTTCGATTAATTTGTATTATAACTATCAATACTTTTATATTTTAATCAATGCTTTCATTACTTTTCAAAATCATACACAATGAAAGAAAAAGAATAGAAAAGAGCCTCCAATTCAACTTTTTTTAGAAGTAGCTTTCAGTCTACCTTCTTATTTTGGATTGACGACAAAGATTAACAACACGGGTTCTAATAATTTTTTGATTGATTAATATCTATTAAAATATGAAGAATATGTAGATCTTATTTTATGCATAATAAATTACACTGATAATTTTAAATCTTATTTTCTAACCAATAAAAAAATTGTTAAAAATATGTATACACTCTACCATCATAGTGGGTGCGAAAATGAGAATAGTCCAAAACGCGTACATGGCTATGGCTATAGAAAATAACCATTGCAATTTTGACTTGTTACATAAAAAAAGAAGATAAAATTTCTAGAAGGCTTAAATCCATGATCTCAAAACTGAAATAAAATAAAACAATACTTCAAGAAAAAAAAAAAGTCTCAGCTCAGAGACGTGTTTTAATTTAATAATGAGAATCTCTGTTACGTAATAATCTCATACATATCTTACATTATAATAATCTTTATGCCTTTTTTCCCCCTGCTAGTTAATATGCTAATCACATGTTAAAACTCTCACTAATTACCCACTTAAAAAATTATCATACACACTTAAACTGCATGTAAATTTACCTAATTATAACTATTAATTATTCTTTTTGAATTTATTTTTTTTAGAAACCACTGTTCATTTTTTCCCTTTCAATTCAAAAATATCAATTTACTACATCACATTCAAGCACTCACTTGATGTAACTTAAATTATTATAGTACAAATTATTTTATATAGAAGGTAATTTTATTAACTTAAACTTTGAATTATAATTAAATATATACATTGATGTATATTATAAGTTTTGTGAATAATTTTGTTAATTAAAAGTATTAAATAATGTAATAGGTATTAAATTATTACTAACCTTGAAATTCTACACATGTTGGATTTCCGAAAAGAAAACCTAAAATAGATTTCATTCACCATCCACTCATTAAACTACACATAAAAAAAAAAGTAATAAAGGTGATCTTGTTTAAAAAATTTAACTGCCAAACTGCTTCACTAATAAGTTTTTGTTCCTTATTATAATTTTTGTTTAAAGACTTTATAATTTTTTATGATATGAATTGGTTAAAATTTAACTTTCGAAATAATTATAACAGAAATAATAAACTTACTAAACATAATATTTTGTAATTAAAGATGAATCCTAGAAGGTTCTAAAAATAGAATATAGTTTATTATGGTGGCAGCAAGAGTTTTAAGGTGCGTGAAGAAAAATGATGATCGTAAATTTCCATGAAAAAAACACATCACTTTCTTCAACCCACTACGCGTCATACGCGTGGCGACGTGGCGCATTTCCATCCATTCATCGCAAACTCATGCAATCTAACGGTCATTCTTTTAGGCCACTTCTTATTGCAGCCAACGCCCTTAACTTTTCATATATTCCTAAAATGCCCAATTTCAGCTTATAAAAGAAACTCTTCTTGACTCACTTTTCAAATCATCACTCTCTTTTGGTTCAAGCAATTGAACTATAACTTTCAATTGCTGTTTTTGAATCTGTGTCACACTCTCATGACTCATCTAGTTACGAGATTCCATAAAATGAAGAGAGAGAGATGAAGAGGAGTTGATTGGAGAGTGTAAGAGAATTGAAGTTGTGACACATGTTTAAGTAATTTTGGTTTGTCTTCCCACTCTTTCTGAGTAACAACAAAACGCGTGTCTGAAAAATTTCACTTTTTTGGATCTTGTTTCCAAGAAAAGATTGTCCAATCATTGAAGTTCTTCTTCCTTCCAAAACATGTCCCAATTAAGCACGTCCTCAGCTGGTGGTGGTGACGGTGGTGCCATCATTGAACTTTCCGCTACCTTACTTAGTTCTACTACCCTTACCAGAGGGAAGAACACCAGGAAATGGCGCTACCTTACTTGGTTCCTCATCTCTGTGAAGAAGCCACCAACTTCCAGTGACAACCGTGAGTCTCCACCATCACCGGACTCACCACTTCCTTCAATACCGTACAGTTCATTGCCTCCAGCTAAAACCTTCTCTTCCAAATCCTATGTTGCAATTAATATAGCAGATGTAGAAGAGTGCATTAGCAGTGATATTGCTCGAATTGTGAAGGAACAGGACTTGAATTCTCTTCATGAGCTTGGTGGGGTTGACTTAGTTTCCAATGTCCTTGGTGGTCAACGTCCACACACAGAGGTATCAATTCATCCACATATTGGTCGTTGTGATGATCTTTGGTAGACCCCTTTGTTTTACACTCAACTAACTAAACTATCAAAATTTTTTGTTTGTTGAAGTGTTCAGGATGGATCTACTAACTGTTGTTTCTGGGTGGGTTGAGAGAGAGGCGTTTTGTTGACGGGATTTTGTTTTTATGAACAGGACAATGATGCTATTGATGAGGGGAACACCACTATACCATTGCCAGATCTCAGAACATGCTTGTTCAATTCTGTAACGAACAGCTACAAATTCTACCGTTGCACAATTTTGATGCTGTTGGTCTCAGCTGGGTTGTCATTCGCCATAGACCTCAAGCAGGAGGGACCTAAACATGGTTGGCATGATGGTGTTGCTATACTATTCGCTCTTCTCCTGTTGGTTGTAGGAAAATCATTAGCAAACTTTTTGCATGAGAGGAAAACGTTGAAATTGGCGAAGAGAAAGAATGAGTTGGAATTCAGAGTTAAACGAGGTGAAGGGTCCCGAAAGGTTCCCATATCTGATATTGTGGTGGGTGACACAGTGTACCTGTGGCCAGGCGACGAGGTTCCTGCAGATGGTTTGCTTGTAAGTGATGGAATCCTAGTGCTGGCTGAGTCTGAGGAAAAAAGAAACAAACATAAGGGGAATAATCCGTTTCTGATATCTGGTTCAAAGGTGATTGGGGGCCAGGGAAGGATGTCGGTAACATCAGTTGCAACCAAAACCAATTTGGCCAAGATAGGTACCTGTAATTCTGAACGGAGGGGCCTGTTGGAATGTCTAATTGAGAAGCCAATATCTTACATTGACATGGCTGCTCTTATTATCTCTGTACTGGTTTCAGTTGCGGCTTTAATTCGCCTAATTTATGGAAAAGATGGGGGGAACAATGGAGGGTTGCCAGAAATGAAAGGCAAGGTCACAATTGGCTTGTTGATGAAAGTCCTCGAGAGAGTTTCTTTGAGACCACAAGGAAGGGTTTCCATTTTAACATGTCTTATTACTGTTGCAATATTTTGCATGCAGCATGGAATGCCACTTGCGATTACAATTTCTCTGAAGTACCAGATTGATAAGGAAGTTCCAAACAAAGATGCAGTTTTTAATGATTTGTCCGCTTGTACGACAATGGGGTTGGTAAGTGTGATCTGTATTGATGTATCGGGTGAGCTCATATCTAAACCAATGGAAGTTAGAAAAATATGGATGGGAGAGAGGGACATCATCAGCATGGTCGAGGGATCAGAAACAGAAAAACCCGTGCTTGACATGCTTAAACAAGGGGTTGGTTTATCAGTCCTTGCACCAGAGATTTATCTTTCCCCTTCGTTCAATTCAGTTGTTTCTTGGGCAGAAACAACATGGAAAATGAACATGAGATCTTTCACAGAAGAAAAATTTGACATTCTGAAGCACAGCAAACTGAATTCTGGCAAAGAAGGCAGTGGAGTTTTGGTGAGAAAAATTGGGGAGAGTGAAGTTCTGCACTTGCACTGGAGTGGATCTGCATCCACAATATTGGATATGTGCTCACGATACTATGATAGTAAAGGGAATTGCCATGCCATGGAAAATCAGAAAATCAAATTTGGGCAAGTGATTGAAGAGATGGAGGATTGTGGCCTTATGTCAATTGCTTTTGCTTATAGACAAACAGATGGAGAAGAACTTGAGCAAGAAGAACTGATCTTGTCAGGACTGATAGGCCTGAAATGCACTAGTGAAGAACCCATAAAATCAGCTTTGGAAAATCTCAGAAATGATGCAAATGTAGAGATCAAACTGGTCTCGGAGGATGACATCAAGGAAGTGCAAGGCATTGCTTGTGAACTAGGACTAGAACATGGAGTTGTGCTAGAAGGTAAAGAACTTCAAGATTTGAATAAGGAAGCTAGATTAGTCGAAGTGGATCGAGCCCATGTAATGGCTAGATTCCTTCCTGAAGACAAACTTCTCATGATACAGTGCTTGCAAGAGAAAGGTAAGGTAGTTGCATTCATTGGGACAAGATTGATGACTAATCATACTTCAGTTCTTAAGGTTGCTGATGTGGGGATAGTTCGTGATTCTCTTATAACAGGAGTGGATAGAGATAGTTGTGACATATCTATCAAATGTTTCAGTGCATTGGAACCCATTGTGATGGCTGGCAGAAGTCAATACTACAATATTCAGAAGTTCATTCAACTTCAGCTGACATATACCATATCAGGATCATTGATAACCTTGATTACAGCATGTACTGGAGATTCCCCCCTTTCACCATTCCAGTTGATTTGGGTGAATGTTTTGATGTGCTTTCTGGGTGGTCTAATGATGGTAATGAAGTTAACCAACAAGGAGCAGCTTGCTAAACAATCATGTGATCTCAGGAACCAACATATTATAGCCAAAGAAATCTGGAAAAGCATTGTCTTTCAGGTATTATATCAGACTTCTGTGTCAATGATACTTGAATTTGGAGGACATGTTACTGAGCGGGAGAAAAAATTTAGGGAAACCATGATCTTTAACACGTTCTTATTGTGTCAGATCGTCAATCTGCTCAACACCATGCAGTTGTTCAGAAAGGAAGTTCTAAAGGTGGATGTTCAAGGCTTCTATTTCTTTGGGGCCTTAGGTTGCTGTTTTCTTATGCAAGTGTTGGTGATTGAGTATGCTAAAGGCCTAGCAGATTGCATGCAGCTGAATGCTACGAGATGGGGTATCTGTATCATTATTGGTGCTCTTGCATGGGTGATTGAGTGGAGCATGAAAAATATTCTTACAGTTATTCTCAATCCCAGCATCAATTATTCTTCAGAATCAATTACTTCACCTTCTTTCTATCTTTCTCCAGCTTTTCCATTTCTGATGCTACTTTTGTTCCCTGTAGGACTAATTGTTAGTCAAATGGGTATGACACTTCGTTAGTGGCAGGCATATCAACTTGACACGCCCTACGACTTTAGTCAGTGTATAATATATCGTTGCTGCATATGTATGTAACCATTTGTAGAATAATCATGTACTTGTATAACCATGCAGATAAAGCTTCATTCATTCGCCATGTCTTTCCCTCAGTGAATCAATGTGAACGTAAGCATTTACAGGTTTATTGTATTTAGTTTCAGTACAACTTCTTGTTTCTGGCTATGCCTCCATTTTCTGTCAACATCTGCATCACTTGTCAAGTTTGCCTTAAAAAAACTAATAATAACGTAGAACTGAAGTAAAAAGTAGCCCTATTTTTGTAAACTCTCTTTCAAAACCTTTTTTTGCATGTCTCGAAGTTGAAAAATGTAGAAATTATTGTAAAACAATACAACCTGTACATGCATGTTAAATAGCGAAAATTCAAATTCAAATTCAATATATATATATATATATATATATATATTTAAAACTTATTTGATTCAAAAAGATATAAAGTTTAGGACGAATAAGTTAAATTAAAAAGCAAAAGAAGATAAAGAAATAAGAACTTGAATTTGTTTATACACTAGCTATAGTGAAGCTTTAGAGTAAAAAATCATTGAAGAAAAACTTTTTAATTTTCAATATAATAAATTTCATCTCCCAATATTTTATAATCAATGCAATAGACTTTGCTTAAGAAAATAAAAATACAAAATTATGTTGATGATTTCACATTATAAAAACAAATAGTTATGAATAGTTTTAGAAGGATAGTTAGAGAAATATTATATAAGAATGACTTTTCTCTATTATTGATGTTGCTCTATATTGGGTTCTTAAGATGCTAATCACTGTGAAAAATGTTTATTTTTATCAGCATCAATGAAACTTCATTCATGTGTTTCAGTGAAACTTCATACACACTTTCTGTGAAAAATATCATCTAGCAGTATTAAACAAATCACCAAGTTACCGACAATTAAAGAATTGTTCTTGTACAGACTTTTGACATGTTCAATTCTATACATGACAATATATCAACTATTTAAAAGATAACTTAAAATTACAAATTGTTGTATGGAATTGAATCTATAACAAAACGACACTTTATGAATTTGTCATGTACGTGACAATAGATAAGATTAATTAATAAGACTATAATAGATTATGAGTCCTTTATCGAAAATACAACATTCTTTCATGTTACATATACCATTTATAACACTTAAATAAAAAACTTGATTTCTCTAATTTAATAAGTTTTTAAACATGTTATTCATTTGTGATTTTTCCCACTAATTTTTTTGCTTAAAAAGAAGGTTTTTTTAGTTTTCACACCAAGCAAACATGATCTAATTCTCACATAAACCAAATTTTTAATCTAGAAAATATGAGCTGCCACCTTGAGCTCTTGGTAGCCGAGTATTCTGTGTGGTTTCAGACTCTCAGTAAGAACATTTTTTTTGTCTTTGAAAAGAAAAGAAAAAGAATGTGATGGGTCACGGGTTTGCACTGTAGAATGAACCCAATCCAAACTATGTCCAATTCCAAGTTAATATTTTTAATTTTAATTTCTTGACTTTGGTGGACCCTTTTTGTGTGGCTTACATTAACCCTCACGAAAACATCTGAGGAAGAAGATCTTTGGATCCACGTGGCAGAAGGAGAGCCAGTTTAGCAGCACAAAATATCAGCATGAGAATCCACATCCATATCTAGGACCAATGAGGTGTTGCTGAGTTGTGCATATCCTCATCCACAATATCATACCACTTCCACCGTGGCCCCTCTCACCCTTCTATAAACATTTGTAGTACCCTTCTTCCTTCTTCACAATACCCTCACAAACCAAAGAAAGAAGAGACCTTTGCCAACACAACCATGGCCACCTCTGCTTTCCAGCAATCAGCATTCGCTGGTCAAACTGCTCTGAAGCAGGTGAATGAGTTCGTCCGCAAGACCGGTGGCTCCGGCAATGGTCGCACTAACATGCGCCGTACCGTCAAGAGTGCTCCTCAGAGCATTTGGTAAGTGCCCTAATTACCTGCATGCACCCTCTTGTTATACTACAAAATGTTAGTATATGATATAACTTATGAACTTATGAGTTTTAATATGATACTCCTTCAGCCCATGTGACCTGAGAACTTAATTAATAATTTACCAAAGTTACATGCAATCCCTTGCTTTCATGATTTTGGTGTTGTTTGTGAATTAAAGTTAGAGTTTTACCTCACTAATTTACCTTATAAGGGTCTGCATTAAATGTATAACTCTAATTCTGATAAGAGAACCTAACAGAAGAATATCTATAGAACTGCATTTATGTTTTGTAGAAAACTATTCTCAGGGGCTAATTAGAAAGCCAGTGATTATGCAAAGCATAAGAGATAACATAATAGTTGTTGTCTTGTGAAGATACAAATAACATTATGAGCTAACACACATGAATCATGATATGATGTGGGGTGTTCTTGATTATATTTGCTTGAGAATATCACTGATTTTGCATGAGGTGTTTGTGAAAAACAGGTATGGCCCTGACCGTCCCAAGTACTTGGGTCCATTCTCTGACCAGATTCCATCATACCTGACTGGTGAATTCCCTGGTGACTACGGATGGGACACAGCTGGATTATCAGCTGACCCTGAAACCTTTGCCAGGAACCGTGAGTTGGAGGTGATTCACAGCCGATGGGCCATGCTTGGTGCTCTAGGATGCACCTTCCCAGAGATCCTTGAGAGGAATGGTGTGAAATTCGGTGAGGCAGTGTGGTTCAAGGCTGGTGCACAGATCTTCTCTGAGGGAGGGCTTGACTATTTGGGAAACCCAAACCTGATCCATGCTCAGAGCATTCTTGCCATCTGGGCTGTTCAGGTTGTGTTGATGGGATTTGTTGAAGGTTACAGAGTTGGTGGAGGACCTCTTGGTGAAGGCCTAGACCCTATCTACCCTGGTGGTGCCTTTGACCCTCTTGGTCTTGCCGATGACCCTGATGCATTTGCTGAGTTGAAGGTCAAGGAACTCAAGAATGGTCGGTTGGCTATGTTCTCCATGTTTGGTTTCTTTGTTCAGGCCATTGTCACTGGCAAGGGCCCTATTCAGAACCTTTTCGACCATGTTGCTGATCCTGTTGCCAACAATGCTTGGGCTTATGCCACCAACTTTGTCCCTGGACAATGAGCATGTCAACATGTGCCTTTTCAGATGCAATGCAATGCAATCTTCTGCTCCTGTTTGCAGTTTTTCCATTGTGTTTAACTCCATTTTCACTAATGTAACTACACCTGTGAGCAGAAGAATCTGTATAAGAAGAACAAATTATATATCACAAACTTTGGGTCTCCATGAAATATCAAACTCTTGACTTGTGTTACTATATGATTTTCTATTTTCCACTCTACCTGAACTGAACCAACTTTTCCTAATGTTAATTGGGTCAAAAATTGAAACTTTCATGGAATCTATCTCTGATGTACCAAGTACACCATCCAATTCAATGGTGCATGCTTGTATTAGCGGTTAAATGTATAATTTTGGGGTTGATGACCATATCTTATTGTATTCTTTTGAAAGTACTTCAACAATAATCCAAACATACCTTTAAATAAAACATAAATAATCATTAAAAGTTATTTATTTAATTTTTATTGTTATATTTTTATAAAAGAATGTTAATGTTATAAACAAATTTTTTGTTGTTGTTAAATTTAAATAAATTAATAACTAGTATTTCAGTAAAAATATCAAACTAATTTTATTTTACACCACTAACATTTATGATAAAAAAAAAATTTAAATGTATCAATTATAATATGATTAATTTTCATAAAATTATTTTTGAATTAATAAAATATATATATATATATATATATTTTTATTTATGATAAATAATTTATATTATATTCCACAATTACTTTTAATTAGTGATAATATTTTTAAAAATATTAAATTTTAATTTTAAAATAAAGATGAAAATGATATATTAAAATAGATAAGATATTGGGAAAGAAACTTAAATTCTTATTTGCATTCTCTTCCGCTTATTCTTGTTTGTTCTGTGTCCTGTTGCTGCCCCTTGTTGTAAGTTGTAACAATCTTTGTTTAGCGCTGTATTGTGGAATATTGAACGCAACCTTCATTAGGTTTTCCATTTGTCAATTGCCAGTTCTTATTTGTTTAATTGCATGTATTAATATTAGTACATTTTGTAATTAAAATTAGGGATGCATTATGTCCCATTTGAATTTCTGCATTTGACTTTTTTTAATTGTATTTCCAAATCCATTCTTGTTCTGTGTTTTTCGGCCAGTAGTAACTGACCAGATTGGGGAAGAAGGGTGGGAAAAGAAGAAACACAAAAATGTTTTTCCACATAGTGCTGGAGCGAAATATGCAGCTGCATCCACGCTACTTTGGTCGTAACCTTCGTGATAATCTTGTTTCCAAACTAATGAAAGACGTGGAAGGCACTTGCAGGTTATTCCCCTTAAGATCCTTTCGATATTCTTTTCCTAGAAAATGAGTTGTGCTAAAATGGGAAAGAAAAGGAAATATGTATTTTTAGTTATTGCATAATCAGGGATTTAATCAGTTAACCATACTCTTTCTTTCTTAGACACTCTTTAAACTTGTGTCCTTTGACAGTGATAAACTTTTCAGGATACTTGAAGTTGTGAAAGCTAACTAACAGTAACTCAATGGATAAGTGCTAACCTTGTCTTGGGTTTCTCTCTTATTTTCGTTTTGATAATATATTAAAGAACCAATGAAACATTACATGGAAGTGCACTTGAAAGGCCACCTAGAGATAGAAACATCTGCAATTGCAATTAAGTAACGCCAAAACTGTCTCCATACACACGTCACCAAAACCTTCATCCCTGCCCTCTGTCAGGAGTTTATCTTTCCTCTTTATTTGCTGTTCAGCTTTGTTTTGGGTTACATTAAACTATTTTTGACAAGTAACTACATATAAACTATAACTTTTTATGGGGGAATTGGAAAATAGTGGTTCACAATGACATGTTTTAGTTTTACTCACTTATACAAGTTAATTATAGTAAATTTTATTGTGCATTTGATTGAGCAGTATATAATTTAGATAATAGAAAAGTATTTATCCATGAGTGAATGATTTGAACCTTGGATGGATGTAACATTTGAATTTTCAACTATTATGCAGTGGTCGACATGGATTTGTTGTGGCAGTTACAGGGATAGAAAACATAGGGAAAGGGTTAATTCGTGATGGGACAGGGTTTGTGACATTTCCACTTAAGTACCAATGTGTTGTCTTCAGACCATTTAAGGGGGAGATCGTAGAAGCTGTTGTCACCATGGTGAACAAGGTATATATAGTTCCTTTTTCGTTAGAGGAATTATGCTATGTTATTCTAACTTGTGGAGATTGTAGTTTATGAATGTTGAGTTTTGTACAGATGGGATTTTTTGCTGAAGCTGGACCTGTCCAAATCTTTGTTTCAAACCACGTAAGTTTGTCTTTTATAATCTGAGAAATGGTCTCTATAATCTACATGTTATATCTAAAAGGTTGTTACTATTGTTCTTCATTTTGAATTCTAAAAATACATTTACCCTTTATTAGTTCTGTTATTGGAATGTTATCCTAGTTTATAATTTTGAACTCTAAAATTATGTTTTTCATTTATTATTGTTGCTATTGGAAGGCAATGCTAGTTTTTTTGGCTATGTTAATTATGAATGAGGTTTTGGGTTGTCCATACCCCCCTCAAAAGTACTTGGAAACCTCAAAATTATATAATATGTATTTTCCTACCTGTTTCTTAATTTCTTTTATTTAACGTCATATGTATTTGCATATTGGGTGTGCCCTTATCATATACTTGTATTATGAAGCATGGTTTAAGGTTATGCCTATCTTGAGCATCAAATAAATTATGCAGCTAGTAACTTCATTATGCTAATGGACTCATTTAACTATATGGTGAAGCAGTTTTGGGGACAGAATAAAGATGATCGTACAAATTTGTGATTAGCTCAATAGTAAAGATCGGTGCATGAATCCAGTTTTCATGAGCACAGGAAAAATTCTCTGTTTTTTTTTTTAAGAAGATAACTTAATGTGTGAGAAATTTTAGTTTTGATCTTAATGATCCGCCAGTGAAGGAAACATCATCTTTATTAAAAGGTGGAAAAATTTAGTAGTGAAAAATTAAAAAAGATGTAACTATCAGAAGTTTTTCTTTCACAAATGAATGCTATCTGAACATCTTGCTTTCAAGTTGCACAAGTACATATGCTATTCTAGATAATAGATAGAAGAGACATTGACTTTTGTTGTATTATTGACTACATATAGCACATGTTTTTTAGTATGTTTAGTTCCACTTTCTCAGGCACTGGACTTATTTTAAGCTCCAAACTACACAGAGTAGCTTCTATGTTTTTCTATTATTTAATATGAAAAGTTGTTCTTATGTGTTTTTTTTCCAAAGATGATCAAAACACACCGTATCTCAGTCTGTATGGTTTTGACTGGTTCCTTCTAAGGAATCAAAAGGGCTATTTTGCAAGCTTTAAATTGTAATGGGAGATTGGATTCCGCTAGATTATTTTGCCTTCATCTTTTTATATGCTATTTGCTACTACTAACCAGTTTAGTTTATACTGTGATGATTGTTGACATGCAAAGCATCTTAAATTCTTAATCACTATAAACTCTCTTTATTTTACCTTACATCTCAAATATTAAAAGTTTCCCTATATCTGCAATATTTAGAATTTCCAAGGATTATTTTCAGTTTCTTTTCATTAAGATAGACTGTGCTAATAGTTTGCAATGAAAAAATTTCATTTTGTAGTTGTACTCGTACCTTTTTATATATTTTTGTTTATTAAGAAACCTTTTTTTCTCCCTCTTAGTTGATTCCGGATGATATGGAGTTCCAGTCTGGAGACATGCCAAATTACACTACTTCAGATGGATCAGTATGTATCATTTATAACTTCCATAATGGACAACAACAGAGCAAATTGTTTCTTTTTTTGTTTGTTGTCATTTTTTTATTTATTTTGTAATTATTTTCACTATGAATCAATTTGTCTTTTGCAGGTTAAGATTCAAAAAGATAGCGAAGTGAGACTAAAGATAATTGGGACTCGAGTGGATGCTACTGAAATTGTATGACTATATATATGTATATATTATGTCTTTTACTTCATTTTGTTGAATACCGTTAAGATCCATCAGCTTTATGCTAAATTCTGCTTTTGTAAAATTTGAATAAATAGAAAACCATGTTTAGCTCTGTAGCAGATATAGCATCTGATTCTCTGCAGATTTCTATGCAATTAAGAATTCCTCGCAAAAGAGCCTATTCATTTTTTATAATATTAATGTTTAGCTCATGCACTGGCTTATCTGTAGTATTTGGGCATATCATGAAAATGGTGATATGTTTCTCTGGAGTGCTAGTTTATACTTGGTTTGCTTGTAGTTTATTATTTTGGCAACTCTTTTATCACTATTTAAACTTAGTGACTTCAAAAGTTATAAGCAAAGTTCTAGCTACCCCAAGGGACTTATAAGTTTACCATTACTTTTTTGGTATGCAAGAATCATGAATATTCCATGGTGCAGCTTGACTTCATTTCTAAAATCTTGATCCATATGACTCACAAAAGTTGTGAGAAAATTGAGATCACAAATTCTCCAGTTGCTGCATGCAATGAGAATGATAATACTTTTACCATATTTTTTGTGTTACATTCTGACTGTATTGTTCCTGCCATGATTATGTTGTATGCCATGTTTGATGATGTCTTCAAAGAACTCTTGATACCTATGGCCTTGTAGCCTAATGGCAGTTTTAGCAAGCATATGATACTAGGATGTATGCTAGCTAATAAAGTTCAATACTACTGAACATGCTTAGCCTATGTTTTCCTTTCCTTCGATTCTATGGCTAAAGATATGAGCTGTGACACTGTTCAGTAATTACAAGTACAGAGATATAAATCCCTTTTACCTTTGGATATTGAATATTTATCTAATTTTCAGTTTCAATGTTTTATAGAACCCATTTTTCTGATAATGCATAACTTTTTGTTTTTGCAGTTCTGTATAGGTACCATAAAAGACGATTTCCTGGGTGTGATCAACGACCCTACAACAGTTTAAATAACCCTTACTGTACCATTCTTTTGAAAATAGGAGCATTTAATGATTGTTACTTTTCTACCAAGCATAGTTATTGTGTTAAGTTCAATGGATCTTTAGAAGTAGTTCTCTTGAAAATAGTAGTAATTACTTTTCTACCAAGCATAGTTAATATCTTCTGAGTGAAAAACTCGCTCTAGATATTCAGAAAATAAATTTTGTTTCTCTTCTCTCATTGTATTAAAGTTCTCGATTTAAGGGGACTTTTCTTCTACAATAAAACACTCTAAAAGGTCTGGTTGGGCTTTTCAAGCAGTCAGTAATATGGAATTATTGCCTTTCTGGCCATCAGAGTTCAACGAGGCCAAAACCTGCTTATTTGTAGTGGTTAAATATGTCCTTCAGATTGATAATAACCAAACATGTTGCATAACCTTTTTCGTTATTCCCTAATGCTTTGTATCGAAGTTTTCTAGAACTCAAGCTTGATTTAACCTCTATGATGCACGCTTTTCCAATACTAACTCACAAAATTCTCTTATAAGAGGAGAACGATGCTAATAGAATAATGGAACCCATCTTCAATTGACTTTAATGTCACAAAGTTCTATCAAGATCGAATGTAATTCATCCAGATGATCTCAAAGACTTACCTTACTAAACAGACAGATTTCAGAAAACAACTTGTTATAGATTGACTCTGTCATGTAGCGTTTTTCATCCAATAAAGAGTAAAAGTAGCATGTTTAGTTTTCTTGATTTGTGAAAATCTCATTGTTGAGATTGGCGTTCTTATTCTTTAAATAGTGCCCGAAATTTAATTCATCATATATTAAAACTGGTTTTTACTCTACTTTTGCTTCTATTATTTTACATTGTGCAACTACGACCCTTATATTTACAAAATCTTCTAAAGTAACGATTCAAAACTATTCTGACTGACTAAGCGGAATTTTAAAATATATTTTCACTATATATATAATATTCACCAAGTTTAATTAAGCATATACAGTTAAAACGTAAGATCAGTGATGAAGTTTAATATCCAACTTTAGCATCCAACTAAACTTAGCCATCTTGGTACTCATCCTTTAATTGCTACTCACTTTTAAGAAAAACAATCATGACTTGTCTTCTAACACTTAGCCCACTCGTTTTAGCCAAGTTTACAAGTCAAATCAAACCAATATGAAATCATTTAACAAATCACTAATCTATGCTAAGAGATTGCGATTGGTGCACACGACCAAGTTGACACTCCACAAGACCACAACCATTCAAATTGCATAAATATCCCATCTTTAAACCACTGAGCTTATTCATTTTTTTCTTAAAGACTTGAGGGTGTATTTGGATTGCTATTGAAGACTTTCAAACGTCAATTTGTGTTTTCCCATACACTTAATGGAGAAGGAGCTGTTGTATTAGATTGTATAGAACGTCGAATGCAACTTTTTCTCAAGCACACACATTCAATGTTAGAAAGCAGAAAAATGAACAGCCCAACATTTATATTTGGTCAAGAAGCAATCAAATTCATTCCAAACATAAACTTCTATGTAAGAAACGGAGGCTACCTAGTTACACTCCCAGGTATCTAGGAAATTTTGTAGATGGAAAAATGAGACATGAAGATAGAAGCTTGTCACATTAAAATTAGACAAAACTATCTTTATGGCTTTCTTTGAACCCAAAATTCACAAGCAAAAATGTGGAAATTTATTACAAGTAAAACTACAATCTAAAAGTAGCTAGAGGGTATCGTTAAACAAGCCACATTGTTACACCGTAGAGGGAGTTCGTTGTGTGTCTTTCCTTGATGGACACTACAGTAGGACTAATTTAATGATTGCTAGCAAAGTCCAAAAATATTCCTTCTCTATTCCTTTTGTCTCTTGTGCACAGCACGACACTCTCCTTCGAGCTCCAAAACAAGAATAGCACATTCAACAGTAAAAGGTTATTAAAAAGGGGGTATTATAGCAACAAGATCAAACAAAGAAGTACCATCTTCTCCGAAGAAAACAGTGGCTAAAATTGACAAGCCCAGATAAGCATTGCATTACCTAACCATTTATTCTCCACAATACTCCCTTCCAAATGCTACTCAGCATCATCATTTTGGACTCTACCTCTCACCCTTTTCCTCCTTCAAAAAGTCCCTTTGGACACACATCCAGCGACCCTGCCTTCCCCTATACTAACTTTTAGCTATTTTCTCCTTGGCATCTTCTCCAACACTAGTCGATTCTAATCTCTGTTGCTATCATCAGGAATCAATAACATGCACCCAAATGAAAAAATTAAACTATGAACAGCTAAAAATGATTATCTCCTATACATGCACTCCCTTGTATTATATACCACTTCCAAACCACTCCATGCCAAACCCTACCAAAATATAAAGAACACCCCAAGTTGATTTTTTACTCACTGCCAAATGGGTAGGCAAGGTAATGATCCTACTACCACTGTGAACTCCTCCATTGCTCTTCTTCAAGAAAGGTTTAGACAGTTGGAGAAGGTCAAAGAAAGAAGAGAGGGGAAGCAACTTCTTAAACTCTTGTCATCTGAGAGCTCCTCATCATCATCTATTATGCACAACCCCTCATCACAAAACTCTCAACATCAACAACAACAGCCACGATTGGTGCCTCCACTACATAGGCCAACTCTCCATGATTCTCTTTCCCTTGGCCTCAACTTCACACAAGGTAATCACAACACCATGAACATGAAACCACCCCCTTCCTCCAATTTATGGCCACAGGGAGCATCTACATCAAGAAATTTTGATACCTCAGACGTTGATACTTCGCTTCATCTGTAAATATGTTTACTACTGTTTGTCTATGCTTCCCTATATAGATGTATAATAACAACCCTATGTTCTCCATCATTTTGCATCAGTAATCAAGGAGGATTTGTATCAGTTATGCTTCTTTTTTTCCCTGGAAAGTGGAAAGTATGTGAATAACATATGAAATACGTAATTGTATATGGACTTTCCTGGACAAAAATAGCATCGTTTTTCATAGGCCAAAAAATTGTATTTTGGGTTGCTTGCTTTCAAAAACAACTCAATTGTAGAATTTATTTCACAGATTCTTGTTTTCATCAAATATTATATACTGGTATCATCATACAAGCACATGATATACTGATAAAATTAATTTTACAGAAGATTGAAACTTTGATCCAGTTACAGATTCCAATATTTTTACATTTCATAGAAACTATAAAAAAAGTAAATTTTATTTTCAAGATTACTAAAAGGACTAAGATTTTTTATTATATATTTAGTAACATTTAAAGCTTTCAAAATAGTTTTCCAAACTCAGTGATGATTAAATGTGTTTGGTGTAGTTAGTTTAGATAAATAGTTATTCATTTTCTTTGAAGATAATAAAAAATGGTAATTATTTTCTCAAAAGTAGTAATTTTTATAGATGAAATTAGTTATTTACTATGATTGCTATATTTATCAAAGAAATTTTAATGATATCTACTCCAAACACGTGCGTTCAGACATACAAACACGACAATTATATTATGCTCTTTATTTATTTGGCAGTATGTTATATTTCTCAACATATTAAAGGTAGAATTTTTTATTTTTTTTGGTAAATTAAAGTTAAAAAGTATTTGATGTGCTATATTGATTATTTCTAATAATAGAATTAACCATTTGACAATATTTTGAGTTTGAAGTTGGTAAAATATAATTCTCATTACCTTTTAAAAAAATAACATTTTAAGAAAAAAAACATATTTGGTAAAATTATTTACAGAAGTTATAATTTCTGGGTATGAAAAATTATCAAACAGCATCCTACAAATTTCACATATTTACGTATGATGATTTCTTCATGTGCAATGGAAAATTAAGAATGATTTTTTCAAGTAACTTTTTTTTATGATTGACACAATTTAGATTTTGAGAATGTACTGGATGAAATTCGGACTGTAGAACAAATTATTCTGACATATTTAGGAAGAACCAAAGTGAAGTTATTAATTATGACTTTAATAGTTAATTATGTTGTTAATATTTTAATAATATTTACATACATAATTAATTATATCTTTAATATTTTAATAATATTTGATATAATAGATTATATAGTTAATATTTTATTAATGTTAAAGTTATATAATATAATGATTATGTTTAAATATTTTATTAATATTTATGTTTATTTTGTTATAATAAAAAATAATTAATAATTTTTTTTACTTTTTATTTATTTTTTTCTCTTTTAATTTCAACTAAATTTCTTGAAGTTATTTTGAATTGGTCAGTTTCGTACAGTTTATTTAAATTATATACTTAGCATTAACTAAAATTGGCTTTCACTTATTATTATTGACATAGGTATTTCAGGATGAAGAATAATTTTCATGTCTATGTTGTCATAGAAAATTGATTAAAAATTCAATTTATAAAAAGAAGCTGTTAATATAATTTTTAAACTAATTATTATAAAAAATAAATTTATTAGATATGGTGATCTGTACCAATAAATGACAAGACAAACTAATTTTAAAAACATTTATTTTCTTATATAATTATTACAGAAAAAATTGAGACATGAAAAATAAAAAACCCTAAAAAGGAAATAATGTCGAATGAAGTGCCGAAACTAGTAGCATCGAGAAGCTTCGAAACCCATATTTTGTTCATACATCAGAGCCAATTCAAAATCAAACCCCTTCTAAAACCCTACCACCATTAACCAAACGCATTTTCTCACTTTCTCACTCTCTCTTGCTTCCAAGTTACAATCTTCCTCTGTGTTTTTTTTTTTTTCTGTCATCAATTCACTATGTACAGACTCTCTACTACTGCTCGCTCTTCTTCGGTGTCCTCGCTGTTGCGCTATGGCGGCGCACTTCGCAGGGAGGTGGTTGCTCCCATTTCCTCTTCTCATTTAGCTAAGGTACCCATTTCTTTCACCTTTCTGACTTTCTAAATTACTCTTCATTTCAAAATTTCATGTGATAATCACTAGCTTACTATTCATTCGTAGTTTGCTTCTGTAACCAATCCATTTATTTTTCAGTCAGTGATTCTGTTTAGTTTTTATAATATTGTTGACAGACATACAGTATATGCTAGATAACTTTGATTTTGTATTGTTATGTGATTGTAACTGATGTTCATGGAATAACAAAAACATGTTGCAATCATTTTGAATTATTGTCTGCTTTTGTATCCCTCCCTTTTGGTTGTGAGGAGCAGGTGGGAGAGAATGACTCCCAAGCTAGATGGTTTTCTATTCTGGGCTCGGACAAATCCAACACATATGAATCTGCAAATCATTCAAACTTGAGAAAACATTTGTTCTTGGGTAGACGACATGAATCAACTGCTGCAGAATCTTCTGCTTCTAGTTCCCCACCAGCCGAGAGATATGAGTACCAAGCTGAGGTATGACTATCGTTCATGTTGTATGGTCTCTAGTACGTGTGGTATGGTTTGCCTTGAGCTTAACTTTGGATAATATGAATCATTGGCAGGTTAGTCGGCTCATGGACCTCATTGTTAACAGTTTATACAGTAACAAGGAAGTGTTTCTTAGGGAGCTTATTAGGTATGTTCTATCATACTTGTAAATTTTTTAGTGCTACTGCTATTTGTGAGTTTATTGTCTGGAAACCTTTTTGGCTAAACTAGAATTGGTTTTTTAGGCAGGTGATCCTATATAGAATTATGTTTTAGTTCATTTGTGTTTAGATGGTGTGAATACATTTATTATACTGATATTATACTAACTATAATTGCCTTTTAAGGGCACGTCCAGGCTGTGGCAAATGATTTCCTATAGATATACTGCAATTACTTTCAAGATCTGTTTTGAGAAAAATTGTTCAAGTTAATCCTTTGTCTTTTCAGGAAACTATTTTTAGAAATACTTGAAATTTTCAATATAGAAGCCATGTCCTTTGATATTGATCAAATGCTATTTAATTCTGTGTTGCACAATCGGTTAATCTATACGTTTTTATTTACAGCAATGCAAGTGATGCTTTGGATAAGCTGCGGTTTCTGAGTGTAACAGAGCCTGGGCTGTTGAAGGATGCAGTTGATTTTGATATCCGAATTCAAACTGATAAGGATAATGGGATCATATCTATTACGTAAGAGAAATAACTGTGATTAATGTTTGATAAAAGTTTTTCATCTCAGTTGGTGGTGCAACTTATGTTTTATGCAGTGATACAGGCATTGGTATGACTAGACAAGAGCTAGTTGATTGCCTTGGAACTATTGCTCAAAGTGGAACTGCTAAATTTTTGAAGGCTCTAAAGGTCTTAACTTCTTCTGAAAGATGCTTTAAGATTTTATTGTTTATTTACTACATTTGCATTTATGTATCTTACCTGCTGACAAATGTGTATCATTTAAAGGATAGCAAGGATGCTGGTGGTGACAACAACTTAATTGGTCAATTTGGTGTGGGATTTTATTCTGCTTTTCTGGTTTCTGATCGGGTATGCATTTGTGTAAAAGTCAATAGGTCATGGTCTTTTATTTTTTGTTTAATTTGGTTGTTATATCAATTTTTGTTGTTTGAAGGTGGTTGTCTCAACAAAGAGTCCAAAATCTGATAAGCAATATGTTTGGGAAGGAGAGGCAAATGCTAGCTCATATACCATAACTGAGGAGACAGATCCTAAGAAGCTGCTTCCAAGAGGAACTCGTCTTACACTGTATCTTAAGGTATGTTGATAATCTTTTTTGAACATCAAGTAATTATTTTAGTTTTCTTTTTTCCCGAGCTTACAAACATGATTTAATTATGACCATTGCTACATTTCAGAGGGATGACAAAGGTTTTGCTCATCCAGAGCGGATTCAGAAGCTTGTGAAAAACTATTCACAATTTGTTTCATTCCCAATATACACATGGCAAGAAAAGGGATACACCAAAGAAGTATGGCTATTCAATCCAGATCTTTTCGCTTTGATAGCACTATCTATTATATATTACTTGCCTTGATTTAGTTTCATTCTCCTGTAGATCGTAATATTGACATTTTGAGCTTTTATTAAATTTTTGCTCATTCTAGGTAGAAGTCGATGACGATGCAAATGAAGCCAAGAAGGATGATCAAGATGAGAAGACTGAGGTAACATGCTGATTATTCTGCATATGTGCTGGATCCAGTGTTTACATTGATGTGAATGTGTAATTGTGTAGCTGCTGCAAATTTACTCATTGACTTGTACACATTGTTATGACAGAAGAAGAAGAAAACTAAAACTGTTGTTGAGAAGTACTGGGATTGGGAGCTGACAAATGAGACCCAACCAATCTGGGTGAGTTATGACTTTCAATTTCATGAGTTGCTCTCATAAATACATAAAAAAATATTATTACCTGAATGAAGATTGTGGCATTGCTCTATTTATGCAGCTTCGTAATCCTAAAGAAGTAACTAAGGAGGAGTACAATGAATTCTACAAGAAAACCTTTAATGAATACTTGGAGCCATTAGCATCGTCACACTTTACCACAGAGGTAATAAGAATTATGTCTCAAGTGCCATCTTGTTGTGTGTAGTGGAAGGTTGGTCAAATAAACAAAATGTTCTATTTTCCAGTACATCATTATGGATTGGGTTAGTGTTTCAATATTTTTATTTGTTAATGAAAATTCTGAGTTTGGCGGGAAAACTAGCTTGATAATATCAATTTTTCTCTATATTCCACAGGAGATTCATAGTGTTAATTTGACAGCTCATATTGTAGGGCTATTTTTATTGACAAATGGTTGGCTGATGCTTGTTATTTCAGGGTGAGGTAGAATTTAGATCTATACTTTATGTTCCTGCCTTCGCCCCCTCAGGGAAGGATGACATAATTAATCCCAAGACCAAGAATATAAGACTTTATGTGAAGAGAGTGTTCATTTCAGATGACTTTGATGGAGAACTGGTATGTATATGCACTTTGCTATTGACACTCTACAACCTTGAGTAGCTGGTTGGTGTTCTCAAAGTTGTATTATCATGGACTAATGTGTTACTTGTTGAACAGTTCCCTCGATACTTAAGCTTTGTCAAAGGTGTTGTTGACTCAAATGACCTCCCACTCAATGTGTCACGTGAAATTCTTCAAGAGAGCCGCATAGTAAGTAGATAGGGCAAAGTGAATATGCTTGATGTTTAGATCTGGATCTCTCTTTTAGCTTACTAGTTTTGTCTTGCTTAATTTTTTCCATGTGTTGCTTGAAGGTGCGGATTATGAGGAAACGTTTAGTTCGAAAAGCTTTTGACATGATTCTGGGAATATCAATGAGTGAGAACAGAGAGGTATATTATTATTCTGAAAATTGTTATTGCATACACAGTTTTCTTTTATTATTTTTGAAGTTGCATAGTAGCTAGGATAAATTTAGGTCGCTTTTTCTTAGAAATATTAGATCTCTTTTTATATAACTGCTCTTGATAAATGGATGGTCCTTTTCTTGCTATTATTTTACCAACTGACTTGTTCTGTATGCAGGACTATGAGAAGTTCTGGGAGAACTTTGGCAAACACTTGAAATTGGGTTGTATTGAAGACCGTGAGAATCACAAACGTATTGCTCCATTGCTTCGCTTTTTTTCATCCCAAAGTGATGAAGAACTCATTGGCTTGGATGAATATGTTGAGAACATGAAACCTGATCAAAAGGATATATATTACATTGCTTCTGACAGTGTGACTAGTGCGAAGAACACTCCTTTCTTGGAGAGACTTGCAGAGAAGGATCTTGAAGTAACCTGTTTTTTTACCAGAGTTTATAACTTTGTATGTTTTGAGTACTTATTTCAATCAGTTAATATGTATATTGGTGTTTTTGTAATGTACTTTTTCAGGTTCTGTTTTTGGTGGATCCAATAGACGAGGTTGCCATACAAAACCTTAAATCATACAAGGAAAAGAATTTTGTTGATATTAGCAAGGAAGACTTGGATCTAGGTTAACTTCTTTCTTCTCTAAACTTCCTTTCAATAATTTGATTGGACAAACACTTGCATTTAGTTTATACCAAATATTTGTTAGTCTCTCTTTCTAGCCAATCTTATTGTTGAGAATGGTGAATTCATTGCTTTGTTCTTCTTTGATGTTCAAATTTTTATGCATTTGTCGTCTCTGCAGGTGATAAGAATGAGGAAAAGGAAAAAGAAATGAAGCAGGAATTTGGCCAAACATGTGACTGGATCAAGAAACGATTGGGAGATAAAGTTGCAAGTGTGCAAATTTCAAATCGACTTAGCTCTTCACCTTGTGTTCTGGTGTCTGGAAAATTTGGTTGGTCTGCAAACATGGAAAGGTTGTCATCTTTCCTCTTAGATTGATCATGTATATTGAAAATTTAAGTAACAATGTGCAGTATGTAATCGAACTTAATGCAGGCTGATGAAGGCACAAAGTATGGGAGATGCATCCAGCTTGGAGTTCATGAGGAGTAGAAGGGTGTTTGAGATCAACCCTGACCATGCCATTATCAGGAATTTGGATGTAAGATAAATGGACAATCCCCATTTCTTTTCTTCGTCGTGATTACAGATTGAAATTATGATAACGCAATCAAAATGGGTAATTTTCAGGCTGCATGCAAAACAAATCCCGATGATGAAAATGCCCTTAGAGCTATCGATCTTTTGTATGATGCAGCTTTGGTTTCCAGTGGTTTTACGGTAAAGCTCATGCTTGATATTATTGTTATGGATGTCGTTTAAGTTTCTATTGTGAAATCCAAAACTCGTATCTTACGAATCTTTGTTGGTGTGCAGCCTGATAATCCAGCACAACTTGGAGGAAAGATATACGAGATGATGGGTATGGCCCTCACTGGTAAATGGTCAACACCTGATCAGTTCCAGTCCACTGTAACCCAACCCCATATCCCAGAAACCGTAGAAGCTGAGGTTGTTGAACCTACTGAGGCTGGCAGTCAGAAGTGAGAGGACAGTTATGTGGACATTTTTTCTTCCCGTTCCCTTCTGTTCTTTCTTTCAACCTTGCTTACGGGTGAAGTTGTATTCTTGAACAACATGGTTGTTGGTAGTAATCTTTTATAGATATCATTAGGAACTCAGTGGCAATGCTATATCTGGAAGCGCGTGTAATTCACCCTTTCAGTTGTTACTTATTTGTTAAAACATGACACTGCCAAGTATCATAGTTTTAGTAGTTTTTCTTTTGTTTGGGGAAAAAAGGTACCATAATAATTTGGATAAAGATTTTCTGCGGCAGCATTTGACGTAAGAATTATTGCTATGGAACAGTAGCTACTATGCTCTGGTTTCTGCGCAATGTCCATTATTAGATTGGACTGTGGGGGTGGCAACTAGACAAAAAAATTAACGTTACCTTTGTTATAGACATTATGCATTGTCGTTTTTCAACACCCAATAGGAATTGTACTTATGTCAATGATTTTGAGACTGATGACTTTGTCAGTTTTTGGGATAATTTAAAAAACAATGGATTTAAAATAAATTATGAGGTATGGATAAATTGTGTTTTAAAATTTTACTCATTACTTATTAAAAAGTTGTATATGTTAAAGTGAATGCTAGATCCACCAACGGAGAAGCACATTAACATTTCAATGTATGGACTTTATTTATTAAATATCATACAATATTTTTACCAAACCATGTAATAAGTTGGCGAACCACTCATTTGGTTCAAGGGCTTTTAGAATATAGGACATTGCTAATAGAACAATCCAAATCTTTTAACACTGATTTCCTATTTGTTAAAAGTCGTGTAGGTCCTGCTACTTGATGCACGAATCTCACCAAATGAGAAAAGAGACCCATTTAACAGGACCCTGTAACAAACATAAAGACCAAAGGGACAAGTGAGTGGCTTCATGATACAGTTAAGGAAGGACTCGTCAGTAAATTCAGTTGTGTAATGGAAATTTTGTTGCATTGATAAGGTTTGTGTTTCAGAACATATTTCTCCTCGTACAATTTGCCTAAAGACAAATCTATTAAGATTATTGGAGTTTGAATAATAACTTGACAAATTTATGATTTTAGTCCTCCAATAAAACAATCTAATAAAATTGTAGATATAGTGTTGCAAACGATAATTGTTGAGAGAACTAACTTGACTATATTTGAATAAATAGAATTGACATGAGATTGAAGACGTTCATAAGGAGCGAAATAAAATTCAATTTCAAGTAATCGGATAATAATAACCCATAAATGAAACTGCTCATTGCGAATCATCATTTCATATAAAAGGATTACATCTTTATCCAAATGAATAACAGTAATAGTCAAACATTGATCATTAGGATATGTTAACAGTAATCATTCTACCTAAAAAATTGATTGAAGGACATCAATACCATCAAAAACGAGGAAAATCTAACTTAATATTACATTCTTCTTAATTATCATATCAATAATAGATTCTAGTGTTTCAAATCTAGTTGTATTTTCTCTATCGCAAACTTCCATCCATTTCAATATCCTTGGGACGTCAAAAGTGAGTTCTTTAAGACGAATATTTTCAGTCATAAAAATGAAAAGACCAATATAACGTAACAATCAAATATTGTCATTGCTGAATTTCTTATAATGCACGGAACCAGAAAAAGTTAAGGAAGAGGTTTCAGAATCATTTCCTCCCCTTTCTCTCTCCTTAACAGTAAAGATGTATACTATTCCTTCAACCAAGAGTTAGTTATTCGTATTACGTTGGTAAGTGAGTTTTGTACATGATGTTATGCAGGACACCGAATTTGATCGAAGCTACTCTTCAGATTATGATAAATTAACCCGACATATTTGAACGTGCACTGCAATGCTATATCATATATAGATTCCCTGCATGGCACAAACAAACTTTCAAATTCAGTAAAGGGTGATGATGCAGATGACTGTACCTATGCACAAGGGTAAGTGACTCAATTGAATCAACAAAGGAAGGATCTTAAAACTGAAACATAGTATTTCAATATGAAATAAAAAGGACGGAACAACTTCCTCTGAAAAGAACAAAACAGGTTGTTCCACAAAGATTACCAAGAGAAGGAATACCATTTGAATGATGGACTCCTCTTTGGGTCAAAGGATACCTTCTGCAATTACATTGGCTGTTGTTGATACAGTATTGCGTAGCTTTTATACCTTCGATGTATTTGAAAGTTCCGGTGAAAGATACATTTCAGGCTAAAAAATACATTCAGTTTATATAGGCTTGTATCTTATAATGAATTTTAGGCATAGTAAGGAGCTCTAAGAAGAAAAAAGAGAATTCAACGAGAACATTGTTTTTAATAAATATGGTTTCTTTTTTATTCAACTACTATGCATAAAAGTAGGAAGCTGTATTTTTCCTGAACATAATACAGAAAAAGTTTCCCCAGAATAATCTGCACTTTAGAAGAATCTATGCTTACCTGCTGAAATTCTCAAATCAAATCTTTCCGAGTCAGGATCACCATGGAAAATGTTGAGTAGAAATTTTAAGTGTCGAATCACAATTATGCATGCTAGCATCCGATCAACTTCATGTCTGTTGATCAAAAATTGGTTAAGGTGTGTCAATGATATAAAAACTATTCAAGGGAAAATGAATCAGTTAATGAAAAGCAAAACAGAAAAGTAATTATATGAAGGTGAAGAAAACAAATGGTCTTCCTCAGTAACATTGATACAAAACAGAATGCCAACCTCAACGCACCTACCCCGCTCTCCTTTTAGACCTATGCAGAAGTAATACTTTCGCATTACAACTCTCTAACTGCTTTGGATCCCACAAAACTTTTTCCTCACATATTGTATCCACTCTAGTGGCATGAGCTCATTCCAATTACTCTAGGTCCGAACCAAGATTATCAAACTCAAAATCCTACCTAAGATTGGAAGAAGGGAGGAAACATACAAATCATGGGATCATAACAATGGTTGAAAAGTGCTACTAAAACTAAGAAACTAGACTATAGGGGAGGAGGGGGTTGCTATGAAGCACAAAATCCTCTCCTATTTAGATTTATAGAGCCTCTAAATATTTTCCCAATGTGCCTTATTTCTTTGAACAGTCTCAGCCCAACCTAACTAGCTAAACTATCTCACTAATATTTAACACTAATAGGCATCTAACATTGTCTGGCACAAAAGTTGCATGGCCTCAAATACTAAGGAATGCTAATTAGGTTACGCTTTTTCTACCAAGCACAATAGAACCAAAACAAAGAAAAGGCATCAAAGAACAAGTAGCACAAATTGCAACAAACCCAAATTATTTTTGGCAGAAATAATCATGTTTTCCAACTTCTGAGCAGCCTCAGTCATCCCTTGGGTGTTGTATGCTTGGATCATGCAAGCGAAAGTGATGCTATCAGGTTCACATTGTCTTTCTCTCATGGCCATGAATAAGTCGCTCATCTTTTTTAGGTCACCAGCCTGCCCATAGGCGCTAATTATGCAATTAAAGAAGGGAGTATCCAATACTACATCAGAATTATCAACATGCCTCATGATTGAGTCAACTTTGTCAATACGTCCAACTTTGCTATATGCACTGACAAGTGAGCAATAAGTAATAGAATTAGGCTTCACTCCAAGATGCTTCATTTTCAGAAAGTGTTGATCCATCTTCTCAATCTCTCCTGCTTTGCCAAACACCTCAATGACAGTATTGTATGTTACAATTGTTGGAGTGAAAAACCTTTTCTCCATGAAATCCATGACAGTCTTCATCTTCTTATACATGCCAGCTTTGCCATAGGACTTTATCATCAAATTGAATGTTGTTATGTCTGGTTTTATGCCCATTAGCTGAAATTCATCATACCACTTCTCCATCTTATCAATTTGCCCATCCTTTCCATATGCTCCAACAAAAGAATTCAGCGTGAAAACATCTGGGTGGCAGTGGCCGTTTTCAATCATATCATTGAATGTATTATCCATCTGTTCAAACATGCCAGCCTTACCATATCCATCAATAATGGAATTATACGTCACAGAGTTGCATTGGATGCCCAGAAATGACATCTCCGCAAGGACGTGTTCAATCAAATCAAAACGACGAAATTTCGCACAGCAACTGACAAGAATAGAATATGTATATATATCTGGATCGCAGTCAACAACTGATTTCATATCTTCAACAGTAGAAAATGCTTGATCAAGGAGACCACTTTGACCGTAAGCACTTACAAGAGCAGTGTAGACATCAATAGTAGGTTTAAGCCCTTCAGAAAACATGGTCTCAAAGAGAACAGAAGCCTCTTCAGGCTGCCTGCACTTGCCAAGCATCATCAACAGCTTCACATATGTTTGGCATCGTGGTTCATACCAGTATTGCTTTCGAAGAAGTGCAAAAATCTGCAAAAGGATCGGTTGTCTTCAGACACAACTGAACAAAAATGTTAATATTAAAATCAATTGCAGTCACGTTCCTCAGCCTAAACAAAATCTACTCGGGTCTAACACTCGTAGACTGAGAAATATTTCAAATTCAAAAGCACCCCTAGTTTTTCTGCAAAACAAATTTATGCTTGCATGAAGGCAAAAAACACAAGGTGAACGAGTGAATCAAGATTTATCTCTCAAAAATTTAAGTTTTCCATAACTTTTCTAAGTCATACCCATTGGAAAAATTTCATGGTCAGACTCAAAATGAAAAGTTGAGGCGTAAATACTGAAGCATCACATGATACTGTTCGCATTTAAACCTGGCAAGATTTCCAGAACAGAATTGAATGAACATCACACTTGACATTCTCCTATCCTTTCTCTACAAACCAACAGTCATTACTCCAAAATTCCACAATCCCAAGAATAGCTCAATCCAGTCATTATATCACAACTTTACATCCCCCCACCCCCAACCAAAACTATTGCATTGCACTCAATCGAAAAATTAATTCTCAAAACATGTTCATGAATTGAAGACATATGAAACCAGTACCCCCCATCATTTTACACTCGGTGAAGGGACTAAATTATCCCTAATTTGATTATTTGAATAACTCAAAGTCCCTTAAGTGTATAAAAGTAAATTAATTTATTTTTCAAATCCTCCCATACAAACCAAACCAAACCCCCAACAATGGAGATTGGGTCCAGCAGAAAATCCCCACATCATGAAAGTGACTACATTTAGAGTTGCACAGTATCTCAAACAAAATTCTCTTTGCCTCGAGAGCGGATTGCCAACGACATCGTTTGATGGCGTCATCTAGGGCTTCGAGAAGGGCCTTGGGCCAGAGCTGTTTGTGGGAGTTGGACTTGGATTTATTCTCAACGCCTCTGATGGCGGCTTCCGTTCGAAGAATGCGCGACAACTCCTTCTTCGGCTCCCTCAGCAGCCCCGCACTCCCTGCTTTCGCCCTCCGCTTCAACGACTCCACGTGAAAACGACGCCGTGTCTTTGGAAGGGCTTTGTTGGTTGCAGAGGCGAAGGGTGCGGTGGAGGAGATACAAGACGACCACGTTAAGTTCATTGCAGATACAACGTAAGAACAAACAGGGCTACTTTCATTTACATTACAATAAAACAAACAAAACATAAACATAAACAAACCAAATCATTTGTAACCAAATTTCCTTGTACCAAACACAGTTATTTTGGCAAATTACAAAAATTATGAGTGGATAACTTTTTTTTTTTTTTACTCAAACAATTCCTTGTTAGTGTTTTAAGGATCATCTTTAAAGAAAGAAAGTATCAATAATCATTGTATAGATTCATAATAAAACCCATAATTATTTTGTTGCTTTATTTTTAAATTTCGTAAATTCTAATTTCAAAATATCTTCTTTTTTTTTTCTTTAATACGTTTCCATTTGAAGAATGTGATAATAGAATGAAAACAGTAAATTATTGACTCTCTACAGGTTAATTCCAAAGTATCTGAAAAAAAGTGGGTGAAAAGATAACGGTGCTTGACAGCGTTAACGGTTTTGCCAAACTTGTAAAAGGAATTGAAAGAAGTAGTAACGTAACGTTCTTGTTAATCGCGTGAACCGGTCACCGTTGATAAATACCACCCCTTTCTTCCCTTCCCACTCCTATTCACAGTTCAAACAAAAAAATCAGTTTGATTATTCTATTGTTTCTCCTTCATTCCGCGTTTCATCAGTCTTTTTCACCATTTCTTCGCTCCTTTGACCTAACAAACTCCTCTTCTTAATTCCTTGTGTTGTGTTGTGCTCTCTTTTCTCCTCTCTCTGGTAATATTTTTCTTCTTTTCAATCCATTTTTTTATTCTTATTTTTTAAGCATATTTTTGCTCCGATTCTGTGAATTTCGATGCTCCTGCTTGAACGGTTGAAACATTCTTTGTAGCAATTTTTAAGTCTGAATTTCAAGGTCAAGTTTGTGCTATGGGTCTTTTAAGCTGTATCTTTATCGTATGATTTGATGATTTGATACGCTGTTTGACTTTATGAGTTAACTTGTGGGACATCAAATTTTCCGTTAGAGAGTGGTTGCAATTCTCTTCAGCTTCTTTTGTATGATAAGAAGTTGTTGCATAATAGAATCAAATGTGATTTTTTCTTCTCTTCCGTTATTACTGACGGATTTTCTTCTGATTATTGTGCGGATTAAGATCATTCGCCTTTTTCGAATTTATTTGTTTTTTTTTTTTTCATCAGTTTGTGGAAAAATTAGGGCCTGATATTGATTACTAAATAGTTTGATATTTATTGTCTCCGATCTCTGGGTCTTGCTTTGTCTTTGTTGTTTCTTTATTTTGGAGGTTTATGTGGAGTAGGATGAAAACCTGCACCTGTTAGCAGATTATGAATTTTCGCAAGTTCCTTTAATTATACCAAAGAATATGTGATAATCATGTGCAGTGGCATATAATGCTTACAATCACCTATGCTAGTTACTGACAAACTAAATCTTTTTTCTTGGGTATGGTCTCTAGGTTTTAACGAAAAAACAGAAGCCTTTGCCATAAAACAATGCTCCCTCCACGACAGCAGTCACAAGTTGGTGAAGGACTACAAACTTCTCTATCTCTAGTTTCTTCAGATCCCCGCCTTTCTCTTGAGGAGCCTAGATCAAACACTGGCAATCTCCGTGAATCTCCTACTGGAAGTGCCAGTTCTCGGGAAATTTGGCCCACTGCTGGTGCAATAAAAAAGGAGAATGATTGCCCTGATCAGTCAATTATACGTCGTGTTTCTGGTGCTGACAAAATTACTCTTCATGACGTTGCAAGGGAACGTGTTGATATAATATCTGAGAAAATGGTTCGTCTACCTTATGAATTTCTTGAGGAACTGAAAAATGGACTTCGAGTTATCCTAGAAGGAGGGAATGGCTCACAGCATAGAGAGGAATTTTTTATTTTGCAGAAGCTTGTTCAGAGTAGATCTGATTTAACAACCAAGACATTAGCAAGAACACATCGTGTTCAGCTTGAAATCCTAGTTGCCATAAATACTGGAATTCAGGGATTTTTACATCCTAGCATCAGTCTATCTCAGGCTTCATTGATTGAGATATTTCTATATAAGAGATGCAGAAACCTAGCCTGTCAGAGCCAGCTTCCTGCTGAAGATTGTACCTGTGAGACATGCGTCAATGGCAATGGTTTCTGCAATCTTTGCATGTGTGTTATCTGTAGCAAGTTTGACTTTGAAGTAAACACATGCCGCTGGATTGGATGTGATCTGTGTTCTCATTGGACTCACACTGATTGTGCCATTCGTGAGCAACTCATTTGTATGGGCCCTGTTACAAAGCATGGAACAGGGCCTGGTGAAATGGTTTTTAAGTGTCAAGCATGCAATAGGACTTCAGAACTGCTGGGTTGGGTTAAAGATGTCTTCCAGCATTGTGTACTGTCATGGGATGGAGAGGCCCTGATTAGGGAACTTGATTTTGTCAGTAGGATCTTTCATGGAAGTAAAGACCCACGGGGGAGGAAACTCCATTGGAAGTGTGATGATCTCAAGGAAAATTTGAAAAGTGGGAAAGTGGAATCTAAGGCAGCAGGCAAGGCAATATTAATGGTTTTCAAAGGTACAAGTTTTCTTGTTTACCTGTAAATTGTAGTTAGTATAATTTAATTTGTTAGTAGGGCAATATTGATGTTAAAATATTAGTCTTATTAATTCTCCGTGCATTTTGTTCTAACCAATACTTATCATATGTGAAGAGCTTGAGCTGGACTCTCAAAAGACGCTGGAAAATGCTGAAAGTGAAAGTGGAAGACTGATTGCTCCACAAGAGGCATGCAGTAGAATTTCAGAGGTGGTGCATGAGGCTGTAAGAAATATGGAAATGGTAGCCGATGAGAAGATGAGAATGTTCAAGAAGGCTCGGTTGTCTTTTGATGCTTGTGAACGTGAATTAGCAGACAAGGCCAGAGAAGCAGGAGAACTGAACATGGATAGGCAAAAAAAGAAGTTAGAGATTGAAGAACTGGAGAGAATTGTGAGGCTTAAAAATGCAGAGGCTGATATGTTCCAGATGAAGGCTAATGAAGCAAAAAGAGAAGCTGAGCGGCTCCAGAGGATTCTTCTTGCCAAGTCAGATAAATCAGAAGAAGAATATACGAGCAATTATTTGAAGCAAAAATTAAGTGAGGCCGAGGCTGAGAAGCAATATCTGTATGAGAAGATGAAAATGCAGGAGTCTTCTCGTTTGCAAAGCAGTGGTGGTGGTGACTCCTTGATGTTTTCCAAAATCCATGATCTTCTCTATAGTGTTCCTCCCAATGCAGATGGTCCGTCTAATGACAGTCATCCTTTCAGAACAAACCCATAAACATTGGTTTAGTGTATGTATGTTGTAATCTTCTACATACTATAGCAAAGTCATTTTATTACACAATTAATGGAGAGTCAGTGTCGTTAGGTTCCAGAGAGTCAGTGTCGTTAGGTTCCAGACAATATAACCCTTCGTAGTAGATGGGAAGAGCTACTGGTAATTTGTTCTCCTTTGCGGTATATGTATGAATACACATTTGTGTTAAGTTATTGACTGTTTCTTGATTTGTGGAATCTACTTAGTTAGTCAATATGTTTAGCATTGTGACGAGTTATAAGTCTTATTTGGTATGTCTTCACTTCAGTGAGTTGGATCAGGACTGTAGACCAAATAGAATGTGGGGAAAAAGTAGAAGTAATGTTCTGTTATTGATAAAATGAAACTGACGTTACAGACCAAGTGTTTTTCTCGCCTAACTTAAAAAGGTGGGATACTCATCCTTTTGACAGATGCAGATGGGTTTGGCACATCACTTACTATTCATTGGGGGTTGATTCTTAACTTCTGGAGTTCGGTGAAAAGGTACCATGTTGGCAAACGTCAAAGCAGCACTTATTCCATGGCATCTTATTGAAGAGCTTTGGCACACATTTGGTGTAACAATCCTTGCGTTGTTGACAAACAAACCTGTTCTCCCGCTGTTAGTGATGTTGATCACCCTGCTTGGAATGCTAGATGGAACCATAGAGCCATTTGGAAAATGTAATAGATGATTGAGTAGTAACGATGTTGGAATAGAATGGCTGAGTATGAAATCATGGAGCTGGTCTATAGATATTGAGAACTGTGACAATTCATCATCATTTGGCATAAGGAATGTCAAATTATTATTTTGCAGTGAATTTGGCCGGCTGTTGAGTATTTTGAGGAGGATGACAAAACCATAGTAAGACCGACTTCTCATGTCAGCCATGGCTGCATGTAGGTCTGTTTGATTGAATGAAACTGTTGACTGAGATTCACCAAAGGCAAAGAGGGTAAGAAGGACCACAAACCAGAGAGCCATTAGGGAAAACTTGAATGTTTACTGTTCTGTGTTGTGTGTGATGAATGCAGTGACATCTCAATTTGCTTGGTATATATAGCCACGTTAATGTTTCACTCTTATGTTGCCACACTTTTTTCCTCTCTAGGAAGGTAGGTCGTAGGCCGGTTGTGCATGAAGAGCTGCCCAGAATGTAGTAGTTAGTCCAGAAACCAGAATGCTGTTGGCCTATTGGTATAACAGAGAAATAAGATAAATGAAAATAAAGAGTACCACTTAAAATTAACTACAACTTTTAAAATACAAAATGTAAATTACAAAAAAAGTTAAAATCAAGAATAGAATTTAAAATATGATTAAAATTACAATTTAACCAAAATTAATGAATGATGATGACTTTTTTAATTATCCTGAAAGTTGAGTTGAGCCTGAGTGAGTCTCCATCTCAACTATATATAGGTAAATAGGAATAAAAATTATTTTGGGAGAGGACAGAAGAAGAGATGAAAGATGTGTTCTGTTATGTGTTTCCGAGACAACGTGACTAAATAAGCAGTCATTTTTAAGAGAGAGAAAATCCTTTTCAGACTTTAGCTACGAAAACTCCTAGGCGCAGAACTCTTCCTTGGTGACTTCACACTAACCAGCTTCAGTTCTATCAAAACTTTATACAGAAAAAGAAGAAAGAGATAGAAGCAAAAAAAAATTATTGCTAGTAATGTATTTTTATAACCATTGTTGAGGTTCAACTCTAGCAAAATGATATCAACCATTTTTTCCCCCTTGGAAACATTATTTGAGTATTTTAATCAGCTTAGATAAAAAAAAAAAAAAGAGAATATCTGATTTACTTGAACCCTTCTATTTATTTTATAGTTTCTACATGTGATAATTATATACTTTAATGCCACGTTTGATGCGAGAAAAGTCATCATTTTTTTGGGAATCTTAAATTGAGAATCTTAGTTTTTTCATGTTTGATATCTATTTCTAAAGAAAATATTGTCTGCATATTTTACACGAATCGTTTTCATCTCATTTTCCTGCAACATCATTCATGGGTGGGAGATTGGGAATCCAACTTTCCTGACAAGGAAGAAAAGTTATATGAAAAATATTATGTTACCCTCTTTACAAATATAAAATAACCAATCAGGATTCATCTTTATCAAATTGAAACATATGCACACAAATTTTTTCTCTTCCTAGACTCAAGAACTGTATGATTATTAAATAGGAACATTCTAAATTTTCAATTGCAAGCTTTAGATTATTTATTAATCAACTTTTTAAAGAGTGTCAATTATAGGAAAGTATTAAACATGAGTTGAATGACTTAACATAACTAGAAGATAGTTGAAAAAAAGAAAAAGAAAAAGAAAAAGATCCAAATAAGGCACATTCTAACCTAACCCTACAAGCATGAAACTGATAAAAAGAGTAAGAAGAAGATAAAGTTGAAGTGATACTATGAATCTTGGAGAATGATTCTTCAAAGTTGAATGAGAGGTGAATATTTTTTTGAGTTTTTCTTGGTTATGATGGTTGTAGGAGCAAAGAATGCCCCAATTATGTAATATTTATTAAAAATGAATGGTAAGTTTAGGACCACCAAAGGTCCTAGGCCCACTGAAATATTAAAATCAGAGCATGATGGAGAGAAGAAAAGTTAAAATTGCATTTGATGCCAAAAATTTGAAGAAATGCTATGTTTGGATGTTAAGAGATTAATAATACACCATCAATGCTCAACAATGTCTGCGCAATGGACTAGGGTCACGGTATCCCAAAATTTTTTATTTTTATTCATTATTATACATGTACTATTTTATGATATTATTTCTTCAGAAATATTAAATAAATAAAATATTTTTTCTATATTTTATTTTAATAATAATAAATAAAAATAATTTTTTATATATACGTGGTGTTAAATATATTCAAAATATTGCATATTTGTTAGGAATTTTTTTAAATTTTATAACATTAAAAAAACTTATTCATATAAATTTTTATAAAAAATTCATAAAAAAACCGTATAATCTAAAAGTAATTATAGAATAACACATAAACTTTACTTCAAAACCAAATTTTCTATGTGATCCAAGTTAAATTTGATCAAACTTTTTCATGTATCAAACTTTAATCACATTTATAGAGTTTCTTATGCCGATCAAAGTTTAAATTTGATTTTTTTTTTTCATTATTATCCATTTTTCCAGCACTAAAAATTAGTGTATTCATGCATTTTTTTTATTTAAATAATTCCAAACAAGAATAAAAACATACATATAAATTATTGAATTATTAACATAATAAATGGATTAATACTGTGAATCTGTCTTTTAAATTCGCATCAACATATTTTGCTGAGTTGATATTTTCTTCATTACACTATGCAAATAACCATTTTTTACTTTCTTAATTACTGATTCAAAATCCTTAATCAACATGTTTTACTTCCAAGAAAAAAAAAAGTGTAGATTACATCTCAAATATGTGTGTATTTATCAGGAGGGGTTTAAAAGTTAGAAAACTGTTTCCACAAAAACCATGCATATTGATGAATTACGTAGGTACTACTTCTGAGGAAAAGTTTTTGGCCATGGATGTCTCTTGTTATAGAAAGATGAAATGCTCCAAATTGATTCAGCTGTTGAAAACTTGAAGTGGCACTTGTTTGAAGTGGTAGTCGTGTCTCCACCAAAGGTGGGGGACACCTTCTTCATGCTCAAATACCCTCCAAACGCTATCTCCTATCAGAGTAAAACAAAAACAAGTTTTGAAATCTTGAATTTGACCAAGAGTCAATATGGTAAATCATTTCAAGACAAGTTTAGAGATCATAATCTTCCATGTTCAATTTATAAAGCCATTTGCAGCACCATGTCTTCTTCACATCCATTATTATAAAATATAAACAGCTAACAGACACCATATTATAATATTACACAGCTTCAAACTTAGTTAATTAACTTCTTGATCATGAATATATCATGAACTTTGCAGAAAACAGTGTTCACAAGGTTATTAATCCAGGGTTGCAGAGATTTGCATAGATAAAAATGAGCAGAGCAAAGGTTGCTATCAAGCTTGGTCAAGACAAGGTTGTGTGTCAGGGAAATAGATAGGTGAGCTAATTTATAATGTATTTTGTCTTTTATGATTTTGTCTCTATTTTGATTAAGTTGTCAACTTCAGACTTGTACATGTTACAGTTGTCGATTTTATTTAGGAAGAATTATCAAAAATATGACATTCAGTATGAACAATATCTTTTCTATTAACCCTTCTATTTTATATTTTACAACATATTTTTATCAGGTGTTTCTCTTATAAAATATTGAAGAAATTGGTAAGAAAATAATGTGATTAGAGAGATGATGATAGAATATATATATTGATTTTACATTAAAAATATATTGAAGATTTGTTAATAAATAATGTGTTATGTTATAGTGATAATTGCGTCTGTCTAAGTAGAGTAGGTATAGGTAGGTGCATACATAGGGAATAGGGTTGAGAAATAGTAACATAGGATTAGGGTTTGTAACGTGGAAATTGAAAAGAAAGGAGCAGTTATTATTCTATGTAACATAAATAATTTATTATTTGTTGTACATTCCTAGATAAAATGCTAAATATTTATTCTAATGAAAGAAAATCAACTATAACAAAATAAGATTTGGAATGAAAAACAATACAAATTATATATAATAACTAATTAACTATTTATTACAAGTTCAACCGATACTCACAGTTTTATTCTTAAATCTTATTAAAATTTATAAAATTAGAAGATAATTTCATTTAAAAATATGCTAGATTTTTATAAATTTTGTAATTTATGTAAGTTTAATTAATAAAAGAAATTATGTTAAAAATATGTTAGATAATATGTTATTACTTATTTCCAAAGTGAAAATTAGAAGTTAAAAAAAACTATCCCTCCTAAAAATAAATAAAAAAACTAGCTTGCAGTCATCAAACCTTGAAACTTAATCTATGATTAAGTGGGTTATATATATTATATATTATTCCCAACCTTTGTCCACAAGTTTCTTTAATTATTTTGTTCTGGCAAGTTGACTGTGTTTTTTTTATGATGAACTGGAATTACGATTTCTATGCCATAAAGAAAAATGTGATGAAAGGTATTATGCCATAAAGAAAACAATTGTTTTAGAAGCATGTGAGGAAATGGTATTAAAATTAGAAATATATTATATGTATACCCACTTTTTTTTTCGACGATATTTAAAGATATTATATTTATATTCAACACATTTCGGTATATATTATTTGTTAAATATACAAGAAGGAATTAACATCAGGAAAATTTTCATTAATGGGATAAATCACAATTATATAAGTGAATATGACTTTACTTCTTATTCAAAACCTTACTCTACTTTTTATTCAAAACCTTCTTCCTTATATACTATTCAACATTCTCATACTACTGTTAGGTATCCAGGAAAGGTATCCAGGAAGGAGATTAACACTGGAGAGATTTTTACCAATGAAGTGAACCACAACCACTTCTTACCCAAAACTTTGAGACTACGAATTTGTGTGTCTTTTTCTCTTATATACTATTCAACCTTCCCATTTTTATTCAATATGAGATTTTAATTTATTTTGAACTCCAATACATTTAGTATAAATTGATATATTTAATAAAAACAAATAATTTTTTGTTAAATATATTATATTTATATAAAATTATGTGTGTTAAAAATAAATATGATATCTTTAATTATAAGTGTAATGTGGGTATAAAAAAAAAGGAGTGTACTTATATAAATCTTCTTAAAATTAATTAAAAACAACAGTTTCATGATGTTGGTGTTGAGTAATTTAAAAAATAACATATGAAGATGTTTGTATAAAGAATAAGATTGAAGAAGATTAGAGATTAAGTTGGATGTGATGAATAGGTTAAAGGAAAAAGTGATGAAGAAAAAGAGAGAGAGAAATGGTGTAGGGGGAATAATTAGGAATAGAATGCATATTGTTTTGAGAAATCTTCCTAGGGAGAATAATAGGCATTGTGGTGGGTCTATGCCCAACTGGATTTTGTAATTATTGAAGCTACACATAGTTACTTGATGTGCCCCATACACTAATGCACTTCCCACATCAACATACTACTTACCTCCATAACATTATTAAATCAATTAAAATATAAACAATTAGTAGTTTCCATCCCAAGAAGTGAAAAAAAGAAAAGAAAAGAAAAGTTTGAAAGGGAAAGTAACAAAGCTTCCAATGCCATTATGCTCAAGTGGATTACAATGAAGCATGGCCCTACAAGTTTTAACCATCTAACTCTTCTTCCTTTCATCATTTCATTAATCCTCTCACTTTCCTTTTCACCCTCTTAATCCTATTCATCTTACTCATTGTTAACCATTCTTAGATGTTTTATGATTTTTCATTATAAATGTACTTCATGTTAATGGTGCCAAATTGCCAACTATGAACCGCCCCAAGAAAAAAGCAATGGTGCCAAACTAAATTGCCAATTATGAACACTCCCCATAAAAAAACAAAGTAATGCTGCCAATAGGAAGCACAGCTACTTCAGCTTGCATCATCATATTTCAATATAGATTGTTATATAATGAAAAACTGGAACAATATATGTGTTTTTTTTTATGGGATTAGTTTAACTAGAAAGTATGAATCAGATTAACTTGGTCTATATCTGACTATAATTAAATATTTCTTATTGAATTGAAAAACAACTTATAAGAACTGGCAGCATTTTATTTTATTATCACAGCAAAAGACCAATGCATGAATTGACTTACATTAACAATAAAAACCACTAACCAATAAAAAAGTGTTTCTGTACATTATTTGAAACATTTCCTCTTCATTTATAGGATTTCATGAAGCTTTTTCTCCTTGAGTGAAACTCAAAACATTCTTAACTTTCCAACCTAGTTAGCACTGAATAACAAGCTGTTCTAACATCATTAACAGCAACAATAATATGGCTGGATGTAAAATGGTGTTGGTAGTTACTATTTCTGCTAGAAATGACAAATATCACAGCCATAGGTAAATCAGAAAAGTGGGATCCACTTTAAAACTAAAAAAGAAAATATCTTACTAATCATAAATCATGATTAAGTAAGAGCATAACCCTACTTGCATATCTCAAAATGATGGTTAACTCTGAAGGCAAGAAATCACAGATCTAAACTGCTGCATATAAGGGTTTTTGTGCAGTTGAGGAGAAGATGATAGAAAAATGAAGTGAATATAATAATAGGCATGCAATGATGGTCAAAGCAATTATGCTTTTGATAGTAGTTTTAAATAAAAATGGGACTTTGTTAAGTACTATTGGGGGGTTGATTCTCACTTTGTTTGATTATTATATATTGGTGGGTAAGGTATATAGCAGACATTCATTTTCTTTGATGCCCCCATTACACCTATATGCTTCTCATCAAACATATATAATTTTCTTAAAACCATTGATTCCAGAATCTTTTGGCACCATGCGCACATTAGCCTTCACCCCTCTGAATAATTGCCCATTCTTCTTCCAGTACATTTTCAACATAATATTACAGTGTTACTTTCCACTTATGATGGAACTGGGAACGGGACAATGAGTTAGGTGCATTGCCATTTTTACCCTTTTTGATTTTCTCTTTCTCTCTCTCTCCCTATCTTTCAAATTCTTATTCCCTCTTTCTCTCTCTTACTCTCACCGTTTCACCAGAACCATTTCTTCTCACATCTTTTTTCTGACTCTCTTTATCTTTTCTGGCACTTAAATCCGTATTCTGCAGTGCACAGTTGGAGTACACTCTCTTTAAACACTGAAGGGTGCGGTCTTTTTCAACTCTTGCAAAAGCAAAACACCAAATACGAGTTAAAATTAAAAGAAAAATGGGAATTAAATTAACACCCCAAAAATTCAATTATGCTATTGCTAAAAAAATAAACAGTAATAATTGATATTAAAAAAATCTGATTATTTTTTTTTTCTCCTTTTAATTTCTTTTAATCATGGATTTTTGTTTGCTTTTGGTTAAACCTTCCCCACCAGATGATGAGATAATCATGATACATCCTCAATTAGCTAGTGCTGCACACCAAACTGGAGAGAGAGATTGACAGAGAGAGAGAGAGAGAGAGAGAGGGGACACTCAACACTTTCTTTCTGAAAAACAAAATGGGTTTATATCAGCAAATTTGCAAGAAGATGATGGTCACTGTGTGATATTGTTCCACTCTTGATGCTTCTTTTGGGTGTTCAGAGGTCAGTGAGGCAGAAACAACCTGTTATAGAAAAAGAACAAATTTTCCCATCTCATTCACAATTCCTCTCAGTGGGTTTGATTTGGTGTGATAATTACCCCATGTTCCTCTTCCACCTCTTCTTATTGTTATCTCTTCAACTTCAACCTTCACGGATATCCACAAAAAAACAAACTTTTTGGTTGGACCACTCCAGTTCAAGCATAGTGGAGCTCCTTTAAACCCTATACAAACTGGGTTTTGTGCAACTTTTCTCTTTTGCCCGGTGGAAATAGCTTTAAGTACCAAACTTTATGCGCCCTGAGGGGTGGATAGGTGAGAGAAATTTTGGGGTTTGCTTCAATTTTGCTTTGCTGTTGAAGATTCATGGTGGGGTGCTTGGTGCTTCAGTTTTTCGAATCTTCTGCTCAAGCTGGGGCTCGCGTTGAATCCTCGAGACTGTTACGTTGGTGAATTTGGCAAGTATGTCTGTGAATCGAAAGCCTCTTGCTTCGAATGGTAGATTACCATCGAATGTGAAGTCTTGGAAGGTGAATGAACCTCTGCATGGGTCTAATCCTCCCAGGACATGTAGGAGGAAGCTCTTGCTCCTTTGGTTCTTTGGCTTTGTTGCCACGGGGAGTGTTTGGTTCATCTTGAGTTTCAATAGTAACTATTTGGTGAACAAGGAGAATGAAGCAATTTGTGAAGAGAGAGCAAGAATCTTGCTACAACGATACAATGTTAGTAGGGAACAGATTCATGCTTTGGATTCCTTGTTCCCTGGATCAGATCAGGTGAACTACACTCTCCCCACTCTTTCAATTTATAGCTTCAGATATTGTGGTCGTGGAGGATAATTATTTACTTTTGCTTAGAAACTTTAACTATTTGGCTTCTTCTATCACTAACTGCTCTTTCTGTTGAGCGTTATTTTCATCAAACAAACAACTTCTAGTTGGGTTATATATTTGAGCTGGGTAGAAGATGTAAAACAATGGAAACCAAGAGATTGTCTTAATGAAAGGATATAAACTGTGATTCTTTTCTCCGCAAGGTTTTTCTAGCATCACTTTATGTTGTAGAACCGGTTAATTTCTAAAAGGGACGGATGCTCTCTTCCTAGATTTTTAAAACAAAAACAGTAGTTGTTGCTGAGATCAATATGAACAGTCAACAGAGTGGTGCTCTTTATCCTCCATCTCACCAGTCTATTATGCAGATTTTATTCAACTGTATTGATGAAAGAAGACTTCAAATGCTGTTAAGCAGCGGCATGGTCAGCAGTCCACAGTTAATGTGTCCAGAGAATCAGGAGTTACAAATGGAGCGTAGATGTGTAGCAGACACTGTAGAACCTATCGATCAATGTCCAATTCTCAATGATTACGTCCAGACAAGGCTTGAATTATCATTCCCATTGAAAAATTATGTATCATTGGCCTCGTACACTGCACTTTCGACTGATTTGGTTAGTTATTTGCTCCGTGGAAAGGTAGAATCTTTATTAAAGCTAAAAGTTGTATTTGTTTTGCTCAATAGTTCAATAATTTAAATTGTTTGTTCTCGTAAAAAATTGTTAGTACCCAAGAATTATAGCCTAGCTTAAAATTCCCTTTTCCCACTGCTCAACCTATCCTAGGGGGGCCTAATATGGTAGTTGATTGAATGGAGATAAAAAAGAATAGTGATGAACTTTAGGATTCCTAGTACCCTTTTCTGTAAGAATTGTGAGTTTGTGGAAGCTGGGTGAGAAACGTAACTACTAATAATGCATCATCTATTCTACAGTGGTGCCATCTTGTATGCACCTTAATGTAATCAATAGATTCCCTTAAATTTCTTATTCAGAATCATAACATTTTCTTTAGCTTGACTAGTGCCATAATAAATCTTGTCTTGGTGTGTAGAAGACAGGGCATTACCAATGATAGTCTAGCATTTCAAATAATCCAACCTACAATCTAACTTATTATATAGTCATATCAATGGAAAAGTAGTGGATTTTGGGTTACTTGCACCAAATATTGCCTTTCCCATGTTGTGATTTATACTGCATGCTTTGCTTCTAAGCTTGTGCTATATAACTATGAAAACGTGCACTCCTTGCTTGCTTTTTAGAAACATATACTTCCGTCAAATAATTAATTTGCTAATTCATTTTGGCTTTGCAGAACATTGTGCAATCATGGGAACCAAGGGTATCTGCAATTCGGAGACATTTGAGTTCATCTAATTTAATTCAAGCATGCTGGTGGGTCCTCATTGCAATTATAATGTCCTACTTCTGTTTAATTTGGAGGAGTCAAAAGCAGAAGCTAGTTCAGGGGCATCCAGCTGCACAACAAAAGTGGCTGAAACATTTTCCGTGGGATCCTTCAAGGGGTGTTGGGAGGTGGAGGAAAAAGTTACTAATTATATTTGTGTCACTTGGAATAATTGGGTCCTTTTGGTTATTTTGGCACCTAAATATGGACATTATGCAGAGAAGGGAAGAAATGCTAACCAATATGTGTGATGAGAGAGCCCGGATGTTGCAAGATCAGTTTAATGTGAGCATGAACCATGTTCATGCTCTGGCTATCCTTGTATCTACCTTTCACCATGGCAAACATCCTTCTGCAATTGACCAGGTAATAAACTCAATTTCCCACTCCATCCCGTGTGGACTTACTCATGGTCAATGACAATGACTATTATTTTTCATGTCTTCTAGATGTTTTTACTTTGTGTATCTTATGTGAACCTAATTGACATATTTGTGTGGCTTCACGGTAATAAAGGATAATATATAAGTTTGTTGTTTTGTATGCTAAGGAGAGCAAAATATGATTCTAAATCTCGTCTGTAAAACAAGGGAAAAAGCACAGTTGCTCACTTTCATGTAGTAACAACTGCATATATATAAAATACAATAAAATGAGTGAGAGTGGTGGGAAAAGGCGGGGATGCTGAAAAATATCATAATATTGAAAAAACAATGGAGGAGCTCAGGTTGAGCCATTGGTCCGTAATTTGTCTGACAACTTGAGCTATTGAGAGGTATGGACAACGAAATTAAGCCTAAAAATAAAACTTCAAGCTTCTTTTTTTCTTTCATTGCATTATGGTAATGTTGTTGCCAAAACTAAATCTTAAAGAAGAATGTGAAAGAGTATGGAACGAATTCATTTTGGTACTTTTACTAGCTATACTAAGAGAAACATGTTTGACAGCATTTTTCATTGTCATTGCTATAGATTTTTATTATCTAGGTCTAACTCAACCCCAAAAGCTAGCTCAAGGAAGGGGAGAGAATTGTCCAAGTCTTATAAGAAATAACTCGGTTGGCCATATTTTTAGCCCATGTGGAGTGTTGTAACATGCATCCCTCATACCCAGAACTAGATATCAAAGTATGAAGTTCTCAAGGCTAGATATTTACTGGTGGCCTAACATCAAGATTGAATAGGCTTTGGTATCATATTTGAAATGGGTGGGCCTAACTAACTCACTCTAAAAGTTAGCTCAAAGGGGAGGAGGGTGCTCATGGCTCTAGTACAAGGAGTATGTATTTTGACCATATTTCTATTTAATAGCTTAATACATTTTCATTAAGTATCTACTAAATTTACCAAAAAAAATGTGCGAGGATTAAACCAGGTTCCTCTTTTCACTTTTAATTCTGATGTGGTTAACATAGAATTTGAGTGTATTTGACTTATGAGGTTTGGATATGTGTGAATATTGCATAGTGTTGGTTTCCAAGTTCAAACCACCTTATATTTACGATCCTTCAACTCTGCCATTTATATGTTGTTCTTGGTGTAATACTATCCATCTTAAGGGAAAACAACTAAAAGAAAAGAGAAAAAGTAAGGAAAAATAACACTGAAGCTTCTGTTTCACTGCAGAAAATTTTTGGAGAATATACAGAGAGTACAGCATTTGAAAGACCACTTACTAGTGGTGTTGCTTATGCTTTGAAAGTTCTCCACTCTGATAGGATGCATTTTGAGGAACAGCATGGGTGGACAATTAAGAAAATGGAAACTGAGAATGAGGCATTAGTCCAAGATTGTATTCCCGAAAATTTGGATCCAGCACCCATTCAAGATGAATATGCACCAGTGATATTTGCTCAAGAAACAGTTTCCCATATTGTATCTATTGACATGATGTCCGGGAAGGTCTGTTTTGCTTAGCTTGCCTCATCTTTTTTAAGACTTTTTTTTGCTTTTTCCTCTATATAACCTAAAATTTTAAATTCTGTCTTCTTTCGAGTCCAAATTTTTAACATAAAAAATATTTTCATTGATTTGAAACTATGAAAAGAAAAGAATAATGATTTTTCAATTTTATAAAAAAAAAAAGAGACGAATGCACCCTTTTTTGGAAAAAAATCCAAACATGATTTACTTTTTCAAAGCAATTGTTGGGAAATGGCTTAAAAACTGCAAATTTTACATTCCCGTCAATGTTCTTACCCTGTGTATTCTGCACAAGTATGAGAAAACTAGAGTGTGAAGTCATCAATTAGAAATTCTTTGTCTTTGTATTTTCTTTATGGAAGGTAGTAGCATTAGATGCTTGAAGTTTTGTATACATGGAATGGAATATTAGAACTAGAGATCACTTAACAGTGTATCTTATATAATTTACTTTGAAGAGTTAAAGTTAAATGTGGGTAAACAGAATCAACTACATACAAGAGGTTTACTTTTCAACATCAATAAGATGACTCTGAGAACTGGCATCGCCTGTTTTTCATGCTTAATCAGTTTATTTACTGTTGTCTCAATGATGGATTAACAAGAAATAATAGTAGGAGTTATTATCTGTAGAATTATTTGTTAAATTTATCTGGCCATCTGAAAGAAAATATTTTGTTGCATTGTTACACAGGAAGACCGTGAGAATATTTTGCGAGCAAGGGCATCTGGAAAGGGGGTTCTCACATCCCCTTTTAAACTACTAAAGTCCAATCACCTGGGTGTTGTACTTACATTTGCGGTCTATAACACTAATCTTCCGTTAGATGCTACACCGGAGCAGCGTATTGAAGCTACTGTGGGGTAATCCTACAGGCTACAGCTAACTGTCTATTGGTTAAAATATGCATTTTATTCATGCTCTTATCTACCTTCCCCTAAGAAGAGAATTAGAAAAGTGTTAATTTGTGTATTGCTACCTATTTATATGCAGGTATCTGGGTGCATCTTATGATGTTCCATCACTGGTGGACAAGCTTCTGCATCAACTTGCCAGCAAGCAAACCATTGTTGTAAATGTTTATGACACAACTGATGCATCTGCACCTATCACAATGTATGGTACTGATGTTACTGACACTGGCCTACTACACATAAGCAGCCTAGATTTTGGGGATCCATTACGAAAACATGAGATGCACTGCAGGTTTGCTTTCACACTAAAAGAATTCTGTGCTATGGCCAAAGAATTGAAATATCATCAGTGCATTCCGTTTCCTTTTCTTTTGCAGGTTCAAGCAGAGGCCTCCATTACCTTGGACAGCAATCAATGCATCAGGGGGGGTGTTTGTGATTACTTTGCTTCTGGGTCATATTTTTTATGCAGCAATAAATAGAATAACAAAAGTTGAGGCTGGCTATCGTCAAATGAGCGAGCTGAAAGGTCTTGCTGAAGCTGCAGAAGTGGCAAAATCCCAGGTATGATATATTTATGGGATTTATGCTTTCTGTCATGCAGCATAATGGTTAGCCTGGAGACAAGAATATTGGAATTCTCATACACAATTCCTATGTTTTTTGCGTCATGATCATATCATCATTCAACATCTGAATTATTTTTGATAGTTTATAAATTCTTTTATTCAATTAAAATTAATATTTTGGCCTTCACCTCCAAGGATTGCTTTCCGTTTTTGTAGTTTCTTGCTACAGTTTCACATGAGATCAGGACTCCAATGAATGGTGTTTTAGGTAATTGAAAGTATTTGATGTTTTAATAGATAATCCCAACCTTTCAATACTTGGTGATAATTATCAATCATTTCAAATCATTTTCCAGGTATGCTGCAAATGTTGATGGACACCGAGCTTGATAAAAAACAGATGGATTATGCCCAAACTGCACATGATAGTGGTAAAGATCTCATATCAATCATAAACGAGGTTCTTGATCAGGCTAAGATTGAGGCTGGAAAGCTTGAACTTGAAGCTGTAGCTTTTGATCCACGGGCTATTCTGGATGAAGTTTTATCTCCTTTCTCTGAAAAATCTAAAGGAGTAGAGGTGAGATATTATCTTTCAGCTACCTTAGTTTTGTACCTTCTATAGTTTTTACATTTAGTCTTAAATGAACTTGTGTTCTCTATGCTTTGTGGTGACTCCAGCTGGCTGTTTATGCATCCAATCAAGTACCTCAAGTTGTCATTGGTGATCCTAAACGGTTCAGGCAAATAATTACAAATCTTGTCAGCAATTCAGTCAAGGTTTGCTGTATTTCATTCTGTATTTTTTGTGTGATTCATTATTCTTCACTTATATTGTAATGCTGGAAACATCTCATAATTTTAGGCGCTGCAGCATTTTCTCCCTTTGAAGCATACTAGGCATTGTAACCCACCTTATCAATTAATCCATTCAGTTTTTTATCTTATCCTTTTGAGAGTGTGGATTGATTTTGAGACATCAAAACAGAGTTAATAAGAAAATTAACCCATAATCCTAGTGACATCGAGCTATATTCGCTATTTCTTTACAATATAAGATTTTTGTATTCAATAATTTTTTTTTTCTTTTACTAGCAAATGATCTGTGCCAATGGGCAGACATTGTAATAAATTAATAATATATAAACAATTTAAAGGATTTATATGTTTCTCTCTTCTATTTAGACTTTGAAACAATCTTTTAGAATTTTATATTATATTAATGGATCTTCTTATTGTCAGAATAAAAGAGAAGGAATCTTATTGCTTATTTATAATATATGTCAATTAGTTTACTTGGTGCATTTCAGTTCAATCATGATAAAGGACATGTGTTTGTCTCTGTTCATCTGGCGAATGAAGTGAAGAACCCACTTCATATTATGGATGTAGTGCTGAGAGAAGGCTTAAACATCAATCAGGACATAGCAAACAGAACATATAATACATTAAGCGGGTTTCCTGTATGCAACAAATGGCGAAGTTGGGCAAATTTTAAGAAGTTAAGTAGCACAGATGAACCTGAAATTATTCAACTATTAGTAATAGTTGAAGACACAGGTACAGGAATTCCTACGAATGCACAAGACCGCATATTCACACCTTTTATGCAGGCTGATAGTTCCCCCTCCCGAACATATGGTGGAACTGGAATAGGACTGAGCATTAGTAAATGTCTAGTTGACCTCATGGGAGGAGAAATTGGATTTGTCAGTGAGCCTGGAATTGGAAGTACTTTTTCCTTTACCGGAACTTTCAGAAAAGGAAAAGGCACGACTCTGGATGCAATGTGGCAGAATAATGATTTTGGTTCAGAGTTCCAAGGATTGAGAGCATTAGTGGTAGATAAAAGAAAAATCCGAGCTGAGGTCACAAGATATCATCTGCAGAGATTAGGAATGTCTGTGGATATAACTGACAGTCTGAATTCTGCTTGCTCTTGTCTATCTACTACTTGCAGCATGAGGTAATTTATCATTTTGGCATTCTAAAATCTAGACCTGTTGACAAGCACTGGACATTAGGTTATGATTTACTAAATTACTACTTTTGCTTTTTCTTCAGTATGTCCATGATTCTGATAGACAAGGATGCTTGGGATAAAGAATGTCTTATCTTATACAAAATCAGGAAGCAGAGACAGAATGGCATCAAAGGGGATCCAATAAACTTACCAAAGATTTTTCTCCTGGCTGCATACCCTAGCACCAATGAACATGACGAGCTCAAGTCAGTTGGTATCATAGATGATATACTAATGAAGCCTCTTTGTCTTAGTTCTTTAGTTCACTGTTACAGAGAATCCCAGGGCACTGAAAAAAAGCAAGTAAATAGGAAGAAAGTATCCAAACTTGGGAGTTTATTAATGCATAAACAAATTTTGGTGGTTGATGATAATGCAGTGAACAGAAGAGTTGCAAAAGGTTTTCTACAGAAATATGGGGCAAAAGTTACTGCTGTGGAGAGTGGCATGGCTGCTCTAAGGATGCTTAAACTGCCGCATAATTTTGATGCTTGTTTCATGGATCTCCAAATGCCAGAAATGGATGGGTATTTTAGCATTTTATTCCTATTTTTCTAAGTTTTCTGAATTTTGATTGCAAATGAAGACACTGTTGTTGGCTATAAGAATAGAACTAAGGAGCAATGACTGATCTAGTAAGTATATTTTGTTCTAGATAAATACGTGTAAAACAGTAGATAATAATTAATAGAACTGATCCCAAAAGTTAGGCCCCTAAGCATATTTTTTTAGACTATAACGAAATATGTCATCACATTTTAGATTATCCTCTGGGATTAGTTTCCCAGTTTTGCCAGAGGCTCAGTGTATATAAGAAAGTTGGTAAATCCTGTAATCTGCATGCAATTATTATGTATCCTTAGGTGTGACATATGGCCAGTTAACCTATGTTAGAAATCTCAGACTTTGAATGCTTTTCTAGATAGGATCTCACACACTGAGATATAATTTACAAGTATTTCTCTTTATTTTAATTGGTACAGTTTTGAAGCAACAAGGCAAATCCGCCATCTGGAGAGAGAGGTCAATGAGAAAATTGCATGTGCGCAAGCATCTGCAGAGATGTTTGGTAACATCTCTTATTTGCACATTCCAATACTAGCAATGACAGCAGATGCAACTCAGAGTTCAGATGAAGAGTGCAGAAATTGCGGAATGGATGACTACGTGACAAAGCCATTTGAAGAAGAGCAGCTCTATATGGCAATGTCACGTTTCTTAAAGCCAGATTCATAGTGTGGAAGTGCCAAGTTTAAAATCTTTGATTAGTAGTGCAGATACCCTGCTGACAAGTGTTGACTGACCTCCAGGTGATGTGTAGTATGAATTCAAGCAACATGTGCCAGGTGTCAGTTTTCCATTGAAAGAGCTAGGGGGTGGATTAATTTTGGCTAGTTATGTCCAGATATAGTAATGGTTGGACATGTCCCAGCTGTGTGTTCCTAATTGAGACTGCTTGCAGCTTTAAAGCTATCAATTCTGCATCATGGATCTCTGCTATGGTCTTGTTTAGTGATAGTAAGTACCATGTTCATTATCCTTGGATTTTTATGTTTTAAGTGAAATTCAATAATCTTGAGCCATGGTGAGGAGTATACAAAGAGTACATGACATTCACCCATTAAAAAATTTTGTTCCTTTTTTTCATTTTTTTTTTCAGGATGCTGATTTCGAGTTCAAGATATTATCACTTATTGCAGGACACGAGGTCAACAGAAGGCATAATTGCATTTGTGTACATTACCCGTTTTTGGTTCCTGCTTCCCATCTCTTATTATTCTTTGTATATATTTATTTAGAGCAAGTAGATTAAGATTAAATGTTACAGTGACAACATCATTAATTCATTTTTTGGGGCCAAGATGGAAAAGGGGCGACAGATCTTTGAACCCGCAGAATTTTGTATGTAACTTGTAAAGCAAAGTTATTACACGATACCAGTAGAATGGCATATGTAACAATATTTTGTGACTTGTGAAATTGCACCTTGTGACTGAGTTGTAACCGTTTTTTCCCCCATAAGTATTCTCAAGGCTAAGAAACTGTTCAATTCATTAAAGTTGAAAATTGAGCTACAAGTAAGGCTACAGTTTTGGTAGATGAGACACAGCTGAACATGAGGACCACTAACGAACTAACACTTTTCCCACTGAAAAAGGCAACAAAAAAAGGTGGTAAAGCAAAAGAGTGTGGGGAAAGTAAGGGAGAAAGAAGGAAGTGAGATAAATAATCATTTTGTCATTGAGAGGGAAAAAAGGTAAATCGTTGTCGAGTTGGAAGAACTTCTGACAGTAGAGAAAGTTAAGAATATAAGTCTTTTCTGTGCGTTTTTCTTTCCGTGATTGTGGAGCACGTGACAAAGCAACATATAACTGCTAAAATTGGTAGTGGCGTCAGAAATAACAAACAATCTTTTGCCATGTTACAGCTCAGTTCTGTCTCTCAACTATAATCATATTCTCAAGGGAGAGCCCACTTTCAACGTGACCACCATGCGTGATCCACTTTCAAGGGAATAACAAAAAATTCCTTCTTAGCCGTTAGAAAGAGACCATAACTTCCTTGCTTTTTCTATGGCTACCTATGTACTATATAAGCAATCACATTGCTTATGTCTTTGGTATTTATTCTATACACTCTAGTCTTTATCAATCACCAAAGCCTCTCTTCTCGTTTATCCGAAAATGGCAACATTCATGCTGAAGTTAATGCTTCCTCTACTTTTCCTGTCCATGATTCCTCCGAAAACAGGTAACAGAAACGTACTCTCTCTACCCCAGAAATGAAAACTTTAAAATGTTCCTAGTTACTTTTTCCCTCTCTATTGTTTGTGTTCATCCCAAAAAGTACATTGCATGCATGCAGTATATGCAGAGTTTGAGCAATGGTGTGTTGCTGATGAGCAGACCACAGAGAATGAACTGCAGGCAGCCTTGGATTGGGCATGTGGAAAAGGAGGTGCAGATTGCAGAAAAATTCAAGTGAACCAACCTTGCTATTTTCCAAACACATTAAAAGACCATGCTTCTTATGCCTTCAACAGCTACTATCAGAAGTTCAAGCACAGTGGAGGTTCTTGCTACTTCAGAGGTGCTGCCATGACAACAGAAGTGGATCCTAGTAAGTATCAAACAGATTCCTGATAATCACTCTCTAATTTCCTATTTTGGTTTTTAACTAGGACATGCATGTTCACATGGCAACGGGTGCAGTATTAATGAAACTGATGCTCGAAGGTTAATCTGTTAAGCATATATTTACAATTAGATATAAAATCTCTAGACAACATTCAAAATAATTCAGTGTGCGTGTGGGAGACAAAAACATTGGACTGCATTGGCGGATGTAATGTTGTCACTCTCACCAAACAAATTTTAGACCAATCAACTGTTGAATTGGTCTAACACACACGAGTCTCTTTTCAGTTGTAAGGGATTGGAACAATCCCGGATTTAAAATGTTTTAAGTTTTCAACACAGAAGTGTATGAATGATGGTGATTTATAACCTTTGAATGCTTAATGTTTGTGCACAGGTCACGATTCTTGCCACTATGACTTCATTCCATGATCGCAACTGTGAATGAAGACTTGAAATAATTGCAGCAAAAACTAGAGCTCGGACTTTTGTCTGTGGTCCCAAACTCCAATTAAGCTATTCTTTTGGGGCCTTTATTTTATATTATTGATAGAGCTGATATTTTACTTTGAACTGGATCTCAGTCGAAGGCTGAAACGGCATAAAATCTTGTCCACCACCAAACTAGCTTCGGATCTTGCAAAACTAATAAATTAACTTCTTTTTCCTTCATAAATGTATGTGTAGGATCAGTTTAACTTAAATTTTTTTTAACAAGGTAAATGGTACTAATTGTTCTGGACTGGACCTCAGAATGAGTCCAATTTCCTAATCCTGACATATTTTCTAGGATCACCTCAGAATGTAAAAAAAATAAAATTCAGAAAGTCCGTTCTAAAATAAATGAAAAATAATCCTACAAATATATTGGACTAACTTAGATTTGACTAGGACATGTTACAAATGGGACGAGACTCATTGCCCAAGTAATGCCAGACTTAAAAAATACAAGCTAGGCCTGGTCGGCTACCCGACATCCGGATTATAGCTATTGGTGATTCAACATCATCTGAAGCAATGCATATGGTGAGAAATAAGTTATCAAAACTTGCAGAGGAGTTTTAGGTCCCCCTTGAATTTCATGCTGTTCCTCTCTTTGCCAGTGATATTCAACTGCAAAACCTTCCAAGTTCGATCAGGGTAGGCTTTGGCTGTGAATTTTGCATTCGTGCTACATCACATGCCATATGAAAGTGTGAGTACTCAGAATCACAGGGATAGGCTGTTGAGGTTGGTTAGAAGCCTTTGGCCAAAGGTGGTCACACTTGTTTAGCAAGAATCTAACACAAACACTCTGGAATCATTTCCATGTTTCCTTGAAGCTCTGGACTATTACTCAGAGCAATGTTTGAGTCAATAGATGTGAAACTTCCCCGAGAGCATAAAGAGAGAAACAATGTGGAGCAGCATTGTTTGGCATTGGCAAGAAACATAGTTAACATCAAAGCCTGTCAAGGGGCTGAGAGGGTGGAACGGCATGAGGTGCTTGGGAAGTGGAGATCAAGATTTGCAATGGTTGGTTTCACTCCTTACCCTTTGAGTTCATTGGTGAATACCATTAAGAAATTGCTTGAGAACTATGGTGATAAATATAGAGTTATGGAGTTCTTTATCTAGCTTGGATGAATAGAGATTTGGTTGCTTCTTGCGCATGGACGTATGAAAATGGATGGATTACAAAGTTAGGTGCTCAAGTTTTTGCTCCTATAACATTTTGGATCACTCATTTTCATTTTGAAATACTTATTCCAGGATGTAAAAATTATATTTTGGAATATTTATTATAGAATGAAAAACAAGTAATCCAAGAATTTGATAGCATATAGAAAGAAATATCTCAAATTTAACTCTTTTTTAGTTTTTGTTTCCCATAAATGTTACTCTTTTTAAGAATGATACAAATAAAGATAAAGGGTAAACGGGCCCTCCGTACGCAGAAGTACGGCCCATCAATAGGCAAATGGGCTATACAATATTATTCATCAGTTCGGGTTTTGGAGAACTTTAGTCAGTGGATGACCCTGGATAATCATTTAGTTCTTCATTGTAATTATCATACCAAACCAGTCCTTTTACCTAAATATTCTTTCTCTATTTTAGAATCATCATGCAATGCCATGTAAGTTAGGTTTTTCATCTGATATTACTCAAAGAACTTAACACCTTTGTTTGCCTCAAAAATAGGAAAAGCATACAGCACTATAATATCCTGTGTAATATTTTTCCTCTTATTTTTCTGGACTTTCAATGGTTTCTCCAATACTCAAGGAACCAAATTGAGAATCCCTCAACAAGAGTCAACCAGAATATAATTTGAGGGGGAAGCATTCTACTGTCTCTATTTTGAATTTAGATTAGAATTAACAGGATGGTTCCTCCAAAGTCAAAGTCCTTGGTGGACTCAGCAATTGAATATATCAAATAAGCAAACATTCTGATTAAGACATCATATAAAATCAAAAGTATACATTAATTGAGGAGTAATCCTAGCCCAGGAATCTCACCAGAAGCATATACTAATTATGGAGTTATTCGATTCGAGTCAGGAGTTAAAACACACCGTTCTTTGTAAAATTATAATTTTTTACTTCTTTAACTTAATCCTGCAAGTTGTAAATTATCATTTCTCTTGGTCAGACTTTTTTCTAAGAAAATTGAGTGGGAAATATGAGGTGATGAAGTTGACCTAAAAATGGCTTGGTTTACGAATTAAAGTATGGTACTATGCTTGACAAGTGGGCAATTTGTTTCTTCCAGTCCAATATTTCAACTCGATATTCTCAAGTTAAGAACTTTGAAGGACAAAAAGAGACCCTGCCAAACAAAATTTCTTGGTCTAATGTGTTGGAATGCCCTCATCAAAACTGACTCTGACTTGATATTTGACGATTTCTAAATTGCAAGTGGTAATGATACCTAAATTCTAGAAAATAACTTGGAATTAAGAACAAAATGCTGGCTTACCTAGTACACTCATGCACACACCCTCGCATGCATTAGCAATTGGCAACTTGTTTAAAAATATTTATTTGGAGTGATGGATTTGTATGATTTGGAAATAGAAAAAGGAAAAGGGTAACCCAAAATCAGATTTGGAACAAGAACACATGCGAACTCCTCCACCACACACTTCCCAATTGGAATTTGCCGCGTCAGGAACAAATAAAAATGCATAGTGTAGCCTAAAATATGGAGTGAGTGAAGAATTTGTTCCAAAGTAAAGATTGGCACATGTGGGGACAGGGACCCATGTGTTGGCCAAAACGCATGGCAGAACATGTTGTTGAACAATGAAAACCCTTTAAAATTTACAAAATCTGCAACTTTGGTAATTGACAAGATAAGAATAGGACAAATTCTGCAGATAAAAAGGAGAGAACATTAAGGTAATGTATCTTCCAAAAGCCCTTACATGGGCGGTGCCATGACAGAGAAACTGTATACAAAAGTCAAGATCTTTCATTATGGCTTTTGGCTTTGAAACACACACCTGAAACTTGGTAAAATTTTCAGAAATGTAATTGGACCGAGTTTAAGCCTTGCCCCACATAACAGCTACTGTGAGGGTGTTTATGAAACATTGGTCACTCTAATTAGTTTCAGCTTCATTTGGGAATTAGGAAACGGGGGACAAATATTTACCAGCAAGGCCTACATTATCTCTTTATGTATGCAATTTACAAGACTTGGAATCCTAAAGTACTACAATTGGCATGCCATGGTCCAGGGACAACCTTTTCCTCTTTCATCAACATTTCTGACAATAATAACTCGCATGTGTAGAGTTCCTCTTCATTTTGATAAGCTTGTGCAGTTTGATTAATCATTGAAGTTTGAGTTTCTATGTTTTCAATGTTACTATTATTTATTTTTTTCTACCATGGATTTTTCTAATTCTAAGTTAAAGATTATAACTACTGTTGAATCAACATATTTTCGTATACTGTAAAAATCCAACTATTTAGTTCTAAATTAGCTTCAAACTGGCTTTATATCTATATATATGTATTTCTTTTGTTTCTTTTTGTTTTGTTAAGCATAATGCAAGTAACAACAGGAAATCAACAAGTTAAAATGTGAAACTATGTGATTGATAGACAATTATATCTTTTAAATATGTAATTAAAGAAAAATTCGGCTACAGATAAACTTCAGTACATTAGGAGACAAGTCTTTATCTTTTTTGTTAGATATTTCAGATTATAAAAAGAAAAATTGGAATGTGAAGTTTACAATAAAGGGATCTTTCTCCCATATATGTGGATGAATTGAAGTCAATTATTGAAAACTAATCCGTGGAGAATTTTTATAGACTTAAAGAAAAGGGATGATTGATTTCTAATGTCACATGTCTAATAGAATACTCTACTTAGTCATTAGGTCTAATTGTCTTTTAACTTAGTATTTCTCACACTAAAAAGCATAAAGACAATTTCTTTTAAATGTTGCTTGAACTGTTTTTTTAACAAAAGTTAAAATTTTACTTTAAAATTTGCATAATTTTTTATGCAAACTTACATTAAGCAGACTGCTAAAGTAAAACTATACTTTTAACTAGAAATGAACACAAACAGTGTCAGATATCTAAGTTTTGACTAACATATAATTCTCAATGGAAGCTTGAATACTCTCATTTGGTATTGTAGGTTGTAGTAGCAGATATATAGTCTGTTTATAGTATATGCATATCACAAGTTTCTGCTCCTGCATTAACCAACACCTTGATTGTTAAGGGGCCACTGTTCTACCAACCCATCTTCTTTACTTTGGCATCTAGCTGAAAGAAATGAATTCCACTATGATAAATAAATATGTTAATTAAATAGGTAGAAATCGTACATATGCAACAGTATTCAAGTTCATTCTAAGAGTTCAAGTTCATTTTAGTGATCTGGGAATGGGGGACAGAGGCAGCCCTACATTCCTCTATATAAGGCATGCAATTTATGTAGGATCTTCTACTTGCTATTGGCAGATGTAAGCATTAGGTCCTTTTGATTAGATATCTACCAATTTTTTGTCTCTGCTCATCATTTTGATATGTGCACATTGGCAAATGATCAGAGGAGGGAGAATGGAATTGGTAGGAAGAGTCTCAAAATTAAATTCATATAGTTTTTTGGTTAGCTTTATACTTATATGAAATAAATGAATAAAATTGTATAACAGACAGTTTTTATGTACTTAAATTGAGTTTAATTCAAGCTAACAAAAAAATTTATGTTGAACCGAATAGTTCTAAATGAAATCAGTTTTTATGGAAAAGGATTGAAGTATGTATGTTGAGGATGAGACATTAAATGTGTGTTTGTTTTGACAACACTTATTTCTTTCCTTTCAAGAAATTAAACATGAGGGATAAAAATTGCAGGATTCATGTTTAATGGAATTTGAATGGTTTCTGCAAACAAGTTAAACTTATGTTTTGGCTAGTATTTGTATAACTTCAAATGCATCTTATTATTTTTGAGAGATTGTTCATATACAGTAAATAATGTGAAGGTGGCATGAAAAAAGAGAATCAGATCTCATAATGATGACTACAAATGAAGTGAGTGTGTGTGTGGAATAGGTTTTGAGATAAAATCATAGAAGTCATCTCCTAAAAGCACTTAACACTTAGACATGACAAATAACATCTAGTCATGTGATATGTTTTAGTTGTCTAATGTTTGGTCCAAAATTATGACAAAAAGTGAAGAGTAATGGTATGTTGTTGTTTGGATGAGTAATTGACTTGTTAAATACTGGTTTAATTCAGTGTATCATATTAAAATTTCAAAATCTCTCTTATTATCATTTTATCTCTTTATCAATAGAAATGTAATAAATCTTAGTGAAGAGAAGGAGAAATTACTCTTATTTAGGATTTGAAAAAATGTTGAGTAATTTCAAGCACAGAAATAACAAGGAAACATTTATCAATAAATTAATGATGTAAAAAATATTATACTACTTTCAAATTTAAAAATAATAGATTTATAAGCCTTTTTCAATTATATATTGTTTATTATTTTTTTATTATATAATATAAGATTCCAATGTTGTAGCTAACAAAATTGAGTCATCATTAACAATAAGTTGAAAAAAACTATCAATGCTGAAATCAAATGAAAATTGTTATAAATATTGAGAGAACAGAAATATTACAATAACTAGCAAAACCTTAATCCTTTTTAAACAGAGAGTTGCACCACATGAATGAAACATATTATTATGTGTTCTTTTAAATTTACCATGAATGGTAAGAAACTTAGAGATGCCAGCACATCAGAAAGAACAGCCCAACTGCAGAATGTTGATTGATGGCCTAAAGTCCAGGAGTAAAGCAAAGAACACCCAAAACTCCATCCTAACTTCAAAAGGCCATTCCAACAATTCTTCTTCTTTGTTTTCCTTACTCTTCAATCTCTTAATTACAGAAATTTGAAATCTCAAAGTTTAAGGCTTTTTAGGAGTTGTTTTCTTAATGAAATATGAGAAATTTTGTTAATATATCAGACATGTATGAATGATTGAATATTTTGCAGACATGTGTTCAATTTTGATTGATAAAAGAGAAAAACTTGTTAAAACTTATCCAATGAAAAAGGTTGTGGCTAAACTTGCATTCCAACATTTTTTATTCAAATTTGGAAATTTGCTTATGCTTTATCTTTAAAGTTTTAACTCTACTGGGATTCAAAACCTTTGGGCAATTAATCTAAGATGGGAGAATTATTTAACATCAATGAGTGAGATGATATGAAGATCTAAATGTGGGGAATCAAATTAGAGTCGATGATGGCAAAATGGCTTATATCACTTTCATTTCATGGTCACTTTTGTTGTCCAACCAATGCAAACAATAAAAGCAAATATAAAAATGATTTGAGAGAGATGAGAGATGATCTTGGCTTGACCTAGAAGCTAAATTAAGTACATGCTCCACAATATGTCAAATAAACAACATTTTTCTCTCTTAGTAGATCTTCCACACAATCGCTGGCGCACACCAGAATAAACACAAAACTCCAAATTTCAGCAATTGGCAAATAAAGGGCAAATAAGGGTGTGTGGGCCATTATGCACACTCACTTTGGAGTGGACAAAGTATTACCAAGATTCCCTTTTTTTCTTCCTTTTTTTTGTTCAGTTCTTTGGTACATTTGATTCCCCAAGCATATTTAAAGGGGAAAACTACTTGCCAAATCACATCAATAGACTCTTTCATGTTCTGGTTTTGGTTTTGGCAAGGTGGCTTTTTCATTTGTAAGAACCATGGATGCATAATAATCTGACACTTGGCTTCACTCAAAATCCTTTCTGATTTTATTCATTTAAGGTTTCTAGAGAAAGAATTATGCATTTCTTGCCGTTGGTTTTTCAGCATTTCACTGAGAACATGATCAAACAATATCACAAGAGCACGCGCATAAAGTATGTATATATATGTATGTATGGTGGACCTTAATAAATAATAGTCCTGAGTTGCTCTTTGCTTTGTCTTTTATCTTTATTTTCTCCCAAATTAGTCAGTTTATTTGAAATTTGGGATTTGAAACAACGTGGATTCAAAGTCAGTTCTACAAAGATTTTTTATTCACAATCTTCCAAAAACTTTATAAACATGTTCCCTACGTCCAAAAATTATTTCTATTAGTATTATTCTGCATTTGGGTTCGTGAATTCAAAATGAAAAAACCCTTTTAAAAAAATGTATTCAACAGATGTTTCTGATAGTGAAATTTATACGAAGCACCGGAAAATCTGTGTTTAGTATCAGAAAAAAGCAATTAAGAAAGTGGGTGAAGCCTAATCAATAATTATGAGTGATTATTTAAATTCACTTTACCTACCTTATTGCAGTTATCGTCCAATCCTTTTCGGTTTTAATAAGTTGAAGACGCAATTATGAAAGATATCGTCCAAGAATGCGCACACTTCAATAATTTGAGTCAGTAACTTTCCATGGACTGCATCATTATAACTTCAAATTGGATTAGGATAAGAGGTAGTGATTATTTTAAAGTTTTTATTAGAGATTCTTATAGGATGTTTTCGAGATAAGTTCAATGGATTATGAAAGAGAATAAGTGCAGCAAGCAAAATAAATGCAGAGATTTTAAAAATGAAAATAGAAACACTAAATTAGATAGAAAGGGATCAAGTGCATGTTAGCTGAAGTGTAAGGCACTACTTCTTAAATCATTGATTCCATTTTCTTTAAAATGTAAGTTTCTCTTCTCTCTCTTCTAAGTTCTAACTCAACCGTGTGGTGTGGGTCATTATCTTACTTGGAGTAAGAAATGTCACCTTTTCAATCTCAACCATTCACTCAACACTTTTATTTATATAATATGTATATATATATATACACACAGTTCTGCATAATATAGTTTTAAAAACTAATATACTTGTTAAATTACAAGTTTGCTCACACACTTTATCTTTTAGTTTTATTTACTTGACACAAGCTAAGATGAAATATAGAAATAATAGAAGCACCTGAAATAAAAAGTGAATCTAATAAAATCAAATTAATACATGCACAAGATCCAATGTAATGACAACTAATGAATACAATAGATTTGTCACTTCCCAAGCCTATTGGACCGGAGGATGAGCATGCTTTTAAAGATTTAATTGCAGACATGCACCTTTGTATGAGTCAGGTTCTGATTATTGACACATCTAAAGTGAAAAAGTGTCTAAAGTGATAAAGTAAGAGTGTATTTAGTTTTAAGTAGAAATAAGTTATGATGAGATGGTATTTCAGTTTCAACCAAGAGTAGATAAATCCTGTTTCTCACTTTACATACTTTTTCACTTTAGAGAAGTTAAATTGATGATTTCTATACTATTTGTTGTGTGGAAGGTAAGAAAAAATGTAAGAAACATTTAATTACTCTTCATACATAACATGATCTACAAGCAAGTGGGGTTTCCTGTGTGACACTGACTATAGGGTCTATACTCCTTGATTCTTTCTTACTTCAAAGTGTATGCTTGCATATCGTATAGAAGAAGTAAGAAAATCATTTTACTGTTCTGAAGTTAAGAAAATTTCCTTCATTTTTGCTTTGAAATTCTCAAACACATTCCCAACTTTTACTTCTGAAGTTATTAAAACATAGTAAAGAAAAAGAAAGCTAGTTTATTTTATTTCAGTTTCCCTTGCATAGATGGTTTTGCAGGGATCAAATCATCTCCCAGAACTTCACTATTGATTTCTAGTTCTTATTTTTTTGCTTTTGATTTGCTAATTCTGTCCTACAAAGGACTGAAGTGGGAAATTTTTATTTCATGCTATGTTACTGATATCCCCTGAATTCCAATTGCAGACTGTTTGTTAAATCCACCTTTGGAATTGAATCCATGATATTAAGCAAACTAAGATGAAGATAAATTTTGGTGTCTAATTTGTGAGGTACGATCACCAATTTCATGTCAAACTATTTCTCAGATTTTTCAAACAACTTACTGAAACACTATTTCATCTAAACAACTACTCTTAAAATTTCCGAAATCAAAGGTTGGATGTTGTTGCTAGTAATTTCTGTATAATGCAATTAGATGTACAATACAACTTTTTTATAGCTAATAATAATAGCAATATACAATTGCTGAGTTGAGCATGTCATTTCTCTGATGTCATTGCCCATACATATCGTGCAAGAGATATGGTCCAGCTAAACCACCTGGATGGATACACATCCAAACCTAGTCATTATCATTATTGTATAAATTATTTTATGTACAATATTAAACATTAATCTTTATAATAATCCTTATTATTAGAGGTTGTTACTTTAAATAAATTTGAAGTTTGTTGGGAGGTTTTTTCTTTTATCACTAGTTGACAAATTAAATTGAACTTCACTAACACTATTCATAATATTCAATACCCTATTATTCAGCAATGATTTTCATGATGTGAACTCAGAAATTTATGAATAATCTAAGAAAACCGGAGAAGTGTTATAGTAAGCATACAATAAATATCTTGTCAATCATTTGTCTACGTAGTGAGAAGGATTTAAATTTCCTGGGTTCAATAAAAGATTAACATTTTATGATTAGGAGCACGTTAATAGATTAATATGGCGTTTGATATTATTTTGAATCGAGTTAAATGACAAAATTACTGATCATTGAAGTAGAAGCAGCATCTTGTGTTCTGACAAAAACAACTAATGTTTGCAGATACAATTGTGCTTCCGTATGTTGATGTTTTAGTCACCAAATTGGCATCAAAGTTGGTAGGTCATTAATGCAAACCATATAGGAGGTGGCGTGGTCAAGAAATTAAGTACTGAATATGGTTTTGGTAGTACTACTATGCAGTAAATAAGAACGTATGGTACTCTAGTGTATAAAGGAAAAGTGAAAAATTATACATACAGTAAAAGTATATGTTTCATTGACATTTAATATAATGTTTTTCTTTTGAAAAAGATGGATATTAATGGTATAAGAAAAAATGAATAGATAAGTAGATGGATTGAAAAGGAAATTGATGTGAAGCAGCTCATGCTAACTCACTCAAAGAGGGCCACGTGTGATGTGAGACATAATTGTAAGAGTAGCATTGATGGCTGTTTTTGACCAAGCATGCTGATAACAAGGGGTGCTCTTGTCATTTCAGTAAAAAGAGTTGTCACCGAGCATCATATTAACACTAGCCAATGGTTTCAGTTTAGTTTCTATAATAATGGAAGGGCAATTTATCCTTCATTATTTTATAAGCCTATGCATTAGATTTTTCTTCATTGGAATAGCCTTGTCTTCTACACTCCCCCATGCTCTGAGATTCTAATCCATTGTGCTTTTCCAACCTTGGAATTTCCTCAAATCTTGGTAAGGAACTGATTTAATGTTCAAAAGCTTCTCAAACTGAAGCCACTGGCTTCATCGTTTCCTTGAAATTTTTCTTCTGCTTTGATCTTCATTTATTTACAAGGGTTTCTCCAAACGGGTTGGTGAAGTAAAGTATATTAAGCTCATACTTCTTGCCCGTGAACTTTTTTAGTTCTAATGTTTTAGCATTTCTGTTTTTTATGACATGATGTGAATGGTTTTTATAGAAATGTATATCTCCTCCTTTTTTCTAATCTTTAATTGATTCTTAACCAATTCATGTAATGAGATGTGAACTTTGATTTCCAGTTCTAGTCATGAGTTGATGAGCATTTTGTTGAACCTCTGTGCTTATGACACAAATTATGATATATGTGTGGGTATAAGGAAGGGGTAACTTGATTAACCTTGTCTTGTATAGGTGATATTGGCCAAATAATATCAGTGTAACTTCATTAAACTACAAAAAAAAATTATTTCTCGTTTTCTGTTTCTGCTTTTATGGTTTGTGCATCTGTTCTGACCGAAACTCAAAGCCTTCTTCTTTCAGCTCAGCCAAGTTCTAAACTGAAATGAATTATTCAAGTTCTGCAGTTGTTTTGAATGCTTAACTTCATTCAAATAAAAACTAATTCAATACAATATGTGGGGCCATGTACATTTGTGCGTGTCTAATTTTTGAATATTTTTATGGAAATCTGATGTTCATGTTTGGATAATTCCCTTTCCCTTTGTGCATATTTATTCCTTTCTCTTTGTTTAATTCTGGAAATTTCAAAGTATTTTTCTTTCTTTTTTGGCAGAGAAAAATCAGTAATCTTTAGAATTGGTCAATTATGATGTTTCTTGGAAATTCTCACAAATTGATCCCAGTTAGTTCTTCATTCTTTTGTGAAAAAAAAAAAAGCAGAGAGATTAATTGTTTGACTTGGTAGGAGAGTCAAGTTGATAATACACGGTATAAGAAGGAGAAGAAAAGTAGACTACTGTTAACAGTGCGCTAACTCTAAACGCCTAATTTATTTAGGACATGAAATTGTTGTCCTTAAATTTTGGTTCCTATCAACTGAATATTTCAGCTGTTGCTTTCTATCTCTTCTATTCATTGTATATGCAAGTTGCAAGTTGATGATATGATAACTCTGATGCTGTGATTTTTCCTCGCAGACCGAAGATCATGTCAAATTTGTGGCTTATTTCCACTCAGAAGAGAGAACCTTAACAATTCAGGACTATATCTGTTTTGTTGCCATGAGGATCAATTAACAGCTGTCTCCAGGCCACTATCGTCCATTGTTCTGCTTCAAGATACAATCTCCTGAAAGAGATCACTTGAATTACTACAACACCGTTGAGACCCAGGCAATTCTATAATGCAGGCATCAGAGCAACATAGAAGTTCAAGCATGTACTATCAACCATTACAACAAATTGAAGCCTACTGCTTGCCGCAGTATCGAACTCTAAATCAACAGCTATATTACCATGATGGAGGCCATGGAACCCACTTTTCAACTCCAAGTTCTTCTGAACTATACTGTACATTGGAGTCATCTTCTGTAGCTGGCAGTTTTACTCTTTATAACTCCCCTTCAACTGTTACTTTCTCACCTAATGGTAGCCCCATATCGCAGCAAGAGTCTCAGTCATATCCAACTGACCAGTATCATTCCCCTGAGAATACCTATGGCTCTCCATTGAGTGGCTCCTGCATAACTGATGATTTAAGCAGCTTCAAGCACAAGCTGAGAGAGTTGGAAAGTGTAATGCTTGGCCCTGACTCTGATAATCTTGATAGTTATGACAGTGCCATAAGCAATGGAAACAACTTTGCTTCACTTGAGATGGACAGTTGGAGACAAACAATGGTGGCAATTTCTAGCAAAAACCTGAAGCACATCCTTATTGCATGCGCCAAAGCCATTGCAGACAATGATTTGCTTATGGCACAATGGCTGATGGATGAATTGAGGCAGATGGTGTCAGTTTCTGGCGATCCAATTCAACGGTTGGGAGCATACATGCTGGAAGGACTTGTTGCTAGATTGGCTGCTTCTGGGAGTTCAATATACAAAGCTTTAAGATGCAAAGAACCAGAAAGTGCTGAGCTTCTCTCCTACATGCACATACTGTATGAGGTTTGCCCCTACTTCAAATTTGGGTACATGTCTGCAAATGGAGCCATTGCAGAAGCTATGAAAGATGAAGATAGGGTGCACATAATTGATTTCCAAATTAGTCAAGGAAGCCAGTGGATCACTTTAATTCAAGCTTTTGCAGCTAGACCTGGAGGGCCACCCCACATCCGGATTACAGGTATTGATGACTCACAATCAGCTTATGCCCGCGGTGGTGGACTGCACATAGTGGGCAGGAGGTTATCAAAGCTTGCTGAGCATTTTAAGGTACCATTTGAATTTCATGCTGCAGATATCTCTGGTTGTGATGTTCAACTACATAACCTTGGAGTTCGACCGGGGGAAGCTCTGGCTGTGAATTTTGCATTCATGCTACATCACATGCCAGATGAAAGTGTGAGTACTCATAATCACAGGGATAGGCTGCTGAGGTTGGTTAGGAGCCTATCGCCAAAGGTGGTGACACTTGTTGAGCAGGAATCTAACACAAACACTGCTGCATTCTTTCCACGTTTCCTTGAAACTCTGGACTATTACACAGCAATGTTTGAGTCAATAGATGTGACTCTTCCCAGAGATCATAAAGAGAGAATCAATGTTGAGCAGCATTGTTTGGCAAGAGACTTGGTCAACATCATAGCTTGTGAAGGGGTTGAGAGGGTGGAACGGCATGAGGTGCTTGGGAAATGGAGGTCAAGATTTGCAATGGCCGGTTTCACTCCTTACCCTTTGAGTTCACTAGTGAATGGTACCATTAAGAAATTGCTTGAGAACTACAGTAATAGATATAGACTTGAAGAGAGAGATGGAGCTCTTTATCTGGGTTGGATGAATAGAGATTTGGTTGCTTCTTGCGCATGGAAATGAGAACTGGGTAATATGTGACTCCAGAAAGTTTGAGGGGCGACAAAGCAGAACCTGTCCCTCTTCATTTTCTGTTCCATTACTATGTAAGAGTTAATGAGAAAGTTCTCAACATTAAATCCAATCTAATTGTCCATTTTCTTTGTTTCAAGCATTTCAATAGAAATTGTAGGTAGAAAATTTCTTTTTCTGCAATATTAATCAGTCATTTCAAAATCCTTTCTTGCCCCTGAATTCTGAGCACCCCAATGGTTAAATATTATACTTTGGCTTGGTGGCGGGGAAAGTGATTTCTAGAATATTAGGAGAGTGGCTTTTCGTAGCTATGCTATCCTGCTATCAAACATTGTTGTTGTCCATATACTTTATTAGATAATAGATATTTTACTTTAAGGGTCAGAATTAAATTAATAGAACAACAACCCACGTGGTTTCATTTAAGAAAGATATCTGGTGATATACTGAAAGAAAAGAACATATCTACAACAAATGAAATTTATCTTTATTCTGTGGGGGAGAGGACAGGCAATGGGACTAAAAATAACTTTGCTTTACACAGTCACTCCTTTTATTGGTCCAGAGGTTTGCGTACTGGAGGGGTTTGAGCGGATGTGATCGTTGCTCCGGTGGACCAATCTGAGGAAAATTCTTGTGTCCCTTCTACAGAAAGAATTTTCTTCTTACAGGAAAAATATTATATCATTGAAAGTAGGACGTGTCTTGCATCATTAGTGGACCTCAATATTTGCAACTGTCTCTTTGTGAAGGAAGAATGAATTTCGTGCAAGCTGACTTGCTCGAACATGACTTGTAAAGGTGGACTTGACAAAATAATACCAGTGCCAAATAGGAGAATTGCATGATAGAAAGGGGATGACAAAAAATATACGCAATTTTTTAAGTAAGGTCTTCATTGGCTTGCAAGTTGCAAGTCTTTCTATATTCAATTCGGTAGAAAAAGAGGTGAAAGTCCAAAAATAAAAATTATAAACAAATATTTTTATTTTGAAGCCCTCACACAATCTCTATAGATTTCAAGAATGAGCATAAACGTAATGGACCCATAAAATTCTTTATCAGCCTCCAAACATGACACCAATTGGTCCTCTCGTGTACTGGGACCATGTATGAGAGGATATGACCGGCCAATATCCTGTTCTATTCAGTCGGGCATTGAACATAGCATTAAAGGATGAACTTAAACCACTGCACCAACAATCACATTTTGACGTATGGAATAACTTCAGCTATTTTCAACTACTACAATTCTGCAACCCACTTTCTAAATTTACATCAACAAAGGAAGATTAAAGGATTAGTAGGCACAAAACAAGAATTACATGCGAGTAACTGAGTATGCTCAACGATAAATCAGAATTTTAGATACATGTGTACGAAAATGTAAATCTTATTTAATTCTAATAATAATGGTATACAAGTTATGATGATATCCAATGTAGTATTAATTGTAATTTGCATATTTAGTCAACCTTCCCAAAGACGACGAGAGACTAGAAGAAGAGTAAAGTGAAAGTTAGAGTTGAAATAGGAATTATAATCCCACAATATATCTGTCAAGCCTAAGTCATTGTCAAATATTTATACTCTTCTGTAACTATCTGCAGCTTCAAAAAATATTGCAAATTTAGCTTTGAACAGGTTCTGCATCAGCTGCTGATTGCTTATTAAATTCGCTTTCTGTACTAGGAGTATCACGAATGGCAACCTTGTTAAGGAAATCCTTAGTTCCTTCTGATAAAGGTTTTACCTCACCTTTCACCTGTTCATTTGATCTACACGGAACTCCAGAACCTGAAGGGCATATAACATCATTGCTGACAGAATCGTCTTTAGTACCTGAGTTATCTTTTTGTTGTTGCTCACTTAATTTAACTTCAGGACCCTCATTAGAAAGGCTGATGTCATGAAACTCAACCATATCACCGACCTTTGACTTAGTAATTGACTTGCCATTTAGTTGCTCTTTTAATTTGCTTTCTGAGCCCAAGCCACTTCGTTCCCCTCTATCAACAGTAGTACCTTCAGATTTGGTTCCTGCCTCGCCATTAGTGGTCGTTGTGTGAGTATTTGTAGCTGCATTATGAGTGACAGTCCTTCCAGGGGGGATTTCATGATCATGTTGTCCCTCATAGGTAGTTATTACAGTTTTTGAATCATGAGAGGCCCTTTCCACATGCTTTTTGACAGGGCATCCAGGATTTGAGCATCGATAATAACTTCTGGAATAGAGAGAAAATGCAATCACATTACATTAAAACATTTATGAATGGTGTATCCAAGTAAGCTCAGAGCATAGAGGAATACAGAGAGCACATAAACATCTAAAAAAAGTGTAACCAGCACATAAGATTGTTTCAGGCTAGCTTATCCAAGGCAAAGTGAGATACGATGGATCAATATTAAACACATTCTAACCCACACAAAGGCAGAAAATAAGACTGTATTTTGAAATGAAAAGTTAACATGTACCGTGGGTTTGTATTCCCTTTAACTAGCTTCTGTCCATATTTGCGCCAGCGATACCCATCATTTACCAAATCAACCTCACTTGAAGTCTGAACTACAACACGAGATTCACGAGTTGACATGTTAACTCCAGTGACATTGGCATTACTATTGTCTTTCTTCCTGCTTGGTATCAATTTGGCAGTAAAGGTTAGCCATCCCATATATATCAACACAGTTTTAAAAAATAGTGATAATAACGTACAGCCGCTTTGACTCAGGATCCTCATTGTCATGAACCTGATTCCTTGCCTTAGACAATTGTATATGTGCAGCTTTCAACTCATTAACTGGGGACACCTTTGTAGTCGGAAGGGACTGTAAAGGCTTGATCTGTTGAGGCATACATCCTTTCTCAACGGATGTTTTGTCTTCATGAATGATGTCATAAAAATACATTAAGATCTTTTCTACAAAAGCATAGAAACTACACTACTAACAAATTTTACTGCTCACCTTTCACATTGGCTAACAAGGGTTTGCGTGCTGATGGTGAAACAACTGGCAAAACACACTCAACTGATACTGTGGAGTTCAATTGAGGTCTAGGATGATTATGCTGTCCGATACAAACACAATCTGTGATATTCCCATTATTTGACTGCTGCAATTGCTTTTTTGCCTGACAGTTTGGATATGTACACTTGTAATAGCTCCTTATAAATTCATTCCCCTTGACGTGTTTCTGGCCATATTTTCGCCAGTTATAGCCATCTTTTGATACCTTTTCACGTATTATAGAGGGACTTTCCTGACTGGATTGCAATGGAGGCAATTCATTCAAAAGAGTATCAGGGCTCTGCAAATGTTTCTCAAGTGGTAATGAGCACGTGCTTCCTTCTTGATCTGATTCCAGGGCACAAGCAGTAGCATCAGAATCCTTCCCCTCTTCATTTTTAGCTACAATAGGAGAACTTGTTGCTCCCTTTGGTTTGGACAAATCATTTTTAGTATCATGACCTTGTGACAATGTAACATCGCTATCAGAACTCGCTCTATGCTGCAATTTATCGGAAGGGATATTTTGATCTGCACTTTTGTCTGAAGAAACCATGTGAACCTCTTTCTTGTTAAGCAGAAGCAAACAAGTTTAGTTTCATTAACTGCTTCTATGAATGTCTTGCATGATGGCTAAGCAATGTGCGCTTGTGACTGTTCAAACCTGACACATTTAAAAAGCTATTAGCAAAAACACAAATTTAGGTTCCCTGTGACAGAAATATCATTAATAGCTAGCATGAACAATGGTCGAGAAAACTTTTATTTCATCAGTGGTTCCTTTGTTGAACTTTTTATCAGTTCTGTCAACCCTGTTCTAAGGGAAAAAATGCGGAAAATTTTCATTGGCAAAAAGAATTTATCACTCTTTATGTTTTTTTATGTAATAACTAACAAATGTTTTCTTTTCTGATAAAAACTTTCTCTTTCTACTTTTACTTGCTCAACAGCCGATGTTAAAAAAAACCCAAATTTTATTAGTAGAAGAAGCAGAGTATAAAACTCACTTTAAACATGCGAAATCATTCATTAACCCCTGATGGACCAAATACTATATCTAAATATTCCAAATCGAAGTCTTAACGCCATATACACAAACCTAAACAGGCATAATTAAAGCCATACTAATTTCCAATTGACAGAAGCTGAAATCTCAAACAAAATTTGAATTTCCAGGTCCTACTTTGAGATCACTTTTACCATACTCTACTTAATTTTCAGTTGAACAATCCAATTGCAAACATAAAATTTAGAGATAGCTTATTCTTTATTCTGCGTCTGAAAATAACCCAACGCTAACATATCCAGTGGAAAGAGAGAGAGCAAGGATTCTTTCATTTGTTAGGGTCGCAAAAAACCGCTATTCCACCTTCTTTTGAAATATCCCCTAACGCACAAAGAAAAAAAGTCCCACATCGATTTTAATACGTTAAGATTAAAAAGGGGTGGAATTAAAAAGGGAGAATAGAAGAAAGTGAAATTGAATTTTAGGGAATATAAAGAGAAGGATTCACGTGGGAAGACATTACTTACCCCGGAAAACAAGAAGGGTCTCGAAATTGGAGAAGAGGGAGTTGAGTTGAGTAAAGAAGTGTGTTTATTTGTTGCAGAAGAAAATGTTGTTGATGTTGTGGGTTTGGGTGGAAGGAAGCAATGCGATGAGAGTGAGTCCAATGTAACATCCTTATTTAATTGACCCAAAAAACAAGGCAAAAGGTAACAAAAGTCCACTCTCTCTCTCTCTTTCTCTCTGTTGTGTTATTTTAAAGTGACACGCTGACACACACACATAGAATATGCTTTTGTGTGCTTTCATTTCATTTGTCAAGTCTTCAATCTAAGCTTCTTGTTTTTTCTTATTCTCTCTCCCTCCCCCAAATTGGACCTCAACCCTCTCTCCCTTTGGGCTACATTCACCAATTGGGCCTCGGCCTCGGCCTGTTATATATAAAATTTAAGCTTTTTTTTTTTTTTTGTACATTAATTCTTTTTGTTTTATGTCATTCATATATGTAATTTTTTTTCTAGGATTTTATATGATTATATTTCATTCATTCTGTAGTTTCCACTTTCTTGTAAATAATTTTTTATATTATAGATTTAAAATTTATTCTTAAAAATAAGATAATTCTATTAAGTATACCTTTCGGCATCATTTAAAAAAATTTAGATGATAATATTTTATTATACTAATTTCATTCAAAAAATAAACACTTTAAGAACTACTCTTTCTTTTGGTATCAACAATAAAAGAGTTATTGAAAATGTTAAAAATCTTACTTAAATTGATTTTTTTATAAAACAACTATTAAACAATTTTAAAGTTCATAAAAAAGCGCGCGGACATATATATATTCAACAAAAATTTCTAATTTAATAGTTAGATTTATAAAAAAAAAATGTGTAAAAAACTATAACAGAGAGTAATTTTATTATTCCCAAAATAATTTTTTTCCCTTTTATTAAAATATATTCTTTATTACAAAATTCAAGAATCAATACCTCTAATTGTTTTTATTTTAACCAATAAAGTGTAAGCTTTGAGGAAGTTAAGACAATGTTTTTTTAATCTAAATAAATACTTAATAAAAAAAATTTAACAATTAAAAGTGCTTAAATACTAAAAATATATAATATCATAATTATTTGGTACTAAAAAAATGAAACATAAATTTATAAATTATTAATATTTCGAATTTATAAAAGTTTAAATAAAAACTATTTTCATATTTAAATTGAAATTTTATTAATATATATCAATGTTTTTTATAATAATAAATATTAATAACAAGTTTACGTGAAAAATAAAAAAATTGACTTTATTAAAAAAAGACCTAATATTTTAGGTTAATCTTATTTTAAATTTAAAAAAAGTAAAATGACTAAACGGTAAAAAAATGGATTTAGTTTAAATTTTATTTTATATTTAAATTTAGCTAAATTAATTTTTAATGATTAGTTCACACTTTCTTTTATAAAAAATAGTTAAATTAAATAGCCTGTTTAACAATTGTAATTTTTAATTTTTAATTTAATTTTTTATGAAAATAAAAAATAAAAATAAATAATTTGTAATGATTAAGTTTAGAATTAAAAATTGAATTCTGAAATAAATAATAAATAAATATTTCAGTAAATAAAAATAATCTATTTGAGATGAGATGATATTAAATAAGTTTATTTAAATAAATAAAGTGAGATACATTAAATTAAATATTTTTTTAAATAATATTATTTAAGTCAATATAAATATTGATTGATTTATTAATAAAACTAAACCGCGTTTGCGAATTCCGTTCCAAGTTCCCAAAATCCATTCGCTTTGAACCTGGAAATCTTCTTCTACCGAATACCATAAAATCCAAATCCTAACAGTTTTGAGTTTTGAACTTGCAATCACCAATTTATTTATTCGATCAATCGTTCTTTTTGCCCTCAGCAAAATGCTTCAATCCCCAGGGCACTCGCCGCTTCACATATCGTCGCCATCTCCTTCGATTTCGCAGGTATCGGCGCAAAACCCTAATGATCTATCGTCGTCGTCGAAGAACCCTAGGGTTCTGGACGAGGACACGTACGTGGAGGCGTTGGAGAAGATCATCGAGCGCGACTACTTCCCCGACATCTCGAAGCTCCGCGACCGCCTCGACTGGCTCGAAGCCATAAAAACCGGCGACCCCGTCGTCATTCGTGAAGCCCAATTGAAGATCCTCGAACGTCGCGCCGGCGCATCAAAGGTAACCAATCCCAACAATACTTCTAGAACCACCTCCCACACACCCGGTTCCACCTTCGTTAGAAATTTCACACCTTTCGATGAATTTGACGGAAAGCCCCCTCAAATGTCCTGTTTCACTGCTCCCGAGGCTAAAGAAGGGGAGAATAATGATGGTGGGGTTGATACTTCGCTTGGTCTCGATCAATTTCTTAGGAAGTATACCAGTGAGGACAATCATAGCTTTTCCAAGATTTTAGAGAAAGTGAATAGGAAGAGGAAAGATAAGTTTGGGTATTTGAATGAGGATGTGAAGGGTATTGAGGATGTGAAGAGGGATAGGATTACTGATGGTTATGGAACCTCTTATCAGCCTCCAAGTACCCTTGAAGGATGGAATTACACTGCCAAGAATTTGTTGATGTATCACCCTGCTGATCGGGGTGAGGTTCCCTTGACTGAGGAGGAGATGGCTGTTAGACTTAAAGCTGCTACGAAAGAGATCAATCGTGGGAACACTAGGTTTCATGGTAAAATGATGGATTCTAGGCCGAAAGATGATGGAACTGTGGAGGTGCTTTATACGCCTGTTGCAGGTGCTACACCGGCCCCTATGTCTCTTAGAGAAGGGGATAAGTTACAGAAGTATGATTTGGAGGATTTGAGGAAGACTCCGAATCCATTTTATTTGGAATCTGGAAAGAAAGCTGATAATGGTTATAGCTATGTTAAGACACCATCCCCTGCACCGGGTGTGGATGAATCCCCATTTATTACTTGGGGAGAAATTGAGGGGACTCCATTGAGGTTGGACCAGGAGGATACACCGCTTGATATTGGCGGTAGTGCTGATGGACCTCATTATAAGATTCCTTCTGCACCGGCACGAGATGCTAAGGCACACGCTCTTTCCAGAGAGGCTGCTCGGAAGCTGAGGGAAAGGTCAAAGATGTTTCATAAGCCCCCATTGGCATCACAGGTTAGAGGTGGGAGTGCTAGCCCAAGCATGCGTATGTTGTCTCCTGCTGCTCAGAAGTTTGTAAGGAATGCATTTGCCAAGTCCTCATCTTCTGTTGATGAGACGCTTCGGGCAAGTTACCGTGGTTCCACTCCTGCCTTGGCTACTCCTAGAACTGTTAGTAGAAGTGTGTCAAGGCTTAGTAGAGATGGGAGCATGGCTTCCAGGTCTCCATCTGTTAGAGAGGGCTCCAATCCTCCCTGGTGATATGTTGTAACATTTTCAAATCATGATAAAGTGACCATGCTGTCAGTGCCCCCATCCCCCTTGATTGTGTGTTTAAATTGTACGACCACATAAATTTGAAGAGAAAGAACAATCTGGGAGTAATAGACTTTACATACTGAATTTTGTAACCTCAGCTTAGATTTTTTATTCTTTTAGTTATAACCTTACTCTTTGATTACTATTTTTCTATGTGCAAAGTCTTCTTTATAAAAGTTCTCCTCTATGTCCAAGGCATTGCTGTATATTGGATTAACTATGAAGTTACTATCTCACCTTTTTGTTTATTTGATATTTCGTTCTGATTGAGTAGTTTCTTCATGTAGCCAAATCTCACATGAAACTGATGAATGTGTGTGAATGACAGTTTGATGGTTATTTTTATGATATGACCTTTTAGAACAATTATCAGATTATTGGTATGGCATGTGATGTATATACGTCCTACATATCCCTTCTCAGTTCTTCAATTGCATTTACTTGCTCTAAATGAAATAAACAATCACTAGCAACAAAGGAAGGGTGTTTTCCATAGCAGATGTCATACATTTTAGGGGAAGATGCGCTGGATCTAGGGTGTTTTACAATGGTGAAGAGACAAGTATGTCTAGCAAAGAAAGCAATGGGAGCCATTGATTGTGAGTATCAAGTCAGTAACTTGTTTGGGGCTACCTGTTGCTGGAAATCTAATCTCCATTGATATAGTTGCTTGTTTATCCATCTTTTCATTAATTTGTTAGACATGTAGAGCTAAGTTGATAAGCTATTAAAAAATTCATTGATGAACATTTTTGTTAATTGATTCCTAGTAAATCTTCGTAAAGATATATTGCACCACGAGTCTTGAGTATATGCGATAATCAATAATGAAATGAAATTTGATAATTGTATTTAAATCAAATTTTAATTTTTATTTGCGAGCAGATTATATGATGAATATATAACGAAAAAAAGTGTACTGTTGAAAGGCCCATGAAGAGTTCCATTGATAAAGTTAATTACTCGAACGTGGATATTTACACACCCAACAAATTTACGCTACTACATTGTTGCTCTATAAAAAAAATATTAATAAGAAATTCAATGGATCTAAACATTTCAGATTGGAGGAGCATATGACTATTATACACGTCATCATCAGGTTGATTTAGTTGCTGAACACATTGATTCAATTTTGACTATAACTAACCCCATTTCCCAATATGGCCTCTTAGAAGCATAATGCACCAAACAGGTCATAACTCAAGAAGAGTGTATTTGAATAGACAATAAAATAATGTCCTTAAACCAGTTTTTTAATACTTGAAAAGAAGATGCTGAAGATTGTACCAGTAGATATTGCACACTTTGCATAGGGCAAGTGGTATTTGGAAACAGATTATTTGGAAGAATGGTGATTAAGGCTTGTGGAAGACAGTGTTGCAAGATTCAGATAATGAGAGTGTTGGTAATGGGTAGGTACTTGAGCACGGGCTTCGCCTGAAACTTTAGTTGTTTGTGCAGTGTTTCCCCATTCTTCTCGTGAATGTAAGAAAACACCTTCAGAATCCAGATGCAGTGATTCTCATCACATTACGATTTTGTGTCATGGCAAGGATCTCAAAAGCACGAAATAAAAAAAATAAAAAAAGTAAACGGAACGGGGATTGTGCCACCTCATCCAATTCCAGTTCCAACAAATTCTACCACCATCTCCCTTCTTTCCTATTTAATCTACACTTCCATTCAGGGTTTCATTTCAATTTGAAGTTGCACATTTCCAATTCTCCTATCGCTACCCCTCAAGGTAACCTTTTCTACTTAAGCATAAAATCACTATTCTATTAAATTCCATGCATAATAATTACAAAAGAAGAAAAATTGAACCAATGATTTAATAATTTACTCTCATAATTAATTTTAAATTAGTTTAGTTTAGTGTAGGAGAGATTGAAAATGCCTGCGGAGAAGTCGAATAGTTGCGACACCGAAGTGGAAGCCTTCGTGGAGGTTGATCCAACCGGGAGGTTTGGGCGTTACAACGATCTTCTTGGTTGTGGAGCTGTGAAGAAGGTTTACAGAGCTTTTGATCAAGAGGAAGGAATTGAGGTGGCGTGGAATCAGGTTCGGCTGAGGAATTTCAGCGAAGACCCTGTTCTCATCAATCGCCTTCATTCTGAGGTTGAGTTGCTCAGAACCCTCAGCAACAAGTACATCATTGTCTGTTACAGTGTGTGGAAGGATGAGGAACGCCATAACATCAATTTCATCACTGAGATTTGCACTTCCGGGAACCTCAGGGATTACCGCAAGAAGCACCGCCATGTCTCCATTAAGGCATTCAAGAAGTGGTCCAAACAAGTCCTTGAGGGGTTGGAGTATCTTCATACGCATGACCCTTGCATCATTCACAGGGATCTCAATTGCAGCAACATCTTTGTTAACGGCAACATTGGCCAGGTTATTTGCTTTTGTTTATTATTCTCATGCTATTCAAATCATGATTGATCAAGAAATGAAACCCAGTCATGCCAAACTTATGCAGTTCTTCTCTTTTTCATAGGTTAATGCGGTTTAGTTTTTCTGATTTTAACTAGTTTTAATTTCTTTGTATGTTTGCCTTACTAACTTGGATTTTTTAAATTTAAGGTGAATTCTATTTTCAAAATTTGTTTAGTTTTTCATAAGGTAAATTAAACAAGGTTATCCTTACTGTTGGTGGAGGGTGGTCCTAGACATATAGAACAAAGAAGATGATATACTAAACCAGGACAAAAAAGAAAATGCAAATTCATTTCTTCACTGTTTTTGTTATCTAATTTTGGAATACTTTTAAAATCAATTTTTTTAAATTTTAATAGACTTTGGATGAGAAATTGATTACTAAATAATGTGAAATTGTTTTAGAAAATAAGTTTTAAAACTAAAATATGAAAATGAAAATAAACAGATCCTTGATTTTTCATCTTGGTTTTTTGTAGGTGAAAATTGGTGATCTTGGATTGGCTGCTATAGTGGGAAGGAACCATGCTGCACATTCAATTTTGGGGACGCCGGAGTACATGGCACCGGAGCTGTATGAGGAAGATTACACTGAGATGGTGGACATATACTCTTTTGGAATGTGTTTGCTTGAAATGGTTACAATGGAGATACCCTACAGTGAATGTGACAGTGTGGCAAAGATATACAAAAAGGTGACTACTGGAATTAAGCCTCAGGCCTTGAACAAAGTCACAGAACCTGAGGTGAAGGAATTCATTGAGAAGTGCATAGCACAACCAAGGGCAAGACCTTCAGCCACGGATCTCCTTAAGGATCCTTTCTTTTATGAACTCAACAATGATGAAGAATCATGCCAATAAATGGATAACCTTCATTACCCCACCTATTCACAGAGTTCATTGTTTGACCCCTTTTGTCCAATCCATCTCTTTACTCCAGTTTCACCATATCTGTATAGTACATAACTTCCTCAGTGGACTGAACCAATAGATGATACTGTTTGGAAAAAGTGACAATCTACCTGTAGATTTCTCAGCCAATTCCCTCATTTATTTCTGCCATATTCTGTTTTATTTGCTTCAACATTTAAATCGTTAGGAGGGTCCCCTTAAAATTAATCTGTACCCACAAGCTTATTTGGATCATAAACAGATATTTATCAAATTTATATGCTTGTCACATTATTGTGTTCAAAACTAAATGAATTAAAAAAATTGAAAACCAATCAAATTTTTCTTTTATTGAACATTTGATTTAAATTTCAGATTAAAATGGAATTAACTAAATTATCTATTATATTTAAATATATATATATATATATATAATACATTATTTTAAATTTCATTATATTATATTTATAGTTTATAATAATAAATTTATACACTCAAAGTCTACATGAATCCACCCTATATATAGAGATTACTTTTTTTGTTGGTATACAGAGAGACATGAGAGAGAAGTATTAATTAAAAAGTCCAGTTGTGCATATCTATCAACAACTTTGGTAAATGATTGCTTCATTTTTAAGAATAGAAAACCAAAATACAGCTTCATCAAATTCCTGTGGATTAGCTAGCCAACCTCTTGATGTAAGACTCAATTATATTAAAAATCACACACATGCAACAATAGTAAAATGATTGTATGCTTATCAAATTATGATATAGTTATACCTTTTAAACTTGTTGATTGGAGTTTTATTACTAACTTTATGGATGAAAAAAATACATAAAAACTAGTTTGAACTCTTGAGGTTTATAAATATATTTATTGAATTAAAAGAATTAAGTCAAATTAATTACAAGTAATTAATAAATTAATAAATATAAAATAACATAATTTATATAATCTAAGCCATCCTCTTAACATCAACAGATAAATAATACAAAGCAAAATACAACCTCGTAGCTATATTGTCAAATTACAATGATGTCAAAATCACACCAATAAAATACACTAGTGCAACAATGACAACTAAGAGAAAAGCTTAACTTGGTACAAGTCTCAATCTCGTTTAAAAACAGATAACAAAACACAAATCAAGTTTTGTTTATTAGGTGAACATAAACAATCAATAGCCATATAAGTTTCACCAATCTGAAAATAACACACTTCTGAAAAAAACACTACACATAACATTATAGTCCCTGTGACAACCTCAAAGAGTTGTAAAATATTGCATATTTAGTTGGTAGTACAAGGTATGAAAATAACACAAACTCAGCTAAGTCACTTTATTTAATATTAAGTCTTGTGGTTGTGTTAAAGTATTCGAATGGTTGATGGATTATATTATTACTAAATAAAAGAAAACCGAGAAGAAAGTGGAATTTTGAAAGAGTGTGAAAAGGTAAAATATTGGGATGGTTGAAAGGAAGGAAAAGGCAATAACCGAAGCATGCACCCGAATTTTGAGTAGCCGTGCCGTCTTGGGCGTTAGCATGACCACATAATGGAACCACAAAACTTCACATGCACTTCACCTTCTCCATCTCCATCACCATCACCATCTTCATCTTCTTCTCTTTCCATTATTTTATTCCAATCATTTTCTTCCTCATTTATTTCATACTCCTACATTTTTTTTCCCAATAAACCCATTTGCATCTTCTTTATCGAACCTAAACCAAATCCAACGTAACTTGTGTAAACTGTTTCCTCCCATCATTTCCCCAAATGCATCATCAACCATCAATTGAGGCCTCAACTTTCAGAAACACAATCCACCCTCAAAGTTCCTGCCCTTGGATTTGTCCAATGTACTAAAATAGTAATATTTTAAAAAATAGGGATTTGTTTTTGTTAGATAAAATTACAGAATCATCTTAACAAAATATAAAATCATTTCAACCCTTTTAAATATAATCAATATACATGTGACAATACTATTAAGTATTATTAGGACTGATATACAAATTGTCTTTTAGATATTTAATGTAATTACCCTTAACAAAATTACAAATTTCATTCAGTTAATTCATCTGCTTAATATTATAAACTAATTTGAGTTAACATAATACTCTTGAATTTTAGTAGTAGGATTTTATGGTTGTACATACATAAACTTGAAGTGCAAGTTTGAAATGATAGGATGCATGAAAAGTCACCCTATTCTATTGGCCGAGGCCGCCAAGTTGCAGCCCAAGAATTCAAGTTCCCAACATTCAAGAACGTTTTTGAAGCCTTAAAATTTGGATTTCGAGTTTCACTCGTGTGCATGTTGACTTTGACTGCACCAAGTTGAATAATATATGCTTGCAAGAATGTGTTGGGGACAAACTCCTCAAATCTCACTTCCATTCATCACCGCTGCTTTTATTTCCTTATCATCTGAACCCTGCTGCTCCACTTCCTCAATAATTAAGGACTTCAGAATCAGATGTTTTTGTTTGGTTACATCTAGAATAGGTAGCAACCATTGTCAGAAGCAGCACTAACATGGAGGTTGTGAGTCCAAAAGATTATTCCGTTGCTTCAAGCCCTTTCTCTTCACCTAACATTGGAGCCTTGCTCAAGATCAAGGTCATCACATGGTAAGACATATATACATATCATGGATCACTCCATTTCCACATGTTGTTATAGATGTCTGCAGTTTGTCTCATGCACTTCGATTTTCTGTCACAGGAGCCAACAGAGTGGCTTACCTGTTTCTGTCCGTGTTCGAGTTAAAGACAAGACGTTCAACCTGCATAAAGTAAGCTTGATAAAATTGGAATCCAACAATGTTTTACATAGCTGACTACCTTAACCTTTTATTTACATGTTGCGTTTATTGCAGTTTCCTTTGACTTCGAAGAGTGGATACTTCAAGAAGAGGTTAAACGATACATCTGAGGTTGAGCTTCCGGAAACATTTCCTGGAGGACCAGAAACCTTTGAGATGATTGCCATGTTCATTTACGGATCCTCCACATTGATTGACCCTTTTAATGTTGTGGCACTAAGGTGTGCAGCAGAGTTTCTTGAAATGACCGAAGATCATTGTTCAGGCAACCTTTGTGAACGGTTTGATCTTTATCTGAATCAAGTGGTGTTGCAAAGTTGGGATGACACCCTTATTGCACTTCAAAGGTGCCAGATGCTGCTTCCTTGGTCTGAATATCTGTTAATAGTGAGTCGCTGCATTGAATCTCTTGCCTTCATGGCATGCATGGAGGTTCTTGATCCAGAAAGAAGCAGAAACACCCCAGTTGTGACAGTGGAAGAGTTGGCTTCCCAAGCTTGGAGCTGTGAAATAATGAAGGATGTTGTGAGCCAAGACCTGTGGATGAGGGATCTGATTGCTCTACCCTTTGACTTTTTCAAAAGGGTTATAGGGTCTTTAAGGAAACAAGGAATGAAGGAGAAGTATGTGAGTCCAATCATTGTTTTCTATGCAAATAAATGGGTGCTCTCTAAAAAAACACGCCAATTTTGGGAGAGTTCCTGTGAGAAGATTGGGGAAGGTGGCATGAATAACAAAGCTTCAGTGATTCTACAAGGTGTTGTTGATCTTCTTCCAGTGGGTGATAAGGCTAGGAAAGTGATTCCAGTGGGGTTTTATTTTGCCTTGCTTTCTAGATCTCTTGAGTTGGGGTTGAGGACTGAAAGCAAGGCAAAGTTACAAGAACAGATTACATCACTTCTGCACTTCTCCCAAGTGGAGGATTTTCTTCTTCCAGAAAGTGGAGCAGAGTTAATGTCCTCTAGCATAGAGTTGGTGACTATGGAAAGCATAATTTCAGCATATGTAGCATCTAACTCTCTTGTAAACCATACCCCAGAAGCTAGCAATTGCAGGGTTGCAGAACTGTGGGATGCATATCTATTCAATGTAGCAGCAGATCCAGATATGGAACCAAAGAGATTCATGGAACTTATTGAAAGGGTACCACCATCTTATAGACAGAATCATTACCCACTTTACAAAACAACTAACAGCTTTCTCAAGGTAAGCAAGCTTTCAGCACTCCTCAAAAGCTTCTTAAAAAAGTCACATTTTGAGTTAAACTACATTACCTAGTTCATTACACGTGCTCTCATGCCAATAACACTATCTGTTTAGGAAGGACATTATAATGAATGTTAAGGGGTCTAACTAAATGATTAACTAGAATGATACAATAATCATGATCCTTAGAACACGAGAAATAATGAGTAAATACTATTTGCAGTAAATCATAGCTCATTACCCATCTTAAGCCAAAAACAAAATGAAATCAGTAACAAAGAGTAAACGATTTCAGCTTTAACATATTTAGCTTTTTCACTGTAGACACATCCGGGTATTTCCCAAGATGATAAGGGAGCAGTGTGCAAGTATCTGGACTGTCAAAGGTTATCACAAGAGGCGTGCATTGAAGCTGTTCAAAACGAATTGATGCCTCTACGTCTAATTGTCCAAGCCCTTTTTGTTCAACAACTCAACACACACAAAGCCTTCAAAGAATGCTCTGATTCATTTAGATATGCACATTGTGGAGACATGTCAGGGAGCCTATCAAGCTCTAGGTGTCCATATTCTGCAAATCAGAATCTAGGAGAGAGTCCATACACTGATAGACCGGAGCTGAGTAGCAGGCCCTTGAGCTTGCTGCTGCAGAAAGACAATGTGATGCAGAATTTCAAGTTTTCAACCACCGAATATGAGTCCACAAGCTTCAGGATTCAAAATCTTGAACAAGAACTCATGTCCTTGAAAAGAAGCCTTCAATTGCACAACATTGTAACAAAAGCAGAACCAAATTTGGTCAAGATGAAGCCGTGTGGCTTAGAAACCCGATCAATGAGCAAAAGGAGGAATCCAATTGGACAAGCGACTAGTTGCATCAGTTCTGTAAATTTTGCTTCACAAAGAAGGTATGCCAGCAGGCTACTCAAGGTCTTTCGCCGCATAACTTTGTTTGGAAGTAGGAAAGTGAAGAGAAAACCGGGAACTCCTAGTCAATTGTCCAAGTAAATGTAGCATACGAACTTTACTGTTTATGTGTATGAATATGGATAAAAAAAAGAACAATGGAGAGTTGGAGACTCAATTCTATTTCTCCTTTTATAAAATTTCATTGAAAATAACAAGTAAAAAGGAAAAGAGGGAAGAGAGAAAGAAAGTAAAGGAACTAAACAAAGAAAATGCTAATGGCAATTCAATAGGCTAATCTACTTCCTTAACATTTATGCATAACATATATTATGTCTATCAAAATTATATAAAGGATAAGGTTGTAGATATCGAACTCTAAAGAGCTGACAAAATGATTGGGGTTCAGAAGGCTTCAACTTGTCATATTTGAGTATAGAACACTCTTGGTTTAACTTGACATGATACGATCATGAAGAAACTCCGGCATTATATCTATAAATAAATAAATAAGAATATTGATAACTAGGCCATGTGAGATTCCACAATACTTGCAGTTCCGTTGCATGATTTGCATATTGGACAATGACATAGTGATGGTGGTTGACACTGACAGGCATGTAGACATCAACCCACTAATCTGTTTTGTCTGTCTTTTTGTCTTCCCCAAAGTAAAGAAAGCACGTTTGCTTCATAATTCATTACTGGCTGCCAACTTAGTTACTGTATCAACAAGTGGTGTGATGTGAAGCACTGAGCCAAAACTTCTCCTGAATGGTTTAATCACACACATATCTAAACTAACATTTAGTTATGGCACAGTGATTGATGTTGCACAAAATAGTTATAACTTTTCAAGTTTGATTGTGACTCATGGAATTTAGGCCGAATATCTTGCAAAACTGATACTAATTTAACAAAGTTCACCTTGGTGTCGTCCATTTAACTGATACTAACTTAACTGGTATTATGGTAATAGATTACTCAGACTGATTCATCCATTTAACTGTCCACTATGACTCAACTTTCTTTACTTGGTGTCAATCACATAAAACTACACCAAAAACTAGTACTATGGGAATTTAGCCTAGAACCAAAAATATCAGTTCAATATGAAACGGTGCATTACTGCATTATAACCAAAAAGTTATAACACCAAACTTCATTCATAGAGTACTTCCAGTATCATATTTGGCCAAACCAATTTATTAGTATCTTGTGAGATTTTCTTTTATTATAAAAATTGCTCTTAAATGGCACCTCCTTACTTACCCTTAATTGTAGTCAATGCTGTCTTTCTAAAATGTCAGTGGATGGGAAGGGTAACCAATGATGGAGTTGTAACTTTTGAAAGAATAATTCCTTTCTATTGTTCCACCTTGCAAGCTTCACGATTGAACCGAAACGCAGGCATCACACACCTAAAAGTTACATTCTGCATATTTTTATAATGCTTAATACTTTTACAAGTTTTCTTGCTTTAAGTTATTCTCAGTTTCTTTTGTTTCCAAGATATTCTTATATTCTTCATCTTTCTGATCTATTTGCATGTTATGTCCACCCCATAAATATGATAATCTCAATTGACGGACACAGTTTATTTGATAACTGCAACTCATGGCATGTGATTAATTTATCAGTATGAAATGAATATATATCATCTTTTCACTCCAGAAAAAAATATAATCAAGAAAGTCAACTAGACAATTGCAAGGGTTCTTCTTCCTATGACCTTTTCAATTGCCATTATTGCCACATTTTTTCTCAATGACAACACATTTGGCAATGCAGAGCAACCAAATTTTATTTTATCTGAAAAAATAGCAACTTTGATATAATATGTTAGTATAATAGGGTTTTTATCTAATGTGTTACTTGAAATATTTGATTGAATAAAAAAATTTTAAGCATAAAAAAGATTATTAAGATTTGGTCCATGATGATAAACTTTATATAAAATTTTAGTCATAAAAACATTTCCATATGTGTTTATTAGGCAATTCATCTTATGACTTAATTATCCATAAAGTGAATTAATTAATCGCTTTTAATGCATTTTACCATTTGTTACTATTATCAAGAGTTTTTTTTTATTATTATTATTCACATGATTTGTATATCAACAAATATAAATTATAAAATCTTATAAAAATAAAACTGTGTCAACTACCACAATTCTACTTTAATTAATTTGAATAACTCTATTTATTTATATATATTTTTTAGAAAAATTAATCAAACAAAACCTAAGCAAATGACTTAATCAAATTTAATACAAATCACCATTTATTAATACTACCGGTTGCCGGTCAACTGTCAATTAAGAAAATAAATGGTCATAAAAATAATTTTTTAAAAAAGTTGTGTTCTTAAGAACATGAAAATACAGGTTATGATTCATGCTCATCAATCCCCCATAAACATTCATAAAAAATCCACACAAAAAGAAAAAAAAATTGATATGATAAGATGAAATATTGTTAAAAAATTATAAGTATATTTGGTCTAAATTATCTATAAATGTTATTAAAATAGAATAAATAAAAGAAACAAATTAAATAAAAATTTTATAAGATAGAATTATACAAGTTAAAAATATTTTTTTTAAAAACTATACCAAAATGTTTATAAATTTAATTTAATTTATGAAAAGACTATTTTTCTAAAATTTTTACTTTATCCAAATAAAAATCACTAAAGATAATGTTAACATAGGAAGAAAATTAAATATACACTATAAAAAAATATGTTGCAAAATAAAGAATAAGAACATGAAAATATAATTGTTTTTTGCATGTATTGGATTAAAATTTGAAATGTTTTGAAAATAGTTTTTTTATAGTATTTATTTAAGATTATATTACCAAAAATGTTGAAACTTTTTTAAGTTTTTGTTTCTCTGATGCACGTGATTCTTTCTCTTTTGATTAAAAACAGACAAACAATGATACTTGGTCAATTTTTTACCCTACCATATTCCTCGTTTGGCTTCGAAGAGAAAAATAAAGAGAATAAAAAATTTAAGAAAAAAAATGATAAAAATTTGAATGTTAATTTTTTGAAAAAGTAAAAATAAATGAGAAATCAAAATATATATATATATATATTTTTTTTTTAATTTTTAATTTATTTTTTATAATTATAATATATACACATTAATTATTGTATAAAATAATGATTAATACCGTCAAAGATTTTTAATGTTAAGGGTGAGTTTTATTTTCGAAATGATATCTAAATTTTATTATTTTCTATTCTTGAGTTTTTTTTAATAGTTAATATTTATGAATTAAATTTCACTAGGTTAGAGGTAGTCGTTTTTTACTATTAAGGAATTTCAAAATGAAGTCAATTAAAAAATTATAAAAAAATCAAATTTTCATTAAATTTTTCAGATTTATCTTTTTTAATAAAACATTTTGATTTGAATTTTATATAAAAATAAAAATCCAACCGAACTATTAATTATATTTAAATATAATGTTGTATATTTAGAGTTAATTAATTTATGAAAACATTTATTATTATATAAAATAAAACTATAGCTTAAAACAAACAAACAAACTTGCTTATAAAGAAAATGAACTTTTTTTTAATATTTATATTGAATTCTCTTTCTCACATTTCACGAATTCTTATATTTAATTTCTTAAATTTACAGAAATTATTTTGAGATTTATAAAATAATTTAATAAAAAATAAACTTATTTTGACATAAATTTCCCAATTAAAGAATAGGTGAACAAAATACATCACTAAATAACAAATTTTTTAATTCTTGACATTTACAATTTATCTTGGATTAACGTAATTAGGAAAATTAAATCAAATGTCATCTAGGGTTCCAAATAGAAACTCATAGTGACACAATGATAATAAATAAGAAAAAACAAAAGTATTGGCTAATAAATAAGAAAAAACCCTAAACTTTAAACCTAGAGATTAATATGAGAAAAGAAAAAAAAAAGTAGACATAAGATCTAAATTAAAGATAAAAAATCATTTGATTTCTTTTATTGTTTAACTATTATTTTTAAAAAGGAATATTATTAATTACTAGTATTATTCATTCTATGTTGATCACAATTTCTCATGTTTTCCCCCTTTTTAATGGCTTATATTGTGTGTATGTTTTCATGCCATTTCAATTATTGCTATGAAGAAATTTTAGAAAATAAATTCAAAAATTTTATTTGAAAATAATATTATTTGCAAACATTTTTTTTCTTACTCTACCAAAAAAAATAGTAGGTATTCTTGTTCAATTGATTTTTTATTGACATGATAACTATGAAATAACTTGATGAGAATTTCAAGGACGATTCACAACAATAAAATAATAAAGTAAAGAGAAAAACAAATTCTTATAAAATATAAATATATTAAAATTCAAAACAATTTTTTAATATATTTTTTATAATTCTTATATAGTACTTTAAATTTTACAAGAATTCTTTTACATTGCAATAATTTTTTGAAATTTTAATCTAATACAACTCTAAATAAAAATTAAAAAGTTCTTAACTTTATATTAATATTAAAATATATACAGATTTAGTCAAGCAATGCAATTATGAAAAAGAAGAAGGATCTCAGAAATTATTTGAGTATATTTTATTTTAATTAAAAATATTGTTTTATTGAATGAGGTAAAAAAAAAAAATACTAGATTCCCATTTTTACTATTCACTAATTTGAAATAAAAGTGGGAAAATAAATAATAATAATAATAATAATAATAATAATAATAATAATAATAATAATAATAATAGGGAAAAAGAAAAAGAGAGAGAAAGAAAATCATCATCCTTCACTTGCAGAGGCCCTATATAATGGTCATACCACATCTCGCAGCTTCTCTCTCGGCTTTCTCCTTATAAACTTCCGATGTGTTTTTCTCTTTCTCTCTCCATAGTTTTGTTTTCTTTATAAAATTTTGCAATCGGTTTGGCAACTGAATTTGCATTTGGTAATCAAATTATTAATAATTGAAAAAAAAGAAGAAGAAAAAAAAGGGTGGGGAGGCATAGCCGGATAATGAACCTGCCCTCTGTTCTTAATCTCATTGTGCCTCCCCTCAGATCTTAAGATTTGCCATCTCGGTCGTCTTCAATCGGTGGGTTTCGACGGAATCTCGATTGAAGTTTTGATCTTTCTTCAATTGGGTCTGCCTTTGGATCTTTGATTATTGAAAATTTTTGTGTGTGTGTGTTTTTTTTTCCAGGATTTCTTAGCCTTTGATTCACTGCTTGATGATTGTTGAAGGATCCGATGTTTTCTAACTAAATCCGACAATATCTATTTTTGCATCGTTAATACAGTCTCTCAGTTTGTGTTAATTTAAGGTATTGTTTGTAATGGTAATTTTTGTTGTTTTTTTTTTATGCTAGGGACTATCTGTATTTGAACAATTTGATAAACGATAATGCTATCATGTTTTGATTTTATCCTACCCGGATTTATTTGCATTTTATCCCAGACTAGGATTTTGTTTGTATCTTGTTTTGTGAGTCTCGAAAAATTGAAATAAAAGTTATGCTTTAGCCTATTGTTGTGTAAGGAATTGGATTGGATCCGTCAGGAACATGCCTTTTCTTATACCCTATGGTTAGGTGTTAAAGAAGGTTGCTTTGTCCATTTCCATTGATGCTGCTTCCACTTGCATTTTAAGTTTTTGAGCTGAAGTGCTTATTGAATGAAGTGTGTCTTTTGCTTGTAGATAAAATGCAATCAGATAATGGCAAGTTATTTATCGGTGGAATATCATGGGACACAAATGAGGAGCGACTAAGGGAGTATTTCAGTACTTATGGGGAGGTTGTGGAAGCAGTGATAATGAAGGATCGGACAACGGGCAGAGCCAGAGGATTTGGTTTTGTTGTTTTTTCCGACCCAGCTGCTGCAGAAATAGTCATAAAAGAGAAGCACAATATTGACGGAAGGATGGTAATTCTTGTTATTTCCCCCTTTTCAGTCTTTTTGACATTAAGGTTCTCTTTTTGAATTATGCAATATCGGAAGGTAGCATTTTTTATTTTGAAATGTACCCTGAATAGCTAACCTTGCTAGATTCAAAATCTCAAAATTCCATAAGCAGATTTTTAAATGGAGCAGGAGCAAAATCTTCTTTTAATTTTGTTATTGTTCTCTTCTCTTAGCATCTGTTGTAAGGATTATAGATCTTCAAAACTTTTTTATTTTCTGATCTATGGTCATACTCAATACTGTTTCTTCTATGGGTAGGTTGAGGCGAAGAAAGCTGTTCCTAGGGATGATCAGAACATACTGAGTAGAAACAGTGGCAGCATCCATGGTTCTCCTGGTCCAGGTCGCACTAGAAAAATATTTGTTGGAGGTTTAGCATCAACAGTAACGGAGAGTGATTTCAAGAAGTACTTTGACCAGTTTGGGACTATAACGGATGTTGTAGTTATGTATGATCACAACACTCAGAGGCCAAGAGGTTTTGGATTTATCACTTATGATTCTGAGGAGGCTGTTGACAAGGTCTTACTGAAGACATTTCATGAATTGAATGGTAAAATGGTTGAGGTCAAACGAGCAGTTCCTAAGGAATTATCGCCAGGACCAAGCCGCACCCCACTTGGTGGATATAACTATGGTCTTAGTAGGGTCAACAGTTTCTTAAATGGCTTCACTCAGGGGTATGCCCCAAGTACTGGAGGCTATGGACTTCGAGCGGACGGTAGATTTAGTCCGGTCGCCAGTGGTCGAAGTGGATTTGCTCCATTTGGTTCAGGTTATGGAATGAGCATGAATTTCGAACCTGGTTTGAATGCTGGATTTGGGGGGAATGCAAATTTCAATAACAATCTAAGCTATGGTCGGGGAGTAAATCCTTATTTTATGAGCAGCTCAAATAGGTTTGGCAGTCCTGTTGGATTTGACAGTAGCAATGGAGGAAACAATTCTTTCTTCAGTTCTGTGACTCGAAATTTGTGGGGTAATGGTGGCCTTAGTTATGGAACAAGTTCTGCAAATTCCAATGCATACATGGGATCAGGGAGTGGAAATGTTGGAGGGAATACATTTGGCAACACTGGAGTCAACTGGGGTGGTTCTTCAGCAATTTCTGGCCAGGGAGGAGGGAACAACATGTCACAAAGTAGTGGCAACCTGGGATATGGAAGTGGTGACAGTAATTATGGTTTGGGGACTGGAGGGTATGGAAGAAACACTGGTACCACTTTTGCACCAACATCTTCGTACTCTGCATCAAATGGTGGTGTTGATGGGGCTTTTGCAGACTTTTACAGTAATAGTTCCGTTTATGGGGACCCCACTTGGCGTTCTTCAAATTCTGAGAGAGATGGTTCTGGTCCCTTTGGTTATGGACTTGGTGGAGCAGTATCTGATGTTTCTACCAAGAGTCCTCCTGGTTATGTTGGTGGTTATACTGTTAATAAGAGGCAGCCAAATAGGGGTAAGAGTAACAATCTTTTTGGCGATTTTCATCTTATTGATATTTTGGATTTTAAGTAAATGTCAGAACCTTATTTAATTGATCTTTGACTAATGTATTTTTTCTTTGCTAAGTTTATTATTATTATGGAACACTTGTAATCAGTTCTTTGTCTATTGTTCAACTAGATTTTGTTGCCTTTCTCTTTTACTTAGATTTATATAGTTGGGTCCACTTGTCTCTAAGAACAGTTTTTAAAATGACGATCATTATTTTATTGTTCTGTGGTTCTTCCTGTAGGATGGGGTGCACTGACCATATATAGTTGTTTATGTCTGAATTGAGTATACTTTTGTTTCATTCCTTGCATTCCGAACTTCTATCTGTTCCCTAAACATTAATACAAGTAGGTTCAAGAAATACATTCCAAGAGGCGTTGAACGTATCTTGACTCTTGGAGAATCTCATTATCATAATGAGAAAGTAGGTGAAGTGGTGGAATAGTTAATGTTCTTTAAGTCTCGTTTATATATGGAAGCATGAACCTTTATTATAAAAAGGGTCCTTGTGATGAGAGAAAACTAACTGGCCTAGAGACGGGGGTTACCACCCAAAGTGAGAGTGTGTTATAATCAGAAAGTTTTATTAGGTTTGTCCAGAGAACTTGTAATTTGATTTGAGATAATGAATATTTGTTGAGATATTCCCATGAATGTAGGCAAGAAATGTCAAACCATGTAAAATTTGTGCCTTTTGTTATTTCTATTTGTGATCATTCATTGCGTGTGAAATGGATTTTCCCCGACATATTTATATGGTTTTTCTTTCTAGTCTTATAGGAATATAACTTACAGGCTGTGAAAATTTAACGGTCTCATAGATATCGTAATGTAATCTTCAAATTGAAAGATGGTATCACTGAAGCAAGTAAGTTTAAGCTTCATGGAATTATGCATATGATTGTCATTATTCCACAAGCTGACTTTCTTTTAGCAATGGTTGGGCCTGTGGTGTCAGATTATAAATGGAGTTTCTACAATACCAACTGTCGAATGAAAAAGTCTCTAGTTTGAGGGACAATAAAAGTAAGCAAGGTTGACAGTGTTGTTTTATAAAAAAGAATAAGGAGTGATATATGCTTTTATAAATTATGAAATTTCTATTAGTGATCTACGTGTTTATTGGTATAAGTAGAATGAGTCTGCTAGAGGCTAGGCTGAACCGTACACAGACTTTTGTGCTGTGAAAGTGCATCAGTATTCTAATAAAATATTAGCTAGAACTAAAGCATTACTTCATTTGGGATCAGAATTTGTTGATGAGCAGTATAACTTAATAAATGGAAGGTTTTAATGGAGATGATCATAATGGCATCTTTTCTTTTAAAATATAAACAGTTGCGTATGGACTTGTGGATTCCAAAACTGTATGGTTTTTATATATATATATAGTTGGATAGATTGACTGTCTTTTGGATAGCAGTCATAGATGTCATCTAAACATCAGATAGAACTAGTTCTTCAATATCCTTTATCTTCTGAATTGTCTGACTGATTTTGAATGTTTTGCTGAACGTGTTTAGATTTTAGAGTAGCCAATCATGACTGTTAACTTCTGTTGCATGCAATAAATTTTCTTGTGGGAATTGAATGTTTTGTTGTCTTTTATTCTCCTGGTGCTCTACTTGATCCTTTTCCCCTAAATTCTGGTGTTTAATAATTAGTCAAGAGGGCTGCTATTACCCAAGTTCTTTCTAGCAGAGCAGAATCTGTTTTTCTCATATGTTATGTTATACTTTGTTCAATTTTCTTCTAACATATAATCTCAATTTCTCAAGTCTTGGTAAGTAACTCAGAAGTGCAAGAGCTGATATGAATTTGTCTTTTAGTAAGACTTGGTTACAATTCACTTCTCTTTTCTACTGTATTTTCCTTTGTAGTGCTCCATTTTTTCAAATCGACATATAAAGTGGATGGAAATTAAGATTGATACATTTTACTTTCATGAGTCTTTTCAATTATTCATTTTGTGTGCCAACACTGATAAACTTGTATCTTTTGCCTCAGGAATCGCTACATAGGAAGATCAGTTTGATGACACGAACTTGTAGGTGAAGATAATCCAGTGAAGCAGGTGAATTGTGAATTTTGCACACCACTGTTGTTACTGTATTTCGGTTTAAGACGCAAGATGTTTGGTTTTCTAGAGCTAACTGGAGTGCCTGTTTTGAGGGTTCAGATATAGAGGTAGATTACAAGGGAATGTCAAGGTTTGAGTTTTGAGTTACTGTTTAGGTTTTGGGATTTGAGTGAGATGTAAAATCTGATTGCGGGATATAGTGGAAGTGTATCATGCACCACTTGTGAGGCAGCAATATAAAAAGATGGACAGCATTTTTTTTCTTTTTTTTGGGTAGATTTTTTTGTCTTTCATGTCTTGCAAAGTTGTGGGTTCGTTCTTCCCAGGAATTGTTTGTTTTTTCATCCATCATTTTGGTTTGTTTTTAGCAGATTGTATCTGAGGTTTTTGTTTATTACTAGTGTGAAACATTGAAGGGATACCCATCTAGGGTCCCGTGAATAAGTTACCATATGCTCTGATTCTTTTCTAAAGGGGAATATTTTATGCTACAAATTCAACCTACATCTCATAAATGGATTTATTTTTCCCCATTTCCCTATTAAATTTTATGAACTATTTAGTGTTTTTATTAAACTTTAATATTGCACGACTTTATCCCATTGCTATTTTTAACATAGCTAGATCTTTTAAGATGGAGTTGTAAAACTTGTAAGCATCACTAATAAAGCATTGCACTCAATGAAATAACGTCAGAAAATTAAATACAGATGAATTCTCCTAACAATATGAGACAGTAGATTTGTTTCAGTGGGAATTTGATGTAGACATGACGGAGTTTTATTACATGGTATAATTGTCAAAGCTTTGGTTTTAACTACCAAGTTAGAAAACAATAGGTGACTATTTATGTTGGTTGCACTGCATCTAAGTTTTGTCAGCAGTTTGATTGTGTTGGTGATCTAATCATGGATAATTAACTAGTCAAGGGTCTTTAATATTCATCATCATAATCTGCACGATCCAGTGGATTTGGTTGCTGTACTTGCCTTCTCATTTTACTGAATTTTTTAATAGATTACAAACTGTTCCTATCTTCAATTTCATATTCCTAGCATGCATTCAAAGTATTGTTTGTTTGGACTCTCATGGGTCTTCTCTTAAGCCCTTCCACCCTCAATGTTTCAATATCAAATTTTTACACGTTCATTGCATCTAAGATATCAACCACTTTCACTGTTGTGATCTTTTAAAATTTGATCCTTTAAAAGCATTCCGGTAGATTAAGAATAAATATATTTATATACTGTTCTTAGTCTCATTTCTTCGTCGAAGTAAAACTTTTTGTTGTGTAGTACAGAAAGGAATATTTTTTTTATCAACAAACGTTTTTTATGGCCTTTTATGGCTTACCCATTTTAGAACATAGCTTGCTTTTCATTCAAACAAAGGTAGTCAATAGTTATTTTCTAAACTTTGCTTCTGCTTGCTTGAAGAGTTTTTGAGTTTTTGTTTTCCCCTTTTGGAAATAAAATCTTAATTTTTAGCTATTTTACTATATATTTTTATCTTTCCAGTTACAGTTGTGTACAGAAAAAATTCTTATCAGAAAGTTAGTTTTATCATTATAATAATGTTTTTGACTCAAAATTATATTCTACAGAATATTTTTGTAGTTTAGATGAGAGGAGAAAAACGAAAAGCAAAAGACTTTGCAAGATTCTAGTGTTGCATGTCAAACAAAAACTTTCTTCCAAAGCATAATTCAAAGCAAATATATTTATCAGGAAAAGTTAAAGAAAGATTTATGGTGGCATTTGTATTGGCTGATTTTGGAACTGAGAAGACATGGAGCATAAGAAAGTGAAAGTATTGTTTTATGGTAGATCCAATTTTCTTCTTCCCTACCCCTACCCACGTTTTTGAGTTGAATCCATCTCTTTTCTTTCACTTATTTAATCCAATTTCTATATTTCAATGCACACCATATCCCTATTTCTTTAACTCTGCTGGGAAATAAAAAAGGTATGTAATTGGATAGTGGGGAGCAACGAATATCGAATAGAATACAAGTTCCAAAGGAAAAGGAATAAACATGGTTGCTACTGAATTTTTCTTCTTGGAGTTATAACATTGTATTGCTGCTAAATTTGCATGTGAGGAGAGATTGATCGTGAATGAGTTCCAATATCATTATTAAAACTTTTATTGTCTATAAAAAAGTTGTCTCATTCTTCTTCTTCGTGTCTTAAACCAATTATCTCTGTACTTTTTATATTATCTATATTTTACACTTTCTATTCTTATAATTTGGTCAATAATCTTATTTCATACTTCTTATTTAGAACTACTTTACTACAAAGTTTTTAATTTTCTTTTTTATTTTACCATTTTTTTTTCATACATTTTGTTATCATATTTATTTTTAATTTGTATACATTCTCCCATCATGGTAATAAAACAATATTATTTTGCAAAACTTGATAATAAAAACATTTTTTTTAATACTTTATTATTCATTTAACATATCAGTGTATGAGAAAAAATTCGAATGGTAAAATTTAAGAAATGATAATAGTTAAGCGGTGAAATATATATAATTAAATTTACTTTTTTTATAACTAATTTTAAAATGGTTTAGATATTATAAAGTAAATTTACTCTAAAAGCAATAATAACTAATTGGTCGCAACATTGTTAATGATAATTTATCGAAGAAAATTAATATCCATAAATATATTTTACCTTTTTACTTAGATATGGAAGTTATATAATTTATTGATAGAATTTTGTATACTAAGAACGTGTGCTATACTTAAAGATAGCTTGTTGCTCTAAACACAATAACTAGATAATACATTTAATTTAATAATTTATTTATTTTGAAAGAAATTAATCTTTATAATTTACTAGAAAACATTTAGTATATAAAAACACACATATATATGTAATATGTTAGGGTTTAATAATGTTTTAACGACACGATATTTAGCGTACAAAACAAGGTGCTTTAGGGGAAAATAAAAATAATAAATATTTGTTTATTCTCTATCTAACCCTATTTTCACGACGCATGTTATGTGAATTTTAAGCCCATCTCAGACTTTTTTTTTTTTTTTTAATTCAGACTTTTTTTGAATCATGCTTCAGTTGATGATTGGATTATATTAAGTTTCAACATTATACATATTTAAGTTATACAAAATTATAAGTAAAAAATTTAAATTTAAATTAAGATTTATAATATGTTTCCAAAAATTATCTCAGTTTATGTTATAATAATGGTATGAAAAGAAAAAGTTAACTTATTTAGAAATGGTAAATTTCTAATTGGATTAGGTTGAAATAACTTAAAATAGACCCCACCCAGAAATACACAAAATCTTGTTTACATGACTGAAACCATCCCAATTAGGACTCAGCAGAAGGAGAAATTAATGGTACCTCATTCTTACCATTAATCAAACAGAAGCTATCAAAGGTGTGTATGTAATTATGTATATGTGTGTATGTTTCAAAATCATTATGATTGCAGAAGAGCTTGGAATTGGATACAAAATTTACTAAAAGAAAAATTAAAGAGCAATGAAATGCAAGAATAATAACAACAAATGTTAATTGTGAATGGCAGTTCCACTTCCTTTGTCAGAAGTTGCAATGAATCCTTCTCTCCTCATCTTATCTTCCTTGGATTTCCTGCAGAAGACAACCCAGGAATTGACCTCCAAAGCAATGCAAACTCCTATGAGAGTAGAGAGCCCTAAGCAGTATGTCAACTTGGCGTAGGACCTACTGGCTCCCATCACCTCGAATCCTTGAAACACATTCACAAAGCCAAGCACCACACACGAATATCCAACAAAGTGGTGGTACGATTTCCAATACTTTCTGAACTTGTTCCTTGTGTTTGGCCTAAACAACAGTGCCAGAGTCTGCATAGCCCCTAAACTAAACACTGCGATTCCAAGCTTCCGGTGAAGCCTATACTCCACTCCCGGTGACAGTTGCCCCATCCTGATTCCTATGGCAAACCCCACAGTTCCCAGAACGAAACCAAACAGTTGTATTCCTGCATCATGCAAAATTTTCTCAGTCCTCATTGATTCTTATTATATATGCATTTTTCCATCAACACAAGTATTAAATGACTTGCCAAAGCGTTTCTTTTCTTGTGAAAATCATTACTTCATTCAGTAAGTAGCAACAATACATGCTTATGTTTAGAGTATATGTATATGTAATTGACTGTTCACATTTGTCTATGCTTTTTGTATCAGTTCACTTTTTTTCATCTCTCTCTTCATGTTCATGCATAATTTATAATCTTTATAATCGTAGAGGATTGAATGAATGAGGTAAAAGTTTAATTCTGATGGAAAAGTAACAGCAAAAGAATAATATTTTGTGAATATAGTCGTAGAAGAGTGTATATGTATAATACACAGAAAGAAATACAAGAGAACCGATAAATATGATACATGATAGTATAGGAAAAACAGAAAAGAAATGAGATGTAAATGGGTGTTCATGGTTGGAGTGTCAAAAATTCAGAACTGCAACTAAAAACAAATTGCAATGTTGTACTTTTACACATAAACTATTTGTAAATCCTTTCAATAAAGAGGAGTCATAGATGAATATATATTACTTTATATCATTATTTCTACATTTTTTTATTTGTTTATGTCTTGATGTACTAGAATATAGGTGGGCTATGCAGGAATCTTTATTCTCCAATAAAATAAGGACACTTGTATATGGTTATTGAAGAAAAAAGAAAATGGTCAAATTAAAAATATTAATGGTTGAATTGAAAATGAAGAACTAATAGTTTTGATGATCACCTGCATGAGCATAGAACCACGCAGGTCCGAGTGCTTGAATGTGGCGAAGGTAGCGTGCGGTGATGGCTCCGATGGGTAAGAGAATGCCCCAGGAGATGGCGTTGACGGTGCCATGGATCACTCTCAACATAGTCAGATCCGTGTGCTGAGGAGCAGAGGATCCCGACAGCACGTCAAAGGTGGCGATGGAAGAGAGATCGGTGGAAGTGGTTGGATGAATGGTGGGTGAGTAGCCCTGCACGTAAAGCCCCCTGTTCCAAACAAGGTGGATCTTCGTTTTGTTCGTTTGCAGTTTCATGGTGCCGTAGATTTGGATGGTGGCGCCGTTGTGAACGGTGGCCATTTTTCCACCGTACATGGCGGCGGTGGAGGAGAGGAGGTGGATGTCAAGAGGGCGAGAGAGTAGTGGAGATTTTTGAAGCTTGACAGTGGGGTCTAAGATGTAAGGTAGAAGCACTATTTGGCCTGAGTTTGGGTCTGGGAAGGCTATCAATGCACGTGTTCCTGTCATTTCAGGAGAGGAAGGGTTTATGCCCCATCCAACCCACCCAGAAGGTGAAATGAAGCTTCCAAAGAAGACAAGTTCCAAGGTTGAGTTGTGAGGGTGGAATGTCCATGCTATGGAGGCTTGTTGGGTTGGGAGGTTCATGCATTTTTGGAACGTTTTGGTGGCTGTTTCGACGGTGCAATGGGATGAGAGTGCAATGAGGGGAAGGGAACATAGAAGGGAGAGGTAAAGAAAAAGCATGGTGCAGTGGATGGATGGAGAATTGGAGTGAAACAGTGATGGATAGGGAGAGAGTTAAAGGTTCATGGTTGGATGCTTTTGTTATCAATGCTGTCTTTTTTAATGATGTGTGTTATGGATTTTGAGCACGTAATAAGTGAAAAACTTCAGTGCTTACTTTTTTTCTTTCCCTTGACGTGGGAAATATGTTGTTGGTGCTTGACTTTGAAGGGAAGACAATGTTGTATATGTGCGTTTGGTAGAAATGGGAGATTGTGATTGGTTTTAAAATTTGTAATATGTAGTATCAAACCAGATATTATGATGTCGGTCGAGTGCGGCTACTACTTTTGATTGTAGTCGTTATCTTCACGAGATACGGTAGATTGATGTTTGCATATTGTGCTTCGCTTTGAAGCTATGCCATAATCATTCAAATTCATAAAATTTAGTTTACCATCAAGCTTCTTTTTAAACAAATGACTTTTAGGACTTTTTGGGATTATTTTTAAATAACCTTTATAATTTGAATTCCTTATCTAGAAAAATAAAGTAATGTAGTTTGTTTGTTGGTTCATACTGAAGGGCTTTTTAAAACATGTCTTGCTGTGAGCCCACAAATTGAGATCTTGGTACTAATTTTGGTCCCAGCAGAAAATGTAATTAAAGCAAGGGCAACGTAAATTTGGTTCCAAGTAAAAAACGAACATAAAGTTTTACAGTGAAGTAAATATATGGATCAAAAGTGAAACGCTGAATATAAATATGACAGAAAATAAATATTAAACAAACATATAATTCAAATAATACGTTAGTCAGAATATAATCTTCTATTTACGTTCATGTTATATTTAATTCTTCCAAATGAATATGACTCGTGCTAAAAAAGAAGCACAAGCCAAAGAAACTTCACATAGCAATTTGGGACTTGGAGAAAGCAGAAGATGGTTAAAAGTAATCAACATGGAACTTCACAATTGTCCAAAGATGTGCATGGACGATCCTTGTGTTGAAGACTGATTATCTCGCTTATTACTTGTCGTTTATCTGCTTGAAAATGCTCGTCCGCTGAAACATGAAGAACATAGTTACTCACGCAACCAATTCAAAATAGAAATGATATACATTAGAAGTGATGCAAGATCTTTATACCTTTGTCGCAATTGAAGTTTTCTAAAAATTGCAAAAGCTTGTGTTTGTTTGTGACAAGGATGCTCACAACTTCAGGAGGCTTATTTTGGTTTGCAACAAATAACTGTTCGACACCAGAAATTACAGTCATTAAACTCAAAACTCAATTTAGAATTAAGAATCTATCAGACATAAATACTCTCTCCATTCCATACCTTGAAAACGTGGAAGGTGTCCAATTGAATTGTCTTATTTGAATCCTGCAAATTGAGACAGAAAGAGTGAACAAAAATAACATGTACTTTTATTTAACTTTTTCATGTCAGAAAAATTAATGTGAGTATCGGAGAAAGCATACTCTTAGGAGGTTCATGAGGATTCTCATATTATCCAACGAGCTCACATACCGAATCATTACAGCAGCATTCGAGCGATCCAATAACATATCCCCCAACAACTGTAACATTTGATATACTATGATTAGGGCAGTGTCGAAATTAACACCATGTCAACTGGTTATGATATATGTTTAATTAGTATTGTTTAAAATATACTGCCACCATTTTATAATCAACACAAATCAATCAAACATTATTATAGAACAGTAGAACCTTCAATCTGTCTAATTCAACGAAATTAGAGACACCTAGCTAAGCTGATCCATGTTTTCATCGAGTGATAGTTAACCTTTAACTAACATACAATTATTCATATATGTAAGAGCTGCTAAAGTAAAATGAGAAATATACTATCAGATGTAATTTGGAACAATTTCTGTAGAACAATAAGTTTCAGATACTAGCTTATTCGATCAAACAAGCTTATAATGGTGTAATGGATGATAAAATTAAGAATGGATAATTGTTGTTATTTCAAATACAAACCAATATATATATATATATATATATATATATATATATTACGCCAAGAAAGTGAAAAATGAAATTTGGACTTATGGAATCTACCACAGAAGATATATTTACCTTGATAGCGTATCGTCTAGTGAAATAACTGGTGGATTCAAGCAACCGAGAGTTGTACTCTTTGAAGAACTGACAGGCAGAGAGTAAAACGTATTAACTGATACATCTTACAAGGATGAAAATAACCAAAACATTCATGATAGAATAAATTTATAGACAGTAAAAGAAAAATGCCTTCAATTTTATTCATATAGACTCCAAGTGAATAAATTTATGCATGTTGACATCAACTATAGGGTACAGAACCTTAGCATTCCACCGAGAGAAGTGGAATCTTTGTAAACCAAATTGAAGTTATTAACTAAACTTCTACACTAACATGCATGTTGGATGATAAAACAGTGATATGGGAAATTGTAATGAATTTGTAAAATTTATATAGCGGACTTACCCAGTCATAATTTTTTAACAGAAATTCAGCAACTGTAGATTTATGCCTTGTCAATAACTCCTGTGTTATCAGTTAGGGAATGGATTAGCTTAATTTCATTTTAATGAATTTTCATAAAAGCAAAATAGTAGTACTAAAGACTATATTAGCAACATATAACATAACAGCATTTTAATTAAAATCAGACTTTCTAGTTGTGATACGATTTTAGCTTCCCAAATCTATCTATATAGCATAATGATCATAAAAAAAAGTCCCAAACACAAAGAGTTGATACATTCAGATCAATATAAGCTTCGATAGCTTAAGATATTATTTGTTTGGATTTCTTAAAAAATAATGAAATGAAACAGAAGATGCAACAAATAGAATTATGCTATGGATGCAATAGAAAATGTGAAATAAAAACCATTACTCCTTATAACATATATGTTACATCATCCATTATAAAATATAGCAAATGCAGATATGTCTTGCAATATATTAGAGATGTATCCTGGATCTTTATTGCAATGCAAGTAAATTAAGAACATGAAAAATGGAGAAAATTATGTGTAGATTTGTGAATGAAAATTGAAAGATATAATATGATAAACATACTTTAAAAGTTGCAACAGCATCCGATGCTATCTCAAAATTAGGTAATTGAATATAGTCAAAATACTTCTTCATGTTCTCTGATTCCAACACATATCTGAAAAACATAAATAAAACTTGTTAGAATTTAGAAGAATTTCAAGGTCATCCATGAATCTCCGAAATGTAAAACAACTAAGTATGAGACCTATTATAATTAACATATATAATTATGATCTTAACTCAAGCATGCGTGTTGGAAACCTCTATATGAATTTAATTAACATATGATCGGAATTCGTACCTTGCCACACTCTGGTGGCGTATGAACTCCCTTGTAACCGCACCAAACGTCAAAGCAATGTCACCCTCTTTGTCATAACTAATCAAATCAACTTTTGTTAACCATTTATCTAACGAGCAAAAACCATGAAATAAAATAAAAAAATTTCAATTCGCATCGAAGATTTGGTACCCGCATGTGAAAATGTCGACAAGATCTAAGTTTTTTTCTAGGTACTGAGAAGCAATTAGCTGCGAATGAACTCGTTGCCTCTGCAAGTTTGCAATAACATGGGTTGCATCTTGGCGAGCCTACAACAGCGTATAAATGAATTCTTATAAGTTTGAGAAAAAAGGAAATGAAAAAGAAAATTATATACGCTGATAAAAATGGTTACCCCGAGATTGAGTTTTGACAGATAGAGGATGAAAATGCGAAATGTGTCATCTTTGAAAAACTCGCGAGTGATCTGAGAACAGGCGTCGGGATTTGGCTCCGATTCACCGTTTCCATAGAGAACCGTCCTTATCTCCAGTATCGTTTTGCTTAGGTCTGATAGCTGCAACACATTTTAAATACATTTAAAACAACTGCATCATTTAAAAGTTTGGAAATATGAATATATATATATAGGTAACATCAATCAATGAATCAAATAAATAAATAGGAATTACCTTCTCTTCACGTTTACTTTCACGAGTGCATGTTTGGGAATCGACGAAGATGATGAGTTCTCTGGCATGGCGCACGAGCTCCACTGGTGTTTTGGGCTTTTGCTTGAAGAGAGCTTTCTTCATGTCTGTGGATTGATTGATTGATCGATCTGAATATGTTAATGTTAATGCTAATTAGGGTTTTTGCATGTGAAATGAGAGGGAATGGAGAGGGTTGTGTTTTGATCTTATTATGATGCATGCATGTGGGTGGAAGTTGTGAAACGGTTATTTTGGGAATGAGAAAACGAAGGTGAGTTGTTGAGACAGAGATAAATAATAATAATAAAATAAAAAATAAAATAGAAAATAGAAAGTAATGAAGGTAGGATGTTCTGTTTCTGCAAACCTCACACATCCCTGCATTTCCTCTCAATAAACTAATTTCTTCTTCTTCTTAATTACCTTTTATTCTTCATTTTCTTCCACTTTTTATTATTCATTTTTCCTTATATCATTAACCAACTAAGTAAATATTTCATTTTTCTTAATTTTTTTACAGTGGACCAAAGTCACATATATTATATAATTTTTAAATTTAAATATATTTGAAACTTCTCTCATCAACATGATACTGTTTAATTTTAATCATTGTAGTTATTTTTTTAAACTTTAATTATGACATGTTCAAAATTTTGGTTTGACCTTAAAACCTATTTATACCACCTGATTTATTATTATAAAAGTATATGAATCAATAGATAAATTTAACTAAACTAAATCCAAAAATTCAACAGCCTTATTTATTACATAATTGTTTTTTTTTAAATTAATATTAAAATAAATATTTTTTTAATAAACAATAAATCATTATATTAAAAATAGACTATATATAAGTATTCATAAGTGTACATTGTCATATGATAAACAAAAAATAAGAATTTTCTATAAAAAGAATAATTAAACAGTAAAAGAAATGTAATACATAAAAAAAAATCAAGTAGAATTATTAAACAAGTGTATTCTCCTGAATTAGTTACTATATATAAATTCCTCTCAAAATTAATAGTTTCTTTTTTAAAAATATCTTAATTATTTAATATAAAAAATATAACAACTAAATCATGAAAAAAAATTATTATATATAATAATCTCGATTTAAAAATCAATTTATTTGAATTAAATATATATAAATTTTAATTTTAATATAAAACTAAATTAAAAAATTGAATTAATTAGATCTAATTAAATAAATTTTAAATTCAATATATATGATTAGATTTGGATTAAATTTTTAAAATTTTGATTAATGTCAACTTAATTACATTGAGTAACACTTGTGTGATGAGATACTTCTGAAGTTTTTATTTTTTTTTATCTCAATTCAAATAAATGAATACAAGAAACTTTATTCAAATAAGTAAAACAAGTAAAATTAAAAACAAAGACTTAATTTACACATAAATGTAATTTTGAAAATAGTTAAAAATGTAATTAAAAAGCATTAAATAATTTGGAAACATGCAAATTATTTTAATCATGAGTTAAACTTTTTAAATTTAATCCTCATATGAATTAAATCTCTAGAATTCAGTTCCATCAATTTGTAGCCAAGTCAATTAATGAAAAAATTCAATTAAAAAAATATTACACAATCAAGAATCTAATTAATTTTTTTTACTTTAGAAGTATACATAAAAATTTGTAAATACTTTAAAGACGAATTGAATATAAAAGGAATACTTAGAAGGACGGAGTTGTAAATATTAGGTTGAGAGCAAGAGCGCGAGACTGAGGAGGGTAATTGACTCTTTTGCTTGTGTTGTGTTTCGTTAAAGTTCATTTCTTGGATCTGATTTATCTAATCCCACAGGTATGTTTCTATGTTTTCCCTTTCAATTCAAAATTTGTGTTACTGCGACTCCTTCAAGTTTTTGTATTTGATGCTTAACCCTTTAAGCAATGCCCACTAGTTTGTCTTTCAACTGTTTGATCAAAGTTCCCAATGCAATCTTTTCTGAGAAATGACTTCTTTTCATTTTTAAGGTTTTAAATTTTTTTGGCTTAGCTTGTGGGTTGCTCGTCTTTAGCTCACTGGCCCAAGCTCGTCTCCTACCTTTGCCTCACCACTTTTGCTCTTCCTTTTTTCTGTTTATCTTAAAAAAATACTTGCTCGTTTATTTCGCAAATTTTGGGCTCTCACAACACGCTCTTAACTAATCTCAGTTTTTGGGTAGTTCCAGCTGTTTTTTAATTTTGGGTTGGTTATATTAGCAACGGAGGGGTGTTGAAAGGGGAAAAAGTTTATATCTGGTTGATATTTTGAATTCTGTATTTACCAGATAGTCAAAACATGAAATGAACTTATATTTTGTAGATACATTGAATTGCTAGGCTTCTTGCTTGATATATAGCCTTCCAATGTGTCTGAGTGTTGATGATTTTTTGAGATGGTTGTAGGTTTCTTGAGTTAGATTTCTTATGCCAAAAACTATGACATAAAAAAGTGGATTTTTTTTTAATTATATGCTTATATTAACAAGGGTTATATTTTAAAACAGATATGGTTATCCCACCCCCAGTGAGGCCTCCCAGGATTATAAATTTTCTCAAACCTTATGTTCTGAAGATGCATTTTACCAACAAGTATGTGAGTGCCCAGGTGATTCACACCCCAACTGCTACTGTAGCCTCTTCTGCAAGTTCACAGGAGAAAGCCTTGAGATCAAGCTTGGAAACTAGTCGTGATGTGGCTGCAGCTGCAAAGATTGGGAAGATACTAGCCGAACGCCTTTTGCTCAAGGACATTCCTGCTGTTTCTGTTCACTTGAAGAGAGAACAGAAGTATCATGGTAAGGTTAAAGCGGTTATTGATTCTCTCAGGGAAGCTGGTGTTAAGTTGCTTTGAGTCATTATTGTGTGTTCAATTATACCTCAGAGAGATCATCCTTGTTGGATCTTATCTTCATTTTTACTTTTAAGTTGTCATCATAACCGGAAGTTACTCATTGAACATATTTCACTAAGACCTTAGTTAATTACGTTACAAGAAAAGAAATAAGATTAGTGTTGATGTGCATATGTGTTTGTTTTATTGTTTGCATACATTCTAAGTCAGTTGAACAGAAAGGCACGTGAGAGGAAGGACGGACGTCCATTTGAGCATTTGTAGCTGAAATACTAACCCATTGAAGTGTGTTTGTTTTATTTATTTCCCGGTTTCCAATGCCAATCCATGTCTATGATAACTGTCATGGGTGTTTTACTGAACTAATGGGATATCCAAACACACACTTAGTATCTTTTACGTAAGACCATAAAATTACTTTAAGAGATATCAACTGTGATCCACTTACCAAAACAGCAGATAGACATAGACTAACAGGACAGTGCTCTCATGTTTGGGATCTTTAAGACCAAGATGTTCCGCAGCAAGATGTTGCAATGCTATCCTGGTACTTGACCTACTTAAACCCAAAGGTAAGTTTATTAGAACACTTTAAAGGGGACATTTGGAATGTAAAATGGAAAAACAAAAACAGATAGCTACGTGTAAAATGGAATCAAAATCATATTTCATAGCCAACGCCTCTACCTGCATTCTTTTTTCATTTGCAAATAGACCATTCATTGGAAATGCCCCTTGCACTTATACCAGCACACAGGATGCTATGCATTCAAACTGTTTACAAAATATCAACAATGGTAAATTATGCACACACACTTAAAACTTACAAAACAGCAATCCTGCACTTACAAACCCCATATTCAAGACAACCTTTATTCAATACCATTATAAGAGCTGTGAGCCAGGTGGCCAGGCCTTTGCTGCATTATATAAGTTTGGTAGCACCATGCATGCTTCATGGATCAAAATATAGCTTGATTTCTCCTGGAATGGCCTATGATTTGAATTTTGAAGAAATTATTTTTTTGGTTTTGCACTAAAGATATCCCCCAACTGATGATAGGAGATTAATTATACGACAGGTAGGAGATTAATACTTCATACACATAATTAGGAATTGAATCCCTGACTACATTCTTCATACATTTTAATATGGAGAATGTTAGAAATCCTATACTTATAGAGTACCTATATTACCAAAGATCATTGCTAAGCACATACATATGCTTGAATAAATTATACATGTTAAACACAAACATACCCAATTAATATTGATGTTGTTAACACTTACTGATGTACGTACATACATACTAGTAAGCTTCTTTCTTGCATCAAAACTTGCAATATTATCCGAGCTACTAGTGCAGTCCCACCTGTAAGAATGTGATGATCCGTGATATTAAAAGAAAATATTACAGCTAATGTTAATAAAGGGTAAAATATTATTTTTCATATATATAATAATTATAAATAATATTTAAGTTTAATATAATTAATTTTTTTATTAATCTTTATACAATATTAATTATTTTGTTAATTTATTAAATATAATAATTTTTTAGTTTAGTACCTGTCTTTATATATATATTAATTATTTTATTAATTTATTAACCTTTATAAAAAATAATTAACTTATTTAAAAAATTAAATTATTATATTATTTAGTATTATATCATAAATTATATTATTTTTTTATTGTGGTGAATGAGAATAAATCCTAATCTCATTATGAAGCAAAATTATCATTATTATCGCAAATCAATATATGCAAATATAATAAAATTATTTATTAAGGTCCAAAGATGAATGATATTGTGGTAATAATTAGAAAGTTATAATTATATTTTTTATTTTATATTCTTCAATATATAGTTTAATCATATAATTATAATATAAAAATTAATGTAATTTTTAATATGATACATAATAATATAATTATATAATTTTTAATTATATTAAACTTAAATATTATTTATACTTATTATATGAAAAATATATTTTATCCTTAATTTTAATAAATTAAAGGTTTTTTTAATAATAATAACTAACAAGTTAATAGGATAATTATTATTGTATAAAAACTAGTAAAAAAATTAACTATACTAAATTTAAATGTCATTTATAATTATTGTATAAAAACATATTTTATTTTTAATAAATTTAGGGTTAAAAGAAATCAAAATATAATTAGAATAAAAAAACATGTTAATGCAAAAAGAGTGTTATATATTGAGACTTTTAAAAAGTTATATAAGATTTTGAAGTAGTTGCGTAATATTAAATATTAATGATCCACTTAAAAGTAATCTTCCCATTCAGGAAAATCTGACTATCTATATATGCATTAAAATTTAAAAGTCACATTAAATTATATTCTTTAATTTGATATACCGTCTCAAAATTTTAGATTTTATTTAAATTGGTAATGCTTTTTTTGAGTATAATGATAAGAAAGAAATTATATTCCAGGATAAGGAATAACCTGCTTTTAAAATATCTCATAAAATCATTTTACTTAAAAAATTCTGTCAGACATAATACATATTTGATAACGATACAAATAATAATAGTAATTGATATGATTATTTTCTAAATATATAAAATATATATGTTATGGTGTAAGATATACATTTAAATATGAATATTCATTAATCATAAGAAACTTATAATTATAACAAATTTGAATTATTTTAAGGAATATTTGATTATTATAAGGAATTCTAAAATAAATCCTTAACTTCATCTTTGTTTCTTTCCTTAACTTGAGAAGAAATATGAAATTGCCTTCATACCTTAATTAGAATATGCAAAGTGATGCTCCTTTCTTTCTTTCTGAAACTGACGACAAAAATGTTATAAAGAAAAAATCTTAATGTTAGAAAGAAGAATCTGTTACAAAATCTTTAAATTATAATGAATTCTCTTTTAGAATCACGAAGAACAAGAATATTTTGACACAAAAGTTTGCAATACAGTTTATAAATAGTCTTCCCCATATTTTGTTAACAACATTCATCAATAAAAAGTAGAGTACAAGGAAACAAAGTTCACCAAAAACAACATGCTTAAGAAGTTGAATAATATTTCAGCAAATGTTTTATTTTTACTGTTGATTATTTCTTGTATAGCTCAATCAAAAGTCATTCATGTAAAAAATTTTGGCAGAAATTCTGATATAACACAGGTAAAACTACTGCTAAATTTAGATAAAAAGTATTGAAGACTCCATTGATGAATTGTTATTATTGTTATTGTGTTTGATTCGTAATTTGTGTTGTCTCAAGGCTTTCAACCAAGCTTGGAAAGAAGCATGTGCATCAACAAATGCAAGCAAAATTATTATATCAAGTGGAACACACAAGATGAATGCAGTACATGTGCAAGGTCCTTGTAAAGCTTCAGTTGAAATTCAGGTTGATGGCACAATTCAAGCACCTGCTGACACCAATGCACTCAAGGATGCCTATGAATGGATCAAGATTGAATATGTTAACTCTTTCACCTTATCAGGTCAAGGTACCTTTGATGGTCAAGGTGCAATTGCTTGGAAAGAAAACAACTGTGGAACATATCAGAATTGTAAGAGGCATTCCATGGTAACTTATATAATATCAATTCATCTCAAATTTTTAGCTCTAACACTTCTAGGAAAAAAAAATGCTAATGAGTTTAGTCTCTTGTAAACAAAATGTGAACAGAATTTTGGCTTCAATTTTCTGAACAATTCGATAGTTCGGGATATAACTTCTAAGGACAGCAAAAGCTTTCATGTGAATGTTTTGGGATGCAGCAACTTCACATTTGATAACTTCCACGTTAGTGCTCCAAAAACCAGCATTAACACTGATGGGATTCACATAGGAAGATCAACTGATGTGAAAATTCTTAACTCCTACATTGCTACTGGAGATGACTGTGTTTCATTGGGAGATGGCAGTAGAAATGTTATCATCCAAAATGTAAATTGTGGACCTGGTCATGGCATTAGTATTGGAAGTCTTGGCAAGTATCCAAAAGAAGAGCCTGTAGAACATATTTTAGTCAAGAATTGCACTATAACAGGTACAGAGAATGGTGTAAGGATCAAGACTTGGCCTAGTTCTCCAGGAGCTACTATTGTTACTGATATACATTTTGAAGATATTATCATGAATAATGTCCAGCAACCAGTGATCATAGACCAAGAGTATTGTCCTTGGAATCAGTGCTCAAAGAAGGTACATATATTCTTATGTGTCTTTAATGTTTATTACCATTTTTATAATTATATCAGAGCTGCTATAATTAAACTACTGATCTTTTGGTTTTACTGATTAAACATGTATGCTATAAAATGTGGTTTCTTATCCATTTTGTATATGCTTGCAATGATTTAGACTCCATCGAAAGTAAAGATAAGCAATGTTACCTTCAAGAATATTAAGGGGACTTCAAAAAGCAAGGAAGGAGTGATTCTTATATGTAGCAAAAGTGTACCATGTAAGGGTGTGGAATTAAGTGATGTTTCTCTTACATACAATGGAGCTCTAATAGTTGCTAAATGTGTTAATGTCAAACCCAAACTTACAGGAAAAGCTCCAACTTGCTTGTAGTCGGTTGACAGAACATTCTTCTTGATTAGATATCTCTTTTTCCTTTTTACTTTTCCCTTATAGTTTGTAATGGGGAGGATGAGGACTCTTCTATGTCTATAGTGAATAAGGAATTTATCAGAACATTGTTTAAAGCTTCTGATAAAATTTTATATTTAAGATAGTTGGTAGGAAATATAGGATGACAATTGTGACATGATGAAGCCAAACTATGATTAGAGAAATGTAAGAATATGAAACTATGTGAAATATACAATGTTCATTTTGCTAGAACTACTATCTATCAATTATAAGATTTACAAAACTAAATTGTTTTTACTTTAACAACTTTAATGTTGGAGTTAATTTTTGTAAAAAAAAAAAGTAAATTTATGTGATATTGTAAAATTAAAATAAACAGCTAAAGTAATTAATATTTGAGAGAGAAAAATTATATCTGGTGCCTAATGATCTTGATATTATATATATACATCAGAATTCTTCTTGACGACAATAATATGCCTAAAAACTTTTCTAAAGATTATACGTTATTACAATAAAAAATTAACTAATAATTATATACTCCACTAATTGGAGATATTAGAGAAAATAAATTATTTAATATTGACTAAAATATTTAACAGGCGAACAAAAAAGTTTTAAGAGAACTAAAACGAAAGCAATCTTATATCATAAGAATAAAAAGATTATTTAAACCTTTCAATATTTATATAATATAGAAATCATTTATATTAATGTTTATATCACATGTACATAATTAAATCAAACTTATGTATACATAATCTTGACTATATATATATATATATATATATTAATCGTTGAAATAAAAAAAATGTTCATTTTAAATAAAATTTTAAATAATTTTAAGAAAAATTATTATTACATGTACATCGCGCAATACAAAACAATACAAGTGTAATATTTACAAAATATTGAATTAGTGTACTTATATGATAAAATATAAATATTTGCGTCATAGATATTGATATCAAATTTAAGTATTTGTTAATCCTAATTTATATTGCAAATTATGATATATTTTTATATTCTTAAAATAATTGAAAATATTTATGTAAATGGATAAAAAAAATCATGTTAATTAGACATACCAATAGGAATACGTGTATTATAAAGAAATATGAGATTTATGAAAAAGAATAATAAAACTAAAATATATTAATTTCATATTGATTAAAATTACGAAATCATATAAGAGAAAACAAAAAATATATAAAACATAAAATAGAATCCATTCAATGTATAGAAAAAAAAAACGTGTATATATATTTTATATGAATTAGCAATATAATACCCAATTACTAAGCATTTTATGCATTAATCATTAATATTTTTACTAGATCTTGTTTAATTCTATTTTATATTTTAAAAAATTTAATGTACTACCTTTTTATAGATTTTATTATTTTTAACTTGCATATGTAGTTTTAAATATTTCGAAATAATTTAAGAAATAAAAAAAAATCTTAAGAGAATTTACTCAATTTGGCAAATTGACATAAAATATATTATTTCTATATTTTAAAATGAGAGAAATTTATATAATATCATCATTTCTTTAAAATATATTATTTATTGTGATTTATTTATTTTTACTTTAAAACTTCATTTTAAGATTATGTTACTTTCCTTATATTTTAAATTAGATATAAATGACCCCTGCATCACGGAGTAGGATACTGGGTATGTTTTAATTTTATTTACTATTTTTATAATTTTTTTTGTCTCATTTAAAGTTATTTTATGGCATACAAAATATTAATTACTTCTTTTAACAATACTCTAGTTGATATTTCTATAGTAAACCAATTAGTACTTTGTCTCAAGAATTTGCATAAACGATCATTTATATGTAGATTATCATAATCGAAAATGTAAAACAGAGCATGTCTTTTGTAATTTTCTTTTCGGCTTTTCACCAAAAAAGATCTCCAAACTAAAAACTATGAAGTGTTGGAATCACAAAATAAAATTATGTCGAACCCATTCATATCTGCTAGTACAAATCATGTTAGTAGTATACAAAAAAACAATAGTAAAAAATTTAATTAGAACATTTTTTTCAGTGAACCCCAAAATTGATTTGTGCAAACACAGCAACACAGCTTCAGCAGTACAGGTAGGAAGACTAAAACTTAAGATTATATCAAGACCCAGATTGCGATCTATTCTTGTTGTACTTACCATATCTTCGAGAGACGCCAGAATCAGATAAGGTGTCCCATAGCTGCAAATCATAAGTTACAACAGTTATTATTTTACACAGAATCAGAGAACAATCAAGAAGAGCACGTAAGTATTGTTCATCACTCCTTTTCACTTACTTGCAATTTTCCCTTTGAGCCTCCTATAGCCAACAAGAAAGGGTTGTCCTCTGAGAAAGAAACTTTAAAGATAGCCCCCTAATAAACACCATGAAAAGGAGAAGTTATCAGTTCCAAATTATTAAAAATATAATGATTCGTAGAAACTTTCCCATTAGATATGAGAGAAAAAGAAAAATGAAACGTACTGCTCTCGGAGATTTAGATGCTACGCAGGAGGGCTGGTTGTTCGACAAATCCCAAAGTTTTACCTGTGACAAATAATAGGTGCCAAATCAGATGAATTCCAATCTGCAAAGTATACAGGAAAATAACCAAAATGACTTCACTATTACCGATTTGTCCATGGATCCAGTGGCAAGAAGCTGCATGAAAAAATCATGTCAACATGGCACAGTTAAACTAAAAATACATAATCATTGCTATTCTCACCAAAATCAAATCTCAAAGACACATACATTAGGTGCTGATGGATTATAGGACACTGAAGTAACAGGTTTGTCATGTGCATGAAGTGTAAAAGTAGAACTTTGATCAGATGAGGAATCAGAGTTGGCGGTCCGAATATCAAAACCCTTGACAATACCATCTTCAAGACTCACCTAACAGAACAATTAAATCACTATTAGTGAAGTAATACTTGTTCAACCACAACATCAAAATAGCAATTTGATCCAACAGAATAAGAATTGGCCCCTCTCTCACCCCCAAAACCCTTTTTTGGTTAACATAAATTATAAAGATAAATATATATGAGGAGGGATCTATTCACTCCAAGAGTAAGAGCTAGAAACTTACTCTTAATCCTCACCATTCATTTTTAGTAATCTAATTGTCTATAATACTAACTCATCTTAATTGATTAAAAAAATAATTAATTTTGAGGATCAAAAGTCTCTAACTCTATTTCTTAGAGTAAGTAGATCCTCTCTCCCTCTCAGTCTCTCTCTCTCTCTCTCTCTCTCTCTATATATATATATATATATATATATATATATATTGGGAAGTTAATAGCTATAGAATGTTGGTAATTATTTTATCAAAAATGGAAACATGATATAGTACTTTTTATGAAAAACATGTTTTATAAAAAAGATGTAATGTTAGTAGTCGGGTCCTAGAAATAACTATAACGCACCACAAAAGAGTGCTCAGCGTGCGGATCCCATGCCAAGCTCTCTACATCAGCTGTGACTGACCACTTATAGCCAGAATGTGTTGGCATCCTTCCATCCCTCTGAAAAGTGTAATACATATAAACATTAGATAGCTATATGAATTTTTAAACAAATAACCAAGATTTTCGAAATTCAAATAGAGTAATCAAAGTGCACAGTCTAATAAGTAATCAATGGAAGAGTAACCAAGGATATTGGATCATTACCAAGACGACAGTATGATCAAATGAACCACTAAGAAGAACCTGTGGTGCATGATGATTCCAAGCAACTGCTTGAACCTGAAATGATAAGTGGAAATGTTTTGACTCAAATATTCTAAAGTAGTAACAGAAATTAAAAAAAATGTATTCAATGATTCAACTAAGGAAGAGACAAATCTCTTCCACTATCAACAATATGGAGCATGGCTCAACAAAGACACAAGAAAGACTTTTAAATTTGTTCTCACATACACATATCTGCATTGAATAAAGCATTTAATTCAAAGTTCTTCATTATCATAATTGTCCATCTTGGTTCATAATAGTACAGTAAAAATCACCTCAATCTATTGATGTTTTAAATCGTAAAGTTCTTATAATTCTACAAATGCATGTCAAAATGAATAGGAAAAAAATCTGATTCATCAATAAAATGAATTGACCTCATGACAAGAAAATAAATTATAATCTACATAATTTCTTGCCTTGTCTGAGTGATGCTCCATTGTAATATCACACTTCCCAGTAACCACATCCCAAATCTTTACTTGCTTGTCAGCACTGGCACTTGCTAGTATATTCCTTTATTTAAGAATAAATGTCAAGAGAGGTATCAAGGATGAGAGTAAAAAAATGAATACATATATAAGAAGGGATCAATTTATTCCAAGCATAAATCTAAAGAGTTATCCCTCATCCTCATTCTTTATTTTGTTTAAATCTAATGGTATCAACTAGTAATTTATTTTAACAGTTAGATTCAAAGAAAATTAATAGTGAGTATGAAGAGTAACTCTTTGAGTCATTTTTCGAGCAACTTAATCTCTCTCTCTCTCAATATATATATATACAGAGAGAGAGAGAGAGAGAAAACAAATGTAGAATTCAGTTTTAATTCTACAAACCTGTACTCCTTGTTCCAAGCAAGACCAAGTACTGAGTCAGTGTGACTGCCATCTTTGTATTTGATTGATTTCTGCTACAACAAAGAATAAAAAAAGGAGATGCTTATAAAAAGCTGGAGATCGGATTTCAATAAGAAATGGCCAAACATATATTTAGTTCAAAAATCTGAAACGTTTAAAGAAAATAATGATGAAAAAGGGTATTTCTATCAGGTCCAAGAACATTTTATTGTCAGTCTATCTTCAGTTGGGACATGAGCAATTTCTAAATTAACTCTAACAAAATAGTACGAGCAAAAAATATGAATTTTCAAAGTAGCAGCTTCAATCCCCATATGCACAAAGACATCTGTAATTTCAGTCCTACCAAATGCTATTCACAATCCCAAATAAAAGTAATGAAATTCAGAAATCACCAAATGACATACTCAATTAAGTTTTATGAAAACCATTATACACACGCGTACAATGAATTGTTAAGACTTGGAATATCAACAATGACTTGCAAGCACAAACCTTGGTAATCACGTGATTCTAAGGGGATTGAAATTAACAAGAATGTAGGACAAACCTTTTTTCCCTTTTTCTTTTTCTCTTCAAATCCACCCAAAACCACACATGGCTGCACCTCATCAATCTGAGAACAAAGGAAAATTACAAGGTATTCGGCAAAAAAGATCCCTCTTTCTGTATATGAACTTTTCATACAGCACAGTTAGATTTATGTACTCAACGCACTTACAACATCAAGGTCCCAAATTTCGATGGAAGGTTCCATTGAACCAACAGCTATGAAGTTCCCTGTGATCACAAGGAAATTGTATTAAGCTAATAAATAAGATAAAGCAAAGATATCAAGCAAGTATCTAGTAAAATTAAGTAGAAATTGAATAGGTGGTGAGTCCAGGTAATCCGAACCTAGAAAAAGTTACTCAAACTTTGAAGAAAATTTGAATGGTCTACACAACAGAAGTTAACAGCACATACTAATCTCACTATTTTTTAATGCAATTTAACTTTTAGCTACAATTTTGGATAAAATTTGAATTGCTCATGTTTTCGGCATGCTAAAGAGTTAGAATCATCAGTGCATATAATTAAGATGGTTTACAAGTTTTTCTTCAGCTTTATATTTTCAATTTTCTCGGAGTTCTTCAACTCAATTAATCGTTGTACGCTGGGGAGGGGGAAAAGTTGAATTGCACAAATCAAACAATCAACAACTTGATCCACACAAATATACACAAGACAGGAATCGTGCAAAGGAAAATGGTTTCAACCTCTTTCTCCTCCTTTAAGAGGACAATCGAGCCAAGCTGTGCACAGTGGAAACGCTGGAATTATGATGTTATGGTGAGGATACATGTTCATTTCACTGGAATCTGCATCTTCGAGTACCCAAACCTGCATTGCAGAAGAAACGTATGGTAAGTTTACTTTTATGGATAGTAAACAAAGTAGAGGAGTATCAGTATAATATACCACGACTCGACTTCACATGCTCAAAAACATTTAACTCACCTCAAGATGACTGACATCATCTTCAGTACATGCATAAACAATGACAGAATCAGTTGGATTAATAATCATGTCTTCCAGATCATCGGAATCCTCATCCTGAAGCATCACAACAGTGTAAGATTATAAGAAGTGGCATGCTCATAAAGTGACCAAGTGTTGAAACTTACGTTTTTATCTTTGATATATGGATCCATGTCGTTACTCGGATAATAAAGATCACCGATTCCGGAACTGAATAACTCAACTCCTAAACAAATGACAAGCATAGTAGGTAGATGAATACAAGGGAACAATCATCATATAGAAGAATATACAGTTACACGTTGATAGAAAGATAGGACACCTTCCTCTTCGTCATCGTAATTGTCCATGTCAAGGTCCTTTAAAGCAACAGTTATATCGTCACAGTTTCCGGTGGATGCTTTGCCAACTGCATCTGCTACTGCTAATGCTTGCACCACTACTTCATCGTTGGCATCTTCATTGTCACTATCTTCACTATAAAATAAAAATTAAAAAGCGAATGTTAGGGTTTGAATAGTGAATGATAGTTGGTAATTTTGTTGGAACCTAAAGGACCTAGCGGTTTTGTGGTTGGCGATAAGTTCTTGAATTTCCTCTTCGGGAGGAGGATCAGCGACGACAGGCTCCGACTTCGAAACCCCTTTCGGCACCCACGAAATTGCAGAAATCATTTTTGTCTGAGAGACGACGCAACTCAATGTAATGAATGCAGAGCGAGAAGTGGCAGCAACAGCAGCAGCCACAAGAGTTAGAGTCGAGAGAAGAGGGTTTATCAGGAAAATGAAAAAGAAGAAGAAGAAGGAGAAGAACAACCCTTTAGCGGTTGCAAATATCATGGGCCTAGCCCAATACAATACAACCCAACCCTCTTTTTATTATCGGTCCAGTTTATATTTAAATTTTTGAAGAACTTAATCATTTTTTTTCTTTTTGTATTTATTTATAGGAATTAAATAAAAAAAAGTTTACTTATAATTCACTCACTTTTTATCACATTTATAGATTTATGTCTTTATTTATCGTTTTAGAAAAAAGATAAATGTAAAAAATCTTTTATCTAAAATTTAGTTAATAATTATATTTTTAACAATGAAAAATGATTAAAATGTAAAAAAGAAAAGGAGAAAAAAAAGAGAATGTTTTTAAGAATGAAAAATGGGGGAGGGAGAGTGTAAAAACTGGGCCGAACTTCAATTTTCCACCCCAATCCCGCTAAACGAGTTCCTCTCTGCCCTCTCCAGCTCGTTGCTGGCTACTGCTACTTCGGCGATGTGAGTTCCTCTCAACGTTACCAAGCTTCACTCTACTTCATTTCTTTCTCTCTTCTTATTTACGCACTGTGCTCACTTGGACACGCTACTTAACTCTCTGTTAGGTTTTTCCTTTCCTTCTGTTTCTACACTTCTATATGCTATGCCGCACTTTCAGTAAGGTTGATCTGGATACCTGCTGAATCAAATAATCCATACTTTTCATGTTCTTAAACTCAAATTTATTCATTAAACGTAAATGCCTGTGTTTTGTAGTGTAGCTATATTGCATATTTTGTTTTCTTTTTATCTTCTCACACTTTTTTGGAAGTTAACCTAAGAGGTAAATTGATACCCTGTATAATTCATAATATTTTGCTATCGTTTACTTGATTCGAGATTGTTTCATATGGTACGATGCCACATCCAGTTCACCTTGCAGGCATATATGTTTAATCTCTCTCTCTTTTTTCTGTTTAGAGAATACATCAGGGAGTTGTTTTCGAACTTCAATGTTTGGAATTTGCTTTGACCTAGCTTTGTGATGGAATGTGACGTTGGAGGTGTCTCTTATTCATTAGTTCGGCATACTTGTAAGAGAAGAAGGGTTTATAAAGGCTGCATTGCTCCATCCATTGATATCATGACAGAAACTAAATCATTTTTTCCTATCTTGCACTCAAGTGATTATTATACCAAACCATCTGCGAAGGAATTAGTGGCCAGGGAGCTTGTTGAACCTGGTTATTGCGGCCGTGTTCCTGATTTTACTGTTGGAAGATTTGGTTATGGATATGTCAGGTATCTTAATGAAACTGATGTGAGGGGGTTACATATAGATGAAATTGTCAAGTTTCATAGGCATGAGATAGTTGTATACAGTGATGAAAATGATAAGCCTGCAGTTGGTCAGGGCCTTAACAAGGCAGCTGAAGTAGTTTTGGTATTAGACTGTAAAATATTGAAGTCTAAGGAAAGGAAGGAAGATGTTATAGTGAAGAAATTAAAACAAATTACAGAGAGACAGGAAGCGCAATTTATTTCCTTTGATCTAGCGACTGGTGAGTGGAAATTCTTAGTTGAACACTTCAGCAGATTTGGGTTTGGAGAAGATGATGAGGAAGACATCGTTATGGATGATGCTGAGGTATATGATGATGAGAAAGAATCACCATCAAATACCGATGAAGTTGAACTTTCTCATTCTCTTCCTTCTCATCTTAGGCTTGATCCTGTTAAAATGAGAGAAATGAGATTATTGATGTTTCCTGATCTCGAAGAGGTAGAAGACTTAAGTTACAAATCGTCTTCTGACAAGCAGTATGTGCGGCCTTTACAAAGTTCTGCTCAGGCAATCAACCATCGCTCCACCCCACCAGTTGCAAGAAAAACTCCATTTCCATTACTTGAGTATAAACATGGGAATTTTGATTCAAATGTTCCTGGAGGCGTTTTGATGGTTCAGCAGCATAAGGGCATGCCTCTTAGGACGATAAAAGTGCAAGGTTTTAATCTAGATCTCAAACATGAAACTCCAGTATCTGGAAACTATGCTCACAATATAGTTGATGCTGGTCTATTTATGGGTAAGTCATTTCGAGTTGGGTGGGGACCAAACGGCACTCTTGTACACTCTGGTGCACCTGTAGGAAGCAGTGGTAATCACAGGGTGTTATCATCTGTTGTCAATTTGGAGAAAGTTGCTTTTGACAATGTGGTCAGGGATGAAAATAAAAAAGTGAGTGAGGAACTTATTAAACATGCTTTGGTATCTCCATTAAATTTTCACAAAGGAATAAACCATGTGACGAAAGAAGTTGAAATAGGCCCCTGCAAGTTGACACTTCAAAAGCTTGAAGCTAATTGTACGACCCTGTCTGAGATTTCTCATCAGTACTGTGATCTTATTGAGAGGCAACTGAGTGTCCCTGGGTTATCTTCCTCTACTCGTTTGGGTTTGACACATCAAGTAATGACCTGGGAATTAATTAGAGTTCTTTTTTCTGAAAGAGAACAAAAAGGTCAAGTAGAATCTTTGGGTGCTGACAATGAGGAAGATATGATGCAGGATATGAAGGAAATTTCTCAAGATGTTGACCAAGAAGCCCTCCCTCTAGTAAGGAGGGCAGAGTTTAGTTATTGGTTGCGAGAGAGTGTTTCCTATCATGTCCAAAATCAAATAAGCTCTCTAAATGATTCTGATTATCTGCAACATATTTTTGTACTCCTGACTGGGAGGCAACTGGATGAAGCAGTACAACTGGCCGTGTCCAAAGGAGATGTGAGATTGGCTTGTTTATTAAGTCAGGCTGGTGGTTCTACTGTGAATCGCTCTGATATTGCAAGACAACTTGATATTTGGAGAAATAAAGGGCTGGATTTTAGTTTCATTGAACAGGACAGATTGAGACTCTATGAATTGCTTGCAGGAAATATTCATGATGCATTGCATGATGTCAAAATTGACTGGAGGAGGTTCTTAGGTTTATTAATGTGGTATAAATTACCACCAAACACTTCATTACCCATTGCTTTTCAGACTTACAAGCATTTTCTTGATGAGGGAACAGCTCCATATCCTGTTCCCCTTTATATTGATGAAGGAACATTAGAAGAGGCTATCAGTTGGAACTCGGATAAGCACTTTGACATTTCATTTTATCTAATGCTTCTTCATGCTAGCGAAGACACAAAATTCAGCTTTCTGAAGTCTATGTTTAGTGCATTCTCTTCCTCCCCTGATCCACTTGATTATCATATGATTTGGCACCAACGTGCAGTCTTGGAAGCTGTGGGTATTATCAGTTCTAATGATCTTCATATTCTAGACATGTCATTTGTGTCTCAGCTATTGTGCTTAGGGAAATGTCACTGGGCCATATATGTGGTCCTTCACTTGCCCCTTCGTGAAGATTATCCATATCTTCATGTAAATTTGATTCGGGAAATATTGTTCCAATACTGTGAAACTTGGAGTTCAGACGAATCTCAGCAACAGTTCATTGAGGATTTGGGCGTTCCCGCAGATTGGATGCACGAGGCTTTGGTATGTAGCATATCTGCTTATTTCTTTATTATTTTACAGAAGAAGAATAACAATGGCAGGCATAATCTGTTTCAGTACCATTTTAACTTCACCTGTCTCATACTATGTTTGGATGATAGATAATGGTTGGAATGGAAAGGAATTAGGGGAAAGAGAATAAGTTCCTGTTTGTGGGAGTTTAAAAACAGATTGGAGTGGAACAGAACATTAGGGTACCATTCCCATTCTTTCCCCTTAATAACACTACCTGTGTTCCCCCAAAAATTGTGGTGGAATGAGGGGAACTCAAAGGGTATCAGTGATTCAGAGTTTCATCCTGTTCCTATATTAATCTTCCATTCCTTTTTGCTCCATTATGCAAACCTACTGTACATTCTGATGATATTATTAATTCAGTTTGTATATATATGACATTTTCACTTGGCTAGAGTTTTAAAACCTATAAGATTTATATTTTTAAAGGAAAAAAACTGCTTATTAGATTCATATGGGCGCTCATTATGATCAATATATGACTAAAACTGAACTAAATTGTTGTCCTGATATTCTGTACTAATAGGTATGCTAATGCTTAAATGTTGAAAAGTTTTGTATTTTTCTTTAATGGCTCTTACTTATTGTTGTTTGAATTATTTTTGTTGTGGTGGTGCAGGCAATTTATTATAACTACAATGGGGATCTCTCCAAAGCCCTTGAGCAATTTCTTCAGTGTGCATATTGGCAGAAAGCTCATACTATTTTTATAACTTCAGTTGCTCATAGGTTATTCTTGCAATGTAAGTAGTGTGTGTATATTGCTTGGTAAAAACACACCTAAATGCTTGTAAAATACTATTCTTTAGTTTTTACTAATACATTTTTACAATTTTTGTGAATCATACATTGGCTAGAATTACTGATTCCCTGAACTTCTCATGAATGCCCATTATGTCATTGCTGCATTGACAGTTCTTCCTGATTAATAAAAATGATACTCCAATGGTGTTATATGTATAGTTTTCCATTTGAAATGGTATTCTTTAAAGGATGTTCAGCATCTAAGGTCTGGCCCTTTAAAACTCAAGTATATTTGTTAATCCATTAAATTGAAACAGCCTTCCTTTCTGAACACTTCAAGGTGTAAAATCAGTTCTGCTTAAAGACAGTTCCAGACTCTAGGCTACTTTCTGGAATGCCCACAAGATCCCGTGGGTTGTCTTTATTCTCCAAGCATACGCTCAAACAATGTTTTCACTTTGAAGCATGCAATCCATACATCTAATCTTAAAGAATAAATAACACCAATCTAATTTTGTTGTACATCATGGTGTGGTTGATATGATTTTTAATCTGAAAGCTCAAAAGCAGTAAGAGAGGGCCTAGATATCATTTGAAGATTACCTTAAAATTACAAAGTCATAACTATGGAAAACCAAAACATAAGGAAAACCTTGAAGTACCAAATAATATTTGTCATCATCACCAAAAGAAAAACTCTGCAAAAACTACATGAAATTTCATTAGGATATTGTTGTCCTGTATCACCACTACTTTAAATTGCTGGAAATCGTTTCATCACTGTATTTCTTTTAATAGCAGAAAATTACTGGTTTTATTCATCTTAATTTCAGATAAGTGTATCATAGATAACTTATTCAATATCTTGTGCAGCAAAACATACTGAGATATGGAGGATAGCAACTAAGATGGAGGACCATAAATCAGAAATTGAAAACTGGGAGTTGGGAGCTGGAATTTATATTTCATTTTATTTGATGAGAAACTCACTTCAGGATGATACCAATTCCATGACCGAATCGGTATGTAAATATCACCCCTCCCATCATTATTTATGTGAAAAATGTTGTTACTTGATGATCCTGTTATAGTCTGATTGTAAAGTGTAACTAGAAGTTAATTTGTTTGATCCTGAGCTTGATCTGGGAATTGCAATGGTATGAATTTCTACTGTGGTGCAGAAGACAATAATTCCTGTTCTCCAGTCATTTGGAATTCTTCTGGTTGTTACAAAGATTACATGGGACAATCTTTTAATAGGCTTTAAAAATATAATTTACAAAGTTTGGTAACAGTTTTTGATTTTTTTTTCTGTCTGTGGTATATATGGTTCATAAAACAAAGTTGTTATAGAAGAGGTTGACATCGATTTCATATTTTCTATATATATTTGGTAATGATGTTTGGTAGATCAGGAGAGTGAATATTCACATTGGGTCTCAATTTCTAGAGACTGGGACACACTTTTTCTCATTTAATGGCCAATTAAAATCATATAATTTCTTATTTCAGGATTCTCTTGAAAGGAAAAATGCTGCTTGTCAGGATTTCGTCAGTCAGCTAAATGAATCCCTGGCCGTTTGGGGTGGCAGACTACCTGTTGATGCTAGGTATATATGTTGTCCTTTGCGGTGCATGGAAAATTTTTTGTATTAATGCTTGTTGCCCTGTTTTTAGGTGGTACAGCTCTATTTATGATTTTATAGGTCGGCATATACGTATCCAAAACTATGTTTTGTTGACCACCATACTTATAAAGAGAAAGAATCAAAATATAATAATACAATAATGTATTTGCACTTTTACTTGCTAGTGTTGTTGAAGCTGGTTTTACAGTTTGTTTACTTCATCCAAGCCACACATCTTTAACCCGATAAATTCAGCACCTGTATGTTTTGACATATCATTTCATTAGTCGACCGTATATACGATGTGATTGACCATGCATTTAGAGAAGTTTTATTTGCCATATTCACGTTTACTACTGATTTTGTAGGGTGGTGTATTCAAGAATGGCAGGCGAGATATGTGATTTGCTGCTATCAGCTGTAGGTGAGGGTGCAACCCGTGATGAGCAATTTAACTGCTTTGACACTGCTTTCAGTGCTCCCATTCCAGAAGATCAACGTTCTAGTCATTTGCAGGATGCAGTATATCTTTTTACTAGCTACCTCTCAGAGATATCTACGTAATTCCACAATTTACCCATTTACTGTCAAATATAAAGTCCAATAGAATAGAACTTCAAAATGTTTGTAAGGCACGTTTTTATCTGCATATGAGTCACGAGATTTGTGTTTTTTTTTTTTTTATCTTGGTCTTGTATGATAAGCATGAGATGCCGTTAAATAACATTAATTTTTTCTTATATTGGATGGGATAAGGTTTTGTTGTTGTCGTTGTTTATTGAATTTTTATTGAATTTCTACATGACCCGATAACTGGAAACTGAGTTTTGAAATGGAATAAATTGGGAATTGTATATTCTAAAGTTCAACTTACGTGTCACTTATTAAGGAAAAATCATTACACGAGCCACATGTAGTATGAATCAATAGCATGAATTATATTAAAGTATACCATTATAAATTACGTTACATTTCATTAGGGCTGTGGTATTGACTTATCTTCGTCTTTATTGAAATTTTGATATGATCGTTTATGGGAATCTAAATTCAATTTGATGGTTCAATAATGTAAGAGACAAGGTTGGGTTTATTTAGATATTATATATTAATTTTACATTTAATTGAACAAAAATATAAAATTAGTAAACATTTTAATCTTAATATTGTATATTAATGAATCTCAAACTTTTTTTATTTTTTGCTCTCATTTTTTCTAGTAAACATTTTTTTTTTATATTTTACATATTTCCTTTTTCGGCGTACTATTTCTTTTTAACCAATGTAACAATAATTTCAGAGAGTACGTTTCATAAAATTTGATGGGTGGTGCGAGACAAACAAGACCTGGAATCAATTATTTGAACCTCAACACAACAAAAGCTCTATATTTCAGGTCTAACAACATAGATTATAAGATGGTTCTGATTCTGAGGAATAATATTAAACATTTGAAGTACGACACGCAGTAGTTTATATTTCATCATCCCAGAGGTCACTGAGTTGGGGCTTGGTCGGTCCACTGATTAAACGGCTCTGATAGATTTGACTTATTTTGTTATGATCTTCTTCTGTCAATGCCCAATCAAATATCTGCAGATTCTGATTCATTCTCTCCTTATCGTAGCTCTTTGGCACAAAAGTGACTCCTTGTTCATACAACCATCTCAGAGAAACCTGAGCTATGGATTTGCCATGTGCCTCTGCAATATCCTTCAGCACATCATTCTCCATCACTTCATTTGGACCCCTGCTTGCACCTTTCCTCAGAGGTGAAAACGCAGTTATGACTATCCCATTTGCGCTGCAGAACTCTCTTAGCTTCTTTTGTTGCCATGCAAGGTTCATCTCCACCTGCAGTAGTTGTTTAATAACAAATAAATATTAATTGATCTTATCATGAACCATTCACGTAAACAAATGTAAACAAAAACAACACAAAAATGAGACTATTACTTGATTCACCACAGGAAGGATGGTAGCCACAGACAGCAGATTCTGAAGCTTCTTCACAGAGAAGTTGCTGACTCCAATGGCTTTCGTGAGGCCAAGTTTCTGGCACTCTTCCATGGCTTCCCACACACCCTTCAGGTCAAAAGGCAAGAGATCCTCTACTTCAATAGGAAAGGAGAACTTCCCCGGCTGAGAACTGATGGGCCAGTGGATGAGATAGAGATCCAAATAATCTAGTTGAAGAGTTCTGCAAGCCAAAAAGTTGGAGTCAAAATTACCTCTCGTATTTGAAGCATGTCAAGTATATTTGAAGCAAAATAAGTTACAAGTTAAATTCTGTATATCAACTTCTACAATGGTTAGACAAAAGAGCTTTTATGAAAGTTGGAATATTTTAGTCCAAAAAAATGAGGTTTGATTCATCTTATCAATATATTTTCATAATTTATAGCTACTTATTGTGGATTCATTCAAAAAATGGTCTTAAATTGAGTTCATCACCTAAGTGATTTGCGCAAAGCTGAAACAACAAGATGAGGATGATTGTCTGTGACCCAAAGCTTGGAAGTGACAAAGAGGTCTTGGCGAGAGACAAGGCCAAGATCAACCGCTTCTTTGAGAGCTTCGCCAAGAGCCTGCTCAGAGCCATAAGCAGCAGCAGTGTCAAAGTGTCTGTAGCCCTGCTTTATAGCCTCAATGATTGCCACCTTTGTGTCTTTCTTACAGGTGAAGTCTGGGGCAGACCCCATTCCAACCACTGGCACCCTCAGTTGGGAAGAGGAGTTTGGTAGCACCAGTGTCGGGATTTCAATAGCAACCATTGTAGCAATTGCTAATTAACAGGTATTCTATAGTATAGTATGGAAGAGTAGTATTATTGTAATGTAACCAACACTACTTGCTTGAATTTGATGGAAACTGCTGGGTTGATCACCTTTTTATACTACAAAATTGTTTGCTACATATATTCTATATTTCAATTATTTGAGGAGTGTAGCTTTGAAATGTCTGCAATTAGAGGTTAGGTGGGTTAATATGAGATCTACCTCCATCCTTCACATTCTTATTTTATTCAACACTAACCGTGAAGCTTGGTGCGATTGTGACTGATGCACTACATAATTTTGTATCAATGCCTGTCTATTGTTATAATCAACTTTTGATGATAAAATATTAATAATATTTAATTGCATATAAAGGTTAATTGAATCAATAGTTATCTTCAACTCATGTTAACTTAATCATGAATTCTTCTAGTTATAAATAGCTGGAGAGGGTCCAGTTTGCATATTTAATTGTTCGCTTTGTTTTTCTGTCTTCTACATGAAAATATAAAACTAATCAATGGCTAAGAATTTGTCTAGCTTTAAAAATACTGGGGAGAATCTTCTATCCACCAAATCTTGGTGGTTGAAACTACACTTATAACATAATTTATAAACTTTAACGTGTCATTATACTGATCTGTAACGTATACTGTTATTTTATTTTAACGAAACTGACAAATATATACACCAGAGTAGGTGTAGAGATTAGATGTGAAGAGAGAAAAGATATGAGACATGTAACAAGTATAAAGTAATGAAAAAAGAAAGAGATAGTTTCATAGAAGGTTAATTATAAATACCTTACAATTTTTATATTTTAACCTTGTAGAAAGTAGATATACACATAATTCAACACTACAATTTAGAGAAAGAGATTCTTAGTTTCTTATTCTTAATATAATATCATATATATATTTTACATTTGCTTGTTTTGAAAATAATAGTGACTCTAGAAAGGCAAGTTTTGTACATTCTTAGACTCTTTCTTCGGGTAGGAAGTGCAGTTCAGGTTTCATCCTTTTCTGATTTCCTTATGTTTCTTTCTTATCAGCTTTCTGCACATGACAGTAGAAAATAGACTGATTAGAAAAGTAAGGTTCCGTTACCAACTTGGTCTTTGCCATGGATTTAGTTTTCCAACAATTCATTACTCAGTCTACTACTGTTCAACATCAAAGCATGTATGACTCAGAAATACCTTTGATGTTTCCATGCATGTGGTCTGAGGAAAAAGTTCAGCAAAAATTCGAAAGTTATAATAATAATAATGTTTTACAGGGTAAAACATATTCATACTATTACCTTAAAAACCTACTGTTACAATTTGTCGACTAGGAAAATATTAAGCTGGCAAACAATTCTGTGATGCAAGAATAAGATGCTTCCTTTGACTTATTGAGTTTTCCTTCTCCTTTTTCTCTTTTTAAAAGTCTTGATTTGTTGCTATGCAACAAATAATGGCCTGCTTTAGGGTTTTGTGCTGCTGTGAAATGATAATAGAAGACATTTACAATGTCTATGACATTTACAATGTTTAAAAGCTGGGTTGAAAGTTTTGAAACTGTGTTAAAAACATGGGTTTTAAGAAATAAAATTAAAGGGAAGAGTTGAGTTTATAGTGGAAAGTGATGAGCAATGCATGAATAAGAACAAATTTCAAGTCAAACTTGGCTGCACTCATCTGTTAAAAGCCTCAAAGACCAAACATAAGATGAATAAATATTGCATCACATGTTAAAGCTGAATTTTCAAAGAATTCTTATACCAGATAATAGTAACAGTTAGATGAAAATTTGATTAAACAAATACTTAAATTTAAAATCGGTGCCTTAAGTCTAATTTATATATTAAAATAAAATATGAGTCGTGTGTCTAGTATTTATCAGAATATGTTGATCTAGAAAGTGAGAGAAGGTATTGAAAGTAGAAATTTGAGGTCAACATTTGCCAAAATAAAAATCAAAGCACATGTATGCATGGTTTGAAAAAGATAAAACTGGACTTACGTTACATTTTAGTGACTGTGAGTGAACAAAGGTTCGTATAGAGAAGAATTTTGGGGATGAACACCATTTTTATACATGGCTTGAAACCATAAAGCTTTCTAAGATCCATTTTTAACTTTCTTTTTAAGAACAACTCTTCATGATTATACTTTCGGATCCTGTTTATTTTAGGTTAACTTTATCTTAAAAAGATAAAACAAATGATTTTTAGTTCAGTTTATTTCAACTGAGTAATCCATGGTAGAAGATAAAATAAGTAGTTTGAAAAAATTACCAGTTAATACTATATATACATTAATAACAAAGTTTGCATGTTGTGGAATATATTACTCTTTAACTACTAAAATTATTTATTTTCTAACTTAAGTCTCTCTTATATAATAATATATTATTTAATCTCTGACATTTAAGAAACATTAAATTTTATTGAAACCAAAACCATATGAAGAATTTTATAGGAACTAAATTATAAAATAAGTATATTATATAAATTTGACACATATTTTAGCTATTAAAAATGATTGTTCTTGACATTATAAATTTGATATCAAAATAATTTAATTGGTTTGGATTGAATTTAAAGTAGAAAATAATGATTCATTTAAATAAAAACCAATTAATTTGATTATAAATATTATAAATTAAGTAAATTGACAAAAACATAATTTACACAATATATGTTGTTCAAGATGCCTATGAATATATAGAAATAAATTACATAAGTTAATGTAAATTATTTATATTGAAAGGAACAATGTTATAATCATATGTATAATAATTTATTTATATATAATTTCTAGTTGATAATTTTACTTAAATTCCATGTGAATTTTCTGTGTAAATTTTCTCATGAACATTAATATTGTAAAATTTTCGGATTACTATGTCAACTGTAATATAAGTTAATATTCTCTTAATATGTGTAATTTGGTCAAAATAAGGTTATTAGTTTGGAAATTTTAAAGTTTAAAAAATCTTTCATAACTAAGAATTTTAAAAATTAAAAGTATATTACAAATGATTCAAATGTCAAGAAATGACACACTTAAGAGTCTGCATTATTTCTAGAGTGAGGAATACATTTGAGAAAAGAAAAACAAGACAAAGTTCATTCAAAGTTCAAAAGCAAAATGAAGTATAAAAAGCAATCCAAATCAAATTGAACATTTGTTTTACTTAATAATTCATATTTCATCATCCCAGAGGTCACTGAGTTGGGGCTTGGTGGGTCCATTGATTAAACGGCTCTGATATATTTCATTTATTTTCTGATGATCTTCTTCTGTCAATGACCAGTCAAATATCTGCAGATTTTGGTTCATCCTCCCCTTATCGTAGCTCTTAGGCACAAAAGTGACTCCTTGTTCATACAACCATCTCAGACAAACCTGAGCTATAGACTTGTCATGAGCCTCTGCAATCTCCTTCAGCACATCGTTCTCCATCACTTCATTTGGACCCCTGCTTGCACCTTTCCTCAGAGGTGAAAACGCAGTTATGACTATCCCATTTGCTCTACAGAATTCTCTTAGCTTCTTTTGTTGCCATGCAAGGTTCATCTCCACCTGTAGTAGTTGTTTAGTAACAAATAAATATTAATTGATCTTATCATGAACCATTCACGTAAACAAATGTAAACAAAAACAACACAAAAACGAGACTATTACTTGATTCACCACAGGAAGGATGGTAGCCACAGACAGCAGATTCTGAAGCTTCTTTACAGAGAAATTGCTGACTCCAATGGCTTTCGTGAGGCCAAGTTTCTGGCACTCTTCCATGGCTTCCCACACACCCTTCAGGTCAAAAGGCAAGAGATCCTCTACTTCAATTGGAAAGGAGAACTTCCCCGGCTGAGAACTGATGGGCCAGTGGATGAGATAGAGATCCAAGTACTCTAGTTGAAGAGTTCTGCAAGCCAAAAAGTTGGTGTCAAAATTACCTCTCATATCTGAAGCATCATGTCAAGGGTATTTGAAGCAAAATAAGTTAAATTATGTATATCAACTTTTACAATGGTTAGACAATAGAGCTTTTATAAAAGTTGGAATCTTTTAGTCTAAAAAAAGAGGCTTGATTCATTTTATCAATAAAAAATGGTCTTAAACTAAGTTCATCACCTAAGTGATTTGCGCAAAGCTGAAACAACAAGATGAGGATGATTGTCAGTGACCCAAAGTTTGGAAGTAACAAAGAGGTCTTGGCGAGAGACAAGGCCAAGATCAACTGCTTCTTTGAGAGCTTCACCAAGAGCCTGCTCAGAGCCATAAGCAGCAGCAGTGTCAAAGTGTCTGTAGCCCTGCTTTATGGCCTCAATGATTGCCACCTTTGTGTCTTTCTTACAGGTGAAGTCTGGGGCAGACCCCATTCCAACCACTGGCATCCTCAGTTGGGAAGAGGAGTTTGGAAGCACCAGTGTGGGGATTTCAAAAGCAACCATTGTAAAAGTGGTAATTAAACTAGTATAGAATAGTATATGTGTAATGAAGAAGCTCCACTACAACACTACAAGTACAGTAGTTGCTGGTAGTTGATGGACTCAGCTAGAGTGGTCACCTTTTTATACTACAAAAAAGTGTTACATTTATTCCAATCGTTTGGGCAAACTCGTTTTGAAATTGAATTGGATGTTAGGTGGGTTAAGCTAAGCTCTACCCCCATCCATCATATTCTTATTTTAATCAGTAACAAGCAAATTTGGTGAGTAAGTTGGGATGCCAAGGTTTTTATCATTTTTTACAAATACTTTTCTTAAGAAACAACATTTTCATTCAAAGTTCAACTAGTTATTAAAGAGACACGTCTTTCTTATTCATTCAAATTTGTTCAGAGAAAGTAGCCTCTTCCACTACATCTAAAATAATCTCCAGGTTGTTGGGTTGGGATGGTGATTTATTATATTACTCTTGCTAATGAACCTTGTTTTCTACTCCATTCTTTGACTCATTCTCTTTCTCTTTTTGTTCTGCTTGCAAAGGCAAATTTAGTTTTCTATCAGTGTTTGTTGTCACCAGTTTTAGTCATAGCTATGCTTTGTCATTTGGAAAAAGTATGTTTCATGAGCATATATGTATACAATATTTTGCTTTTACGTTTCACTAAAACATGTTTGTAGTAGTTTAGTTTTTATTAACATGAAAAGATGACCAGGTAAGAAAATTTCGACCTACCATGACCATTTCCTAACTATATTTTCTTTTGCAGAAAAATTTAGGTATTTGAAATATACAAGTCACCAACTAGAAAACTCTACTCAACATTTATAAACGACATTTTTATTCTACTATAATTGTGTTGAAATAGTGGGTAGCTAGGTTTCCTTTTCTAATCTTCTGCATGATAATTTGCAGATGCGATTGTGGACTGTGATTATACACTTAGAAACACTATATAGCTACTTTTATCTTCTTACACTGAGTATGGAAAAGTTTGCCAAATAATAGCAGTATTGGGAAGAATTAGTCAACCTCCATGCTTTCTCTTTCGGTTAACTGATAATGAGATTTTGTATTTTTACATCTCATATTATAATCACCAACCTCACTCTTTCCTTTGTTTAATTTTCCATCTTTAGAAAATCTCATTTAAGACTTTTGTTGTTGCATACCTTTCTCATCCACCAAGATAAACTATAACAAAAATAAGTTTCATATTTGCATACATTTTTTACATATATCACTTACAATTTCATATGTAAGATAAAGTTTTCATTTTTCATGGTTAATATCTTAAAAAGATATATAAATATGAGAAGTTTATCATGTACCTTTGCATTATAATTATATCAAATCATTTTTCATACAACTTGTGATCTGTAATAATGGAAATGAAGGACTGTTCTTACACTATAAATGACTTTAGAATTATTGAATACTTGAATATCTCATTGACTGATATATTTTATTGTAATATCTTTGAACAATGATACAATATATTTTTATATTTAAAAAATTATCTACTTTATTTGCTACCTAAAGTTAAGACTTGTTAAATATTGAATATATTCTACATACATCAACGTCATAATAATTTTTTTTCTTGACAGCAACATCATCATAATTTATTATAATCTACAACAACTCTCTCTAATTTTTAATTTTTAATTTTTAATATTGACCCCTCTATTTAGAGAAATTATGAATTTTTAAAATATTAGCTAGTTTAAGGAAATTTTTAATATAAGTTTAATATTCTATAGAAATATAAGATTAAAAATTAGATTTTTTTTAATTTAATAATTTAAAATATTAAATTAAAAAAAAATGAATTGTGGGTATAAAGTAAGTTGCTTTTTTAATTATTTGTTTAATTTGAGAGAGTGTCCATGTTTTTCGTGAGCTTCTAGATTGTTGTTTTTAGGTCTTGGTATCCCCATATTATAAATATCTTTCAAAGAACTATATCTATTTTGATTTAAGGAGATTTATTGAAATTTTTTATTGTTTTTGACAGATATTGTCTGCAAGTTGGGAGATAAAGTTCTCACTTTGAAATTTTTTATATAACATAATATTATTTGCAGTAAATTTATTAAGTTTTTATTTATAAAATATAGTTTAATTTAAATTTTATATTTCTTTCATTCTATGATTTAATATATAAAATGATAAAATTAATATATTATATATTATATGATAGAGTTATGTATTTCCATTTTATCTCATCTTAATCAAATTAAGTTCAAGCTTAATTTAAACAGTTGGATAAATTTTGAGTTGGATAAAAACAACACAAATATAGTCAATTCCACTGAGTCACCCCTGAAAATGAAATAAAACGAAATCCAGCATTTTTTAGTCAAAGGTTGTCGGCATCATGAAAAGCAACAAAAATTCGTAATCATGCATGCGTCAAGGTTGGCCAAACCTTGAATCCAGAATCCCTTTATTTTCTCTTCTTATCCTCAATTGTGATTTTTTTTTCCATGAATATTTTTCTATAATTAGTATGAAAATGAATGAAGTTATAAGAAGTTAATAACATAAGAATATATAGCAAATATAATTTTGGATTAAGATACTCATTATATTTTGTTCATACTCAAAATCAAATTAGAGGATAAATAGTTTGACATTACTTAATAAACTTACTATTGAAACTTAGTGTAATAAATTAAAAACAAAAAAACAAAAAAGCTTATTTTGATAAATTGCACCAATAAGTTTATTGATATACGCTAAAAAGAGCATGAATAATGAAAATTATCTTACATAAGTTCAAATAAACTTCCTATAGAATTTGCTATGATTCTTGATATGAACAACACATTGTTTAGCTGACAAACATAATATATGTATTATCAGGTTTCAAACTTTCTCTTAATCAGCCATACATAATATATGTATTATCATTTCTAGCTCCATCATATAATACAAGAACAAATAGACATATCAGAGGCTATACAAGCAAAGAAAAGAAGGTTATAGAAGGGATTTAATTAGTCTACTAAATAGCATAAGTTGTTTTTCTGGCAATGACATTTGATTCATTTCTGCAGAATCCCTTGAAGGCAATGTTCAGCTAGTTCTCATCCGAGTGAAGCGATGAAGGTGAGAAAATATGTTGAAGTATGATACCGTGATACAAGATAAAGTAATTCAAGTTATGGCTTGATGATCTACCAAGACAATGAAAGAATTCCCTCTAACCACCAAGCTTTCTCAAACGTTTCAGCACGTCTTTTTCGCCAGTGAGTTGCTTAACCAAACCTTTGAATTCACCAGAAAAATTCAATACCTCATGGTAAAATTAAACAAAATCAATACAATAAAGAATACTGAAGCCAAATACTATACATGATAGAATTTATCAATCGAACATCTAAGCTTAGCACAATTGCAAAGTGCAACGGCACATTAGAGCAGATTGGATTATGATCAATAATTCATGATTTCTAAGATAGATGAAGTACTAAAGTAAATATACAAGCACGCAGGGCAGCTAAAAGTTCTTTCCACTGAAGGGCATATACAACATAAGGTCCTTCAATGAATAAATTCTTACTGTTGGTATAATTACGACAATCGTGTTGGCCAATTCTCAAATTTGTTTCCCATTTGTTGTTGAATTCTCTTGCTATTTCCTCTGCATCATCGGTTGAATATCCAACCAGCCAGCATTTGTTTCTTGGCAACTTTTGTAACTTCCTCACAAGAACAGCTCCTACGAATATGAACGGAGGCCATGATTTTAAGGTAAAACAACATTTATGGAGAGAAAATCCAATCAGAAAGTTCAAAAGCTGACACAAATATATCGGTCTGTGACAAAAGGTTGACTTTACAATGTCATATTGGAAGAACTAAATGCACCAGGAATCAAATTCTTGATGCTGAAGCTCTTAAAATAACAACAGCACATGAAAAATTTTCCTCTGGCATGTTATGAGAGCAGACTTCATCATATGCTTTCACTGATGATACAGAGGGAAATAACATAGAAGTGTTCATATGGTGAAGCAAAGTATTTACAACATCCACAGAGAACATCTTTCATCGTAAAGATATTCAGATTGTGATTTATGATACGATTGTCGAACTACAATTACAATATAGTATTACAGCAATAACACACTATGGCATAATTGATAGTTCTATATGGTATGTAAACCTTTAAATCCAATATTTTGTGTAACCATTTAGCACGAAAATAGAAGACAAACATCTAAACTTCTTCACAAATAATCAAAAGAAAAAAATATAAATAAAATAAAACCTTCTTCATAAACTAAAATCAGTGTATGTATAAGCAATATGAGAGAATTTCTGCAAATTAACTTATATATAAGTTAATTTTAATTTAAGAAAAAGTTTTATCATTTTTTATTTATTTTCTTCTCTTATAGGTGTTTCTGGAGCAATTTACCTAACAAGTCTAACATTATATCACACATCAGATGTATGAAGAGCAACAAGCAAAAAAGCATAAATGCCTCTTGTGTATCAGTGTACACTGTATTGTGGCATGTGAAAGAGGTCGATAGCATTATTATACTGCCTATGGTAAATATTTCTTCAAGCATTATTATTTTAAGATTTTTGTATATAATAGCCGTTTACAGTTTTGCAGTGTTTAAGATCAAGCATGTACATAATACCATTCAGAAGAAATCAACTTTCTGAATACGTGAGACTAGTAATCTAGGTAACTAATCTCACCTGGGACTGGTCTACCATACAAAGCTGCTAGTGCCACGTATATGTCTTCTGGATCTTTGGGCTGAAAATCAAAAACCAGAACCTGAAAAAGCATTATCATTGTTATTACATTAGAACTCAAGCTTGAAGTAGACAAGGGCAACATGAGAAGAACCAAATAGCAGTCATAGGCGATATGAAATTACTGAAACAAAAAGAAGTCCTACTACAGTTCTATTCCCAATAAGCAGTAATCTAAATTACACAAATTACAAAAGAGTGGTTTAATTTTATTTTGAAGAAAGTGAGAATTTGTAATGTCCAAGAACTATATTGAGCTTATCCATTAATTGAAGGGTAATTACTTGGAACTAGAAAGGAAATTGACCTGAGAAGGTGAAGAGGGTTTGATGATGACCATGAAATGCTGCAAATCCCAGAAATTGAGGGAGTAAGCAGCAGACATAAGCAACTGGGGTGGTCCCTTTGTAGCCCTTAGAGGCATTGCAGCTACGTACACTTCATCTCTGCCTCTTACCATTGCTGAGTTCGAAAACAACGATAACATTTTTCTCCCAGAATAACCAGCAAACCCAGATTCTACATAGATTATACACACACAACACACCGCTAAACTCAAGCCTCAATTCAACTCTATCCTCTCCACCTTTTGTTCTCACATTCATAGATTATATCAAATGTTTAATTCCAGATATCACTTGTTAACTTTAAAATACATTTATTTAAAATTTATTCTTTTCTAAAAATAAATTACTTAAATTTTTATTTATTTAAACTAACTATATGCAATTATTTATAAGTTTATAATTTGGTTTTATATTTTTAAAATTAAAAAATACGCCCATGATAAGAATATTTGCTAGTTCATTATTTCTTTAACTCTAAAATTCGTATCAAGGAATATTTTTTTAGATATATCATATTAATAGGAGACTGTAGCACTATTATTATCTTTATGGCACAATTAAATTTGATATTTCCAATTTAATTTTTGTTTAAATTGTTATTTTATAAATTAGTTTCTTCGTTTTCCTATTTTTTAGTTGTATTTTTTTATTAGGAATAAAAATGGATTAAACTAGACTAGGTTTTATAAAAGTAGACTCTTACTTCTTAAATTATACTATATATATTTTGAATGTCTATAGATTTTTTAATTTGAATTTAAATTTATATTTTAATAGTGATATGAAAAATTCAATAATTTTATTAAAATAAATTTTAGTTTATCTTTATAAAATTTATTGAATGAGATAAGATTTACAACTCTTTAATATATTCTAAATTTATTTAGAAGTAATATAAAAATTTTAATATATATATATATATATATATATATATATATATATTTCTCTTAGCAGGTGCAATTACTTGTTACCTCTACTGTTAAATTTTCATTTATACATTACATTTGTGCATTATAAAGGAGAAAATGCAGATGTTACAGATCTAAATCTAGCATTAATTAAGGAGCATGGAATAGGAATACTCAATTGCCAACAACATATAATATAAGATACTAATAATCTATATATTTATTTGATCAAACAAAGTTATCCTGCATGCAGAATGACAGAAGGAACATTACAGACTTCATTCATTTGGAATAGTGCTACCTAGGATGGAGAGCCACATCCTAGTTCCCAGAGTACATAAACTGATCGAAAGAGTACATACAACTGATCCACATTGCATGTGGTTTGAGTACGAAGTGGTTGGCATTTGTAACATCCCTCGATCCTTCCCATTTTAACTAAACATTTTTATTAGACCACTAAACAAAGAAAACAAAAGACATGCAACAACAAGACATAACGCAACTGAAAAAAATACCCTCTCAAACTCTCTCATAAACTGCACATTCCCCCCTCTTCACACTCTTTACTCATTCTTCTCAGTTGGAGCCTCTGTCACTGCCACCTCCTCGCTCTTCTCACCTTCTGCGATCACTTCCTCCTCTTTCTTTTCATCTGACCCTTCTGTCTCAACCTTCTCCTCCTCACTTTTCTCTTCTGGGGCTTCTGTCTCTACTTCTTCCTTAGCTACAGCCTCAGCTTCTTTCTCTTCTTTAACAGCATCTTCTTTCTGGGTCTCTGTCACTGGTTCTGCAGCTTCTGGTGTCTTCACCTCAACAGGATCAGCATTTTCTTTCTCTTCCTCAGCAGCTTCTGTCTCAGATTCTTCCTTTGAAGTTTCCTCTTCCGTCTTCTCAACAACTGTTGGCTCTTCTGTGACAGTCTGAGACACAACTTCTTCTGTCACTTCTTTAGTCTCAACTTCAACCGAGGGCTTGCTTTCTGAAGCTGCAGCTTGTGGTGTCTCAGTAGATTCCTCTTTGGTTTGCTCAGTGACAGACTCTGGTCCTGGTGCTGGTGTTGGAGTCTCAACAATTTCTTCTTTTTTTGCCTCATCTCCCTTCAATGATGGCTCCTCTGGGAGGGCAACCTTTGCTGATACAACCTAAACATTCCAATTCCAACGGACAAAGACTTATTCAGATGAAAATTCATATGTTATTTGTTAGAATCTGCTGAGAAAAAAAAAAACATAATAAGGTGGTGGACATGCAGTTTCAACACTCCTTGTTCTTCTTTACTTTGTAACCATTGGTTGATGTACCCTTCTCATAATTGTTGCAAAATATACTATAGAGATAGAGTTACAAAGCTGCCAGATTAATATAGATTTGATATTTCATTTAATACTCTAACAAATATGATTAATATGTCCGATAGAAAAGGCTTCTTTGTCTGTAATGACAAACAAATAGCAATTTGCATTTAAACTACTTCGTACTTTTCTGTTAATTTTCTCAATGAAAAGAAGGGAGTTCAATCTTTTTTGACAGTGTTATTTCTATATTGATAAGATCCCAAGTGGCTGCTATAATTTTACTGTATATATATCTATATATATAGATATAGATGAAACTGAAAACAAAACAAAATTATGTAATGCCAAAAAACATAAGCAAGGAAATTTGTTTGCAGGTTCTGAACTGACGAATCATGTGAATTAGAGTAGAGCAGGAAGAGTTACCTCAACAGTGGCCATTGGAATACCAAGGAATGTGCAAGTGATTGGAAAGGAGCAAAGTTGAGAGTGATATAGAAGGCTAAGCTTTTGATGAAAAGAAAGGAGCATTAAGAGTGGCTTATATAGAGATAAAGGGCTCAAGTTGATCAAAGAAACGGAGAGGTGGGGACGCTTGAAGAATCTTGGGATTTGACCCCTCCATCACTGAATGTTAATAAGCATGTTTGGCAATAATGGTGACAAAGGCTTAGAGATGAGGTTATATTAATATTTTATAATGCTTGTTTCGGATCTCTCTACTGGGAGCCTGAATAATGGAGCACGATTTTCATTGAGATCATCATTCTTTTGATTCTAAGATTCTGTGCTTTGTGCAGTCGGATTTACAGGGAGAACTATCAATTTCATGCATGGTTATTCAATCATGATTTACTGGTAAAATAATAATAACCGCAATGTGCTTCCAACAAATGCTTCTGTTAACTAAATCAGCAGTAAATAATACAGTTCTTAATTACTTTTGAGAATTTTAATGACAGTATATATAAGGTTGATGATTCTTATATATAAGTGATCTTCATCATTTTATTAGTAAAACTTTCATAAAACTTTGGATGCAGAGAAAATACTAGGAGAATGTCCAAAATGCAGAAACAAATAATTTAATATTTATATGGTTGCAACAAAGTGAAATATTTCATTGATGGATCCCAAACAAATAAATAAAATAAAATGAAGAGAAAGGTTCCAGATGAGACCCTGACGCAAATAAAGCAACAAACCGTCGTTCACCTAAACCATGTGGGCCTTGGTCGGCTGGTGGGCCATTGGGCCCATGTTAGTAGGCCCTGCGAGGAGATTCACATCTGGTACCGCATTTACTTCCAATGGAAACACGCCACGTGGAATCACACACCGACCACATCGTCGTCGTTTTGTGCTTCTTCCTCCTTTTGATTTTGATGCGATGAGATGATGAGACTACATTTGTAAAATCAAAACCGATGAATGATGCCACTCTTGACAAAGTTTATAAATCGGAGATTTTAAGAATTGTTAGAAGAACCCTAACCAAGAGTATAGAACAGTGGATCCAAAATAGAATGATGAAGCCTATGAATAACACTTTCTGCATAAACATTAACATTTTCATTGGAATTATTTACCTAACAACCACACATAACAGTAACTCTGCTAGCTGTAATCTGGAAACAGACACATAAATAAAGTTTTTCCCAAATGTGTTTCTCAGACCATGAAAAGGTGCAATGCCTTTCTCAAACGTTAGAAAACAAAAATACCATCTTTCTTTTTATGTGTTGAACGTGCATTTCTGCAATCTCTCAGTAACAACAAACATAAATGTTTAGATCTCATTTCATAGAAAAATATACTTTTGTTAATCCAATTATTTGTAAATCATTCTAAAATACTATAATAACAGTAATATTCATTTATGTTATATTTTTATCATTATATTGTTTTGGAAGATTGATTGTATAGGAAAAATGAGTTATCTTTGAATTGAATATATTTTTTTCTTCAAAAATTGTATTTGATTATTTTACTTTTGGATTGAACAATTTAGTTTTTGAAAAATATTTAAATTTAATTAAAATCATTTTTTAATTGAAAGATTCAAATGGTCAATTTAAAAATACAAAGATGAAAAATAATTTGAAAAAATATTTAATTCTTAAAAATAGTAAAAACTTGCTAAAAAACATGGAAGGTTACATCAAATCTCCTAAAGAATGGTAACTGGACCGTTTTTAGTATACAAATTGATACCCAATTCAAAACTAATTTTCATGGAGGATATTTTCGTAAAAAGATGGGCCAGTGCAAAAGTAAAAGAAGTGGTGTCAATAGCATAAAACAATCTCTAATTTTTGGACAATTAAGCTCAATAACCCAATATAATAAAATCACCATATTAAGAATAATATTACATAGAAAATTCGAACAAATTGTATTTGTACTTTTAAAATTTAAGAAATTACTACACTTGAAATTTCTTCTTCTTTTTAAACTCTAAGAAGAACCTTCAATTAATAAATTATAAAATGGTTGTGTTAAAAATAAGAATGAAATATAGAAATAAAAATGATACATAACATTACAGTATCATATAATTTTCTTAATTAATCCTAAAAATCACTCCTAAATTGAAATGAATTTGGAAGAAAATATTTGTTGTCCCCTGATGAAAAGTCAACAAAGATTTCGGATCACCACATGACAGTTTCCTCAAATTAACCATAAACTTCTCTTTCTCCCTGAAATATTGACCAGCTTACCAAAAAAAACATGGTACGTGACAAATAAGTGTTTTTTCCTTTCTCATCCCTTTCCTCATTTTTCTAGTTAATGATCACTTTTTGGGTTTGGGAGACACAAACTATTATTGCTTTTTTTAGTTTCACTAATCCCTTCAAAACATTTTTGCATTGTTGAATTGTGTAATCTTCATTGTCTATATCTCATTTCTTTAGTGGGATTTTATTCTCACTACTATTGTTCCTTGTGACGGTTGATGAGTTAACCACCTTCCTGTTGGAGCTGCATCAAGTTCCAAGAAGATGGGGTTGGATGACGACAAAGAAACTGGAGAGAAAAGTGGGGCAACAGATCATGAAAATGAACAACACAAAAGCGAGGGTGAGCCCGTGACCGGGCAAACTGGTGAGGCTTCTGCCTATGCAGCTGAAGAAGAGGACGATGAACTTGCATCCAAAATTCAATTGGGTCCTCAATGCACTCTTAAAGAACACCTTGAGAAAGATAAGGTTTGTATGTGTCAACTGAGATTTACCATTCCCAGCTAATGCCATGTTTCCTGTGTTTTCTTTATTAGTTAATTCACTTTCTTTGGTTGGCTTGTGGGGTTGATGTAGGATGATGAGAGTTTAAGGAGATGGAAGGAACAACTCCTTGGAAGTGTAGATGTGAACAATGTTGCAGGTTTTCAGATCTCTTAATTAATCTTTCCCTTAATTTTAGCCTTTTTCTCTTGTTTAAGATCAAATCTATTCATGACACCCAAAGGGTATCTGAGAATCATTTTCCTTTTTCACATGAGTACCTATTTGTGATGCATTTTTGTGTGAGTTTAATAGGCATGGACTTGGTGTAAATGATTTTAAATAGTTGGCTTGTTAGAAACATTTTTTACGACTTTTGCTATAATTAATATAAAAGTTAGCAAAATTGTCATATCAGATGATAGTATAAAAACCTTTACACTATATGGGTAGGTATATTATCTTTTTTAAGTGTCTAGATCAATCATGACTTGGTCTTTCTTTCCAGAAATTTTGGATCCTGAAGTGAAAATTACTAGCTTATCTATTGTCTCTCCTGATAGAGAAGACATTGTTCTTCCCATTCCTGAAGATGGGAATCCAAAGGGTTTATGGTTCACTCTAAAAGAAGGTAGTCATTATCGCTTGAAATTCACCTTCCAAGTGAACAATAACATTGTGTCTGGCTTAAAATACACCAATACTGTTTGGAAGACTGGTGTCAAGGGTAATTTTCTTTTGCCTAATTCATTCCTATTTAAACTTGTAGCATGCTAAACTTAAAGCACTCTCTTACGATAATTCTAATTTCAGTTGATAGCTCAAAAGAGATGCTTGGAACTTTCAGCCCTCAAGCAGAAGCTTACACACATGAGATGCCTGAAGAAACCACACCCTCTGGACTATTTGCAAGAGGATCATATTCTGCAAGATCAAAGGTAATATTATCACTAATACATTCAATTGTATTGGAAAATATACACACACATTCTTTAACACAAAATTCCCTAATGCATGAAATATTCTTTTTAGACGATGCATAAAATATTTGATCTGCATTATTTTGTATTTTCATAATTTTTCTTTTACCATTTTTTGTTATGCTTTTTATTCTAAGTGTCATCTTGTGTAATGGTAATATATTCTAGTGATAGTTTTCTTGTACATGGATTACGATCTATGGTGCAACAAAAGTTTTCCACCTACCTAATGCTGATGTTCTTCTTAATAGTATATATGACAGATCAAAGTAATAAGTTGAAGCAGAGAATATTATTTCTATTTTTTTTTTCTAGTGTTGTATGATAATGAATTAATGATACAACAATATATTATCATATTTTCTTTCTGCAGTTTCTTGATGATGACAACAAATGCTACTTGGAGATCAACTACACTTTTGATATTAGGAAGGAATGGGCTTGAACATGGATGAAAATCTACCCAATTTGCTTCTGCAATAGTGACTCTTCTGCATTTAGTCAAATATATCTTTATTTTTATTCTATCCACTTAAGAAATTCATATATATGGTAGTTTCTAAATTTTGGTTGTACTCAAATATTTTGTATTGACTGAAAGAGACAAAGACAAAGAGGATTCTTTTGTAACTTCCCAATAAACATGCCTTAATTTTATTCTTTTTATATCTTCTGCAAATATAAATCTTGGACGCAGTAATGATTTTGCGTGTCCAATTCTTTATCAGTCTTGAATATAATTTAAAGCAAAGTTGTGTGATATGAGGGCATTTCAACGAATTAGAAGTGAAAAGGAAGATAGATTCTCTTTTGAAATGAGAATTTTTCTCTTGCTTCAACTGTTGAGTGTTTTAGTATTTTGCCTTTTTCGATCAAACAAATACCAATGTCTCTTTTTTATGCTTCACTGTTATGCTTTAGTACATGTTTGGTTAACAGTTCTGAACGTACTTTTATATATTTTAAGATAAACATGTTTTTATATCATTTATCCTAAACATAATATTAAAGAGGGTGCAACAATTATTCAAACACACTTAATCACTTATACTTTCTATTTTAGAATTTGAGTAATAAACTTAAACATTAAGTAGTATTTTCAATGAACAGTTACTTTAACTTAAACATAAAAAAATATTGACTTTATGTGCACTAATGGGAACATGTTATATTTTAGAATGTAAGGTATAGATTTTAAGGTCAATCGAAATAAGAGAATTTGCAAACTTAATGAGTTGAAAGAATAATGCAAGGAAGGAATTTTAAATAAATTCAACCTTACCTTCATAATTTTCCTAGTTATGAATGTCTAATGTACTAAAGAAATCATATTGTTAGTAATGTGTTTACTGAGATAAACTAATAAACAGTGAAAAGCAAAGCAACATGTAATGAGAAAACATTCATTTAAAATCAAGACAACAACACTGGTTGCTCAACTGTTGAAAATCTTCATTTTACATCGAGTTCATAGTCTGGTATAATAAAGCATGAATCATCAATTGAAATACTAAACAGGACGTGAAATAAGAGACAAATTTTGATCTTCTATATGCCAGAATTCCAAACCTCTTGACCTGATTTAATGTGTCTCTTCAATTATGGTTATCCATTAATGAAATATGAAGAATAATAATGCTGCCACACCCGAAGGTGTGTCATTTCATCACATCATCAAAGGTTTAGTATTGAATTGTGCCCATGAAGAGACTGATATAGTTAGAACATTTAACAATTTTTCTTCTACCACCTCTTGCTTGTAGCATAAACCATAACACTTGATTTCTATTACTTGATTTATGCATGTTTGTTACATACTCATGATATATATGGTATGTCATAATAGATTGCTGTAAGTAAATTGCTTTATCAGTTTTTGAAATTATTAGATGTTGTTATAGTAATTTTTAGCATTGAAAAAAATATCAATTCTAATATGGAATAAGCACAAGTTGAAGTTGTTGTTATTATAATTTCAATATTATGATTGACTATGATTAGAATTCATAACAAAAATTGACGCCCAAACTAATGTAATTAATAAACTATTATAAAATTTGAGAGACTACCCTAAAATAACAGTTCAAAATGTGAAGAACTAAACATAATTTAGTAAAAAAAGAAAGGGAAATGAAGATTTAAGAGCATGTGATGAGCATGGTGAGATTTGAGTATTAGCAATGGTATGGCTAAAATGTCAGCTTCATTTTTGGTGATGTAAATAAATAATGTAGAAATGAAGTAGGAAGCATTATGTGTGTCGGTTAGCAAGATGAGAAAATGGGGAGATGGAGAATGGTGGGGTAGAGTGCAAGGTTGGTCTATGATGGGCTAAGGAAGTAATCAGTTAAAGCAGATATAGAAAGGCCACCATACAAGCATTGAAAAAGTGTGTTCCAGATATGCATTTTCCATTAAAGTATATTATATCTTCACACAACAAGTAGAAGTAGAATTAGAAGTAGAAGTAGAAGAAGAATAGAACCACCCTCCTCAACTTACAGATACAACCTTCTCTTTGCTGTACCCAATACCCTTCTTTCTCTCTCCCCATCTTCCCTTCCAGCTGGTACGTACCCTCCATTCCATCTTTATATACCCTCTCTCCATTTCTCATTCTTCGTCCTTCACATTCTTCTTCTCTCTATCTCTCTCCCTCTCTCTGAATTCCTCTTATTCAGGTTTGTATTCTTCTCCACTCTCATTTTCATTCTTGCCTTTCTTTACTTTTGTTGTCCTGAATGCCCCTCAATTAATGGTTTGGTGCAAAGTTTTTGCTTTTTCTTGCTTTTTACATCTGAATGTCATTTTTGTCTCCTGGGTGCTTCTGGTTTTGGATCAGCTACTCTAGATCTGTCTCATTTCCTTGTGGGCTTCATGAAATGATGTGAACTCTGCCATTGTGTACTTGACTTCCCTAAGTCACCTACATTTGGCTTGGGTTTGTCAGCAAGTTAGAAACTTTGTGAGGAAAATGAACTAGTAACGGATTCATTCATTGCCTTTGAGGGCTATGATTGTTTTTTGTAAAAAATATAAAATCTTTGAACTTATTTCACTGGGTGTCTGATCTATTTAGTAAATTCACTGTTCCGGGACTCGCATGCTGTCCTGAATTTAACATTTTTCACTGTTGTGAAGCAAAAGTAACACATTGGAAGTGTTCCTCGCTTTTATCGAATAGTAATAGTGTACATATCATGCTCCGATCTGAAATTCCCTCTGCTTATTCTGGTTCAATTTGCATTCCTAGATCTTCCTTCCCTTGTGCATTTCATATTCTGTTGAATATTTTATAATTTGTCTTTTGTTCTTCTATGTTAACTTTTGTAAGATCTGATTTCGGCTATTACGTAAGTCTCTAGATATTATTAGTAAGCTATAGACAACTTTTCAGTGAGATGTAAAGAGAAGGTTAGGTGGAAAAATTTAAAGGGTTTATGATTGTTTATTGGAAATTGAGTTTGAACTCGGAGTTCATTTTTTATTTCCGCATTATTTGACTTTTACAAAGGTGGGTAGGTTTTGTTAAGATGAAATCTAAGTTCTAACCACTGTGGAGCTTTTTTCTCACAGGAATTTGGAGAGGCTATTGATATTGCAAGGGTAGGATAAACCAGTATCCTAGGAAAATATGGAGTTTTCTATGATTTTCGTTGTTAGCAACATGATGCTGCTTCTCAGTTCAGCATTTGCCAAAACTGCTAGTCCTCCCTCACTGAGCCCAACTCCAGCACCAGCCCCAGCACCGGACTTTGTGAACCTTACTGAGTTGCTCACTGTTGCGGGTCCATTCCACACCTTCCTTGGATACCTTGAGTCCACCAAAGTGATTGACACTTTCCAAAACCAAGCCAACAACACTGAAGAAGGAATTACCATCTTTGTTCCCAAGGACACTGCCTTCACATCTGCCAAGAAAACTGCTCTATCCAAACTCACCTCTGATCAGATAAAGCAAGTTATCCTCTTCCATGCCTTGCCACATTTCTATTCTCTGGCTGACTTCAAAAATCTTAGCGAAACCAGCTCTACTCCCACATTTGCTGGAGGAGATTACACTTTGAATTTCTCTGATGTTTCTGGGTCAGTGCACATTAGTTCAGGATGGTCAGTAACCAAGGTGAGCAGTGCTGTTCATGCCACAGATCCTGTTGCTATATATCAAGTTGACAAGGTGCTACTTCCTGAGGCCATTTTTGGCACTGATATACCTCCTGCACCTGCTCCAGCACCAACTCCTGATGTTGCCCCAGCTGCAGATTCTCCATCTGAACACAGCGCAGATAGCAAAGCATCCTCTCCGTCATCTACTCCGGATGGCTCCTCTTCTTACAAGCTCATCAGCTATGGAATGTGGGCCAACCTTGTCTTGGCTACTTTTGGAGTGCTGGTGCTCTTCTGATGGGACTCTTCCTATTGAATATTTAATTTAGATTATGTTTATGTATCTACATTTGGTGCACTTGCTTTGATTTGAATCCATTTTTTTTGAACATAAGTGTTATTAAACATCTGTATGAATGTGATTTCTGCTATTATACCTTTTTTTTCAAATCTCATAGCATGTGGTTGTCATGTTATGTGGTTGTTATGTTATGACTATATCTACCTTTTTGGAGAGTTTTAATGCCATCACTTAAAGTTAAAGTCTATTCCTCAATTTCAGATTCTATTCCCTAAAGGGATGTTTCCGGAAAATGATCATGGATTGGCTGATTTACAAGCCCTGTTTATAGTTCCTGAAATTAAATTAAATTAAAAATGAAGATTGTTTTTGGATCCTTTAACGTTCCGGTTCCTGAAGACCCGGTATTCTTCCTATCCTAGTGCCATGTGACAGGAGATGCGGTTTTGGTAAACAATAATCAACATTACTTTTTTCACAGTTCAGATCTTGTAACTATTTTTAGCATTTGTTTTTGGTCCTTGACAGCTTTCAGCTGCGTAGCTATTGGACCATTCAAGAATCAAAAATACATTGAAAGTAAAAATTTCAGTTGTAACCTTGCTCTCCTGGGTTTAGTAAGCATAATTGATTAAAGTTGATAATTCCTTGACGAAAAAGAAAGGTTGATAATTACGATATGCTAAAGGAGTAATCTTGGCCAACAGATCATGCAATGTCATCTTCAAAATAGTTACAAAAATAATTAGAATTGGTTAATTAGTCCTGTTTCATTCAGGTCTACATATTATCAATAAAATAGTCATATCATATCAGAAGTGACTCACTCTGAATAAAAATAATTAAGGTTGATCGTGAAAGCCTATAATAACATACGTTGAGTTTTCTTGAGGGATACACTTGCTGAGGTGGAATCTAATGTAGCTTTTTTGTGACTTAATTTTGAATGTTGTATTCCTTTTAAAGATTGCAGAAGGGGTTTGAACTTTGTGTTGTTTTTAATAATGATGGTCTTGGAGTCTGTCTCCTCCCATCATTTCTTTGGTAGCTCTGTTTTGAAGTGCTTTGCAATTTGCATGTATCAGTCAAATGCAAATTGTTTCAAAAGTATTTGTATTTGTTTAACCAAGCTGGATCATCCTCAGGTAAAATAATAAATATTTACACCGTTTTGTGTACAAACTTTTGAAAATAACAGTAAATTTCAAAACCTTATTCCACTCAAAAACTCATTTTAGCCAAGATCCATCCTAACTCAATTTCAACAAAGTATATGTTCTAAACATTATCCAATCCATATTACACAGAGTTCTAGAAAAGTTAAATATGGATTGAACCAACTCTGAGAAGAAAAAAAAACCAAACATTGAAGTAACATAGTTGTTTTTAATGTCAATAATGGTCGGTTAGAGTAAATGTGAAAGCAGTTGCATGTGATAGTTAAAGGGTTTGGACCATCTATGTATCACGAGGTCGGCTATATACTTCACAAAATTTCACCACCAACTTTAATGCAAGTGAACCAAATTCAGTATAATAAATTTTTTTATTTAATATCTTGAAAAGTTGAAAAGTAACCAATACTTTTTATTTATCTAATACATAAAAAGATTAATAGTAAATTTTGGATGAAAATTTAACCTATTGATGAAAATTAATTTTCGGATAAATATATATATTCAAACAATTTTTTTTTCTTTTTGTTTTGGTTAAACATATACTCGATAACTTCGTCTCAAAGATAAACGTGCGAATTGTAAGTGTTGATGTTTATATTAAGGAAAGCGGAATAAATGTCGGTACGAGATTAGATTTATTTGTATATATTTATAATGACGTGTATATAAGTTATTAAGTACTATTTTTCTTTTAGAAAATAAATAAATATATAGTAATTTTTATATTAATATATTTGATGGGATTAATGAAAATAATTGTTGTATTATTTAAAAAATGAATAATTGAATTGGTTTGTGAAAAAGCAACAAAAGAAAAGAAGAAAGAGAAGAAAGAGAAGAGATGCCAGGTGTCGTTGGAGTTTAATAATGAGGGAAATAGGAAAGAAGAGAGTGAAAGCATTGGTAGCGTTTGATTTGATTATTTGCGTTCCATTCCCTTTGTCTTCGCGGGTCCTTTCGCCAAAACGTTTTTTTCTCCCCACCCCATTTCCTCTTTCGCACATTCAAACAAACACCTCGCTCTCTCTCTCTCTGAAGAAGAAGAAGAAAGAAGCTCCGTGCAAAAACGATGACGAAACCTTTCAATCTCGCTCTCCTTATCTGACTCACTTAGGTACCTTTCTCGATTCTCATTTCTCAATCGCTTCCTGCCTTGTCGCAATCTCCCGTGGGATCCGTGTGATTGGAATTCACGTATCGTTCGTTTCATTCCGAATGCGTTATCTCTATTGGCTCATGAACGTCTCATTTTTGTGTTTTGCGTCAGTGTTATTCCCGGTGTTTATTGTTTTCCTCCAACATAGTCGAACATGTCTAGTTTCGTCGGTGTCCTTGTTTCTGATCAAGAGCTTCAGAGCCAGTTTACTCAAGTCGAACTTCGAACCCTCAAATCCAAGGTCTGTATATTTCTTCCTTTCTTCTGTTGTTTTTCGTCGAAACCTTAATCTCCGACTCAAACGCGCCTTCTTTTTGTTACGTTCTTTTTAGTATGTCTCGGAAAGGACTCAATCGGGACGTGTTACTGTCGCAAATTTGCCTTCTATTTTTAAGAAATTGAAGATTTTTTCTGAACTGTTCACCGAGGATGAGATTAAGGATGCTTTGGCAGAGTCATATCAGGACATGGATGAAGAAATTGATTTCGAGTCCTTCCTAAGAGTGAGTTTTTATTTTACCTCCTGAAAAAGTTAAGGCTACGTTTCTGTTCCTATATGTTCCTGTCTTTCTTAATTTAATTTTTACATGTTGTTAAGAATGACCTTTTTATTGCTTTCCCAAAGAATTTTTTGGATAATAAAAGCTACAATGTCATTTGTTGTTCAAATTGCCTCTTGGCTTTTCATATATATTTACATCACGTAACATGAAATGAAGCTGTGATTTGTTTTTGTTTTAATTTTGAATATCTGCGTGGGCAGGTATATACTAATTTATTTGTGAGTAATTTTGTGGGTATTAATTATTTTTATATTTATATTGGACCTAGCAACTTAATCAGTGACATTGAATGGCAGGCACATTTAAATCTGCAAGCCCGAGCAACAGCTAAACATGGTGGTTCAAAAAGTTCTTCTTCATTTTTGAAGGCAGCTACAACAACTGTTCATCATGCCATTAATGAATCTGAGAAAGCTTCTTATGTAGCACATATTAACAACTCCTTGGCTGAAGATAAATTCATGGGTCAGTTTCTTCCAATTGATCCATCGTCAGGTGCATTGTTTGATCTTGCTAAAGATGGAGTCCTTCTCTGGTAGTGTTCATGACTCAGTATCAGCTCAACAAAAAATTGTCTCCCCTTTTTTCCACCCTGAGTTTGTTTATTTTATTGCTACAGCAAGCTTATTAATATTGCTGTTCCTGGGACAATCGATGAGCGAGCTATTAACACAAAACGAGTTCTTAATCCATGGGAAAGGAATGAGAACCATACCCTTGGCCTCAATTCGGCCAAGGCTATTGGGTGCACAGTGGTTAATATTGGTACACAGGATTTAATTGAAGGAAGAGTAGGTCCAATCCTTCTTTTGCCCCCCTCTTCATGTTTCCAGATTCTTTTTTCTTTTTTTTATTTGACAGACTTTAACTCATTTTATTTTTCAAAATTTTCCTGTTTGGTTATTTGTAGCCCCATCTGGTACTTGGTCTGATTTCACAAGTTATTAAGGTAATCTACTGAAACTTGGCCCCCCTCCTTCCTTAATATGGAAGTCAGATGAGGAGGTTGACACCATAATGAGTTGATTATTCATTCGTAAGACATGTAAACTTATGCTGTCTTTTTTGTTTGTTTGACTTTTCATTATGTTGGCAACACTAGATTCAATTGTTAGCTGATCTCAATCTGAAGAAAACTCCTCAACTTGTGGAATTAGTGGAAGATGACAAGGTGATATTGGATAACATGATTCCTCTTATTTGTAGTTTACAAAGTACAATGATTTTCTTTCCTATACATGTTAGAAATGTGATTGAAATAAACCACTGTATTATATTGTAACATGCTGGCAGGACGTGGAGGAGCTTATCAGTTTAGCACCTGAAAAGGTTTTACTGAAATGGATGAATTTCCATTTGAAGAAAGCTGGATACGAGAAACAAGTTACAAACTTCTCTTCTGACCTGAAGGTGAGGGAAATTCTTACTAATTTTTCATAATAGAAATAATTCTGGACGTGGATGAAATATTATCCAGTATTTCTAACTAACAACCTTTTTTTATACCCACCATTGCTTTTAGTTTTATGCCTTTAAAATCAGTGAAGAAATGTGGACCTTCTTGTTATGTTCTGTTGGCCTTGACAACCATCCGCTAGTTTTCAAGGAAAATATTCACTATACTGCCCTACATCATGCCAATTGCTGAATCATTGTGTGGCTAGTTTATGTGTTTGGCAGATGTTTTCATTGAGAGATATAATATGATTATAAGTTGCATGAGTCTATTATATCTACAATATCTTCTTTTTGCAGGATGGAGAGGCTTATGCTTACTTGCTTAATGCTCTTGCCCCAGAAGTGGCTGGCCCATCTGCCCTAACCACAAGCGACCCAACAGAAAGGGCTAGCATGGTTCTTGAGCAGGCAGAGAAATTAGATTGCAAGAGATACCTCACTCCAAAGGACATAGTGGAGGGATCACCTAATCTTAATCTTGCATTTGTTGCTCAAATTTTCCAGCATAGGTATGGTTAGTTAAAGAGGTTACAAATGTGCTAATGATTTCATTGAAAAATACACAATAGGAACATTTTGGGATATGCTTCTAAGAACCCATGCTTTGTTCTGCCTTTCTGTGAATGGGGTGGGGGTGGCTCCTATATCATGTAACGTTGTCACTTAAGCTTATGTATTTCATTTGCTATGATTATCCTGAATAGGCCTTTGAGTAAAAGTAATGGATATGAATCTCTCTAATTGATTCATTGTTTAAGTTTCATGTGTATAGTACAGGATGGAAATTGAGCTGATTCAGATTGTAAGTTTCATTCAAATAAATCCAATAATCTCTTTACTTGTGCTTTTGTAGGAATGGCCTTACAACAGTTGACAGCCAGAAAATGTCCTTTGCTGAGATGATGACTGATGATGTAGAGACATCTCGGGAAGAACGATGCTTCAGACTATGGATTAACAGTCTTGGAATTGCCACTTACGTCAATAATGTTTTTGAGGATGTCAGAAATGGGCAAGTTTTCCGTTGTTCACTTGGCTCATCATCTGTGTCTTCCATTTTCTTATAATTTCTGTTTTCTAGTTATGTCATCTTTTAATATTTTCCTTAATTTTTTACTACTGGTTCTGATTGTCCTTATTTCCTTTTATGCAGATGGGTTCTATTAGAAGTTCTTGACAAGGTTTCACCAGGATCTGTCAATTGGAAGCTGGCCACAAAGCCTCCTATTAAGATGCCATTTCGAAAAGTTGAGAACTGCAACCAAGTTATAAAGATTGGGAAGGACCTAAACTTTTCGTTAGTGAATGTTGCTGGTAACGATATTGTACAAGGGAATAAGAAGCTCTTGCTGGGTGAGTTTCACTTTATCCCTGTTTTGTGTTGATTTGTTATAGGTATAGAATTTTTATAATTGTGTGGTGGGTTTCCTCTCTTTTAATCTGCTTGAATTCTGTTTTGTCATCATCCATTGGATATTTTGGTAGGTCAATGCGTTATTTTATGCTTCCCCTCTTTCTAGTTAAATATTCCAACTGAATATTATCAATAACCAGGATTTGTTCTTGTGATTCATTACTGAGGAATACCAAGGAATATCAGAATGTTCTCTTTAGTGCTTATCAATGTTATACAAAGTAAGATATATGATATGATATATGTGGTACAAAACATAAAGCTCTAACCTTTCTTATGGTTCTAATTAAATAAGAAAACAATCTTGAAATATAAAGAAATATGGTTGTTATGTGCTTTGGGGTTGGCTGCTGTAACAAGAGATGGTTGTGTGAAGGGTAGAAGCTTCAGCACTTTTGAAACTGACAGGCTTGAAGTTTTGCCCAGGAAGATTGATTATTCCATTAGATTTGATAGACTTAATCATTTTTTTTTTTTTGGAAGATGAATGGTGTAAAATATGATTGTTGTAAACAGAGATGGTTGCTTGAGGGTGGAAGCTTCAGCACTTTAAAGCTTTGAAACTAACAGGCTTGAAGGTTTGCCTAGGAAGATTGATTATTCCGTCAGATTGATAGGCTTTAACATTTATTTCTGATACTTTAATTAAAAATATTTGAAAATTTGGAAAATGGGAATTGATGATGTGGCAGCACAGTGGATAGAATAAAGTCATGTGGTTCACTGCTAACCATATCATCTCTTAATAGGGTGGATTCACTTAAGTTGGGGACTAAAACTATACTCTGGAGTAATGAGAGAGACCAAAACAATAGAGAAAAGTCAGACTGAAAGCAAAAACCACAAGGACTAAAAAGTTATCTGAGCCAGCAATATATTATTGGATATTTCTCTGACATTCTATTCTAACATTTTGATTTGTCATTATTTTGTTCAAAATCTGCCTGATTATATGAAGAGGGAATATTCATCTCCGTTTTTCTTTGTCCCCAGCATTTTTGTGGCAGCTGATGAGGTTTAATATGCTTCAACTTCTGAGAAATTTGAGATCTCACTCCCAAGGCAAAGAGATTACCGATGCTGATATTCTAAACTGGGCGAACAATAAAGTGAAAAGAGCAGGAAGAACTTCTCAAATGGATAGTTTCAAGGTATAGAATCATCTATTGAGAGTTATGTGTGTGATCATACAATTCTTGCTGCTCTTAATTTTACATTTCATTTTAACAATTATCAGTCTTAGACATTTTTACTGCTCATGAGAGAAATCACAGGCATCTGTTATCAGTACTAAAAGTAATTTATTAAGGCTTTCAAATGAAGAAAAGATTTTTCTATTTTTATGAAGGGTCAATGTGCATGATGGTTGCTTTGATTTGGACTACAACTCATTGTTGATGTTTATGTATTCTACTGCATCAGGATAAGAATCTTTCCAGTGGCGTTTTCTTCCTTGAGCTTTTGAGTGCTGTCGAGCCAAGGGTTGTCAACTGGAGTCTTGTTACTAAAGGGGAGACTGGTATGCCAATTGATAAATTATGCTGCTAGAATTCTGTTAGGAACTCTTTAATTTCTCATCAAGCATTATATTTGATATTAATGTGATGAGATGACAATATGTTACCTTATGAGCAACAATTGGAAATTTCAAATTATTCTGTCACGAATTGCAGATGAAGATAAGAAGTTGAATGCAACATATATAATCAGTGTTGCCCGAAAACTTGGGTGTTCCATCTTCCTGTTACCTGAGGACATAATAGAGGTAAGTTTGTAGGTGTTTTAAACATAATTTTGCTAGTGATTATGACAGTTGTCTATGAAAAGGGCTGTTTTGATTTAATCGGTTGCAGTTGGTCTGCAATAAATATGGTTTTATAGGATTAGAAATAGATTTTGTTTCTAAAATCTCAAAATTGGAATGGTACATTTCAACAATTGATCGGTTGTTGTATATGAGGGAGTGCTTCTGTCATATATCCAACGTAAATAATATATATATGGAAAAGTGTTTTCTTCTAGTATCTAAATATATCTTTCCATTGAGCTTCCTGCCCCACATAAATGTTTCAAAACTGGCCATTAGTAAATCTTGCATATAAAGTATATTAATATTCCATCAGACTTTTTATCTGTCCTTTATTTGGCTGAGAAATTTTATGCCGACTCTCCCTTATCTTGCATTTAACCTTGACAGGTCAACCAAAAGATGATACTCATTCTAACTGCTAGCATAATGTATTGGAGCCTGAAGAAACCTGAAGAAAGCAACCCCCCTGAAGCAACGCCTATAACTCCTGTAGAAAGTGAAAGCGAAGCAGAGGTAGTTGAAGAGGTATCCAATTTAGCCATTGATGATACTGCTCCGGAGAATGCCACCACTCCTTGAGTCAGAAAGGTTGAAGAAAATCATATCAAGGGAGAATGAGTGGGCACAAAACACAATTTTGTTTATAGAACTAAAAGAAGATGCCAACCTCTTGGTTCCCAGTCCGAAAGAAAGCTTATTGTTTATTATGAAAACCACAGATAATAAGGATATTGTAAATTCTTATTTTTAGATTTTTTTTATGTACTTAGGCATATTCTTTGATGAAAATTGCATGCAAAATATCCCAATAATAATATGGGAGGAAGGCATCGTTTTATTTTATGTTCAGATTATTTTTAATCCGGTGCATGTAGATACACCTGCACAACAATCTCCTTCACTCTTCTTCCCTCCATCGCCATAATCACTGTATTACTGTTTATTATTATGCAGCAACCTTTGGATTTTAAAAACAAGAGCAATTGCTGTGAGTGTGAGTATGAAGATGAGGGTGGTGATCATGTTGCCTCTTCTCTTCTCTTTTCTCTTCTCTTTTCTCTCTACACTCTTCAGCAACCTTCCTCAATTTTTATTATTAGCCAGCCACCCGGCGCCTGCAATGCATGCCGGCTTTCAATAGCAAGTTCCTTGTCTTATGCTCTTTTTGACATGTTATATATTAAAAGTTGTGTTGGATAACTCGTTCAATATCCAATAAAAAATTCAATAAACTTGAAAAAAAAAACTAACATTTTAATTTTTTTTAAGTTAATATTATTTGTAAACCGAAGTACATGAATAAAAAATATAAGGAAAAATTAAACATACCCGCAAATACTTCAACACCTATTACACACCAATATTTTAATATTATTTTATTAAAAAATACTTTATCAACAAAATTTTTATTAAAAATATATTAAATATATATTTTGAAGGATATTAAATGGGTGTTTTAAAAATTTTAGATATATATGTATCATCAACCAAAATATAATTAAAGTGAATTAGTATATAATTAGAGAAGAAGAATATCACATTATTGAGGCAAAAGTATATTTTATATATAACTACGATAATTTTATTTTTTATATTCACTTGATTATAGATAAATGATAGTATTTTTAAAAATTTTATATAATATTTTATAATTAAATCTATTATCCATAAGTACATATTATAATTTTTTTATTCATAGATAAAAATTATAACGACACACATGTTGAAATATATTAATAAAACTATTACTACATTTGTTAAAAAGGTGTAAATAGAAGTTATATGATGATAGTAATAAATACTATATAGTAGTTGTATATGTTAGTCATTCTCATCCAATCAAGAAGGTTTAACTCAATTGGTTTGAAGATTGGGTGGGAGTTATTGTAAACATATATCAAAGTTAAACTTCTTTGAACAAAAAAACAAAACTTGCATCCCCTTTCCCTCTTACCTATTACCAAGCACAATGCACAAATGTAAGTTAGTAAGCAACCATGAGTGAATAAATCTCTATGTTTAGGCTCAGTCAAGTAACTCACCAAAGACTTTGTAGTTAGATCATTTTCTCTTTTTCATCACAAGAGCAATTTAGGTTGCATTTACAGAAAATATTTTAAAATATTTTCTTCAAAAAAATGTAACCTTTTCAAATCTTTATGTTATTTATCTGTATTTAGTCTTTTGAAGTTATAAAAATGATGTGCTTTTAGCTTTTGTAACATGTCCTTTCCCTCAAACAGGACATATTTCCTCTGAAGTTGTTTGTCATTAATAAACAAGTTGGCGAAGAAAATCTTCTAAAGCAATGAGACACTGCCTATATCGTCACAAGAACACAAATAGGCTACCTTTTCGTTGATCTTTGCAACTTTCATTGATGGTCATTATGAACAGAAGTACTCAACTGATGTTGATTGTTGAACCAAACCAACACACATCAACATAAATAATTGTAAACTTGCGGAGACGCACACTCCCAAAAATGAAAAAGAAAATGAACAAAGTAACATATTTAGTCAAACTGTACTCAGAAATCAATGTCTTCATTTAAACTCATCCCATGGTAGTCCATCTTTGCTTATCAACCTTGTCATTAGATCAAAAGTTTTAATCAACTCTACTATGTACAATTTATTATTATTATTATTGTTAGGATTATCAATCTATATTTGAGTGATGATAATGAATTCAATCTTTGAACAAAGATCTTGTTTAAGAACCAAGTTCAGTTGTCGTAGAAATTAGCTACTCCACCTCACCGCTAATATAACATTTTCAATGAACTCAACCATACACCACGTGATCCCATTTATTCATACACACCATAATAATAAATCTTTTCATAATTCATTCATTTCGTTCCTATTCAGCGTTGCTAAAGCAAAACCAATTTCATACTTTTTTGACTTTTTCTTTTCTTTTAACTTACCAGATTACTCCTGTGTGTAAGAAATGCATTCAAGTTGATGTTCATTTCGTCTAATTGAAGTGGGTGCTTGGCGACGCGTAACCAACCAATATTGAGTAGAGTCCATAAGATGATTTTTCCAATCTAAGAGACACCTATGATCTTTAATTTGATCCAAATAAAATAATTAGATTGTGTTATGAAGAGTGGTGAAATTTGATGTTGATAGAGATTATAAGATTAATTAATAGTTTATGATTGTTCATATCGAAATTTACACTTATGACCTACAAACATCCTGAAAATGAACAGGGCTTGTGTCATGCCCCGAGGGCGATACCATTGGAGATTTTAAATTAGAGAGAGCAACGTAACGTAACATAACGAAACGTACCAAAAAAAAAAAAAGACAAGAAAGCTAATGTTATTTGTCATTCGTTCTAAGGGAATTTAACCGTCTGATCCTCTGATCAAGCTCCTTCATCACTTCAGGTTCTTGTTTCTTCCTTTGCTTTGATATCGTGTTTGTTGTCATCGAACCTATCTTATCAAATGCCACCTGCAAACACAATCAAACTTTTATTCAACATTTGCATTATTAAACCACTTATAGCCGCTAGAAGAAAACATGAAAGAATGATAAAATCCTATCATAAGCATTCAGTGCAATTGATAAGATATCTAACTAATAAAGGAAAAGATAGGAGAGTGTGAACTGTGTCTTACTGTCAATAGATCATCCGGATCAAATAGGTGATGAGTGGTCATCTGCAGAATGTTGATTACTTCCCCAACATGATGGGTTAGAATTAATTCATCTTCCTTCATCTGCAATTGGGAGTGACAATTGTTGAAACATCATTCCAATGTAGCATACTCTTCTATATTTTGATGAAAAGAAACAAGTAAGAACAAAAGGGCTACACCAGAAGTACCTTAAAGATTGCCAAGGCTACGTTAAATATAACCTTAGCACCCTCATAGAAGATAACATCCCATACTCGAAGAGTTGTCTGATTCATGGAAGAAGTATTAATAAGGTGAACAATTTATTAACATTTTGTTGCAGAATTTATTGCAGCATTATTCTTACCTCGGAAGGCAGGCTTTTCGAAAAGAGGCAAAGGAACCACTCGGTGGCAACAAGGGAAACATCAAATTCCAAAGCTTCTAAATGACTCGCAATCCTGCATTTCCATTACTACAGTTTTCAGAAGATACTAGGAATCAAACATGTGCTAAACAGTTAACAGATCAAATAAAAATACCTAGGACACTTTTTAGCCAGTAAATCTTTAAACACTCTTTGTTCCACATGGCATCCTGACAAGTTGTTTGTGTAACAATCATTAACCAGGACATTTTCCAACAAGACAGCAAGCATCCAAAATGCATCTTCTTCTGTCTTCATGACAAGCAACAATAGTGCTGCCACGTAATTTAATCCCTGGATCAATAATAATATAGTAATGTCAACAATTGAGAAAATATACGCATTCAATATTTTTAATTTTCAAGTAAACCAAGTGTTATTGAGTATTGACTATTATCAGCTTCAATTTAACAGAAGAAACTTTGCTGAAGCAATTGATAAAACAAATGTAGGTACAACATAGAAACTGATCCATGCTTCAGTCACGTCATGTTGTTAATTTAGAAGAGTGAGGGTTGATATGAGAAGAGTCAACCAGCATGTTACTAATTTGCGAACATATAACATCTAATCACAGAAGAAAAAGAATAGTAGAAGCATTTTTTTTTCATGCTAAGAAGAAGCATTTATTGAACGAAAGAGGAAGCCACATAAAAGATATTTTCTCTTCAAATACCTAATACAAGACATAGGTAGGTAGTTTCAAATTTATATTCATAACAAGTCAGAACATTGCCTTTCTTGTACTGAGAAAAGGGAAGCTACTTCAAAAGAAAGAACAGAGCAAACCCACCTGACAATACCCAACATCAGAATCACGGAACGAATAAGCAACAAGAACACGCCTGAGAGCAGCATGCCCCTCAGGAGTGTCCAGCCACGGGTGGCCAGGGAAGGTTCGGGGTAGGTCCTGCAAATATGCTTATGGAATGATTAGAAACAGAATAAACGTAATGAGCATTGTAACAAGTGGACAGGTTCAAATTATTCTCAAACAAAACTCAATAATCAAACATCATTTTAAGGATCGGATCAAACACCCTGATGACAGCTGCGTTTCCAAAACCATAAAGTGGACATTGTTAATTAAGTAGATAAACAGCATCAACATCCCAAAAAATATACAAAAGCCTACAGTCCTACACAAACTTCATCCCTAATCTTTAACTGTACCAAGGACCACACAAATTCCAATCTCTTTCTGATCAAAGCTACCTTTTGCCTCAACTAATCTTGGGCACTCGAACAAGTAAATTATTCATATGGGACCATACCAATTCGGCTCAAGGATCCTATAATTGTAAAGGTGACAAACATAGGGCTCACAAAAGCTTCAATTCTTACAGATCTTCCTTAACTCTCAATATCATCCATAAATAATAATTTTACTCACACGGGAAAAAAACAAAAGAAACACAGACAATCGTTCATCAAAATCTGCAGCAAGATTTTTGTCTGAAATTTGTTTCAGAAGACACACAATGCAAATTCCATACAAAGTAATTTCTCCATCATATTCATTTGAAAAGGATCCACACACCTGCAAGCACTTGTCAAATAAAAGGCAACCAAACAAGCCAGAAGGATGATGATGTCCAGAACCATAATTAAGAAACTTGTAATCAAATTCAAAACCAAACCCAACTGTGTGTGATGATCATAAAAAGAAAGGGTGAGCTCCTCACATGATCTATCTGCCGGGTAGCAGGGGTGACCTTCCCCTCCACTGCTTTGGTCAAATCATCATAATAACTGTCAGGCACGGTGGACTTTTTCTTGGCTGCCCCTGACAAGGAAAACCAAATCTTAGGCCTGAGAACTGGGGGTATCCCCTTCCTGATCAACTTCTTCAATGTGATAGCATTAGTCAGAGCTGAGAATTTCAAGGAGGATGTAAGGGCACTGCCTTGCCCTATGGTAGTGTGCAAATACCAATTTGCTCCCTTGTTGGCCTCCAATGCCCACCAAACTCTTCCCTGCTGCCTCACCTTCTCCCTTACCTCATTCATCACATTAACATCATCTACATTCCCTTCAACTGTGAATCCATAAAGGTCTTGGAATTTCACAGTCAGATTTGCCCTCCTGGAATGGATGCTGGGCCTCAAAACTGCTACCTGAGATTGGTATTCAAAGGCAAGGTCAATTTTGCTTTTGGTCCCATACATTTTTTCTTGTGTCAGATCAAGAAAGATGGCCACAACAAAGGGGCTTGGCTGGGTGTTCAGACTAGGTTGTCTTATGAATTGGGAAAAGGAAGGACCTTGTCAAATAAGAAAAATACCTACTAGTCTGAAACCGTGAAACGGTCCATTCTGAGGACCTGGGTGCTTGAGATTAGGTGAGGAGAGTCAGCAAATTTGTCGAAAACAAAATGGGTGCAACAAGATTTGGGAAAACAAGGGTTGGAGTCAGAAAATACAACAAAAGGGGAAAATTTTGAAGGACCCTTTCTGCATCTTTGAGGAAGCTGGAGACTTTGATGTATTAAGCTCCAATATCTTCGGGTGAGTCTATGGAAAACACAAACAAATGTGAATTCTGGAAAGAAAAAAAGGGGGGTTGAATATTCAAGCAGAGAGAGAGATAAGAGGAGACAGAGGAAGACAGAAATGGGAAAGAAAATGGAAAAGAAAAAAGAAAAAGAAAAGAAAAAAAAGGGGGGAAATTAGGGAAACTACAGATCCTTTAAGATGAATGTAAAATAGAGAGAGGAATGATGAAAAAAGTGAAGTCCTGAAATGGATAATGAGATGAGAGTGTTCTAACAAAAGAAAAGACTAGAAAGAGAGGGACAAGAATAAAAAGCTGGAATTTAGGGAGAAATTTTGCAAAGAAAGAATGTAAAAACAGAACCCAGAAATAGGATGCCGATCTCAGTTGGTGGCAGCTTCTCAGCCTCTGCTACAAACTTTCGCTGGCTCCTCTCTTTCTCTTCTTTCATTTTTGTGGACTAATTTAAATTTCACCTTTTCATATATTATAAATTAAATACAATTATTATAACATTAAAGAACAAGATCTGAATTAAGATGAATTCATTCAAATCTATGTATGATTCATCAAAAAAAGCTTTGAACACATTCACTGATTCTACTGCACTTTTTAAATTTTGAAGATAATGTACTGTCTTTTTCTTACATTTCTATCTTCCATAATTCTATCTCTATAACTTTTACTTCTAAAATTCTTTATGATACGTTTACTTTTTATGGTACATATTAAGTGTAAGACATTCAATAAATTTACCTTTTTATTACAAAAATTTCATAAGAAAATATGAGGATTTGCAGAAAGATATATAATTAATTATATTAAATAAAAAACTTGATAGGGGGAAAGTAAATTTTTTAAAATTGTCGTAATTAATTTTTTCAAAATTAAACAAAAATCATATTATAAAATAATATTTAAAAATTAGTATTGCATAATATCATTTATATTTCGTTGAAAAAATTAAAAATCATGATTTTTTTTTATAAAATCATATTACTAAACACGATTTTTTAATAAAATTAAAAAAAATATATTACAATAATTTTTTTAAAAGAAACTAAATCAATATGATAATTTTTTTCCGTTTTTTAAAAACTTAGTGATACAATTCACATTTTTGTCTAATAAAACTACTTTTTTCTTTGTGATTCAAATATAAAAAAGTGTTGACGTTTTATTTTTAATTTTTATTTTGAATTTTGAATTTTGAATTTATTATTCAAATAAAAGTAAATTCGAGTGAATTAGTAATTAATTGAAATTAGCTTTACGTGAAAGTAACGTTTGAATTTTGTTTACTGATTAAAATAACCACGCACTTGTCCTTAATTAGTTTTTCCATTAAAAGTCAAAATCATGATTAGTAAGAAGGAACAGTTCAAAATTTGAATGCATCACGTTACAAAGATAGTGTATCATTTCCACAACGTGCAAAGTTTTAAGAATTTTTTTTCAATATTTAATACAATTTCATAATAAGTCGTGCCAATGACTCTGTTTCTGAAGCTCAAATTCAAAAAACAAAAACTAAAAACATAATATTCAAATTGTTTTCACAGTAACATTTATATTAAAATATCATATAAACATTACAGTTATTATTTAGACAGTAATTTAGTCTATTTATAAGTATAACACTTAATAATAAAATTAATTAATTAAATACTTTTTTTTTTACCGAAAAGTAATTTTTTAATGTTTATAAAAAAGTAAATATAGAAAAGGAAAAAAGAGGACACGTTTTTTGTTGGAATGTGTTGTGCAGTTATGTAATTGTTTTGTGGCCCACAAAATGATTGTTTGGATTCGAGCGGAACTGATTTGATGTGGGCCCCGTTTGGTAGGCCCATTCTTTCACTAGCGACGAATGGAAGAAATCACGTGTGGCTCGGACTATTCTTGTTTTCAAAGTTATGGATAAGCCTCACAAAACCTAGTTCTATTCTGATTTTACATAAAAAAAATCTCAAATAATTATCAAGGTGGTGTTGTTGTGACATGGGCCGGCTCCATTTCTGCATTGGGCCGAACCGGCCGGTTGACGTCACTTTCTTCTGCAATCGACAAATTTAAGCCGTTCTTCACCGGTCCGTCTCTATTTCTGTTCATCCACACAATTTTGATATTTATAAAGAGTATGTGTGGAAGAATAAGAATGATTGATTAATATGAGAAAATAAAAAAATATCTTACTGAAAAAGGAAGAGAAAACAAAAAATAAGAGAAAGAAGAAAAGAGTATATAACACAGTGATGATACATACCAACCTACTTCCTTTGGCACAAAGAAAAGGACCATGCATCTTCACGTGCTATGTCATTATTTTTTAAGAAAAACTCGTTATCAAGGTGGTCTAAAGGAAAATTCATAAAAAGCTACGAGGAAAACAGAAGAAAAAACAAATGATGTATCACAACTTCACCAAATTTATCAGAAAATGGTTGTTATCAAGATTAATTCCATCACAAGTATGCTATTTCTTTTTTGCATTTATTGCTTCTGTTTTAAACAATGATGAATCACAAAGGTACATTGCTGTATACAACATAGCAGATCACTGGAGAAATAAATAAAGATCATTGTAAAACATGCTACACTCAAATATTTGATAAGTAAACCAGTATCATACTATTACTGAAATACTCAAATTCCTCTTTTGTTCGTGACTGAAATGCCTTAATCCATTATTGCTTAAAACCAAAAGGTATACAAACTAGAATGTTCTTCAAAATCAAACATATGAAGAACTAAAGACCAAAGAAAAACGAATTTTCAAGAATTATTCTCCAAAGTTGAGCCCATGGTCTCATTTGTTCCCATATCTTTATGTTTCTGCTTATTGATTAATGTTGGACAAAGGAAAACCTTTGATTACAGAAGGGAAATAAGATAACTTCATTACAGAAGAAAGAAGATTTTACCCAATATCATAAGAATAGATGGTTCATATCATAAACCAAATATGCTTATTTGCTTATATTTACCAAGAGTGCTAACTTGGATGCAAAGTGTGTGTTTGAAATGGATGATATCATGTTGTGTCACAGCTCAGGTGGAAAAGAGAGAACAGAGAAATAGTTCGACGCTTTGGCTAAGGTGGTTGGATTCCAAGGTTACCAAGTAGTTGTGTTCTCAACATGTATGTCATGGAATTCCTTAAGCAAGCTTAAGTTCTTATCTTTCTCCATCAAAAAATGTGCTCAAGATGATAACTGCTACAAAGAACACCATTATGCTGTGATCAACAAAGACCAAAAGTATTTGTCTAAACTGGAGATGCTACAAATAATCCTGGGAACAATGCCTGATTCAAGTATCAGAATTTAGTCTTACTCCCCACACAACACCAGGTCTCATTGTACCCAATTTCTGAGAATCCTTGACCAGAGCTAACACATGTAACTTTACATTTAAGAACTTGCCTTGTAATCATCAGTTCTGTTAATATAATAGTTAAAGTGTTCAAGAAAAAAACTTAAAAGTGTAAAACCATATTTCCTCATGGCAAGGATCAGAACAAAAAGAACATTATTTTATTCATCAAGTAAAAGTTCAAAACCATTGATGGGAGCAGAGATTGGAAAGTTTCATTAGGAAACCTCAAAGATAACGTGACTGAATAAGATAGTTCTACTTGTCATCAGTTTTAAAGTAGAACATGTGGAACTATTATACAATGACACTTATTTTTAGTATTATTTTATTTAAATATATATTTTTCTTAATATAAATATTATTAAAATAATAAATAATTTTTATTATTATTAAAATATTTCTATTATTATTCTAATAATTAATAATTATTATAATTTGTGTTATTAGAATATTTATGTTATTATTCTAATAAATATATATTTTAAAAAGTGTTAATTAAGTATTTTAAAAAGTGTTAATTAAGTATTTTGAAAAATTAAAATATAAACTTTAATCATATTTTTAAAATCAAGATTTTTTTTTATCCTTCAATAATTCTAATATGATTCGATTTAGATAAATTAAAATTTAATGTAAATTTAATATAAAAATTCTATAATATGTGTATTTGAGATAATTGTGAATTTTTTTTCAACTGATTATTATTATAATCGATATAGAATTTTTTTTTAAGCTGCTTAAAAGTGATTATAAAATAATTGATTTTGATAAAGGAATTGACTTTACAAGAAAAAAAGTATACATGAAATTGAAAAAAAAAATGTTGAAAAAAACCATAATCTATAAATTCTCATATTTATATAATTAACGTATTTATTTTTATAAAACGGTTTTTACAAATTCTATCTTTTATCCTAACACATACAATTGAAAATAAATATTAAAAATATAATGATAAAAAAAATTTAAAATTATTTTTTATTAATAGGTGTAAATTAATAAGTATAATTTTATATTTTTTATATGATAAAGATAATTTTTATTATTATCTTTTTATATTATTTATATATCATCGTTTATACGTGACGAGATTCATTCTGAACTCATCTTACTTCTGTTTTTGTTTGCACACGAGGCCCACAGGAGTTATTCCTTTCAAACTCATCTTACGCGTCCACATTTTATTGGATGAGTGACCACCAGCGTGCAATCATACACTGACGTGTGGCAAAAGCGGAAGGTACTACAACGACACCGTTTCTAGTTTCAGCAAACACAAACACTTAGTTAAGATTAAAATTCAGGGACGAGTTGTGTTGTGTCGTGTTTCATCGTTTTCTTCGTCAAATTCCCGAGAGAGACTCACCAAGGTATGTGTCTATGTTATGATTTTGTGGATCCGTGTTTTTGAGATCAGTGTTGTGAATCAACCGATTGTTTGACAGATGAGGTTATTATCGTTGAGACATGCTTTACTGTTCGCGTTAATTGGGGCATTGTTGAACTTGCCAAGGTCAGAGAGTATTCGATTTGTGATTGACAGAGACGAGTGTTTCTCCCATGATGTCAAGTACGAGGGTGACACTGTGCATGTCTCTTTTGTAGTTATTAAGGCTGATTCTCCCTGGCATTACGGCGACGAAGGTGTCGATCTCGTGGTATGTTTTGTTGTATCTTCTTATTTTCTCTCATTCGATCTCCTTCTATTTAACTGATAATTGTCTTGTTTTACCTTAATTTCGTGCTTCGTAACTCTTAGTGATAATTGCAACACTTCTTTCTCGTGGGTGTTCATATATGCTATTTGCTGTTTAGAATTGGTAGGAATTAGTTTCAAAATTCTGATCAGGGAAGGGAATAGAACCATATACACAAGAACACAAAGTCAAAACCAACAATAATTGCTTACTCTTACAAGTACCCTTTGCTGGCTATTGGTTTAGGGTTTTATATTGGAACAATCGGCAATTTCATCCTTCAAATGGTACCTTTTCTCCTAAATGATCACTAATGTAAAAAAAAAAAACAAATGAATGAAATATATAAGTAATTTCTCAAGTGTTAGAAATCATACTTAGTAGTCTTCCCAATTATTAAAATATCCTTCAAATTGGTTCGGAACTTCACTAAAATACATCAAATTAGAGACTAGATTGATTAATATTTCATAGAGGATTACTTATATGATCATAATACTCTCTTGACAGAGGGGGTAATGCTTGAGGGGACGAAATTAAACATAAACCCCATTCTGGATTTTTAATTCACTGCCCTTGCTGAAATATTTGGAGGGTATTATAGCAAAACCATATGCTTGGTAAACACCTAATGAAGCACAAAGTTTTGTCAATGGTTAGGAGATAATTCACTGTGCAAAACAGTTAAAAATTCTTTCATTTAGTATGAATTAGTACGTGTAGTCATAGAGATGTTGTGCGTTATATGTATCAACCTTTTACATTTCAATTATATCTAAATGGCCCTCATTACATATCTATATTTTGTATTTTTGTGCTACAATCTTTGAACATTTGTATCTCTAGCAGCTTTACAAATCCACATTCTGCATACTCAATCGATAGGAATAACCTTTCTTTGAAATTATCTTTCCTTTTCCTTATTACCCCACGATCATATGTTGGAATCTGATTGCTCCACAATGTAAGAATTTCAGGTAAAGGGACCTTCTGGGGAGCAAATTCAAGATTTTCGGGACAAGACCAGTGAGAAGTTTGACTTTGTGGCTCACAAATCAGGGATCCATAAGTTCTGCTTCACTAACAAATCTCCTTATCATGAAACCGTCGATTTTGATGTACATGTTGGTCACTTCTCTTACTTTGAGCAACATGCAAAAGATGGTAATACCTCTTCTCTGAAGGCGACTTATATTTGCGCTTCTTTGAATTTTTTAGTGTAAAACAATGCTCTTTAAGTTGCATGGAAGGTCTATACAATGAGAGAATTTTTGTTGAAACTTTTGTGACCGTTCGCAGAGCATTTTACCCCTTTGCTGGAGCAGATAGGGAAGTTGGAGGAAGCTCTATACAACATTCAGTTTGAACAGCATTGGTTAGAGGCTCAGACTGATCGCCAAGCAATAGGTAATTATTTAAGGTTTAATTTTTTGTTTATCTTACAATTTACATTTCTCTCGGCATAATAGATTTTGATGTTCGTCAATTAAACATATACAATTAAAAGTATGAGTTTACTCAAGTACTACCACATATCTCAGATAAATGCCCTGCCAAATTCAGATAGATGAAAACAGCTGTTTTTATGCACCCTTTTGCATAGACTCCAAAGTTGTGTTTAGTGAAATGCAACACACTCCTTATTAGGTTGAATGTCCATTTACTGGCTTATGATCTGAAAAACAATAACTAACACACTAATCATCTAAGTTGATAAAAGATACAAACTTGTTTTCTTCTATTATAAACTCTCGTTGACTGCGGATGAAATAGCATGTTGACTAATGTTTGGAATATGCAGTGAACGATGCAATGAGCCGAAGAGCAATACACAAGGCAATTTTTGAATCAGCAGCACTAATTGGGGCTAGTGCGCTTCAAGTCTATCTTCTACAGCGATTGTTTGAACGAAAGTTGGGTACCTCAAGAGTTTAGAGCTTCGAAATGTTTGGAGAACCTGTAACAGTACAAACGAGAATGATATTTCAAACATTTTTTTTTTTCTGTTTTCATCACATGGATATTTATATAATTAGTTGTTCACCCCACTCATAATACATGTGGAAAGATGTTATTTAATGTTAATTATAGTTCATTTCTGTAGACATACTTTTCACTTTATTTACCCTTCTTAAGCTGTTACGGCGTGAGAGAAATTGTTAGACTTGCAGTGGTAACCTACACATTCTTGAGTCGCACCATTTTTACGCAAATCTCTCAATCTTATCAGCATTTAAAAACTTATTATTTTGCTTAAACATAAACAAGAGAAAAAATAGGATTGGTAAATGTACCATACCAAGCTTAGGTAACATGGCAGGAAATTTTCACATTTGTGCAATGCAACTGGTAAAAGGATGATTTACACCTTAACAATTGACAAATTATGTACCAATTAAGGGGGCACTTATCGTTCTCAATTTACTCTTTCAGTACAAATCCTTAAAAAGAAGCATATTGCTTTGGACGTGCGTATTTTTCGATCAATGTAGGAAAATTGGTGCCCATGTTCTGCTTCAGGGTTTTGTCCTTTTCTACTAATGAAACTGTCTTAAAATAAAAATGGAGTCCTTCAATTGTGTACTGCGTTATATACTATTATGTTGTGTTATTATGATTTGTTTTCCATTTGAAGAGAGAGGGAGAGAGACGACAAAAAATGCAAGGGTGACGTCCACTAGATAAGAATATGGTTACATACAAATATCAACTTCCAATACTAACATCAACCTCCAATATAAACAATAGAGGGAAACATTAATGAATAAAAATAAATAAATTAAAAAAATACAAGTGAACGAGGTGTGAACCCAACAAACAAGTTTTGAACAAAAAGAAACCCTGGTAATAATTAACCAGAAATCGCATATATCATGCGATATTTGTTTCCTAATCAAGCCCAAAGTACACTACATATTTATACGACCAAATATTCCAGCAGGACCATCATAGCTTTAATGAAGCTCCAGATCTCCGGGAATCATCCTACATTTAAAAACTGTCATGCTTCTACAGATGGGTTTATGAAGCAGCACAACCATTTTTTCTGCAATAATTAAACGGATGGAGAAATCAGTATAAGGCAAAAAGGGCAGTACAACTAGCTCAGCTTTCAAGGATTAAAAAAGCTTTAAATATGGTCCAAACATCTAAACCACATGTATAAATGGTTAATGTCCAATTCACCATTTCATTCAGAAGTTAGAAATGTTCACTGTTCAGGACAGGTCACGAAGACAGCAACTGGATGGAATAAAGAACCAAATGGATCTATCATCATCAACCTCGTAGGGCACTATCAAATCCCATAATTTCTAGATCTATTATATTATGGTTTCAACAAGACTTAGTTGAACAAATACTAGTTCCAATCCATGTTTTTAGAAGACATGAAAGTACAATACAAGAATTTGAGCACGAAGCAAGAACCCTGTTTATGATTAATGAAGGTGCCCCCATTTGAGTATAGGATGATGGCACAAACTGTTAAGTTTCTACCAAAGCAAGCTAAATGATGGATGTTTTCTGAAGCAACAAATAGTTGTTTTTGTGTTCATTTCACCATTTTTTTTTTTTCCTAAACGTAGATCCTATTACCAACCCAAGCACACTAAAGCTATGATGAAAAAACATGTTTGAGTTTTGAAGGTGATGAAAAAAAAAAACTTACATAATGGGACTTGGCAAGAGCTACTTGAGGTTTGCATTGTGATGTATTATCACAATGGCCAGGGGAGTGGAACTTGGCACCCCTCTTCCTCTCCTTACTGGCTTTGTTGAAGATTACTGAGAAATCATGGCCTGCTGATGGATCATTCACATCCCATTCCCCAAACTTAGGTAATGCTACACCCTTCTCCTGTAGTTCATTATGCATTGCAATCCATGTTCATAATCAAAATAAAATTGGAATGTAATAGAAAAAAAAGGAGATGAATTTGGTTGGATAGTTACCGCCATGGTCAGTAGATGATGCCGGACGTAGAAGGATGAATGGATGTGAATGAACTTATGTATGTTGATGTAATGTAAAGTTTGTTGGTTCAATCTTCTTTTACTTGATTTTCAGTTTCGAAGGAGAAGTAAGAAGAAGAATCAGAGAAAATTGGATAGAAATAGTGATGAGATTGGGCCAATCTCAATCAAATTTGTGGGGCTACCTTTTCACCATTTTCAGCCAACCACGCTCAACCATCAATTTCTTTACCCTTCATTTTATTTTAAGAAGTTCTAAAAAAAATATTAGAAAAAAGTTGACTCCATCATAGATGAATATAAAACTACAGTAAATAATTTATTTTAATATAATATTAATTTTCATTTATTATTGTTCTCGTTCTATTTAAAGAATTAATCAATCAATTTTTTGTATTAGCATTATAAAGCTAATTAACTATATTGTTTTGTGGAAATTATGGATCTAGATTTTGTCTAAATAATGTGAAAGTATAATATAACTTTGCCGTCTTAAAACACTTTCATTTTGTTTATAAATTATTTTTGAACTTACCTTGTTAGGGTATAAACAGGTTAAGATTTTTTTGTCTCTAACAGTAACGCTAAAATCAATTGTTTTTCTGATATGTTTGGTGAGAGAAGTTGGGTAACTAAATTATCAAAGCAAACTTTATTTTTTATTAAAAATATACAACACTGAAATACAACAGTTGAGTTTAGAGTGTATAAAGAAAGAGGAATTTGAATTGGTCTGGGAAACTAACATGATATAAATAAAAGTTGATAGGAAGTTTCAACTGGGAAAGAAGAGAAATACAAATATATGTATGAGGTGGAATCAAACATTGTTGTCTGGTTTGGAATTGAGATGAGATGGAGGAGGTGAAGGGAAGTTATGGGAATGAAAATGAGGAGGAGGAGATGCACCAGGAGGTGGAGCTGGCATGCCATAAACTTGTGGGTTGGTCTGCACCTCTTTTCTTCCTCTTGCTCTTCCAAAGAAATAACATCCAAAGCCCAGAAGAAAACAGAAGATTATGAAAGGGAGAGAAATGACCACCACCATCCCCATCTTCTTCTATATGCTTTTGTTTTCTCAATTGAAGTTTGAGTTGGGAAAGAATATGTGGAAGTGTTTATTTATAAAAGTAGGTTTGGAATCGGATTCTGATGAAGGCTTTAACGTTCAATTTTCTAACGGACACTTTTCTGTCCCCACAACACTCACTACTAATCATTCCTTTATTTCAGTGGGTTCTCTTATTTCTTTTTCTTCATTATTTTAAGAGATGAAAATATATATTCAACTTTATAACTCAAATTTCTTATTTTTTTTTTCCCATTTAATCCAAAACACCTATAAATGTATTTATACTTATTTTCTCTTCTCTAAATGTTTCTACCTTTTTCTTTCCTTTTTATTTCTTCTCTCATATGTAACATATCATAATAAAGTACAACTTTATTATATAATAATGCATCCGAAACAATGTAAGTGTGTAAGTAATGGTTTGTTGAGTGAAAAAGGAAAAAAAAAATTGAGATTGTTTGAATTAAAAAAATAAAAAGTAAGATAATTGTATTTATTATTTATTTTTAACTTCTTGTAACTTTGTGAATTTTTTAATATTATTTTAATAATTAATTTTTGTCATTTTTAATAAAAACATTTTTTCTTTTATTAAATAAAAACAATTAATTATTTAATAAAAATATAAATTAACAATCAATCAAGTAAACCACCCATTTCATTTAAAATAATTATCTTAAAAAATATTTCCTTCTTTATTAAATAATAAAAAAATATTAATTTTTAATTTTAATTTTTAAAAATATATAAATATTAAATTTTAATTTATTAATAATAAAAAAAATGACCACAGCTTTTCACTAGTACATATAATGTTTCTGGTAGTATATATAATGTTTTTATCCTAAAATATCATATTCAAGTGCATTGTTTAAAAACGAAAACCAAAAAGAAAAACCTGCAAAATTAGAAAAGCCAAAAAAATTGTAATAGAAAAAAACACTGATAAACGTAAAGCCAAAAAGTCATAAATTAGAAACAAAGAACGAACTTAATTAACTAAAATTGTTTTTATTGTTCACCATTGGCTACCTCAAAAGCTAATAAATCATTTTCTTAACAGAGCAGATGGACCTAAAACCAGTCACGAACAAAAATAAAAACCTTGCATAGTGTTAAATTTACGCTTCCCAATTAATATAGTACATGTAGCTCACTCACAGGTAGCTAACCGAAAAGAAAACACGAAACACTTGGATTACATTGGAGGCCTCCCGGAACCAAGCAGCTGACCAACTAGATTATTCACCTGCCCAAAATAATTCTGCTTAGACAACAGACAATCACTACTTGCAGTTTCCCATTATATCTAAAGCAAAAACCATTTTGAACCACATCTACTTTATTTGCCTTGCATGAAATTATCAAGACTCTTCTCAAAATCTAAACAGGAATTTTCAAGAGAGCAAGCATTTAACCAAGTACTGATGAAACCCCACTAAGACTTCATCATAAAACATCTATCTCAGAAAACTGTCTTATAGCATGATAGACAACTCAAAAAGTGTCAGTCATAGATCCAAAAGTAAAGTTAAGAAAAATCTTACATGCCAGTATTTTGCAACACAGCGGTCGATGCAACTATTTTCACCCATATTAAGCTCAGACTCCTTGTACCTGAGAAGAAAAGGTGGTAAACAGATATTATAATAACATTCACTTTGAACCATCATCAAAATAATGTAATAGAAGGTAACTGAGAAATAAGAAACTAATTTCCAAAATGACTGGACTGGATGGCATTTGAAGAGCATCAAACATGACAGTTTCTCAAGAAGTTAATAAAATTAGACGAGAGTTTCCCCACCTATTGTCAACACACTTTTTGAAACAGGTCTGGGTCATCCTGAATAGTAAAAATAACAAAGCTTTAGCCAAATGAATTATCATGCACCAAAAAATCTTCCCCAACAAAATGCAGTGCAGCTATATTCTACATTATACTTGCTAACAACAGAAAACACTATCCAGGCAAGCAAGAATAGGGAAACCTACTTGTTGAATAATTCGACCCTATATTCCATCTCCTTTTCAGCCATTCCAAATATCTGTTCCATTATCACATGAATCATTGAAACACATCCAAAAACAAGAAAAACTATATAATCAAATAACACCCATAAATACAAAGTTAAATTTGAAATCACATTGCATTGTCAAATTATCAGATAACAACATCAATCACCAGATCACGTTTTGCCAAAATTGGAGGAATAGAAGGAATACCTACCTGTTCTTTTTCAAAGGCAGAAGGTGAGATATTGGCAGCCATTGTAGCCTGAAATAAGACAATCGCTATTAGAATTGGATTGATGCTGAAGGATTGTGATAATTTGCATAAGATGAAGGGCATCACTCTGTAGATTTCATTATTTCTAGATGCAACCATTTACAAAAAAGTCCGTTTTTCCTAATCAATTCATGTATCATCTTCACCTTGAATAATCATATTATATATCATACAAGTCATCTTAAGAAGCACACAGGTGATCCTTGTACACTAAAATAAAATATGACTAATTTGATTTGAGAAATAGAGGTATATGGACTTGATCACTCAAATGCTAAGAGAAACTTATTTCTACAATTTGGGCTAAAAGGTTCGCAGAATAAACCAATAAAAGAACACCGAACAACAAAACATGTAGACTTTCTTAAAATCCTCCAAACATATCACTTGGAACAAAATGATTGAGAAGCAAACAAATCATGGTCGTAATGTTCAGCTCGAGTCATTCACCACTTCATCTAACAATCTTACAGTGTAGTCTATATGGGAAATTTAGTCCAATAGAAGCAATGTAAATGGAATAAGTTTTCAAAAAGACCATTAATTAAAGCTCAGGCCAGTACTAATATTTCTCACAACCCAATTTAGTAGCTAAAATTCCCAACTGACTTCAAATTAACTTGGGGAAATCAACTCCATTCACATAGACACAATATTTTCAAACTATAATGCTTGAAATAGGAACGTGTTTTAAGTACATGCAGAGGTAAACAGTGAGCAAGAAAGAGAGAGGGTTTGCGTGACAAAATAAGCAGAACGATAATGGAAAACTATAGACCGGAACAGCGACATTACAATTAGATTAGGTATCAGAGAATTCAGAAAAATAGCAGTGAGTAGGGGAATTTTTTTATGAAATGAACAAACATTTAAGAATAAAACTCACAGCACAACACAACGATTCGGCCTTCAATCCCAAATCCTCAAATCTTGGAAGAAATATGAACTGAGAAACAGGGAAAAGAGTGATGTTAGATTAAATAGAAATGAGAAGAGTGTATGTGTGAGAGAGAAACATACTATACAATGGGCTGAGTTAGAGGAGAAACGCGGCTAGGCTAGGGTTGCTTGCTTCACCAAGCAAAATTCTCATATTTCTTAAACTTAATTACCCCAATAACATATACTTTATAATATTTTATATTCACAAATACTACTTGTAGAACTATAAAACAAATTAAGCTTTAAAAATTTATATTATTTTACAAATTATATTTTCTATTTAAATTTTCTCATCCAAATATGTACTTAAAGTCGTGAATCTATTCGATCTGTCATGTACTTTTTTTTAATATTTATTATCATTTTTAAATTTAGAATTTTATATATGTTTAATATTTGGTTGGATAATCATCTATTATTCCTCTTTAGTTAGGTTTGGTTGTGTGTTGATCTATAAAAAAACAAAAAACAAATTGTGTATAGACGTTGGTTAATTTTTTTATTGTTTAGTCAATCTTTCATTAAAAAAAAAATCTTATTTTGATGTGATAAAATGGAAGCAATTCCTGTCTAGACGAGGAGTGAATCAAAGAAAAAAAATAGGAAAAAAAATGAAGTATAAGTTATAGAAATAAGGGAAATATATAATAAAACAAATATATTGTATGGATAATTAGAAGAAAGTAAGAAAATTTCTCTTGTTCGAGAAAATTATTTTATAATAGTTAATGATATAATTTTTTAATAAATATTTTTCTAAGCATAAATTATGTTCTTATTTTAAAAAAAAAAGTTATGCATTAAAAAATTATATTATATTTTTAAAATTAAATAAAAAACTTATTTTTCTCATATTTCATTCTACTTTAAGAAAAATATTTTTTAGTGATCCCTTAATTTTTTTTTTTTTGTGGATCCCATAAAAATAATTCTGTGTTTTCTATTTTTTTTTTAAAATTAAATGAACATATAATTATAATTCTGTCTTTGGTATATTTCAGAGAACTAAGTTGAAAATAAATTGTAGCATTTTTTATATAGAACATATGAGAAGAATTTTTTTACAATTTTATTAAATAGAAAGATTAAAATGGTTCAACATTCATATCTCGATATGTTTTGTTTTCAGTCTCAATAGTTATTCTTATTTTGCTTTTGGAATAAATGGTAGTTTAATAGGAATAATTTTGTTTTATCTTGATAGGTTAGTGAATCCTCTTTACATGTGTTGTGCAACTTGTTAAATCCTTGGCGTGCCCCAACCAGTGTCTTCAAGATACAAATTAAAATATTGGAAAAATAAAAGTTTTATTCAAAATCATTCATGCAATAAAATTATATGTTTACATATTTCAACAAAAAAAAATCTTTTTTTAACTTTTTAATTAATGTTTCAAAAAGATTACCACAGTAATAAAGTACCAAAAACATAAACCAAAGCGCAGGAGTATGATATAACAGAAATCTAATTTTTTTTATTGCTTAATGTTCTACTTTGATACAAAGAAAACTTCAGTTTGAGAATATCTAAGAGACTTGAATCCTAATAATTATGTAACTAAATTTCTAACCACCCTTTCGGTCTGGTCCTTGTAATACATTTGAAATTTGCATTTGCATGTAGTCTGCTAACGAAGAAGGCAGGGTCCTTGAGTTTTGCACAAAATGGTGGCACTTAAAATGACTTGTAGGGATGCATGAAAAAGGGCTTACAGAAGCTCAACAACAAGGGCAGATGCACCACCTCCTCCATTGCAAATGCCACCGACTCCGTACTTCCCATTCTTCTGCTTCAGTACCTGCAGCTCATAATAACCTTTACGTTAATTGAATCGAATAGGAACATTCAATACTGCGGAAAGACCATACACAGATGCTCAGAATTATAAGGTAGTTAAAATACCATCCCTTCAAAAATCTAATCACTTTGAGTCATTTTATATAAGATGATAAGATTTGTTCATTTCACTCTTATAATATACTACTCTCACTGATTGTCAATGTAATTTATTAAAAGGAAATAGAATAAAAAAAAGACAATAATTACATTGATATTACTTTCAAATTATTAACTTTATGAATAATTGAACATAACGATTTTAAATAATTAAACAAAGAATTTAAGAGGAGAGCACTATGATAGAATTTTTTCTTTAATCGCAAGGCAATCTGTCAACATGCCATTATATATTGTAAAATAATAAAAGTTTTGAACAGAACATATACCCCCAAAAGTGTCACCAGAATGCGAGCACCACTGCAACCGAGAGGATGACCCAGTGCAACAGCTCCACCATGTACATTTACTTTTTCCTGCAAAATAATAGTTACTTGAGTAAAAGGAATAAATGATAGGTACAGCTATTAATGATCCCGGTGACGTTAAATTATGGATCATATAGACAAACATAACATGTTCTGCACGATGCAAGGAGGGGTGTGGAACCTACAACAGCATGCACTCTTTAAGACAATTAAGGATACAGCCATTAATGGCCACAATAATGTTAAATGATGGATTATAGACAAATTTTAACATGTTCTGCACTGTGCAAAGAGGGATTCGGGACCTACAACAGCCTGCACTCTTTAATACAATTAAGGATACAGCCATTAATGGCCACAATAATGTTAAATTATGGATTATAGACAAATTTTAACACGTTATGCACTGTGCAGAAAGGGATTCGGGACCTACAACAGCATGCACTCTTCAAGAGAGTCAATTGGAAATAGTTTATTACACATACAATAAAGGATTACAACTTTCATTCAGTGACAAGGAGAAAAACTTACCGAATTTAGTCCAAGAAGTTTTTGGTTTGCTAGAGCCACAACCTACAGACAGCAATATGAACAATTAAATCCACGGCATCATGAATTGAAAATGTACTACAGTTCAGCATGAAATCCTACCGCAAAGGCTTCATTAATTTCATAAAAATCAATTTGTGAAGCCTCCAACTTTGCATTGGTTATAGCTTTGGGAACGGCAAGGGACGGAGCCGTTGTAAATAATTCTGGCTCCTGCATAGCTCAACCTTGTGAGTATGAAATTATACTAATAATACCAAATACTAGAAATAATGTGAATATCAATATGGGTTTTTCTATTTCTTATGGTCAGCAGATGTAGTTCATATTTAAAATATATATTTTATGTACCTGAGCAGCATCAGCATATCCACTGATTTTCGCAATAACTTGAAGCCCAAGCTTCAGTGCCTTCTCTCCACTCACCAAAACTAATGCCGCAGCACCATCACTGTTAGAAAGAGCATTTTCATTTTCATTAAAGTATCAAACTAACTATCAGTGTTAATTATCATTTGAGCATTTAAACTGATGGTAAGGGAATACTCAAAGAAGCATATAAAATATTAAATAAGTCATAAATACAACTCTAACTAAATCACTTGAGGCTCAAAGATAATAATATAGAGGCAAATTTACAAGCATTGTTCTTCCCCCATACTATCCCCCGGGCCAACACACACATATAGTGGATTTATACAGAGGAAAATCCATATTTTATAAGAATTAGATAAGCAAATTTGGACCATACAACCATACATGGATGGTCAATATTAAAAGTTTTTAAGGTCACACGACCAATTAAAAGTCATTTGACTGTTTAAAAATACTTACATGACTTGTGTGTTTTCAATTTTATCATTCATAATAACATCTATGGTGAGTACTTATCCCTCTCATTCTCACATAGAAAAAGTCCTCTCTCTATATAGTATTTTACAACAACAAATTATGACGAGCATCCAAATAGAAATCGTTATGGAGGAAAAAATTGAGAAAATTTTGATAATATATTAACCTTATGCTGGAAGCATTGCCAGCAGTAACAGAACCTCCAGTCTCCTTGAAACTTGGACGAAGTTTGCGTAACTTGGCAGCATCAAACTGGCATAGGAAAAGGAAAAATATAACAAATAACAAAACATTAATTTGTATTCGACTGCAAGTATAAACAAATTTATTGACTATGAACTTACTAATATTGCAGCTAGAAGTAACGTGCATATAAATGTTGTTTATGTGAAGATAAAAAAAACTATAAATTCCAATCCCCACTCCTAATTAATTGTTTACCTTAATAGACAGGGACAAATTTACCATACCCTCCAATATCCATGTAATTCAAGCTTAGAAAACCTATAGCCTTCTAACAAATTTGATACTCATGAAACTGGGAAATATTATTGGGTAAACTAGTGTTTTTTAGACTACACGTATTCATACAAGAACAAGTATTAGTACGGGTCAACTTATTTATGCAGTTACCTTTCCTATGCCTTCATCCTTATCAACAACTGTTGAAGGTTTTCCCCTTCCACCAGAGACTTCAACTGGAACTATTTCCCATTTAAAGGCACCACTATCTTGGGCAGCAATTCCACGTTCAAAACTCTGAATCGCATAGTTGTCCTGAGGAAAAAACAGAGACATCAACAAAAAAATCTATTACAATGATCCTGCCAAAATCTTTCTAAAATGAAAATAATCCTAAGTACCTGATCTTCTCTTGTAAATGCATGGTTATCTGCACATAGCTCAGCGCACACTCCCATCCCAACATCCTTATAGACATCCCACAAACCATCTTTCAACATCCCATCAACAACTGAATCATGTCCAAGGCGTGAACCTTTCCTGAAGTTTTACTATTGAATCAGTTTATGCCACAACTAGAATCAATATTAAAGAGTCTCAAATTAAAGGCGTACTGACCTTGCTTCAGCTAGGTACTTAGGTACATTAGACATGCTTTCCATACCACCAGCCACAACAACATCATTTGTGCCTAATTGAATACTCTGTGCTGCAAGCATTGCAGCTGCAATAACCAGAACAAACTTAATATTCTTTTTCTACATTTTAAAGAAATACAATGAAACAAATAGAATTCTTTTAATAATAAACCCACCTTTCATTCCTGATGCACAAACTTTGTTAACAGTAGTGCAGACTACAGAACTGGGTATTCCTGCTCCGAGTGCAGCTTGTCTTGCAGGAGCTTGTCCCAAATTAGCACTAAGGACGTTCCCAAAAATCACCTCTTCCACGAGGGATGGATCAACATTGGCCCTTTTAAGAGCAGCTGCACATAAAAAAAAAAAATGTAAACATAAATAAGTTTAAAATGCAATGTAATAAGCGCTGAAATAGGCTTCCATAGTTACCTTCAATAGCTATAGAGCCTAGTTTGGTGGCAGGTAGAGACGACAGAGCACCAAGAAATCCACCCATTGGTGTACGTGCAACACCAACAATGCAAACATCTATAGAAATCAAACATACGAGATCTCAACTAACGAAAAGGCATCCAGTCTTTGAGAGTTTAGAAGATATGAAATTTAATGTTTAATTTTTTTTTTATCTTTATGATTGTGCCTGACAGATGAAATGAACGATTTTACAGAGTAAACTTTAGAAGGTCAAATAAATCAAATAAAGGGTATATAAACTCAGCGAGTACTTCAAAATAATCAATTTCAAAACTGTATATAGGTAAGCCAAAATATTTGATGAACGACCTCTGGGCTTTATAGAATCTGAAGATGCTGCAGATACTGGCGCCATTGATTGACGAAAATGGAATCTGTAATCCAAAACATTAAATACGGACACATTTAGGCTTAATTAGTAAACGAGCATACATAATATTTGAGAACTGATTTCAAGTACAATGGATTGTATGAAACATCAGAAATGACAAACATGGCACAAATTAACCTCTTAATATATAACCATTCAGGAATTAAAAGAGACCAAAAGCAGAGCGAGATTGTACTATTCTCCTCCTTCGTTGTTTCTCACACAAATAAGAAAACCATATAATTTGTATTGTGTCTGGTTTTCGTATGCCAGCGAATAAAATGCAATGACAGGTGAATAGAAAGGTGACGATCAGATAAATGAGGGGAAAATAGAGATCCAGAAGAGAAATAAGAATAAATAATAAACGAAGATGAAACAGATAACATGCATCAAATATGATATCGATGTGGTGCTAAGCGAATCGCGGATCTGATGAAAATTGAGGAAAGAAAGTTTGGAAGCGAGAAAGAGAGAGAAGGAGAAAAGAAGAGATACCTCTGTGTGCGATGTGTTGTTGGTGTGGAAGAAGAAGTGAGAAGACGAGAGAGTCGAGAGAGTCGAGAGAGGAGTGAAGAGCGAATGAAAATGGGTGATGAGAGTGGTTTTATACGGCGAGGTGGAAGACGCCACGAGTTACACGCACCTTTCAATGTATCAAACTTCTCAACATCTCGTGAAAGCTAAATCCAATTACTCTTTTCTTCTCATCTTCTTCCTTCATCAAATTAGGTATGTCTATAAGCCATGCCTGTGTTAGGTAACAACTTTTACACTATTAATTATTAACTCAAACTAATTATTACTAAATTTTAAAATAATTATTCATCCATTATTCATATTAAAGTTCATCAAGAGAGTAATTAAAAAATGTATATTGTCTTGAAATGTTTATTGAAATTAAGAAAGAACATGAGAATATTTTAATAGAATTAATTAACCTTTGATAAAGATTAATGTTATTTGGACACTTTTTTTAATTTCTAACAAAAAATTTAAGCATCAATAGAAAATTTAGAATGCGGTCCATGCGATCTACACTAATTACTTTTTAATTTTCATACAAAGTCACACATGCAACCTTGGACCCACCACCTACTCATGAATTAAATGATTTTTGTTTTGTTTATGATTTTACTTGACTGAAAAAAAAAAGAAAAAAAAGTTTTAGATAAGAAAATAATAAAAAAAATTCACACTTTGAGTTCGTATAATTTACACAATAAATGTTTGTCTTCTATATAATTAACATTTAAAACGAATAATTATTTTAAATATACAACTTATAATATAATTTAAATTCATTATAAATAAATATAAAAAAAAAGATTATATTTATATTTATATAAACAAATTACATTGTGATATAAGTTTACTTTATTTTATTGATTATTTTTTAAAACAAGTATAAAAATTATATTTTCTCAAAAATTTCAAATATTTTTTTTATTTAGTGATATATTTGATTATTCTTAACGGATATTCCTTTCAATCTATACTTTTTAATATTATTTAAATTAAATTTTAATAATTTTCCACTAACTTTATATGACAATATAAATTATTTATTATAAATCTAGAATATAATTTAAATATTTAAATAGCTGAAAAATAGCACTATTTTATGTTTTAAATTTTTCTAATTATGTAATTTATACATTTAAAATATATTTTTTTGTAATTTATTAGAATATTTTTATATAAAATAATTATATTTTGATAATCTTAAAATGAAGTAGCAATAAAACAGTAAGTATCTAATCCATGGACCCTTAGCCAATGCACGTTACTTCACTTACCTACCTAACTAGTAACCACCTTTACATCTACTACATTAATTAAAGGAAAAATTCAATTTTTTTAGGTAATAAACATATTATAAATAGTATGATAATAAAAATAAAAATAAAAAGAAGAAAAATTCAGTATATAATTTTAATTACCTAATAATAAGACCATTTTCATACTTTGCATTTTATAAATTATTTTTTCAAGAACCCATGAAATGACTGTGATTTACGTTTGACTTGGTTGGAATGTCTGTTTGAGCCATTTGTATTGATTTTACAAAGAAATGAATGAAAAGATGTAAAAATAACTTAAAACAATTGGCCAACAGTGACTAAGGTTTTGGAAGATGAGAATATTTTTTATTCTTGATAAATTAAGATTATTTAGAAAATATAAAATTTGAACCACTAGATTTTAATAACTTTAGAATATGAATACTCATAATTATGAAAGCAATTATTAGTTGGGAGAGTTGAGGAAATGAGTTAATAGCAGATCTTAAAACTGTATGACTCTGCATTAAGTCAATAAAGAATTAATGCATCAGACATTTAATGAAGTAGTTTGCAACTACATATGTCACTTCCCAATACCCTAAGAAATAAAGAAATTTTTGGGATCAGAGTTGTTTAAGGGCATCCATGTCTCACTTTTTTTTAACATTAAAAAATTAAAATATAATTTTATTCTATATATTATTATTAAGTATTTATATTTAATTTAATTTAAATTTAATTATGATGTATAATAATATTAATTAATATAAATTATTTGATGAATTAACTTCCAACATTTTTTAAAGACAATAAACAATTAATGCATCCCTTATTGAATGTTACTTCCCAACCACATGTCTCTTTCCTGGATTTGGGAGAGTAACATAATTGCTGGTCATGTTTTACATAACATTTCTGCCATGTTATTTTTCTTTTTTCTTTTTTTTTCTCTGTCACCACTTATAAACACATTTCAAAACAGAAATAAAGAATCTGAATGTTTACAAATAAGAAAATGGAGACGAGGCCAACTTTACACAAGTCTGAAAGAATGGAATTTGTTGGTATGCAACTATATCATTTTTTCAATCTTATCAAGCATCTTGACCCTATGCATGGATCTGACAAATAGTGTCATAAAAATACCTGCAAATTGAAATGCTACACCTATCAGCCATATGAAGGAATTTGAACATGATTGGACAAAAGTAGTTTGTAATATAAAGTCACCTGCAGCAATGAAAGATCCATTCGCCATAGCTACATTCCCTTGGTTGCTCATGGTGATACCAAGATTTAGCAGAGTTCCTCCTAAGACGGTATACATAGTTGCCATTTGTAAACTAGTTGCTTTCCGAGCAGCTCTTTCAGACTACCAAACCAAGTTCAATAATCTCAATTTTACAGAATAACCACCAACTAATTAGAGTTGTTCTCATTAGGAACCATGTTTAGCAATACTTTATTATACAACATGCATCATTTATAGAAAATAAAGCTTAAATTAAACTTTTCATTTAGTTTGTTATTATAATTATGCTCATCATAAGTTATGTTCTAGACCCTTTTGTTAACACTAGAGGAAACTTTGTGACAGTATAGAACTGATATAGAAACATTTTAAAATGAGATAAACATAAAGATTAAATAAATAATCTAACAAAAAATGAATAAACTGACCTCGAGCACTCGGACCCGAAGTTTCAGATCCCCTGCTTCAAGTTGCTTAGTAAATTCTTCTATTCTTTGAACTCTGTATGGCATTGACATGGTATAGGATCTAGCCTAAAAGTATTACACGAGTGTTATCAAATCATGATGCACATTGCACAATGCCATAAATATATGCTTCATATCAAATGAGATTTTTCTATCATTAAAAACATCATCTAGAAAAAAATTAAAACTAAAAAGACAATTCCATTTGAGTTAATGGTGTGGTACATCATCTGCTTGCTTTCTTATCTCCTCCACGATCTGTGGTGCAGTGATCTGCTTTTGCCTCATATCTAAAAGTTCCTGTAACGTAGTGAAAAAGTATGAGCACTGCATTTGAATGCAGTATGAGAACAATAATTGTTCATGGATAATCCGAACTCAGAACCTGCGCATAGGGTGCAGCAATCTTTACAAAGGAGAATTTTGGATTGAGTGTGTAACCTATGCCTGTCAGAAAAATAAATGAATCATGGCAGAAACTTATTTTTAGGTTATTTCCATAAGCTTTACATTTAAGTTTTAATAATGAGCTCTTTGATAAGAACTTATTAAAAGTGTCAAGTTGCTTATCTAAATATAATTTAAAGAAGTATTTTTTCACTAGAAAGGATGATGTTACAATATTATAATTTATATACTAATATGAAATTAATAATAAACATTGGGACATGTTTAAAATTTTTGTAAGAATGACCCTTGAAGAGGAAAGAGAGACATTTGCCAATTGGGAAGCTGCATACCTTCAAGTGTTGAAAACGCCCTGAGAACAAAGGCAAAGCTAGATGGAAAACGGAATGGCTGGTCTTGTGCTATTGCAAATAAATCCTGCCATAGAAACCATTGGATAATAAGTTGTGGAAAACAAGTGAAAATATTGTGAATTCACTGATCCAATATAACAATGTTAACCAACCTCCCCGATTGCAGAAAGGGTTTGCTGCTGATCTGGTGTCTGGTTTTGCAAATGGTCAAGGAAAAACTGTACAGATCTCCTCACCTGGAAGGTAAATTTATCATTTATGAAGCCAAGTGTCAAGACAAGAATAGGAATATTTGAACAGCAAGTAGTTGACATTCTTACTGAAGACAAGTCCCCAGTAGGGTGGAGGGCTCCCAGCTCTATAAGGCGTTGCATAACCTGCATCATTGTTTCTGGTATAGTTTAATGTTTTAGAAAATGTCAAGATGGGTACTAAAGTTTATCAGTTAAAGTTATGTCAATGTCAAATTCCTTTTTGCTGAAGATAATCACTGGTTAGCTGGATTGAAATTTACAATTGTAGTTGTATTGAAAGTAAAAGCCATTTTATGTCATGGTGCTTGTTGGTGTTCATTGAGGCAAAGTCATCATGGAATTCAAAAATGGATAAGCTTATCATGACAGCAAGTTGTGATTTCTTATTAGTATATTTCAAAATTTAAATAATTCAAGTGTAGTACAAATCAAGACCTTTTTGGCATCCTTTTCATACATAGCATAGAAAAGTTCAATCAGTCTCTCTCGAGTAAAAGATTTGATCTCTCCCATCATGCCAAAGTCATAATAAATAATTGCTTCGTCCACATCAATCGCAAGATTTCCAGGATGAGGATCCGCATGAAAGAAACCTGTTCTCAATATCTGTAAGACAAAAATAAAATGATAATTTGATAACTCAAATAATTTATATCTTACTTATTTGGGCAAGAGTAATCAAACCAGAAAATCATATTCAACATCAGATATTACAATTAGATTGTGCACCTGAATCAGGTATGCCTCAGTAGCACGTGATGAGATTCGCAATCGATCATAACCACGCGAAGTTAATGTATCCACCTGGTCTATTTTGATACCTGTCCCAGGAGTAAAATCAGAGTTAGGAGTTGCTGTAAAAATGTTCTCAGCCATAATGTCATACAGTATATCACTTTGAAGAAAGAAATAATATGCTCCCACATATACAATATATTAACTCTCATAATCCATAATAATTTCATAAAAAGGAGACACAAGGAACATGCATTAATCAAGATGAAAACCTGGTACATACTCCATGGTCAACACCTTTAAGGCAGTATAATCCCAATATACAAACTACAACGAAAGAAATAGAGATGCAGTCAAAATAAATAGAAATTAAACATTAAAAATTTACACAGGTAATAATATGATGTTAGTATTGCAGCAACAAACTTACAGGTATTCGAACCCACTTTATGTTTCTAAAATCTCGTCGGAACCTGTCAGCATTCTTTCCTTCATTTATATAATCAATTTCTTGATATAGAATACTGCAGAGTAGCATGTGCAACACACTATAAATTATATAAAGCATTGGAAAATTAAGTAATGAAGAGAAGGTGAAATTACTGAAATGCAATGAACATAATTTAACAGATGCTTTACTTCATGAAATCTCCATAACGATATCATATACTTCCACGCTTATTACTTACGTTGCACATTCTTCATATATTCCTATCCAATCTCTAAGTGGACCTCCAAAAGTTTCATTTCCGTGGAAATACTCTGCAATCAGCTTTAAGTTTTCTGGATAGAACATGCAAACTAGTAAGAATAACAAACAAAATAATTCACTAAAGTAGTAATCCTTAAACTCTATATACGCTGCTATGCATTAATGCCCTTCGTCAGCTTAGAGTTTCTTTTAAACAAATAAGTGTGTCAAACAATACTGTTGCTGGAGATGCCATGGACTACATATATACTTAAATTAAAACATATAAGAGGATATAAATCTCATCTTACATTGATTTTGTAAGATTAAGTTAAACTTCACTCACTTTCTAAAATGATATCAAAATCTACTGTAATGAAATTTGTTGGACATATTGTGGCACTTGTTATCTTCCATTACTAAACAGTGACGACTCTTGGAGTAATTGGTAATTCACAGTTGATAACATCACATCCTCTTAATCAAACCCCCAAGGTGTTGTTAATGGCAGGAACAAAATGAGCACGACTTACTCAAATCAATGTCGAAAAGCTTCTTCAGGCCAGGCCTTTGAACTTTAACGACTACTTTTTCTCCATTATGCAGAATAGCACGATGAACCTACAAACATGTGCTCCAAAAATTGATGTTACTACAATAACAGCATTAATTTAAAAGCCCATGAGTTTGGCTGCAAGATGGAAGAAACGAACCTACAAGTTTTAAACAACAGAAGAGAAAGACAGTAGGAAAAAAAAGTATATACAAGTATAAAAAGGTGTACATTTTGATCCACGCATAATAATGTCTGTGAATTGTTCTTTACCGATTACACACATTAAATCTAGTTCGTTTAAAATTCAACAAATGGTAGAGACTAACTAAAATGTGGATATATATTTTTATTTTTTTATGTACGAATCAAAATGAAAAATATCAAGTGTAAGACAAATTTTTTAACTTTAACCAAAATATAAATCTGCAGGGGTAGATTCAAACACCTGACCGAGACTAGCAGCAGCAATTGGTCGATCTTCAAACTCTTCAAATAATATGTCAATGGGAGCTCCCAGTTCACTCTCAATTAATTTTCTTGCTTTCTTAGGAGAGAAGGCAGGAACCATGTCCTGTACAATGTTATATTATTAAAAAAAACTCTTGTATACTAGTCCAAAATACAAACAAAACTTAATTGATTCATTATAGTAAGTGAGATAATTTTCAATATACTCTTTTATAGTAATATGTCAAATCCGAAGTCAAAATTTAGCACTTTTCGGCTTTTTAACAAAAAAAGGGAATGTCTACAATGATAGATAGGCCTGAAAATGACTGCAGAAATACCTGCAATTTTGCGAGCTCATCCACAAATTCTCGTGGAAATAGGTCTGACCTTGTTGACGACAACTGACCAAGTTTAATGAACGTTGGACCAAGCTGCAATATCCACTCCCTTAACCATGAGGCAGTTTTCCGCCTTCTGTTTTTCTAGATAAAATGTTAAAAAAATTTCAGTTCAACAGAGCACAAACACAAACAAATAAGTGTGTCAGAACCTACCTGTTTTGCTTCTGTGAACCCTCCCAAATAAGCCCATTTTGAGTTGTCCAACAGAATCCGAATTCTCAAAGAAACAACAAAAGACCAAACATCAATAGACCTGTGCCAGGAACTGTAATTTTCATTGGCCCAACTAAAACCTTCATCTGAAGGTAAAACCTTTAGCTTTTCCAATGATGGAAGTTCTGTAGAGGTTTTAATTCTAGGCTTCACTGTCTTTGTCAAGATTGGGATAGGATATTTTCTCACATGAACCTTTGAAGCCGAACCATTCGCTGTCTTCTCTACCTTATTCGCTGACATTGTCTTTCTTTTCACTAGCTCAGTTGTCCGTACCATTTTAACAGCTCTACCATTTGCTGCTCCATACTTCAATGCAGACAAAGGCAATTCTGTTTGTCGCATTTTCACGAGAAACATAGGAAACTGCTTGTTACCTGATGGATCAGACGTTGTTATAGTATTATTCTTTGACAATGTATTGACCGAAATTGAGCCTGAAAAACTGAGATTGTCTACTGTTCTTCTTTGAGTGACCAACTTTACATGGTAACCATAACAACCTTGCATGGCCATTGTTTCTGTCGCCTACGATAAACTGAAGTCACCTAAAAAAGAAACACTGAACACAGGGTAAACAGTTTTTTAACTTCTCCGACAAGATCAAATACATATTTCAATGTGTTGTACTACTTGTATTAGTTATACCAATTTCAAAAGGTTAAGTAATAGTTCTTGTGTAAAAATATAATGTTTTTATTGTTATTTTGACTTGATTTTTGCCTCATCACTTGGTAGACAAAGGTAATTCTGTAAAAAATGCAGTAAATTTTTTTCAGAATAAAAGTTACACTTCATATCTCTTCCTTCTTTTTTTCAACTACTTTCTGGATTCATACTACAAGTTTTTATTGTGTTGGTATATGTCGGGCGGAATCTATAAGAAAATAGGAAGAAAGTAACCCCTGTATTGTTTTTGCTCAGAAGGAACAGTACTTGATGCTGAAATCAGCACATTATGTTAATTTGAAACCGATTAAATTAAGTGTGCATCTGGATTGGGAGTGAACTAGGCTGTCAAACAAATGAGAAAATGGAAAATTTTGAATATAACCACTTGTGGGGATATGGATGGACTCTTGCTCAGTAAAAAGAGTTGAAGATTCGTAGAAAAGGAGAGGAATCTTGACTTGACTTTCTACGATGTTGTTAGTCAAGAAGCGAGAGACTTTACTTTGAGAAAGAAGGTGCTTGTGGCCGTTTTCTTTTTACCATGTTTTTTGGAAGCAAGAAACAGTTGCTTTTTGTGGTGAACTCACCATGATTTTATTTGATTCCAAAAATCATGATGAGTTAATCTCTCTACCAATCCAAACACACTAAAGTGTTTAAAACGTAGGTCATCATCATGTGCAGTTGAAGTTGGTGAAACATGATTATATGCATCATGGCAAGTGAGCCAAACAAGTTCAAAAAGCAAAATCAAATATATCATACTGTGAACCAAACTTAGAGTTTGATATCAGTTATTTCGTGAATGAATATCAAAGGCCAGAAGCAAATAGTAATCATATTAAACACGAAATATTGTACTCAAAACAGTATTGCAGTGACAAATATTCATTTAGATTTGAACAAATTTAGTTAAGTAAATTGAAACCTCTGGAATGAAAATTATTGTACCTGTCAGGTACCTCTCCAGTTCAGCGAATACAGGTTGAAGAAACCTTAGAAGTTGGCAACTTATAGCATAGTTTTTGTGAACCAGAAAGAAAACGTATTGGTATGTATATGGTGAAAGGCATAATTAGAATGAAGAGACACAAGTTAGGAAGGTGTTGCTTCTAAGTTTTAAATAAAACAGTGCAAGTAACTAACTTCTGCTTCAGTTTCGGTGTTACCGAAAAAAACGGAAAACATAGTAGGTTTGGTGCGTGTAAGACTCTACTACCTCTTTCTCTCTCACTCTTAGCCACAAATTGTGAAATAAAATGTAGTATTTGTTAAATATTCATGTAATAATAGAGTTAAAAGCATAAACCTTCTATTTGTTCTTCTGAATCTTCACCTAGTTATATCACAGTATTCAATTTCATCATATGAATCTCTCTTATGTCTAAGTACTAAGTAATATTTATTTGATTAAATAAATATATCTATAATATGAAGTTATAATTAAGTTAATTTATATATACGTAAATGAAAAAGATAGAATTAACAAAATCCAAGTCTATTATTATTTTATCTTTCACTTTCTATTGATGTTTATTGATTAGGGAAGGGTGGTTTAGACAAGAAGAAAAGCAAGGATGATCCAACTCAATATAGCAATTTTCATTTTCAGAGTCATCAACATCATAAAATTTCAAACAACAGCACCACAAAATTCAACTTATGATGAATTAGTAATAAAACTAAATTTGACCAGAGGATGAAGAAGATGAAGATGGGTCTAGGTGCCACTTAATCAATGGTTTCTAGCACATGCCAAACATGTCTCGTGAATTTTGTAATTTGAATTGTATTTGAAAGATTTAATTTTTACGAATAGCGTGGGAAGTGGGCTATACTCGCTGGCCCAGGAGGGTACAAGAGAAAATGAAAGGGGGTGGTTTGGTTTGGGCTTCGAGAAAGGAAATGTTTGTTTATTTAAAAAAATAATAATTTTGATAATTTTTGTTTTATAATTTTGAAATACATTAATTTTAATCCTTTTTAAGAATTTCAATGGCATTCACGGATAACAAAATAGTATTTTGTAAAGAGAAAGTTTATTTAAATAATATTATTTGAAAGAATAAAACTAGTATATTTTAAAATTAAAGAATAGTTTTTTTTTTTTTTAAAAGACTAAAATTAAACTTTGAACATTTTTAGAGTTAAAAAAACAAGTTTTACCTTTAATTGTATTTGTAACATTTGGCTCTGAGAGACCCACTTAAACCTCACACAAGCTTTCTGGAGCCTATTGTCTGCTTCAAACTTGAAGATATTGCAAAGCTTCGTGCATTGTCTTGTCTTGTCTGCTTCAAAACCACTGAAACAATCGCAATTTAACTCTATTAATTAACATTTAAAAACTAAACCTAAACCTAATTTTTATTTCCCTCCTCCAACTATCTTGCATCAACCACCGCCGACCTCCGCTCCAAGACGCCATTCATCGGTCAAGGGACCTTAAGAGTCTGCCCACTTCATTCACTTGCCTTCCCTGTCCGCCATTTTCATCAATTCTCCCAAATTCAGGTTTTTAACAATTTTTTCAATTTAAGATTTTTATATGGCATGTGTAGCATAAGCTAAAAGTTTCCACGTTGTTAGCCTTGTCAATGCTTATATCTGCTGTTATTACTCATGATTATTTTCTAGGACTGAGTTTAGACTTGGAATGCCATTTTGGTCTTTAATTGTTTTTTGTAAATATTATGATGATTGGTTTCAGGAATGTTTGTTTAAAATTAAAGTTTAGAAGAAAAATATGGTCCTATAATTTTTATGTTCTCAATTATGAGTGTTTGTGATGTGGCATAGTAGTGCTCCTCGAAACTCAGGTCCCTTGCTCTTGGATCTATTTGATAATTCAAGATTCGAGGCCTATTTGGTTGGTTATGTTTTTTAATTTAACGCCAGAGACCTATTATTTGTGTTTTGTCTAGTAATCCTAATTCTTTGAGTAGAAAGTAGCCGTTAGAACATTTAACTGTTAAGTTTATTTTTTCAATTGACTGTGTATATTATTAGTTCGAGAAATTAGTGGAAGAAATAGCCAATGATGACAAGCATTTTGGATATCTCGACTAGGATTGGTTTCTTTATTTCAAGTTAATGACTTTCTGCCTGCGTTTTGGTTACTCCAGGGCAGGCAGGGGAAACCATTCTAAATGATTTTAGAGTATATTGTTCCAAATGAAGGGAAGCATGGATGTACACAAGAAATACAAATTTCAATTGAGAAGGGATAAACTTAGAATAAAATAATTTTTTCCCAACAGCAATTATATGGATAATCAGAAAGTATATACATAGTACTTAAACTGTTACACAGTGGTACACTGATATCATGGCTTGACAAACTTGCTTGATATAGAAATAGTTTAATAACACAGTACTTAACAGTTTCCACTTTGTACTTTTAGTTATAAAGTTTCAAAAATGAACTCTTGTTTTTGCAGGAATGGTGGGTTTATCTCTTGGAGAAAGACATTTCATACAAGGTGGCATCGCTCATGATCTTCGATGTGATGGTAGAAAGAGATTGACTTATCGACCAATCTCGGTTGAAACTGGAGTGATTCCTCAGGTAATACTTTAATCAGTTGGCATTTGGCTGGGTTCATGATGATTTGACCCTGGCAGACGTTGAATTTTTTCTCTTTAAATAGTTTTAATTTGTGCATTTGATTAACTAACTGCTTGGCAGGCAAATGGTTCAGCTCGAGTCAGAATGGGCGCCACTGATGTCATTGCCAGTATCAAGGTTGGTTAAAAGTTAAAATGTTTGGATTGGTCGCTTATTTCTTGACTTGTAATATCCTTTTTGTTTAATACTATAAACTATTTTTGTAAATTGAATGAGTTATTTTGTTAACATATATTGATTACACAATGCAGGCTGAACTGGGAAAGCCAAGCTTGCTGCAACCTGACAAAGGAAAAGTCTCTATATATATTGATTGCAGTTCAACTGCAGAGCCAGCGTTTGAGGTTGCATATTCTATTGCTTTTCTTCCTTCTCTTTTTTCATGTCATTCAACGTTTAAGTACCATGACCCTTATTGACACATCGATAGCAAAACAAATAAGTTAATCCTTCAAAGCTTTAATTCAAGTTAAATGGTGCATTGAATTAATAAACTTTACGTTTTTATCAATAATAGTTTTTCTATTATTGTTGTGTTATTTATCACTTTTGTTCAATATATTCCTTCTAATGTTTCAAAATTACTTTTCTATTTGGTACTCTATTTCTCTGGCTTGTATATAGGGTAGAGGGGGTGATGAGTTGGCAGCAGAACTGTCAATTGCTCTTCAACGCTGTCTCTTGGGTGGTAACAGTGGAGCAGGTCTATTTCCCTCTTTGGTGAAGATTATGCTCACTACTATATGCTTTCCCTTCCATGTTGTTGCCTCTTTTTAATATATCTGTTGAGCTCTTATGGTTTTTTTTCCCTCAGGTGCTGGAATTGACCTTACATCACTTATTGTCGTTGAAGGAAAAATTTGTTGGGATCTTTACATTGATGGGCTTGTTGTTAGTTCAGATGGAAATTTGTTGGATGCTCTAGGCGCTGCCATTAAGGTATAACCTAAAACGAAAATAGAATAATATACCATAAAAGCTGGAAAAGATGATGGCTATAATAATTAGCATTGCAGAGATCATCCTTTTATGATGTTGTCAATTTTAAATATTTACTTTTCAAGTTTTTTTGTTCATTTACCATAGTTTAGCCCATTGGTGCTATGTGGGCAGTTTGAAAGACTTGTAGAAAATGGTTAAAAGTTAGTTAGCTAAAAGTTTATTTTTTTCTAGTTGTTTCATTATGCTAAAATTAAAAGTATCCTTTTTACTAGCTGTTTTCTTTAATCTTTATAATATCCCAGACGAATTTGCAATTAGTTTCATGGAGGATTTCCACATGGATTTCCATAATACCACCATGATGTTGAGAATCAGAGAATGCAAACATATCTTCAGAATTAACTGGAAAACCCCCAATTCAGCTAATAACTATTATTCTTTTAGGCTGCTTTGTGCAATACAGGCATTCCAAGAGTCCAAGTTGCTGCTGGAACATCAAATGATGACCAACCAGAAGTTGACGTAAGTGACGAGGAGTTTCTGCAGTTTGACACATCTGGAGTTCCTGCCATAGTTACACTGACTAAGGTAAAATACATGTGCTATCTTCTAATATTGACCATAGTGATAATTTCTTACCATCTCTGCTTTCTAGGTTGGGAGGCATTATATTTCAGAAGAGGAATCACAAATGAGCTCTGCTGTTTCTATCTCTGTTAATAGGGAAGGGCACATCTGTGGTATGACCAAACGAGGAGGTGTAGGGTTGGATCCAAGCATCATTCTTGATATGATATCTGTTGCTCAGCATGTGAGCGAGCAATTAATAAACAAATTGGATTCAGAAATAGCTTCAGCTGAAGCTGAAGAGGAGTCATGACATAGAAGAAGTTAGTGATAACTAGGTGTGCCGTATAATTCAATTATTTCGGACAACATTTTGTAACTTGGTAACTGAATCGGGATTAAATCTATTTAGATCTATTTAGTGTATGTTGGAAATTGTTTTGCCTTCCGACCTATGCGGTCCTGAGTTTAGCTTTCAGATGACTGCTTAATGCCTTGCAAAGTTTCAAGTTGCACAGAAAGTTGCATGGTGGCATTAAAGATTGACATGGCTTTCAATTCTGGATCAGGTTTGTAATAGAAAAGTGACGCATTTACAATTTGCAATAGTCCGCAACGGAAATCTCCAAGAAAGAACCATTAATAATAGAAATCCTTAACGACTTAGCCAACTCTGTACACAATGACTATATTCCTAACCTACGCTACTAAATGTATATATCTTTTTGACAATACTAAAATATATCCATAAAATAAACTAAAAATCTTCTTCAGGGGTGATTAAGAATGATTATATATAAAGAATGCACAACAAATAAATAAATTTTTCATTGAAAGTCCATGTAGGAGATCCATAAATTCCATTAAAAAGTTTACCTAACGCGATGAAAAGTAGATGAAGAATTAATTTTACTTCAATAGAAAATGAACATGTCAGCGTAGTATGTTCTACGGAGTTTCGTTCTGCATGACAATTCAGAAATGTGAAGGGTCAAGAAAGATCAGCATGTTAGTGCTCTTTCGCAACGTGGGTGTTCGTCAGTCAAAGGTAGGTAATTTTGTGATGAATGGGTATGATTTTCAATTAACGTGCAGGGAAGATTACCTTTTCGCCAATAATAAATTGCTCCTCTATTCGCGGTCCCTTGAAGCTCAAGGTTTTTGGTTAGCAACGACGCATTGCTAATTTTTTAACTTTTAGGTTACATTTAGAGAGCTAGCTGTTTCCCAGTTCCAGTTGAGCATCACACATGTCAACCAACGCCCAAATGGAAGGTGAAAGGGTTGAATTGCTCAGTGTAGTTGAGGATCAATACGAAGGAGTTATTGTAAATGTGGAGGATCAGGAGCCTATGGATTCTAAGCTCTTCTCTTCCATATTGGAAGCTTCAATGTATAATTGGAGGCAACAGGTAGATTGATTGATTGCATTTTGAATTCAACAGTAGCAGTATACTTTTTTTTTTTTTTTACGTTCAGTAATTAATTCCATACATGTTTTGCAGGGAAAGAAAGGGGTCTGGCTCAAGTTGCCCATACAGCATTCAAATCTTGTTGATTCTGCGGTCAAGGTAAAAAAAATTGCATTCTTTTATTTCTTTATTTGCAAAGCCTAATTCTTAATTAAGAAGCCATTTGTCCTTTTTAGGCTGGATTTAGGTACCACCATGCTGAGGCAGATTACCTGATGCTTGTGCGTTGGATTCCAGATACTCCTGATACCATTCCTGCAAATGCTTCACATCGCGTGGGTGTTGGTGCTTTTGTCTTTAACAAAAACAAGGAGGTAATTTTTATTTTTTTTTCAATTTTTTTTATTGAAGTCCAAGCTTTGCTGCCGGGGGAAACAACACAAGATTCAGATTATTTTCAGGAAATAATGGTTTATTTTTGTCAAACTGTTAAAAGATTTTTCCAAACATACGAATTGCATTTGCCAATACATATTAGACTAGTCATTTTGTTATGATTTTCCCCAGGAAATGATTTTCTTGTCCAAATTAGTCCCGTTTTGGAAAAAAAAGTTAAAGTAATGTTTGAAGACCTCTGTATTTTAGTATGTGAAGCTTTTAAAAACACAATTGAATCCAATATGATGTTATAATATCTGTACAATCTGAAAATCATAGTTTATTTGTCCTTCCCCTTTCAAACACGAAAGCACAATTACGTGCACATACAACCACATACACAAAGATGCGTGTTAAAAAGATTAGTGATTAGGTTCTGAAACTTATAGTTTTTGGACAGCTTACCAGTAGAACTATATTTTGAACAAGTTTTTCTTCTTATGTTTTTCTTAAATTTTAAAAATTGCTGTGAAAGAATTGCGTGAGGATAACATTATCCTCCGATCTGTCTCGGGTTAAATTTTTTATTTGACTACTTTTGACCTTTGTTCGTCTCTGCCTTTGCCCTTCTTTTAGTGGTTAACCTACTGCTTTGTGTACTAAAAATGTCCTGTTATAGTTTCCATTCGGGTTCCATAATACTTATGTTACATGTGTAATTATCCTGTTTCATTTGACAGGTGCTTGTAGTTCAGGAAAGAGGTGGCAAATTTGGAGGCACAGGTGTATGGAAGATGCCTACAGGAGCTGTTGATGAAGTATATCAAAACATTGTTGACCAAATTATTAAACTTCAAAATTATCGTTTCATATGTTTTGAACTTTTAATTCAATTTGCAGGGTGAGGATCTTTGTGAAGCTGCTATTAGGGAAGTCAAAGAAGAGACAGGGGTAAGTAAGCTAACACATAATGTTTAGTTTAGACAAAAGTAAATTTCACTTGAGATTTTGTCAAAATAATAGCAAACCCGAACTTAACTATATAATTTACAATCCACTTCATATTTTTCTGTCACTAATTATTTAGCTGACACTGTACTAGGCCTTTTTTTTTTTTTAAATTAAAAAAAAATAAAACTTGCTTTTTGAATATCAGTAAGATTTATGTACAACATTTTCTTAAAAAAAATATTATTTTCTTTACAAAACTTTGTTTTCAAATATAAAAATAAAATAAAAAAATAAATATTTATACACGGGCATTTATGTGTATTAATATTTATAAGTTATCATGCCTTTCTGAATATATCATATACCATAAAATCCTTCCATCACTGTTTAATTTGTTTCTTTTTTCATGTCTTCTTGCTGTCATTTTTTTTTTGGGTTTTCTTAATTTTCTCTGAACTTATTTCGTTCCAACCTTTTCTAAAATCTTGACATTTCATAATTACACAATTTTATTATGCGTGTGACTACTGAAAGAAATGTTTTAAATTATATAATATTCTTTAGCCAACTTTAATTCAAATATTAAACTAATATGGACCAAGTTTTGGGTTTGCAGTCGTTTTGACAAACTTGGTGGTAGTAGAGTGTAATTTCCTCTAAATTTATCTATTACATATTTTTTGGATTGTTTCCAAGTCGAATGCCATTGCTTTTATTCTTTTTTTCCAGATAGAGACAAAGTTTGTTGAAGTTTTAGCATTCAGGTAAGACTACGACACTATCTTCAACTAATATGTGGTGCCACGGATGATCGATGTTATGCTTATTGTTCTGTCGGAAATAGCATATGCATTTTTTCACAAATAATAAACGTACTGCTATGCATATAAATATATTTTACATTTTTTTCTCCCTCTGAAATCTGGATTAATATTGAATGTGACCTTCACGTTCACCGTCCTTTATCTCTTTGGTATCAGGCAAAGCCATAAGTCATTCTTCGGGAAATCAGATTTGCTCTTTGTTTGCATGTTGCAACCTCTATCCTTTGACATTCAGAGTCAGGCTTCAGAAATTGAGGCTGCGCAGGTATCAACTGAGAATCTCACTGGTTTTCAGATAATTGTCATTCTAAGGATGGATGTGTGTTTTCATTTCAGTTGACAGCCTTTAATGATAATTAATAAGTACATATACCTTATTATTTCTCATTTCACTTTGTTAATTTGCTGATGATTGAAAACAAGATGTGCAAATGCTGTTTTTACCATTTCATTTGCAACTCCTTACAAATAGGAAACAATAGAAATATGAGGCCATTTGTAATTATCAATATAAATGTATGAACTGAAATGAGAACAAATGACACGCCCAAAAAAGTTTGTAGCATGTAGCTTAATTTCATCCTTTATTATTTCTCCAAGTCAACGAAGGCTCCACGCTGAAAATCTAGCCTGACCTGACATTGGTGCCAGAAATTTTTGTAATTTCAGTATTTTTCTTTAACTAGTTCTGTACATTCTAATATGGCTCTCTTTTCATTCAGTGGATGCCAATTGAAGATTATGCTGCCCAGCCTTTTGTGCAAGAAAATGAGCTCTTTGACTTTACTACAAAAATATGTTTTTCAAAGTTGGATGGCAACTACACCGGTTTTTCTAACGTACTTACTTGTACTTCTTCTGGCAAAAATACCTATCTCTATTTTAACAACAGGGATGCCAGCCTTTTGTTAGCTTCCAAACAGGACCAAGCTTGACATATCCTTGCAAGTTACCGTTACATATACTTCTAAACTATAAGGAAAAAGATTTGTCGACAGCAAACTCTAGCAGACACAGTAAAGATACAAAAGAGAGATAAATACAAGTATAATTTCTGATATAATGCTATAGGAAGAGTGATATACAGATAAGATATTGATGAAATATTTGATAAAAGGTGTTTGTATATCATCACTCAGAATTTATTTGTAGTTCTTACTTAATTTGGTATTGCTAGCTATATCTTCATTGTATACATAACTTTGTTATTACTATATCTTCAAGGTGCATCCGGAACCTGAATTTTATGTCTTTGATATCAATATAATATGGTTCCGTTTTACCGTTTTTTAATTTTATGATGTCATATTTTCTTGCTTCTGATTTGCTAATTCACTTCTTACGGCCAAGAGCTTTCGCAAAATATTAAGTGAATGTTTGAACGAGTCTTTCTTGTGTTGGATGAACATCCACATGAAATAACTATTATATGAGGTGAGTAGATGTATTTCGCAACATATAGTCTTTTTCATGAATGAATAGATGTATTAAAAAAAAGGAAGAAATAAGAGAAATAACATTTCATATAAAAACTATATGTTGCATATATAATACTAAGGGTGTATATTTTATTTTTAACCCTTTTATGGTTATAATAATACTAAATAATAAAAACATAAACTTAATATTATTAATAATAAGAAATAAATTTTCTTTCTATTCATTTCTTTTCAATTTAATATCTTTATTTTTCACTCATTTTTATTTATTTATCATTTTTTTTCCTTTGTTTTTTCTTTTCTACCGAAGAACCAAGGGTAGAAAATAACTGTGGACAAGTGGAAAAAGATGTAAAAAGAACAGACGCTTTTGGTAGAACTAGGAAGTTTTTCTGGTGTATTGTACAAATCTCAGGTCCAGAAGTCTCTGCATTTAAAAGCTTTGTTTTTTATGATTTAGATTTGATGTAGTCACTGCTGTGATTACAGAGAAATCTTGTCTTTTGTTGTACAGGACACGGATCCCTGCCACTGTATAAATTAACTGCAATGCCACACTTCAATTTTCACAAGCCATTCTTTTTCAATTATCTTTTTCTATCAATATTTTATTCAAGTAAAACTATGTATTAATAATGATTAAGACTCATGCAGTGAAAAAATGTATGTATGCAAAATGTTCCTTGGAAAAGTTACACTAAAGCTCGTTTGCCTCGAATCCGTTTCATACTTAATTTATTAATCTTATAAACTTGTAAAATATACTGCACTTTCTTCCAATCTTTAGCTTTCACTGCTGATTACGTTATTGTATAATCATTCTCTTGCAAGTTCTTGAATTTCACACTTGAAGATCCTTTTTTTCCTTTCATCCCCTTACCCACTTATAAACAGTTTTATGAACTTTACCAAACTAAGACTAATAATTTATCGAGGGGAACTGGAGGGCCATACTATTAAAAGAAAATGAGGAGATACCGCAATAATTGCTGTTCGAAAATTCTCCAAAAATATGATATTATTTTTTCTGAATTTCTATTCACTTTTTCTTTATGAGAAGATTAAGGTCTATCATTGAAGATGAGGAAAATGATGTTAATAGGTGAAACAAAACGAAACTTAGTAATAACTAAAAAAGATACTTCCCTGTTCACTTTTCACATAATACAAGTTACTGGAAGTGAAACAGTGTTAAGCAGTTGAGTAATTTGAAAGCAGTTGCAAGTTGAGATCCTACATGGCAATGATGCATTAGAATACAAAAATCTGCTGTTACTAAGCAGAAGGTTGCAATTAAAAAAGAGTAGCATCATAAGAACAATAAAATAAAAGAAGACATGAGAGATTCTATCATCAAAATCAAAGTGAAAATGAAGGTAGCAGAATCCCATGCATGGTGTGCTGTGTCTGATTCATATAATTATCATACAATAATTGGATACAACACATTAAAAATCTAACCAATTTAAAACTGTTTATATGAACACATCCCAGCTGGCAGGTAGCACAAACCGGATCTACCCACACTGAAGAAGAAGAAGAAGAAAAAGGGCATTAAATAATTCAAAAAACAAACAGACAATAAATACAAAACCTATAACACTAAAAAAAGAGTACACATGGCCACAAACATGTCGGTGCCACTGTTTTATTTCCATAACAAATAGGGAAAAAGAAGAAAGAAAAGAATCTTTGAAATGATGGTCGAGCACAGCTGTATACTACCGACACTGCACACTCTGGTTTTTTTATGCACTTTATTATCATCTTATCATCATAGAGCCAAAAATCCAACCAACAAACTGAACAACACCGACACCATTCTTACGCCCTCCTGCAATCCACTTACCCCATTGCTGTCTTCATCAGCGGCTTTCTGGTCGTCGGATTCCGACGCCGGTCCGTCGGCGGGTGCATCTGCCGCGCTGCTGCTATTCTTCTTCGTCTTCTTCTTCGAAGGCTTCGGCGACTCCGCTGGTGCTGCCTCCACGTCGCTCGCCTTGAACAACTCTCTGGGCATCAACACCTTGTTGATCTTGTAGGCCACAAAAGGATCTTGATCTATGAGGGTGCCAATTATGCTTACTGTGTTAACCTTGGTCTTAAGACTCACGTCTTCGCCGTCGTTCTGAACTGTAAAATCGTACTTGTTGGCTCCCTCTGTGGCCAGAGTGTTCATGATGCCGTTGCTGGACTTCAGCATCTGCAGGGACTGGTAAACGGGAACGCCGTGATATAACAAAAGGGAAACTTTTTGAGCGTCGGTGAGGTTCTTGTACTTGGGGGCGAAACCGTTGACGGCGCTGTCGGTGGGACAGAAAACCGTTAAGCCGCCGTCGATGTTTTCTTTGAAAGTTGGAAGCGCTTTGGAGCCTCTTAAAAGGTCCGCGAAGGCTTTGCAGCCTTGTTTGGACATAATTGAGATGAGGTCGATGGCGGAGGGTGCGGCGGTGGGGGCTTCGGCGTCGGCGGAGCTTATGGGGTTGCTGATTTGGAGGACGGAGATGTAGTAGGGAAATTCTTGGACAGATTTCACGTAGAAGGAGTGGAGGGCGCCGTCGTTGTCTTCGGCGGCGAAGCCCACCTTCCCACCCTTGAGGTTGGTGATGTTAACGTAGCCGGAGGTTCCGGCGGCGGCGCCGGTGGCTTGAAACATGGAGGAGACGAGGGTGGTGCTGTTGTTGATCTGGTGGAGCTTCTTGGCGCCGAAGTAGTCGACGAGGACGTGGAGGGAGAGGACGTTCTTGATGGTGGGGAGGGAGAGGTGCTTGTCGAGGAGGGATGACATGGCGGCATTGTCGATGGCGAGGACGGTGATGGTCTGGCGGCGGTTTATCTCGTCGGCGAGGTGGGTGACTGTGAGGTAGTGGTTGAAGGTGGAGAAGCCAGGGTGCTTTTCGAGGATGCGCGTGATGTTGTGGGCGGCGCTGACGGCGGTGGAGAGGAGGAGAAAGAGAAAAGGGAAGAGGAAGAGAAGGTTCTTCTTCATTTTGTTTGGAGGATGAGGAAAAGAAAGAAAGAAAGAAAGAAAATGAAGAATGCAAAATGAAGAACGAAGAATGAAGAAGAGAAGAGAGTGTGAGTGAGGGTTTATAAGTAGAAGAAGTAAAGCATGTCCTTTTATCTCTCTCTCTCTCTCTCTCTCTTTCTCTCTCTTCTGTTGTTTTGTGTTCTCACAAATGATGCCAGCTTGGGATTGGGTAGCAGATGGACCCCACCATCATCATCCTTCTTCATTACTCATCACACACATTGTCACTATTTTTTTTTTCTTATCATATTAATTACTATTTTTTTTTCTATTTTTAAAAATATATAATAGGTATTTTAAAATTTGAATTTAGAAAAATATTAATTAGAATATAAAATTATGAGAATGTTTATGTTGAATTGTTGGAGTGAATAATCCCACCGACGCTCTCAGGCCCCGCTCTCCCATTAAATCCACCTTGTTTTCCTTTTTCTTTTCAATCATCAAAAATTCAAATAATATTCATTTCATTCCTCTTTAATGCTGTTTTAATAATTCATTAAATAATTATTTTCATACTATTTTCTTCAATTATGAGATTTTTTTAATGTTACATGCATTAAAATAAGAGTGCAATTTAGGATTAATCTGTGTACTTTATGACGTGGGACTTTAATAAAGTAGTTGAAAGATTAGCAACAAAAACAACTTTCTTTTAAAATAATATATAGTTTTCTTATGATCCTTCAACGCGGTTATTTTATGATATAATCTGATCATAAACTTTGATTTATTATAATTTGATTTGCAGTTAGATGTATTTTCTCGAAATAATTGGACTGAAAAGGTCTTTTCATTTTAAAAAGATGTTGTTAATATGAGACACATTTTCGAAAATGACAACGGGAACGATTCAAGACAAGTGATTTACACTTGTATTTTAAAGAAAATCCATAATAATTTTAGTGTCGGTGTTCATATTCAATAAAATCGAATCATTATTATTTGACAAATTAATAAAATATAAGATAATTTAGTGTTACATGGAAAAAAAGTATTATAGTATTCATGAAGTTTATGTGCTTATCTACAAAAATTCTGCGAATGATTGTTGATTAAAACCATAATAGGTAAAAGTGTTAGACATTGCAGATAATTTATAAGGATGCCTTATAAATTTTACAGCTTAATTATGATCCTTAGACAGGTTAATGTATCATCTTGAGAACACGTTGAAACTATTAATGGAGGGAAAATCATTTATAAAGACCAAAATCTTTTGCCAGTTGGGACAAGTTTGGCTCAATATTCCAAATAAACCAGTTGAAGCATTTTTCTTTCTTGTGAAAAGGGATCCATAATTGTAGAAGGACAAATAATTTATGTTTTGCATTAGTTGATACATAGTTGTCACCCTCACCCTTGCAATAATTAAAGGCCAAGCCACCAAATTTGGAATAAAAAGCATAAACTACAACACACTAGCACTGTTGTGGGGCACCCAATTCTTGGACTGTTTCAATAAGGTTGTTGATGAATTAAGAATGGAGTAAATAGTGTGTTACTCAAAAGAAACTTATAAAAGCTACCCAAGGACAGTTTATTCGTTTCTTTGTTTCTGGTTTTAGGATAAGTCACCAAAGTTATAAATTAACTGCAACAATGTCAGCCAAAAGAGATAAGGTGATCGTCAAGATTTAATAAAGTTTGAATGGAAGACTGAAACATACCAGCTACATCTAAGTTTCACAAGAAACTTGTGTGCTACATCTACCTTCTGTAATGAACCAAGTTAAAGCAAAGTTGGTCTGATATATAGGTATCCCACTAGCACAGGTTTATCAGCTGATGCAACTTGCTTAAGGTACTCTAAACTAAACCCTACTTAAAAATACTTATTACATAACAATCAGATGTTATTGGCCCAAAGGCAAAAGAAATGGATCAGGCAATTTTTCATAAGATGTACAATCACATGTGTGGCTCATGGATGACAACAAGAAGTACCATCTTTCCCATTTTTTTTCTCTTTAGTTAGTATGTTGATACCATGAAAACTAATGTGGAATTCAGGTATGTTTCTATTTAGGGGAAGGTGTGATGAGGACATATAAATGTTTGTCATGTTCATGTTCATGTAGATCACAGCACAGGGAGCAGCAAGCACTTGACTAAAAGGTGCTACTTTGGAACTCTAGATTCATGACTTACTAGGCCCATTTGATTAAAGAAAGGGTATCAGAAACGGGCTCAGGCCTTCATGGGTTGGCTTCTCAAGTTGAGGCTATTTGGGCTTTAAGTCTTTTCATTTGTATACTGACAGTTTTCAAATAAAAAAGTGAAATGATATCTCAGCATTCCAACATATGCATGGACTGAAAAATCGAAGTAACTCGTTCATCATTGGTTGGTAATAATATAGAATATAATTAATGGTATTGAAGAAAACAACCCTTGGTAGGTATGGGACAAGTATTTTGAGTCAGCAACTTGCTTGTTTATTATGCTTAGTTCATATTTGTTTCCTCGCACATCGTAATCAGAATGCTTCTTTTATTTGACCCATCTCATAGTGCAAATTGCGAAACCATTTTTTATTTCATGTCACACTCCTCACATTTTTTTCTTACGATGCAAATGCCCTTTGAAGACTTTAACAACAAATTAACCCAAAGAAATGGAAAATAAAATAAATTTTGATGACTTTGCCAGGAATCAGACAGCTACTTAAGGTGCTTATTCCATAAGCAAAGATAATGATCGTTTGGCATATTTTCCTTTCTTACTGTTCATGCATCACAGACCAAATTAGTGACCCTCAATAATAAAAAAAACAACTTCTACTTTATCGAGAGAGAAACAAGTTACATCATATTTTCAAGATATATTTTATGTTTAACATTTAAAGAATTATGAATGGTTTAAATGAAGTGACACAAAATTTATTGATCTAATGAAAGTATATAGATTTTTTACACTATTACTTATTAAGTAGTTGATGAACGATGATGTACTCGCAGATTTAGTTTATTATTATAGCTTTATGGAGGAAATGGGATCTGAATAAAAACACAGAACATATTGCTGTGCATCATGCAGAACATATTATAAGTATCATGTTATGTTACAGAATTTTACTAGCCTGAACATATGTACTCTGATTCTCCTTAATCTCCGCCACTTTTGATATCTTCGATAGATTTGAATATGATGATCCTTGTTACTTGTTAGATTAGTTAGTAATGTTTAGTCGACACCTAGGAAGGACCTGTAAAAATAGGATACCATGTTTTACTTTAGCTTGATATCATTGATTGGATGCTTAAAAGGAGATGCCCACTTTCTCCATAATCAGCTCTCACGAGCTTTAGTGGATTAAGACATGCTCAACTAGTACCTATTATGCTCACTCCTTTTGGAAATATAAAACTAACCACATGGGAAGATAGATACATACTTGGAGGACTTAGGCTTGGTTGGTAAAGTTGGGTTGAGTTGATGAAGGGGTGGAACTACTTGTGTAACTTCAAAAGGCCTAAACAAGAATCTATTCATGCTTTCACTTAGCTTTTCACATGCTTGTTTGAACTTTGGAATCTTATTGGGATGCTACTGTTGCATCTTAAATTCGCAAAAGCAGATATTTAATGGAAAAGATCCGTAAGTATCTACTTTTGGTCGTGGGAGAATTTATTTGGGTTTGGCACCCCTTCACTAAGCATATATACTTTACCAGATGCATCAGTGTTAATCACCCTATAGGAGAATAGGAGAATGGTACAAAATCAAAACCTTGGTTGAATATCTTTTACTATACATTAATAGAAAATGCCCCTTGGCTTAGAAATCATCTTCAATTTGAGGTATTGAATAATCTTAGAAATCAATATAATTATATTTACCTATTCACTTTACATACATGTTTTTCGCTTATTGGTTAGAGCCAATAGGTCTACATGAAATACTCTGACTTTAATATAATTATTTGGTGTATGAGATTGTGGACAGAAAAGAAAAGTAGTTCAAGTGGCCTTATTTATATTCACACCCTCAAACTAAGTGTATAGTGTAACTTCCCTGAAAAAAGAATCCTCCAACACAAAGCCATAATCCTCCAAAAAGGGTTTTGTTAGCACCTGATGTCGCAATTTCTTGTTCGTTTCAAGGGAGCAGATGCATTAGAAAAAGATAAAAACCATCGTTGGATTCGATAACAAGAGCCTTGTGAATTGTAATACAAGAAGACCCTCTTTAAGCATTGTTTATCTGATACGATGTACTATATAATATAAAATAGCTTATCAGGCATTACCTGTAACTAAAAAGAAATCACAACATGGATTTGAAATTCTGTGTTTGGTTCAGAGGCACGGATACCTTTCTCCATCATTTGAAACAAAACTTAATTTATTCATCATAAGGAATGTGTATATATATTGCATCAAATTAACAAAAGGGTTGAAATCTAAATTATTAGTTTAGTATGATATTATTTTGTATATAGTTAAATTAAACGAACTATTTTTCTATGCATGTGATGTGTTGTGGATTTGCGGTAGCCTTGTAAATGGGAAAAGATGCACTAGAATGGAAATGATTAAACTTTATCATGAAAGACAAGAAGCTGCAAACAAAATAGAAAAAAGACAAAGTTAACATGTCAAATCTAATCAACAACTCATGCTTTCCTGTATAGACCGGAAGCACAACACTAAGCTATTTTATTATTTTCTTTTCCTTTATTATTTTTTGAAGATGCTGTTTTATGATTTTAGTTAAGTAACAAGTAGCAACTTCGAACCTTTTCCTTTCACATGTCGTTTCACTTTTCCACAAGCTTTTGACTTCAATTCCATTACGCTGAAAACAAGCTCGTTTAGCTGGTGTAATCCATTATGGTACCGAACCAATATTCTGTAGTGTTTGATAGCTTTACAAACAGAAAATTAGTTTAATTTAATTGACCAACACAAGGACAAGAAACTATGCAAAAAGTATGTACAGTTTCATTAGACAGCGTTTGGTTGTTCCTCATAGCAGGGGAACATTCTCCTTTAAACCAGACTCATAATAATTAGTCCCCAGCGGAATCTTCCAAATTCATTGGAGAATAAAACTCTGTATATTTGTTCAGTTGCTTTAAGGCAGGGAAAAGTGGCATCCTCAGACAGAGAGAGAGAGAGAGAGAGAAAGACTCATCAAATATTAAAAAAAGCAAAAATTAAAAACTAAATTTTTTCTATAACAACAATGCCACTGTGCTGCCTTGAGTCAATTCCTGGTTTGCTTTCAAGGGTTTGTTCTATTTATGCACTGAAATGGGTATGCCAGATTGCTTTCTAATTCTTTCTTCTCTATCTAATGGATTCGTGCTGTCTTGCAGTTGAACATGAATATCTACCCTATTCTCTTTCTGTGCTGGAGTTTTTCTGTGGTATTTTGATTCTGAGGATAGTAGCGATTAGCATCAAAATTTGGGTTTCTTCCACTTTCAGTGATGGGAAGTAACAGCAGAGGGAAGGATGGTGAAGGCTCTTCTGGAGTTAAAAAGGATGAAGAGAACTATGAGTATGAACAAGACATGAAATTTCTGCCGCCTGAAGCGCTCTTTCGCAATACCAATGGATTCATAGATCCGTTGGTTCAGTTACCTCCTTTGCTCATACCACAGCAGGTCAGAGTTAGATGATCCTTTGTTAATTTCTCTTATTGAAAAAAAATATATATGCGGTTTATTCTTTTTCTTTCTCTCTTTTAAAAACAAAAAACAAAAAAAGAGATAGGTCATGTTTAATGTTACAGTTCTATAAAATGTATTCATTGTATGATGGGTTTTAGCTTTCAGAGGGGATAGAGAGAAATTTAAACCAAGTAGTGAGAACAACTAAAGTTGGATTTTAGGTCATAGGGAAAATATCAGAGTAATCTTTCAAGTGATAGAATTTTAAGGTGGATTTACTATTTTGAATTCTACTTTTGTTTACCATTCATATGGGAAAAACTGCTGCTCTTATGGGAATTATGGCCGAAGAAATTTATTATCTGAGAGTTTATACATGCATGCCATTGCAACGTTAGTTCACTCTCACGTAATATCAATAAAAAATTATGCAATTACAACAAGGATCTAATGTTTTTAATCTGATGAAGAACTTACAAGTTTAAGAAGTGACACTTAATGAAACTATTGTGACCATAAATATCTTGAGGGGTACAACACAGTGGACGTTTACGTTGAAACACCAAATTTAAAATGGCTATTTTCAAGGTACCTGTGCTTGCCATGCAAGGACCAGCGGCGGTAGCGCAACCCCTGCCTCAAAATGAATATGTAGAATCTGTGATTCATGAAAGGTTGAAAAGTGTAAGGATCACGTGGAATCATGCAGCCACCAATGTTGCTATTGCAGGATCATGGGACAACTGGGAGACCACGTAACCATCTACATACATTTAAATTCCAAACATAGAGTTCTTGCTTTTACTTCATCTTATCATGTGATGAACTTTTACCTTGTCCTGTCAGGGAGCCCCTGCAGAGAGTAGGTCAAAGTTTTGTCCTTGTTAAAACACTCCCAATAGGTATCTATCATTACCGTTTCATTGTAGATGGCTACTTGACACATGCTCCAGAGTTCCCATCGGCTTCTGATGATTCAGGTTATGGCTACAATATATTGGATTTGCAGGTAAATCCATGCTTTACTTAAAATTTCAGGAAATGCATTGTCTATTGCATCCTCACAAGTGTTATCTTTTACTACAACCCATTATCACAATCATCAATTCAGTTGACAGTTTTCCTTTATTTTGAGACTTTTTCTTATACTCAATCCATTAAGTCACGTGTTAAACGATTATTTTAAAATTTGTTGTCTGGTGAGGAAACCATAGAACCATATCTAAGTGTATGGATAGTCCCTTTCTAAAGTTGAGTTTCATATGGTATTTTTCGTCAGAAAATTTCTACATTACTGCCCCCAATCTTGTTGGACAATTGCTCGTTGCTTTCGCGAAGATTGAGCAATATCTGTGTCTTTTCCTATTTCACTAATAGTAGTTATGCAGTCTGACTCAGACCACACTATGTGATGCAAGTTGTACAGTGAGTCTGAGAATATAAATATTCAATTATTAAACTGAAACATCTCCTGCTGATTACCTGAGTATAACCTTTTAATTTATAACGACTTATTTGGGTTGGGCATAGTGAAGAGTGCTAATCTTGCATAATGTTGTTGTGCGGCCACAGTTTTGTACAGATAGTGCACATACATTTAAAATGTCTTCAGAGTACCTCTGCTCTTTTATTACGAAATATAATTATGTATTCTGCTGCATATAAGAATCCTGAGTGTGTTTTAACTTTGATACAAATTAACTTAAAGCTGCTAGATGATAATGTTGATAAATGGTTATGATAATATATCCTCTGTCCTTAATTTCCTCTAAAATGATGGTCTATCCTGTATTGAAGTATAACAACTGCAGGGTGGACGTTCTGAGGTCATATGAGAAGTATGAACTAGAACACATTTGCAAGTTCAAAGTGTTGGATTGTAACTTCTGCTAGTTTAGATGATTTCATTTTGTCTTCTATCCATTGCTACAAAATTTTGTTTACACATTAGCATTCATTGCTCGTATTCAAGAGTATTGAGTGAATTAACATCATCTAAAAATAAGGTCGTAACTTATAATCCCTTCAACTCGTGTAATTTATCTACATATGATGAAAAACTGATATATTTATTGAAACAGCATGCATTTTCAATGTCCTTTTCTGTATGCTTAGTGCTTATAGCTTTATGGTTAAACTTATTCACAGGATTATATCCCAGAAATAGTTGCAAACTTATCGGATTTTGAAGATCCTCCATCACCACCATCGAGTTATGATAATACATACTTAAATGAAGAGGAGTTCAGCAAGCCCCCACCAGAATTACCACCACAACTACCACTGGCAATGAGACATGAGCCTTCATCTACAAGTGGTAGTCGTCTTGTCCATAGGCCCACGCATCTGGAACTGAATCATCTATTCATACACAAAACTGAAAGGGGTCAATTTGTGGCACTACGATCAACTTACAAGTTTCAACACAAATATATTACTGCTGAACTGTACAAGTCCCTGCGCAGGGAAAGATGATGAAGCTGTATGATTTTTTTCTTCTATTGTACTTGCCTCGTTTAAGCGGTCTTTATGAGAACATTTGTTAAGGTCCTTAATCTGATGTGTAGAAAATTGATTGGAATAGGTAAATGAAATATTGCTTTCCATGTAAAAAAACTTCAGGGATATTATTTTATTCTGGCAGTCTGCAGTCATTATATACAACACATTTTCATAGTAGTTGACTAGTTGTCCTGTTTTCAATGACTTACGTTTTGAAATCGAATATGCTTAGTGCACATACTGTGATGAAAATTCAATGGTTTCTCGAGTATATAATAATGGTTGACACATGAACTATGGCTTTCTTCCCCTTTTCTCTGTTTCCTCTCAGATTATGTCATCATCAGCTTCTGAAACCTTTCCATTGCCAAATGGCAAATGCCCAGGTTCTATCATGGGTATATCCGATGGTTGAACATAGATTAATAGCCATTTCAATGGTTTAAGCTTTAAAATAAGGGACACATATGTGGAAGTGAAATGGCTATTCCTCAATTTGACACTCCAATGTAAATACTATGCGTTGCACTACCGTTAATCTGAGTATATACAACTTCATTATGTGTCAGTATTCTCTTGTTTCCGCCACTTTCTACTTCTGATAAATCCACACACCATGCTACATTTATTCAGTTTTACTCACATAAATTTCTATCTATAGAAGTAACAGATTGCTCAGTGTCAAAGCCTCGAAGGTCATATCTAATTTTTAAGTACAACCGTTCCACTATGCATCATTTCGTCTGATTATTGCCAATACGATAGAGATGCCAAGCATATGTTCTAGATAAGAAAAAACTGCAGGTATATAGTATACCAACGACCTAAACTTCTTTCCTTTTTTCCTTTTCCTATTTCCTAAGCAAGAAGCATAAAGAATTAAAAATCCCGGACTACAACATTCCCTTGTTAATTTTCCATGGAACAAGTGGGGTTACCAACCTTCTCTCATGTTAGCAGTTTCGGTGTAAGGTCGTTAAAAAACTGTAATGCATCGATCAACGACGTGCTATTCTTGATACAAAAAGCAGCGTATCCAACAGAAAGAAAAATGCCTTATCCATTGTTGATTCTTGTCCTTGTTTTCAATCTAAAAACGTATCAGGGTCATCAAACTGCTACTATGAAGTAGCTTTCTCAGTCCGACTCTCACAGTGGTAAGAGTGAACTCTTGATCATTAAAACGAGACATAACATGATGTCCTTACATAAGTGAAAAAGTGAAGAAATTCTCTGCTGAAGTTTGAGAAGTAAAATACTTAAAATTCGTGACAATTAACAAATAGAGTAGACAACGAGGTGTTGTCTCATCGAACAGGCACCTTAATCCAACCATTTGCAAAAGCAATGGCCAAGATTACAAAAGGAGTTGACATACCAAATATGATAATGTAAGGAAGAGGGGTCTTCATGGGATTCTCTCCCTCCCTTTCTCCTGCTGTCTGCCAATACCTGCGCCAAACAAAATCCTTTTTTGTAGCAGCAATCACTATTCAAACAGACATTTACTAGGAAGGCTTTGGGAAACAAAAGTGAGCAGAAAATTAAGGGGAAAAAAAACTTATGAATTTTTACTGTTGTGGTTCTTCCTCTCTGGTGATGAATTTCTTCTTGCCTCCTTTCTTGACTTCCTCATCTCCACCACCTAATAGGATCAGAGCCACATTCCTAAGCTTAACATCTCAACCTCATTTAATTCACTTCACCAGAATGGATAAAAATAATTACATAAAAGTGAAGCAAAGAGAGGTGACAGTGAGTGATTGATTTGTTACCTAAATTAGCATGAACTTTAAAGCCAGTAACATTAGTTCTTGGGGAGCATAAAACAAAAGAAAGTGGGAGTGGTTTTGGCAGAAAAGAAGTTTTGAAGGAAAGGGGAGAAGAAAGAGTGAGTTTGGCAGCCATGTTGATGTGTGTGGTGCAATGCAAAGTGATGAGGAATCCATCACATATTGTTGTGAATCCTACCCTTATCTCACCAACTAATGACCTGGCCTCCATGCAGCCACTTCTTTATTGTAAATTACCTTTTCTTTCTAATTACTCTTTTAATTTATGATAATAAATTCTACAACCCACATATTTATTTTTATAAGTTAAATTTTATAATAAATAAATATTTTTAAAGTATAATTTATTTTATAATAAACATTGTTTTAAGCATAATTTTTAAATTTTTTTATAAATAACTTCAATGTAATATAATTTTTTATTTCTCCAATAAAATATTACTTTATTTTTTATTATAAGCAAAATATTTTTTTCTTAAATATTTAAAATTTTATAATTTTTAATAATTTGGGTTGTTTAAGAAAATTCATTAGTTTTTATTTTCTAAATAAATTTTAGGAAAAAATAATGCTCAAGAAAATTATACTTTCTACAACTTATGTTTTGGAACAGCCTTGATTGATCTCTATAGTTTTGTATCAAGTTCCTTCACTGTATATGTTCAAGTTCATTTCTTTTAACTAAAACTTAAAAATGATCAAAATAGGCCACAAATTTTGAAGAGGTGTGAGTAATAGGAACTAGAAAATTGTTGAGATTGCAAAGGCAGCAACACTTTGATGTGAAGCATCCTGTTAAATAATGCACAGGTAGAGTTTGGAAAAGCATGATACTCTGCTACAGGCGACTGTTACACAATGCAAGTCATGCTCTTTCTACCCAGTTAGCTTTTTCAGAGGTGTTGCTACCTCCGTACAACGCATCTCACCATCACCTCCAATTTCCATCTTTGAATTTGGAATATCATCGATACAAAGATTCTTGTAGCTTGGAAGATGCCCATCAGCTTCATCTGCACATCTACAAAACTGGGCTTACCAATGATATTTTCTGGTGTAATACTCTTATCAACATATATGTCAGAGTTGGTAACTTGGTTTCCGCACAGAAGCTGTTTGATGAAATGCCGCAAAAGAACCTCGTTTCTTGGTCTTGTTTGATTTCTGGGTATGCACAAAATGGCATGCCTGATGAGGCATGTGCTTTATTCAAAGGGGTCCTTTCAGCTGGTCTCTTACCAAATCACTATGCCATTGGTAGTGCTCTTCGAGCATGCCAAGAGCTTGGTCCAAATAAGCTTAAACTCGGGATGGAGATTCATGGTTTAATTTCCAAAACTCCATATGCTTCGGACATGGTATTGTCTAATGTGCTCATGTCCATGTATTCACATTGCTCGGCCTCCATTGATGATGCTCGTCATGTTTTTGATGAAATCAAATTTAAAACTTCTGCATCCTGGAATTCTATAATTTCGGTCTATTGTCGTAGGGGAGATGCAATTTCAGCTTTTAAGTTATTTTCAAGCATGGAAAGGGAAACTACAGAATTTACCTGCAGGCCAAATGAATATACCTTCTGTAGCTTGGTAACTGCTGCATGTTCTCTGGTTGACTATGGACTACCTTTGCTAGAGCAGATGCTGGCCAGGACTGAAAAATCTAGCTTGGTACGAGATTTATATGTTGGTAGTGCTTTGGTCAGTGGGTTTGCAAAGCATGGTTTAATAGATTCAGCTAAAATGATTTTTGAACAGATGGGTGATCGTAATGCAGTGACTATGAATGGATTAATGGTTGGACTTGCGAAGCAACACCACGGTGAAGAAGCAGCTAAGATATTCAAGGAAATGAACAATTTAGTTGAAATAAATGCATCATCTTATGCAGTTCTTTTAAGTGCTTTTACTGAATTTTCAGATTTAAAGGAAGGGAAGAGAAAGGGTAAAGAGGTTCATGCTTATTTGATTCGAAATGCCCTGGTTGATGTCTGGATTTTGATTGGAAATGCACTTGTGAATATGTATGCAAAATGCGACGCTATTGATAATGCTCGGTCAATTTTTCAACTCATGCGCGGTAAAGATATTGTCTCATGGAACTCTATGATCTCTGGCCTTGACCACAACGAGCGATTTGAGGAAGCAGTTGCCTGTTTCCATACAATGAGGAGAAGTGGAATGGTGCCCTCGAAATTCTCAGTTATTAGTACTTTGAGTTCATGTGCAAGTTTGGGTTGGATCATGTTAGGGCGACAGATACATGGTGAAGGGATCAAATACGGGCTTGATTTGGATGTTTCAGTTTCAAATGCTCTTCTAACGTTATATGCTGAAACTGATTATATGGACGAGTGTCAGAAAGTCTTCTTTCTAATCCCAGAGTATGATCAAGTTTCTTGGAATTCTTTTATTGGTGCACTATCAACTTCAGATGTGTCAGTCTTACAGGCTATAAAATATTTCCTGGAGATGATGCAAGTTGGATGGAAACTCAATAGAATAACATTTATAAATATTTTAGCAGCAGTTTCTTCTCTTTCTCTTCTTGAACTGGGCCGTCAAATTCACGCTTTAGTCTTAAAATACTCTATGGCTGATGACAATGCCATTGCGAATACACTTCTAGCTTTTTATGGGAAGTGTGATCAGATTGAGGACTGTGAGATTATCTTTTCTAGAATGTCTGAGCGAAGAGATGAAGTCAGTTGGAATTCAATGATTTCTGGATATATTCACAATGGCATCCTGCATAAAGCCCTGGATATGGTATGGTTTATGATGCAAAGGGGCCAAAGATTGGATGGTTTCACACTTGCTACTGTTCTTAGTGCTTGTGCTTCAGTTGCAACTTTAGAGCGTGGTATGGAAGTTCATGCATGTGCTATAAGAGCTTATTTAGAATCTGAAGTTGTTGTTGGCAGTGCACTAGTTGACATGTATGCGAAATGTGGAAAGATAGATTATGCATCGAGATTCTTCGAATTGATGCCAGTGAGGAACATATATTCTTGGAATTCAATGATTTGTGGTTATGCACGTCATGGACATGGAGAAAAAGCTCTAAACCTTTTTAAGCAAATGAAACAGCGTGTCCAATTGCCAGACCATGTCACTTTTGTTGGGGTCCTATCGGCCTGTAGTCATGTAGGGTTAGTTGATGAAGGATTTAAGCATTTCAAATCAATGAGTGAAGTATATGGACTAGCTCCTCGAATAGAGCACTTCTCGTGTATGGTAGACCTCCTTGGGAGGGCAGGTAATGTTAATAAGATAGAGGAATTCATCAAAACAATGCCAATGGATCCTAATGCCCTTATTTGGAGAACAATTTTAGGAGCGTGTTGTCGAGCTAATAGTCGCAATACAGAGCTAGGTCGGAGGGCTGCCAAGATGCTTATTCAGTTAGAGCCACAGAATGCTGTGAACTATGTGCTTCTTTCTAACTTGCATGCTGCTGGTGGGAAGTGGGAAGATGTGGCAGAGGCTAGGTTGGCAATGAGGAATGCAGCAGTGAAGAAGGAAGCTGGGTGTAGTTGGGTCACCATGAAGGATGGAGTTCATGTGTTTGTGGCTGGAGATCAAACACACCCAGAAAAAGAAAAAATCTATGAAAAACTAAAAGATATAATGAAAAAAATGAGGGACCTGGGATATGTGCCTGAAACCCAATATGCACACTATGATCTTGAGCTTGAAAACAAAGAAGAGCTTCTCAGCTATCATAGTGAGAAATTAGCGATTGCTTTTGTTCTCACTCGCCAATCTGAGCTACCAATTAGGATAATGAAGAACCTTCGGGTTTGTGGTGACTGTCACACTGCTTTCAAATACCTATCAAAGATTGTTAATCGACAGATAATTTTACGAGATTCAAATAGATTTCACCATTTTGATGATGGCATATGTTCTTGTGGGGATTATTGGTGACTGATGCAAAATAATTATGTAGTTTCTTCGGTTTAACATCATTGAAATATAGGATTAGGTGTATATAGGATTAGGCGCCATTTTGGATCTCTGTCTTAATCTTAACTTATGAAATTAGTCAGTTATCCAAACTATAAAGCAGATTGGACGTTTTGTCCCCACAATCCTCTTTATCATTATTTTTTTTCCTTATTGTGGGGAAAAAGTTTGGTTAGGTATCCTGCTTTAACTACTTGTTTTGTTTTTCAGACATGAATTCAATTGTGTTCATTTTTCATACATGCCTTCTTGCTGTAACTTTTCACCAAGTCCTAAAAGGCAGATATAAAAGATGTGTTCCTGTCCGTACCTAAACTTGGAGACTTTAGAGTTCTGCATTCCGCAAACATACTCAAGATGCTCCCAAATCTAAACAACAAATTATGAATTAAAAATAGGAATAGAAGTGTAAGCTTAACCGAGGAAGTGAAGTGAGGTAGCACTTTGACATGATGATGTAATGTATTCAGTATATGTTACTAGGCTTGACCCCAAATATGAGGAGGGATTTTTAAAAAATAACAAACGGATTTTGATTGGATCAATTTTAAGATAAATAAAGATCAATAATAAAAAAATTATTATATTATTATTTATTATATGATAAATTGAGAAAAAAATAATAAAACTTCAGACTCCATAATCAACATTTGAACTTGTTTTAATATGAAATTTAATTAAGAAAACACAATATAGTAGTCTACATGGAACAGCATAATTGAATATGTTATTGTATGATCGAATACGCTGTTTGTACATAGGTTAACACAGGTTAAAGTAAAATTAATTAATTTAAATATATTTTTTGTCTTTTAAATTTAGAATGAATTTGTTTTTGCTTTCTAATTTTTAAAAGGTTTTAATACATGTAATTAAAAAGAAAAAGATTTGTTTTAATCCTTCTATTATAAGTAAAGTTAAAATAATTTCCTACGTAACAAACAAATTATAAAAAGTATACATAATACTTATTTTAATTTTATGTTCTTACGGTCAAATAAAAAGTATACATAATACTTTTTTTTTTCCAAAATATTCATGTTAATAATATTTAAATAGAAAACATTGATTAAAAGACTAAAATAAATTTTATTCAAATTGAAATGATTAAGAAAAACAATTTTAAATTGAATATCTAGATTGAAGGATACGCGTTTTCATGAAGGACAATCTAGGCCAGCATTCTTAAATTTAAGTTGATTTTCGTGGAAAATAAGTTGTGTGTATGCATCCTTTCAAGAACAATGGCTGATTCTGATGGGTTTCTCAGAAAGAATTGACTGACCCAGGTCAAGTAAGTCATGAATTGCTTGGTATCTTCTTTGCCAATGAAAAGGACCGCGTCAAAAATTAGTGGGACAAGTTGAATAGGACAACATTTGAATGTTCAATATAAAAATATTGTTCAACAAAGGAAGCTACTTTGGCCCCTTCCTCACTCTGTCACACCCTTGTCAATTTCTGTCTCAGACATTTCAAATATCCTTTTCTTTGTTTCATTTACAACCTCTAACTCATTATTTTGTATATTCTAACTAATAAAATATATGTCAATATGAGTATATTGAGAAATAGATCTCTGCAGTTTGAAAAGTTGCACCTGATGGAGCTACAAATCTTGCAAGAGTGATGGTAAAGTGAGTATATTTTTCATCACAGATTTTAAAGTGTTCTTAAAAGAAACACTAGTTACATATTTTTGCCAAGACATATTGTAGAGACCATAATATTCAATTGGATATCTATGAAAACTTATTAAACCAGCAAGAATTATACTATCACGGTCTACTTCAATAAACAAGAAAAAAGGGGGGGGAAAGAAATTGTTGTTGGTTTAAACTTTACACAAAGCACTTTACTTTTCATAAAAAGCACATTGAAGATAGAGATGATGATTTGGACCGAGTTTAGAGATATATTAAATAACGTCAATCCAATGAAGGATTGATGATGAGATCTTTATAAGATTGGTACACCTCTTTGACACTGGTGAGATAGTTTGGAAATTGCTCAAAGGCTGTCTTCACTCAAGTTAATAACTACCATCTACAAGTTTGGAAATTACAGTATAATAATATTAAAATAAGTTTCTTCTACTCTCAAAATCTTATTATTTTAAATATGAAAATAAGTTTAATTATATGAAACATATAATGGGAAATGATGTTCAATTCCCATTTATGTAAAAAGCTCAGTTATAATCATACTGCTACAAACAGGACAATATCTAACTGAATAAACTTGAATATAAAAGTAAACATATCATAAATGATAAAACTAGTAAAAGAATGATAATTAAATTATAAAATATGTGTATTATTTCACCAACCGAACTTAATCTCAAATGGTTAAAAGTTAGCATCTTCTTTAAAACATTATCTAAGTCATTGCTACTTATCAAGACTTATTTCTGGATGAAAATAAACTGAGGTTGAACAGGATTATACTTGATACAAGTTGAATGAGTATACCTAAAATGTTTACATTGGAAAGAAACATTGAGGTCAATTAGTAAACAATCTCTGCCTTTAATAAAATAGAGTGAGCTTAATTTTTTACTTTTCACATTACACATTGGAACAGAATACAGAGAACAGAACATATTTAGTAAAAATACAGAACCACTTAGTGTAGTGCAGGTTTAATTGTTACAAGCAAAAATCTGGGAGGCCAGAAGTACCAAAAACATGGAAAACTACGACACTCTATTTGTTAGTTAAAGTCCTCAATCAAAAGAAGAGCAACTTTGAGATTAACAGCTACTTAATTAACAACAGCCACAAGCGATTGCTGATTAGTAAAATAAAAGCTATCCACAGCTCTTAGCTCCAAGTTATTGGAAGAGAATGTTGCTTTCATCCTCTTAATAAAATCCTCACATTTTTTGTTTAACTCTTCAGTATCATACACACCATGCTCATCTTCTTCAACGATGACAAGGGCATTTTCCTCTTCCTCTTCCTCTTCCTCTTGGCTATCTGATGATACCACATTTTCTTGTTTTACATTCTCCAAAATCTTTTCTTCTTGTGGGCATTCAATTTCCTCAACTGCAATTGGTGCAGCAACTGCAGTGTCTGATTCCTTGAGGTCTAACTTGATATTTTCATCTACGTGAACAACTTCAGTATGTTGTTGTATGCTCTGATGAGTGGTTGATGGTGAAGAGGAATGAACTAGACCAGAGTTCATGGCTATTAAAACAAGAAGGCCATTGCAGATAAGGAACATGTAGCTCTTTTCAACCATGTAGCCAAAGAAATTCATGAGGAATGGCTTCACCGATTGAAGGAGTAAAGGAAATGAAGAGAACAAAACAAAGAGTAGAGAAAAACAAAGCAGAAGCTTTATTGATGTCTTCATTCTCTTGGAAGAGTGGGATAATAAGTGAGTATGAACTTTAAAGTTTGGATGGTTCAAATACTCCATCTCAGTGTTTTTATTTTACCAGAGAATGAATGCATATGCAGGTCTGTTATGTAAGATGAAAGACATATGTATATATATATATATATGGGGTGTGAATATGGTGAATATCTTGAGCAGAGTGTGTGAGAAGTTACATAGAAAAAACTTGCACCAGAATCTTCTTTACAATTTACATATTATTATTAACTTCTCTTTTTTAATTGTTTCTATGACATCCATTTTTAGTCTTACTTTTCTATCTCTCTTTCCCCTAACAAACCACTCATACAATTATTCTATTATCTTATTAATAATGAGTTGTCTATTAAGTAATCAGGTTAACTGGCATTTTTTTTTAATTGTAATTTTAAAAGGAAAAGTATTACTAACATGCCCTATTAGTTTTAAATTATATTATATGCATATAGATTAAATTTATTTACATTTTTTTAACAATATTACTAAATAAAAGATAATAATTTTAGATTTTAAAATTTAAAATATAAAATTAATTTTTTTATTGATAACATAATTAGAATGAGTAAGATATTGATTTTTTATCTTATTTAGATTAATTTAGCATGAAAAAAACAATTTATTTTTAAAAAATTTCATCAATCAATCTATTTAAAAACTGTTTTTTTATATTTTTTAATTTAATTTTTTATTTTAAAATAAATAAATAAGAAAAAAATTAAAATAAAGCTGGGTAAAATACTATCCTTGTATACTGTTTTTCATAATAACTAAATATGTTAAATAGTAAAAATCAATATTATATACAATTATTTTATTTTTTAGATATTTGATATATATCAGTGACAAAAATATTTTCTAAAATGTAAAAAAAAAAAAAAAAAAACATTTGAATATAAGAAGGTAGACTTTGAGGCAACGACTCAAAGTCAGTCAACTATTATTTTCAATCAATTTTGTCAGTGTGTCAGAATCACCTTTCATATAAATAAAAAAATGTTATTTATGTAAAAATATAATATATAATAAATAAATATATTTAAAGGTTTTAATCTCAATTCACAATTACGTAACAAATACGTAACGCGTTTTGAGAGAGAGAGAGAGAATAAGTGATTTTGTTTAGACACGTAGACACATCATCAATTTACATAAAAAGTCAGATTCCATAAAATAATATTTCTATCTAAAACTTGTTCAATACCTTAACATTCTTGTTAATGTGAAATTTAAGACTAATTACTATTTCTTTATTTTTTCAGTCATATAAATAAAAATTATAATTTTCATACCTACTTAAACAAACATAAAGTATTAGTTAAAATTTACATTATTAATGGATTATAAAAAGTATTTTATATGATTTTTAAACTATTTTATAAAATACTATATATATATATATATATTAAAAAAGAAAAATTATCTTAATCTGAAAATAAAGTTAAAATGTATTCTTAATTTTCATTATTTATTTTTATTTAATAATTTAATACTAACTTATCTTAATCATTAAATTAAATAATAATAATAATAATAAATCTCTAACTATCAAACATATTTTTAAAATATATTAAATATTTGTATTTAAGAAATTAAAGTTTTAATTAATAAAAAATATTAGATTATCATTTTCATCATAATCCAAAACATTTCAGGTTGAAAATTTCAACATTATGAGCATGCAAAAGTTTCCTGCAACTATTGATGTAATAATTAAATTTGAAATTCTACTTTTCTTCAATTTTATATTCTGGTCTTCTAGATTTACCTTTCCAAATGTTCTTTCCTTGTAATTTTACTTTATTGACTTAAATGTTAGGATTCTTATTCTCTAATCGTCAAAATCATTATTTTGAAAACAAAGAAAAAATAAGGAAAAAATTAATTATCATTTAAAATTAATAAATAAATTAAAATTAAATTACAATTATAAAATTATTTATATATTTATTTTGGAGAAGTTAAGTAAATAATTTTAAAAAAATATATTTTTTCTTATATCTTTTACTTATTTATATATATATATATATATATGAAAGTAAAACATGTGACTTAATAAAAAATAATTATTGCTTTATTATTTTTTATTATTCTATAAAAAAAATATTTTTTATTTAAATTTATCTTCATGATGTAATCAAACCAATACAATATTCTAATATATTAATACATTAACTAAATCATAATAATAATAAAAAATATATATATATATATATATAATATTCATATTAAGAGTTTTGAGTCTATTACATAATATAATAATATTTATTATTTTATAAAGTTTATATTTATATTATCTCAATAAATTTAAAATATTTAAATAATTATAATAAAATATTTATTTATAAATTATATTTACTTTTTTATATATATCTAAAATTTTAAATAAACTTTTTTAAAAAATTATATCAAAATTTTTAATTTTAGATTAGCATATTTTATTCATTCATACTAATTACCAAATAACAATCATTTCTGAATTTTTTTTTCCCTTCAAAATTATTCATCTATCTTCATTTTGTAATATTTATTCTATTAATCTAATTCTTATTTTATCTTAAATTTAAGATAATTATCTATAATTTTTATTTTAATATTAAAATCTATTTTAATAATTTACTATATCTAAATTAAAAAAAAATATAAGCTTCTATTTTATTCTAATATAACCTTTAACAATTAAAAAAATTATATCTTAAATTATATAAATTACTTTTACATAAAATCAAAGTTATTAATTAACATCTAATACTACAATTTTAATAAAAATTACGTTTCTAAATTCATAATAAAAAAATATATCAAAATAAAATTATAATTTAAAAAAAATAATATTTTACTTAATTTAATATAATTTTCATAATTAATATTACTTAATTTATATTTCTATATATAATAATTATTTCATCAAATACTTATAATATTTAATTCATGTGATATAAGTAATATTATCTTTCGAATTCTCCATTTATTTAAGTGTTTCATATATTTGATAGTGAAAACTAAAAAGTATAAAAAATTTATCGGATTCATCTCTTTAACTTTAATATCAACTAGGAAAGTTGAGAAAATATATTCAAATCCTAATAAAAGGAAAATGCCACCACATTAAAAAACACATATGTCAATTCATCACTCAAATTATGTTAATAAACTATTTAAAATATTATTTAATTATTTAAAAATATAAATATTAACTTATTAATATAGAAGAGAGACATGGGGAAAGAGAAATAAAAAAATAAATAGAAAAGCATAATAAAGAAAAAGGCGAGAGATAAAAAATTAGAAATTTTTTTCTGTATTTTTAAAAAAAATTAAACTCTACATATTTAAGATATCAAAATACTATTATAATTTTTAAATTTTAATTTCTTCTTAAATTGTCTATCAAAAAAACTATATTTCATGAGAATAATTAAAACTCTTTAATAAAATAAATTACCTTGTTAAATTTCTGATTTAAACAAAGTATTCTATAGTAAAATAGAATATATTTTCATAATGAAAGAAATAAAATATTAAATTTTTTGGTATTTAGAGAAACACGCTTACGTGGATCAGACAATTGTAGCAGATTTAAGCATTATCAAAAGCTAAATTCAAAGTTGATGCATCACATGATGGAACCTCATAAGGCAACAAGACAAGGTAAAATAAATGCAAAATCCATACAAAGTTCATATCTAGCAATTCATGACCAAATAACTAGCATTTTACCCTAATAATTAATAGAAATCCATAATCCAAAGGACAAAATAACTAGCATTCAAAAAAATTAAATCATAAGTTCGTACCTTAATAATTAATAAAAATCCATAATCCATAATCCATAATCCAAAGGACCAAATAACTAGCAGCCGTCCTTCACTCTTTCCTTCGCTTATGCTGCTGATTCAGATCATTGTCCTTAATTTCCTCCAGAACCTTATCACTAGAATCAGAAGGTTCCTCTGTTGCATTATCCACAGTTTCATCATTATTGCCATTTGAATCTTCAGAATTTTCATCCTCAGCCTGGCGTTGTAAAGATTCTATGACAGCCAGCATTTCCCTATTAACCTGCAATAAAAAACAGAAATGGAAAATAAAACTAAGTACAAACCATTTGGATACGGTGAATTAACAATTACAGAATCAATAGATTGTGCCAGTACGAGTAATACTTGCAACAAGTACTCTACCGTATAGTGAAATGAAGCCATCAAGGGCATAAGCATTTCAAAGTACATCAGGAACACAATTAGGAGAAATGCAAATATGGACCGGAAGCATAGTTGGTGAAAATATAAAACCAAATTGCATTTGTAGTACCTGTGGATTCTGAAGAAACTCAGCAATGTCATGTGAACACGATGGGCATTTCATAATATTCTTTTGCGCTCGTAAAGTGCGTCCACCACCACATGCCCTATTCCTGATGAAACTTTGGCCAGAAAAGGCACCCTCCAAACAGGCTTTGCAGAAGTTGTGAGCACAAGGTGTAGTAAGAGGGAAAGCCAACACCTTGCGGCATATTTGGCAACCAAACTCTGGAAAAATAGGAAGCCACGGTAAAAAGTGATCAGATTTTACAGGTTCTATCAGCTACAATGGCTTTAAAAACCAATAAAAATGACTTAAGTATAAAAAATAATAAGTTGTCTATGCAGGATAGATTATGTGAGCATGTCTCCGCAGTATACCTCTTAACAGCTTTTCTTTCACAGACACGTCTTTTGCTTTCCGTTTGACTCTGACTGTTGTTCCATCTCCAGATTTAACATCGACTGATTTCCTGCTTTCTGGGGGAGGCTTCTTCCACAGCCAGCACCCCTTCTCTTCCTGAATTACATCAAAAGCACTGAGTGAGACCATTCAAAGTATATAGAAGAAGATGGAATACAAAAAATAAAAAATAATGAATAACCTGAACAGCAACAAATGGAAGTAGAGGACAAGAACTGCACTTACATCATAATCCCACGATGGATCGCCCTTCCTCTCAGTTATATCAATTGCGCCCTTCAACTCATCAATTTTAGGCAGTGGGCGTGGGCGGTCTCCACATTCATCACTTCACATCAACAAAAAAAAGTCAAACACACAAGTACACACCCAAATGGATGCAAAGAAAGAACCAACAAACCTTGTCCACGGTGCTGGCTCATTGTCACATCTCACAAACAAATACCTACAAACCTTGCAGCCCTATAACAGAACAAAGCTTCTCCGTGAATCAAAAAGTATAGAGGAAAAACATCCACACACACAAAATAAACATTTCCAGGCCACATTAAATGCACTTCAATAAAATCAATCACTAGCATTACAAGCATCTTACTTGTATTCCATTTTTGCGCCAGCATTTCTCTATTCTATAAACCCCATCATAACGCACCCCAGATTCGGGTGCATAAGAAGAACGTTTTTCCTTATGGGACCTGACCAGAATAAAATAGGTTCAGTACACAGCAACAATATCATTCAAAATGTGCTATGTTGACAGATAGAAAAAGTAAGGTTGCAATACTAAATTTTGTGATACTCAGCCAAACAAATAAGTTAGTAAAGAAATATGTTAAAATAACTGTCGTATAGACTTTGTATTCTTGTATCTAATACTATAATTTATTTACAAGGTATAGTTGAGAAAACTGACCTTACAACCCTAACAGGATAACCCTTTCGGCAGCTTAGCCTCAATGCCTCATTCATGTTTTCAAATTTCTGGTCAAATGATTGAAGCTTGTTTGTGCGTTTGTTCCCACTTAGATCTCTTCCACCACTGCCAGTATAAAGGAACCACTCACCATGGTCCTCATCATCCACGTAGCCACCCGAAAGGGCTACAGATTGGGCACCATAACTACTTTGACCAGCAATACCAGCAACATGAGGCAAATGGGCTCCCCATTGCCTACATTCCATCCTATCCGCCCACGTGTCACCAACCAAAACACCCCTGTCCCGTGTTGGATCATTATCAGCTGAAATAGGTCCAAAATGGTCTGGTGGCACGGTAACAAAAATTTTACCACTGCAAGCATTGGCTTTTCCGGTCTTTTTAGCCCTTTCTGTGGTAAAGGCCGTATCTGGCCTATCCTGATTTCTCATAAAATGATATACTTTGGGTGGGCCAGAAGACCCACCTTCCGTCTTGGCTACCTTAGCCAATCGAATGACCATAGTCAACTGAGAGTTGATTCTCGGTTGACTCGCCATCTTGGCAGGTATTTGAGCTCGGCAATTCGCACAAGTGCGCTTTCCCTGACCGATCCACTTCTCAAAACATCTCAGACAAAAATTATGTCCACAAGGGGTCTTAATCATGAAAAACAAAATACACACATTCATTAAACAACCCTAATCTCACACATATATAAAATAAAGAAATAAATACATACAACTCTAAAATTTCACAGATATATAATAAATAAACAAATAGATACAACTCTAATCTTACAGACATATAAAAAAGAAACAAATATACTGGGTAAGAAAAAGAGAAGAACAAACCGTCACAGGTCTATCAGGTAGCTGCATGCAAATAGAGCAGTTCAAGGTTCCATCAAAGATATCTTTAGTTTTAGCTTTGTCCTGGGATGGATCGGAGGAACCAGCAAGTAGTTCTTGGCATTTCTTGGCCTTTTGTTGGTCAGTGAGAGATGTGTCGGCCTGAATGAGGCGGATGGAGGAGACAATGTCGGCGGAGGGAGCGACCGGTTCGTGGTGGGAGAAGTCGGAGCAGTCGGGACATTCCCAAAGGGAGACGGAAAATAAGACAGTGGACGAAGGGAGGCAAGAAAGGTGCCATGGAGTGGCGCAGGTGCGGCAGGAACGGGTTTCGGAGGGAGAGGGTTTGTAGTTGCAGCGCATGCAGAGGCCGTCGGAGTCACATGGGAGGAGCGCCATCTCTTCCTAACCAATGGACTGCGTTTGAGTGAATAAGTGAGTCTTTCGATTTCGGGGTTGTTTTGCTTTTATACGAAAATTAAAATATTCATTTTCTAATTTCCATAGCGAGGGAATGACCCTTTTGAATATTTTCCATTTTCTATGTCTTTTTCTTTCCCACCCTTCTTTTCTCCTTTTCCCTCTCTTACATTCTTTATTCATTTTTTTTTATCCTTTTCCCTCCCTCATCCACAACTACTTCTTCTATGTCTTTTCGAATTTTTTAACTTATTTTCATTCATTTTATGTGAATCAGATCATTAATAATTTATATTATTAACAGTTTTTTTTTTAATTTGACTTTCTCATTAAAATGTTATGATTGAATACAGTAACGTTTCTTTATTAAATATTTCAATACTTTTAAATTTTTCCTTGAAACGCGTGGATATACCATAGATTTGGTCCTCTGTATTTGTAAGTGAGACTGCATTAATCTCATCCATCCAATTTAATTTCTAATATCATAAAATTTATTGTTTTAATGGCTAGATTTCTTCCGTTACGGTTGAAAAGCTTCTTTTTTCTTTCTACCTTTGGTCTTGCTTTGGGAAATTATTATTACATCACGTTATTTTTTCGAACATAAATTGTTTTAAAAAGGAAGAAAGATGAAGAGAATGATAAAAGAGTTAAAAAGACAATATAAGAAAATAGTTTAGCATAAAAATCTACTTTGTAAAAGATAACTCTTTTTTGTTTAAAAATATATTAAAATTATTTTTTTTAAAATGTAAAAATCTAGAAATTCTAAGTATATTTCAAAGAATATTATCGAAATATTTCTTTAATATTTAAAAAAAAAATCCTTTTATAAGCTTGTAGAATGTTTATGAATAAGGTAGTCATTAATTAACTCTTAACTAACTTTGAATTTAGAATTAATTAATAAATCTAACTACTCATCAGGTTGTCGCTTTTTTCATCTTACTTTGATTAAAGGTTATGACTTTTCAACTAATCCTCATTATTACTCTGATTAATGTAGTTGTGATTTTTTATCTTTTTATTATAATTATTCTTTTTTTCTTATTTTTCTTTTTCATTCAATAACATGCCTCTAATTCTATAAATATATGAAACTATATTTTTTTTTTAAATTAACTGTCTTGAAAATTTAATTATATTAATCTAGATTCATATCTTATAATATTTTTTAAAGTGTGAATGAATAATGTACTTGTCTTTCGTATCTTTAATATAACATTATTCAATTACTCTCATTCATTTTTATATTTTTCTAATTTCTTATTTGTTTCTTGTTAATACTTAAGCCACCATAACTTTATTTCATAAATGTTTTTGAATTTTTTTTATTAATAACCTTATTTACAATAAATTTTTTGTTTGAGACGTTAATAAATAGGAAAAACTGATAATCTTGTCCATAAATATTCAAATTTTATTTCATTCCGTTTCGGGAGACGAAACATTTAAATTTTGAGTAAAAATACTCATTTTTACCTTTTGGCTTTTACGGATTATTTGGTTTGAATCATAACATTTAACATTTGTATTTCATGGAGGTCTTAGTGGTTTGTTATTAAAAATATGAACATATTTTGTTACAATCAATTTACATAAACTAAATATTAAAAAAATATAAAATAAATACAATTTTTTTTATAAAAAAGTCCATGCATAATAATTTAATAAAAATTTGTATGATTAATTTGGTTCTAATTTTTAGGATTTGTAAATTACAAAGTGAATACTCAAATAAATTCCGATTGAGTTTAATTGATTTAGATGGTTGTATTGATACTAACCAATAAATACCTATAATTTTTAATAGATAGAGAGTAAATAAAAAATTATACATCTTTTTAAAATAATTATTTGATCCTTTTATTTAGTTGCTTAATTTAATTTCATCTCTCTTTCATAAAAAAATTCAATCAACCTGGCAAATGTTCAAAACTTACTCCAATTGTATCAAATTTTGAAACAATCTTTGGGATTGGTCTCCCAAGTTCAAATGGAAGAGCAATGTATATTGATGATAACTCTAATGAGATTAATACTATTAAAGTTTTAACTTTGTGAGAACTTAGAGGCCAGGTCAAATTAAATGGGGAAATATCAGATAATGAAGACTGAAGAAGAGTACATTATATTATTACATTTTACATGCAAAAGAATAAAATGAAGGTCAAAAGTTTACATTCATTATTACATTTACATGCAAAGAATAGAATGAATCCCACCCCCAAGAATAGCAGGGAAACTAGGCAATATATATGTATAAGGCAAAACCTAAATAAATTATATGTAGAATGAATCGGTCGCATTTGCTGTGTCTTTACAAAGAATAGACCGAGCTTCAATCACTGAGCGAGGAGGCTCAATATCCTTCTCTTGCAACGCATTTCCTCGTAATCGTTGCATTTGGGAAGCAAATGTATCATCCAATATCTACGAAGTGAAACAGTCCATGTCATACAATATACAATGTTGCAATCAACACCATTAGAAAAACGAACATAATAAAATATTATTGACTTACTCCAAGAGCATAGGACGAGCCATTGTACCATATCCTGTTTTCTTTCCTTCCCTCCAGAAATTTCAAAATAATCTAGCACAAAAATGAATCAAAATAAATGAGATCCAAGAAATTTCCGAAACAACCAACCAAACATATAGGAGTTTTAGTTGGATACCTGTCCCATTCTATCCCATAATCCTCGACATATTGCTATAAAAATCTGGCTGGTAAAGACCTCATGCAGGTTGGAGATGAAATCAACGAGTTGTGAATTCAATAACTGCATTCTTTCACGGACTTCTGCTTCTCCATCGGTGTCTGTTGTTTCCTCAAGGATCTTTTTCAGCCTCGTGTTCCGATTAGCTTGCATCTGAACAATACAATTGCATCAAATGTAAATAAATATTAGAGACTCCTTTACAATAACTTTGTAATCTAAAGGAGACTAAATGATCTTACGTTGTTGACAAGATTCCCTATTATTGCTTGCAAATAAGTTTTGTATTTAGTTCTCAAGAGAACAGTTATTCCATTCATTTGCTCCCCAAACAGTGTCTTTTTATCTCCCATGACAGGTAGACAGGAGGCCCATGAATTTAGAATGTCTTCCACTCTACAATGTAGGACATCAAGAATCCTCTTGAGGGTGTTCAAGAATATTCCTAACTGCAGATAAAATAAAATGTAAGAAAATATTTCAATATACAAACACATTATAGATAGACTTCCTGCATGCTTTCTATTATGCCACAAGAGTTTATGCGAGAGCTTAAATTTTTTAGTATTTAAACTGAGTTGGATTTTGGGTTCTGGACAAAATGCAAGATACAGAAAACTTACTTGATTAGGAAGTAAATGAACTGTAGCTGATTGTCTTCTAGCTATCTTTTGAACTTGCAAGTGAAGTCTCTTTGGTATGCTATCCTTCAAAGGTGTTAAGGTATCGCTGTACTGTTTCTCGAGGGATTTCACAATTGCCCTTTCAATGTTTGAAACAGCCTTATAGAAAGAAAAGAGTAATAAGAACAACCAACAAGGATGTTTATTGAAGTGGAGATGGAATTATTTGTGTACATGAGAGAGCAGAGAGAGACACTCGAAAAAGATATCTTGAATGCTGATGGCTAAATAGAAATATGACTAGTTTAGAACTTACATTTTCCAAATAAAGTGAGTATTGAGGCCATCTATTGATTACTACTTCATACTGGGTAAGGTTGTCTTTGATTTTCTCATACATTTCCTCAGCAAATGGGGAGGTGGAGTGATTTGTGGTTACTCCAGCCCATGGCACCTGTATCATTTGTTTGTAACGGGGAGGTCGACTCATTTATAGGTCCAAGTATTTTGTTTTACATAAAACAGCTGAAATAGCGACAACTACCTTTTCTGCTTTACATAAATCTAGTAAACTAAGTTGCATATCCTGTATCCACACCATGATATAGTTGTGGAACAAATTTCTGGAGTCTACTCCTCCCTGCACAGGACTGAAAAGTAAAGAGTATTGCATGTCAGAACTGATATTTTAACTTGGGCAATCTGAGTATTTGTATTTGCATGTCACAAACCTTATATTCCATGACTCAAAATCCCGTTCAAAATCTGCAGTTGCAACTAGAAGCTCATTTACATGTGCCTGTGGACTCGATGGTGGCAATGCAGAAAGGAAAGCTCTCAGCCTTTTACACAACTCTGTGCTGTAAACTGCTGCTGTTATGTTTGTGAGGTCAATTGAACTGAAAATGGGAAAATAGATCTCAGAAAACCTACGAATACGGAGAAAATAAATGTGGTAATATATGTAATGCTCTCACTGAAGAATGTTGAAATTTGATAAAGGCTAACAGCATCTCCTATGCAGAAGAAGTAAAATAGATAAAATATAATCCCTCATTATAATTTTATGTGTGAGGAATTGAACAGCATTTTGTAAGCACAGTTAACTGTATGAAAGGGAGCTGTTCCAGCCAAAATACCTAGGAAATATATGCTGACCATGGATCGTATGCTGATTGTGGATCTTTATGTCTGCTTGAATTTCATTTCTTATAGAAACACAAAGGTTCTTCATCTTCAGGTATGCCGTTGAGATGGTAACAGTATCCATTAGGTAACATTCAGAGGTGCTTGACACAAATTCATCAGTTTCCATCATGTGTTTTCTACACCTTTTTCTTGCTGCAGTCTGTTGGCAGTAAACACTTAATTTAGACTCCAAAAAAGGAAAAAAAAAAGCTTTACATGCAGCCCTAACTAAACATACTTCAACCATTAAAGCTTGAAATTATGTTGAGCAAGAGCACCACATGTCAGTTAACAGTGCAAAATTTAATTACCTGAAGATAGTTTCTTAGAATAGTTTGAGCATCTACAGATAGTATATCATGAAGACTAGTGTAAACTTGAACAGCAGGGTCCAAAGCTGGTGCTGCAGACTCAAATGCTGGACCAAAATGATCTGTTAAACCTGTTGGGGAGTTTTCATCTAGCGATTTGTAATTCTCAAAAACAGTTGCTAGAAGACTTTCAATTTGAGTTTCACAGTCTGAAAGTATGCTTCTCTGTGAGAAATAATAGAGAAAACTGTTACATCACCATCCATGTTTACTGTTAATTTTTCTGTATTCAAGTGCTAAAACGTGTATGGAAAGTACTAATCTGGTCAGAACTCTAAACTAATCCATTAACATAGCATATTAAAAATTATGAGAATCTGGAATAAGATAAGATTAAGCAATCCGAAGTACATGATTTGCGAAGTTACAGCTAAGGAAAGAGAACAATATATGACTTACCTCCTGCCTGGTCAGACTCCTCTCACTTCTGGCCTTTATTAGGGGTTCAAGCAACTCTCTCACAAGCTCTAGGCAGTCCTTGGTTGGAGTCGCCACATTCATCACATGTAATAGATATCTACAAGAAGGCCACCGCAGGTAAGTGAAGAAATTAAAGAATATGGAGAAATTAAAGAATATGAAAAACTAATTCTTTTTTCCATAGTTTTGAGGGTACCCCCAAATGACATTCAAATACCTTAGCTTGGCATACGAATTAGAAACTCCATAATAGTCTGCAAATGCATCTAACAACCATTTCCAGTGCCCATTTATCCGCAAGTTTCGGGAGTGGAAATGTTGCGCACTCATGGCACCCTCCAATAATAAATCATAAGCTTGAGTTTCCACAACAGCCGCACTCTGCAGAAATGTAGAAACTGGGCAAATGAAAACACAAATCTATGCTCAGCACTGCATAGCCAGAAATGACACATTGGTGTTTACTAGTCAAGCTAAGATAAAATAATTATTAAATCATAACGAGCCTTTTCTTTAAATAAATAAAAAAATACTTTGTCCGATCAAATTAGAATAGTTTTCTCTTTTAATACCAACAAATGATAAATTTTATTAAACACAGGCTATAAGATAAATAAGTATGATCCTTTCCATATTTAATCTCAGAAAGAATCTAGTTCTTAAGAATATTTTTTCTGATATATTTCATCTAAGATGTTTGATAAACGGTTACTTCTTTGCCTTTATCCATAGATGTTAACTTGGAGGACGATCTTTCATAAACTAACTTGAAAATTTCTACTTGAAAAAACAAGATTTATTAAACTAAATTTTGGTAGAGACAGAACCTTTATGTAATTGTTCTCATTGCTTGTCATTGTACTGCCGATAGAGAGCTGTATCTTGCCAACACATTCACGTTCATCATGATATACTGGCCACCACCGAATTCGGTCACCCTGCTCATTCAAGATAATTCATTATGTGAATGTGGATGGTGCAACGTAGAGGAGTAATATCTATGGACGATGAAAGGGAAGAATTCATACAGGATTATCACTGAGGGATGAAATTGGAATCTTGGCTTCACCATGGACAGCCTTTTTTGAATCTTGAACTTCTACAATTAAAGCATCACCTTGGCTCAATGGAAAACTGAAATTACAAGAGAGTGCAGGATCTTTATGATTATTAGGTGTATTTCAATAATGGAAGAAATCATGGCGTGCGATTGTAGTTTCTCAAAGAATATACAATCTAAATTGCCATCTTATACTAGCTCGTATTCGGACAGAAAGTTAGAACTTAACGAATAATGTGATTTTCAAACAGTTAGGATTGGTTTTTCATTGTCTGCGACTAATGTTTCACTATTTTCTAAGACCCTGACAGCAGGCCAATTACAACGTCTCCCTCCCAGTTAAAAGAAAAAAAAAAAAAAAAAAAAAAAAAAAAAAAAAAAAAAACTTACAAATCATGGTAATCTCCACTTCCAGGGCGCAAAAGAATTGCAGAAGATGGCTCTGATTCATTTTCTTCTGTTGTACTCTTAAGTTGGATCGAACAATGTAGCGGCTCTACAAGAATAAAACAGATACTTTTTATTCATTCATTGTGTAATCACAGGATTGGTGTTCATGCAGAAAAAAAATTATAAATGCTTCAGTGAAATATGCCCATAAGCCTTCCATCAGATGAACTAACCTTCTGATGCCAATGAGAAGGTGGCCGACTTCATAGAATTTATACCAGTTTTCACAAGTGATGAAACATGCCGAACATATTCCACCCCAGCTTGCATGTAGTGTGATCCCCTCTGCGACTTTGTGATCTTAAGTTTTTGTCTAGGTATAATGCGAAGTTTCTTCACTGCAATTTTCATATAGGATGTCATATTACACGATTCTCAAGTTGTTTAAAGGAGATCCAATGTTAATAAACATAATTACAAAAGTTTTAAAATATTTCCATAAAAAAATGTCATCCCATACATCAATTTACAATTATAATCCTATTTACAATGATAAACATCTGTTGAGATTGTAAGATTACCAGATTACCTTCCACTCTTATTTTCCCTACAACCTTCTTAATCTTCAGGGGAACTGTTTGTTCTGAATTTCTTGTATTTCTGCCTTCTGTTGGCTTTACACCTCGAGGTTGCAACAAGAACTCGTGCAATCTGAGGAAATAGTGAACTTTAAGAAATGACGGAGAACAAAAAATGAAGCCAAAGGAAGTCTGCTTGTAAAACAATACGAAACCCACCCAAAGGCACTTCGGAGAGCCAGACACTCATCCTTTAAAAACTCCGGGGCCTCTGTGCAGCCTTTTGCCCATGCTTGTAGGCATAAACGTATGCAGGCGTCATAAGTGATCAGGGTTTGCCAGGCATATTGACTATTGCAACTGCTGAGACAACATGCCACAAAAGAAAGAGGACATTTAAATATGAATTTCAAAATGGCATTGTGAACTATACTAATTAAATTTAACTATATTAGCAAAGTATTAACGTTGATTCAAACTATATTAGATATTTCTTTATGTATTTTATTCTGTTGATCTTATACTAAGTTCTACCAAAATGCATGAAGTGAAGGTTGTTGACAGCCAACTTGACAATTGTTAAATATAAAGTAAAAGTTGAAGATTGACGCCACCTGGTGTTGTAATATTGTAAATGAGGGGTCTGTCTTTCTATGTCATCTGTAAAAGTCTTGTCCAGTCTGCAGAGTTTAACATTAAAAGTACACAACAGCAGGTTAGGAAGGAGAATTCCAAAACAGATAAAAACGAAAGAAAGAGAAATTGAGAATGTTGCAGTGCGTGAAGATTGCAATGACAATACCTTTCCCCAGGTTCAGTGGTTTCTGTAACAGTATAGGGTTTTTGTTCAATTGAACTCTCACTTTTTGTGCCATCATAATCCAGAGATTCCCTTGACGGCCAAGATGCACGGTCAGTTGGTGCGTTCCTAACAGAGCACTCTGAATCCTTCTCCATTGAAAAATCAGCATCAATGATGGGAGGGGCACTTGGAGTGCCCAATCCAACGGTGTCATCAGGGCAATTCACATTACGAAGGTGAACTTTCTTTTGAAGCTGAGCAGTGCCGCCACATGGAGTGAGCTTCCTTTGAACACATTTATTGAAACCCAGTTCTCCATCAGTAAATCTTCTGACACTACCGGGAACCTGAATGGTTAGGTTTTGATTGGCCAAACAAGTCTTGAGAATTCCAGAGCGCCCATGACCTTGGGGTTTAGGTCCAAACAATTGTTCCTCGTCATAGTCGAGTGGAACCGGGGAGTCGGAGTAATCGAGGTTGCTGGGAGCAGAGAGTTCTTCGTCGGAGAAGGCATCCTCCATGCTGACGTCGCTGTCGTCGTCGAGATGGTGATCGCCATAGCCAAAGGCGAGGTTGCGAGGTTGTAACAAAGCTGAGTGGAACTTCAAGGGAGGGAGAACAGGGGAATTGAGACTGTTGGCGCTGCTCAAGAGAGGAGATCTAGGGAATCGATCGCTGCTGCCGATTTTTTCAGCGAGAGGAGAGCGTATGAGAGGAGGAGGATCTTGAATTGGTGCTTTGGATCCCTGTAGGAAACATTGAACTTGGAAAAGGGGTCAAGGAATCCCTAAAAAAGAAACAGAGAAAGAAAGGGCAGTGACGAAAAAAGAAAAGGAAAAAGTAGGCATTTGAGAAAAGAAGAGATAGAAGAAGAAAGGGAGAGAATGAGACCTGCTTGATCCATTCGATCGCGCTTTCGTCCAGACCTTCGGTGAACATGGCGTTTGCAGTGAGTGAGAGTGAATGAATGAATGAAAGAATGAAAGTAAAGAGAAGAGAAAGAATAAGGAAGGAGCGTTATTGCAGTGAATGGAAGTGCAATGTAGTAAAGCATTGCCAACGGCTAGTTTCAATTTTCAAACCTTTCTTGCGTCACAAATAATTCTTTCTTTCTTTCTTTCTTCTATTATATACTATTCGTTTGTGTTTCCTTAAATAAACTATTCATTCGACATTAAAAATAAAACTCTAAATTTTCTACTCGTCTGTTTTATTCCTTCGATTGTTGTGATGGCTAATAACAGTAACGACAAATGTAAAATCTGGTACAGTTATCTGTTTTAGTAATTAGTAAAAACATATATGGTTAAGTAGTTTATTTAATTAAAATGTTTTTTAATACCAATATAAAGTTCTAATTGGAAAAGGCTTTTGCATGAGTCAATTCTAATGATCTTGTCGTATGATTAGGAATATATACCTGTCTTTTTTTTAATTTAAATAGATTTAATCTAATCTAAATATAGATTCAATATTGTGAGTATCAAAGTTAGACTTGGCTCATTCATTGAGCTGAGTTTTTATTTTAATTTATTTTTTATATATTTTATAAAAAATAAAAAATAAATGTTTTTGTTCTTTCTTGACTTACATCCTTATTCAACATCTTTTAGATTATTTTTAGGGAAAAACTTATTCATTGATTATCAATCAGGTTAGTTTGGTTCAAATTGAAGTAAAAAAAAAAACTCAAGTTATTTCAAAAAATTGAGGAATGTCGTAAAATTTTTAAAAGTGATTTTTTTTAATACTTTAAAATTAAAATAAAAGATAATATGACACTTTAAAATTCAAATTCAAGGTCCAACCTGATATTTCACTTCTTATATATGAATTTACACATCTTAAATACGATTTAATAATTAAAGTTTTGGCTTCTCAAATATAATTTGTTATCACTCTTCCAAACAGGTTATACTTATTTTCATTATTGTTAACTGTATGTAATAATAAAATACTACTACTAATAATAATAATAAAAAAAAAAAGTAAACATAAAACCGAGCGTTACTAATACTATTCCTGAGTTTCTTGTTTTTTTCTATTGCTAATACGACTTTTTCATGCATACAAACATGCATACAAATAAAAAACATATTTTAGAAATTTGTTACAATCATGTGGGGAAAAAGGTTTATGTCGTGCTTAAAAATCAGAAATTTTGATTTTGCGAGGTATTTTTTTAATTTTTTTTTTATAATTACTATCATCAGCCATGAAGTGATCATAGAAAAAATGAATAAAATTATTTATTTATGATATATTAGTTAGTAATCAATCATAATTCAAATATGCTGGTCGATAATAAATTATATGTTTTAATTTAAATTGATTGAAACATTTAATATAACATCTGTTTCAAAATTATAACAGAATTAAGTTAAAAAATCTTTTAAGATTTATTTTGATTTAATATATATTAAAATAGTTATATCATAACTACGATGATAAATTATAAAGTGATTAATATAATTTATTAACCACGGCAAATTAATTAAGAGATGAAAATATTTTTACTAGATACAAAAAAGTCAATGTATTACTTGGTTGCTAAAATAAAAATAAGAAAAAAAAATACTTTATTCACACAAGTTAAATTTGTGAAAGGCCGGCTTTAAAGAATAAAATAAAAATGGTGAAAGGGAATTAAATATTTATTAAAGATGGAGAAAGGCTAGCTAATATAATATGCCATCTTACTAAACGCCGTGTATATATGTCAGTAAATATAATTTTATATTTCATTTTGTTTCTTCCATGAAAAAGAATCTGAATAGTGTGGTCCTTATACCTTAAATACCTTTTTTTTTATTTTAATTCCTGCAGAAAAAAAGCGGAGCTAAAACTGATATAATAATAAAAGGACTATCAGACTGCTTGAAGTGCTGAAACATCCAATTGCTAACCTATCCATTTTTGTTTTAGTAATACTAAAAAATAAAAGGATTGTGTAACATGCCAAAAATGACTGGGTCAACTATTATGAGTAACACTTATGAATTATGAGGTATAAAAGATAAGGAGATACCCAACCTAACCACCTACCCCAGCACAAATCGGTACTCACCAACCAAGCACTACCCTCTACTTAAAGCTTCAAATTCTCTATTTACTATACAACTTTTTATCTCTCATAGTGCTAGTTTCACTAGTTTGTGAACATGGCAACCATTACTCCGCAAAATAGCAGCCAAAGCGAGTTGTGTGTGAGTAACACAGATCCTCTTAAATGGGGTGAGGCAGCAGATTCACTCAAAGGTAGCCACTTAGAGGAAGTAAAATGCATGGTGGCGGATTACCGGAAGGCAGTGATTTCTTTGGGTGGAGGGGAGACACTAACTATATCACAGGTGGCTGCTGTTGCTAACCATTACTTGCAGGCTAAGGTTGGCCTCTCAGAATCTGCAAGGGCAGGCGTTGACGCCAGCTGCGAGTGGATCATGGATAACATTAACAAAGGCACTCCCATTTATGGTGTTACAACCGGCTTCGGTGCTTCCTCCAACAGGCAAACTCAAGAAGGCCGTGCTCTTCAGAAGGAAATGGTTAGGTGAGGATCAACTCTGCTTTGCTTGACTGTCAATGTATATGTTTTTTTTTTCAGCCTGTAGGAGTTAAGCAACTTCATAGTCTATAGTCTATATATTTTAATATCACCTTCAACTGATAAAAAAAATACTTTTAATCTATGAATTAAAAAAGTGAACAAACTTATGACAGTAGCATAAGATTAGATGACAATATGAAACACAATTGCATTATAATCATATAATTCTTCTTTTGGTTGAAGTATTTACGTATTTCTCACTTTCCTTCCCAAGGTTTTTAAATTGCGCAATATTTGGCTACGAAACAGAGGTCTCACATACACTGCCAAAATCAGCAACCAGAGCAGCAATGCTTGTGAGGGTTAATACCCTTCTTCAAGGGTATTCGGGAGTTAGATTTGAAATCTTAGAAGCTATCTCCAAACTCCTCAACCACAATATCACCCCTATCTTGCCATTACGTGGTACAATTACTGCGTCTGGTGATCTAATTCCTCTGTCCTACATTGTTGCATTGCTAACCGGTAGGCAAAACAGTAAAGCTGTTGGACCCTCTGGAGAGTCCCTCAATGCTAAGGAAGCTTTCCATTTAGCAGGTCTAGATTGTGGGTTCTTTGAGTTGAGGCCCAAGGAAGGTGTTGCCCTTGTAAATGGCACAGTCGTTGGGTCTGGCGTAGCTTCTATTGTGCTTTTTGAGGCAAACATATTAGCTTTATTAGCGGAAGTTCTATCAGCAGTTTTTGCTGAAGTCATGCAGGGGAAGCCAGAATTTACACATCATCTTATACATAAGCTGAAGCACCATCCTGGTCAAATTGAAGCTGCCGCTATTATGGAACACATTCTACAAGGGAGCTCTTATGTCAAGAATGCTGAACTGCAACAGCCAGATCCGTTGCAGAAGCCTAAAAAAGATCGATATGCTCTTGTAACTTCTCCTCAGTGGCTTGGTCCACAAATTGAAATCATCCGGTTTTCGACCAAATCAATTGAAAGAGAAATAAACTCAGTAAATGACAATCCCTTGATTGATGTTACAAGAAATAAGGTTCTGAATGGTGGTAATTTTCAAGGCACCCCAATTGGAGTTTCAATGGATAATGCACGTTTAGCTGTTGCTTCAATTGGCAAACTCATCTTTGCCCAATTTACTGAACTAGACAATGATTTGTATAATAATGGGCTGCCATCAAATCTCTCTGTTGGTAGAAACCCAAGTCTGGATTATGGTTTTAAGGCATCTGAAGTTGCCATGGCTGCTTATTGTTCTGAACTTCAATATCTAGCAAATCCAGTAACAAGTCATGTGCAAAGTGTGGAGCAGCACAACCAAGATGTTAACTCATTGGGCTTAATTTCGGCTTTGAAAACTGGCGAAGCCATAGAGATATTAAAGCTCATGTCTTCCACTTATTTGGTTGCACTCTGCCAAGCTATTGACTTGAGGCATTTGGAGGAAATTTTCAAGAGCACGGTCAAGAATACTGTAAGCAGAGTTGCACTGAAAACATTAAATACTGAAGATAAAGAAGAAATTAACCTATTTCGACTTTGTGAGAAAGATTTGCTTAAAGTGGTGGATAGAGAATATGTATTTTCATACATTGATGATCCATTAAATGCTAAGTACCCATTGATGCCAAAACTGAAGCAAGTACTTTATGAGCAAGCACACAAAAGTGTCATTAATGACAAGAATGTGAGTTTGTTGATTTTTGAGAAGATTGGAGCTTTTGAGGACGAATTGAAGTCTCTCTTGCCAAAGGAAGTTGAAAGTGCACGGGTGGCTTATGAGAATGGCAATCCAGCAATTCCAAACCGGATTAAGGAGTGCAGGTCATATCCACTCTACAAATTTGTGAGGGAGGAGTTAGAGATAGGGTTGCTCACCGGAGAAAAAACTCTATCACCAGATGAGGAATTTGAAAAAGTATATAAAGCCATGTGTCAAGCAAAAATTATTGACCCAGTTCTGGAATGTCTAGGAGATTGGAACGGGGTTCCCATTCCAATATAGTGTGTAATGTGATAGTGTTCCACAATAACTAGCCAGGATTTTTTTTCGTGATATGCTTTCAGCTTTTATTTTGGGAGAAACTAGTGTCGGTTTCTCGTATTCGCCTTATCTATACGATTTATAAATGAAAAACAAATGTCATCACTTTTAATTATAAAGTAATTGTGTCACAAATTTATGTAATTATTAAACATATAAAATAATTTTACATATATATTAAAGTCAATTTAGCCTACATAACTTCTGGCTAATGTAAAAGTAGCCAGAAGAAACAGCCCGAGATTCTTAATTTGATATGTTTCTTTAACTTCCAGCGCGGCCAGGAGTTCGTTATCAGAACCATAAGAAACAAGGAAGGTGTACGACGCACCTGTAATTTACAAATGTTTTCCTTCTCTTATTTCTGGATATTCAATAACCATCCAACAAAATCCAATTCCTAACAAAGATGATACTATTATCGCAGCAGAAGAGGGCCATACAGAACACTCTCAAACCTTACATCGATCATTCTTCCCCGTACCATACTTGGCTGGGATCTTTCCATGTAATGAGGTCTATTCGAACCTACCAGTCTGCTACCATGAGGCAGCTTATCAGTGTGTAATGGAAGCTAATAGATCAAACCAAGATATATATAAATGACATAATTTACTGATCAACAGAATGAGCCTAGATTAGTACGACAGGAGTTAAAAAATGAACAAGAGAAGTGGTAGTTCCGGAAAAGAGTCAGAAAATTGAGTTCAGGGGGAGAGAAGTGGTAGTTCCACCTCAACTCTCGAGTAGTGCCTATTTTCAACTCTCATTAATATGCTCCCCATGCCAAGTATCATTCTCTTGCGGCATAGGGGTGTTCATAACACAATGAACATGCATATGCCCGTGGAAAGGGTTGCTTTCCTTTGTGATGAGATTAACAGTATCAAGAGACAGATGGACAAGCACGACCTCTTCATGACCTATCACTGAAATTGATTTAGATCTTCGAGTGTTCTCTCTTATGATATAAAAGATAAAGACACCAACATCAAAATAAGACTCAGCTTACCAGTATAGGATCCATTGAACTTGTTTTGTCTTTAACAGAATATGAAAAGGGGCATGGATCCAACTCTATCCAAGAGAGAGTGACTAATGGACAGATCTCCAAATTGTTTATAAAACCAAAACACCAATTATTTAAAATTCTGCATGTCATGTTCAATACATTTATAATTTACTTAATATTTTCCACATCCACTAGGAATACGTATTGTCCTCAATATCAAGCAGTGAGCAATAGAAAAAAATAAAAGCAGTGGAGATCTTGAAGAAATCTAGAAGTAATTTATAATACTAAGCGAGATATGCAGATAACTAATAGAAAATTACAGTTAACGAAAAAGACTTTCCAATTCGAACTCCCAAAAAGCAGTGGAAATCTTGAAGAAATATAAACGTATCCATTTAATTTTTCTTAATCAGTATTTGAATGAATAAGGAATGAGACAGTCTGTGCAATTACAACTTCCTCAAGCAACTTTACCAAACTAAATCACATGAAACAAAATAATACCAAACACTAGTTGAATGAGTAAACCACTTACGGGGGAGAAGGGAAGAAAGGGGACAAACGGTACTTCGCATAGCAACATAAAATTAAAATGAAACTACAAAAAGAATTAAGCAAAAGTTATACCAATTAAGAAAAATCCCTCTTCCAGCATGCCTTTTGCTCAGTTGGTGAGAGATGGCAAAACAAACTTCAATCTATCTTTACTGATGAGAACAAGTAGTGCACAAAGTAAAATGACATAAGGAAGCCAATGGTTCCAGTTGATAACATGATTGCAATTGCCATGAGCAGTGAATAGCCAAGATAAAGTATAGCCGAGACAGGTCCACTCAAACTCTGCAGGTCGAAAACCAAGTAGTTAATGGAGTACATGAAGACATAAAGAGCAACAGAGCCTGAAGCAAAGAATGACTTCCACCACCACCGCCAATCTTCCACACAAAGGTGCATATATGTGAGGACCACGGACACTTCAGCACAAACAATAACAAGCAGTAGAAGAACAACCAACAGGAAACCAAATACATAATAGAACCTCCCAAGCCAGATACTGGAAAGGATAAAGAAAAGCTCAATGAAAAGGGTTCCAAATGGAAGAGTTCCTGCACCAAGAACAAGAAGCCATGATGGATATTTACGTGCAGGAATCTCCCTAGGAATCTGGTTAGTTCGCACAGGATATTCAATTTGCTGAGCTCTTGTGCCCATATATCCTCCAATGAGAGTAAGTGGCACTGAAATGCAGAACCAGAGGAAGAACAACTCAAAATAGAGAGAAATGGGAATAGCACCAGTACTTTTGCTACCCCAGAGAAGAAAATTCAGGGCTGTTAGAATAATAAAAGCAATCCCAGGGAAAAAACATGCAGATAACCAAGAAATTGATCTCCACCCTTCTGAAGTTCCCTTAATGGTTCTCCACAGACGTACACTGACATATCCAGAAGCAATTCCCAAGAAAAGATATAAAAGTATCATCCCTGTTAGCAGCATTCCCCTGGAAGCTGGTGACATGAAACCCAGGGCTGCAAAAACAATTGTCTCAGCAGCCATTCCGAGAATCTGAACCCCATCCCCAACCATCACGCAGAGAAGCTTTGGACAATCAGGCTCTCTAAATACATCACCCACAACAAGCTTCCATCCAGAAAGCTCCTCATTCATCTGTGCTTGTGCCTCTTTGTCCAACTCTTCATACCGTGTCAAGTCCCTTCTCACAGTTCTCAAAAAAATGACAAAGACAATACCAGCTAGGAAAAAAATCACCATGAGTGAATTTAGTATAGAGAACCAATGCACCCGGGAACCCTCCATCTTTAAATAAGCATCCCAACGAGATGGCCATCTTATATCACTTTTCACAAACTCAACTTCATAGGTAAATGATATCCTCTCGTGCTCTCTAATCGGTTGGTACTTGTCTAGCTCAGATGGGCAGTTGGTCGAAGTGATATTGTCATACATGTGGAGTTTTGTCATGACTTCCGGGTCCCTCTTAACACTACAAGGGATAACCTGGAAGCCAACAATTTCATATTCAGATACCTTCTTCTTGTCAGCTTCTGAAATAACACCCATACCTTCCTCCCCAGTCCCAATGATTTCAACACCATTCCCTTCATATTCATGAACCAAGACTTTGAATTTGAGATGATTGATGATGTAATCTGCACTACCATCCGGTGGTGTGTACCCAACAGGGAACCCCGTCCACTGGATTTTAATCCCATTTTGATTGGCAAACCTCATAACAGGCAAATTGTCAAGGATCATATTTACTTGATACAGATCACGAGTTCTTTGCTTCAGTAGATTTACCTGAAACTCATTCAAGGGGGGAGTAGTACAAAGGTAGATTGACTGATTAACATTCATGCGGAAAAGGTAGGGAGAGTTATCGATCTGATCTCCCCTGAGGAGCTCTCCAAGATTCTCGGCGCTTTTCTTTACGCCACCAAGCGGCTTGCAGTAAGGGAGACTATAGTAGTCATAGGGAAGCTCAGTCTCAATAGAGGTCAATGAATTAACCTTGGCATATATCTGATCTCCATTAGAGTAAGTGTGCATGTAGCTTCCCGGAAGATAAAATGCATCGCTAATTTGAAGAAACAAACTGACAATGAAGAAAAGGCAAACACAGTAGATCACTGGTTTACTCCTGGTCGTAACCTCCATTATCCACCAAATGTCGAAAAATCAACCTAACTCTGACGATGCATTCAAAACGAAATCTACAATAGAATAAAACATTTTAAAATGAGATGCGAGAAATTTAAACAAGTAACAATAAAATGCAAACACCCAATATCAACATTTTGAAATCAGATCCATTAGTTGAGAAGCAGGAGAGAATGAAACGGCAATGCAGATCGGGTTAAGAACAGAGAATCAGATAAGAAGAATAAAGTAGAACAGCAAAAACCTTCAATGAGAAAGCTAACAAGTAAAAAACAACACGGGATGCGGAGGAAGAAAAAGCAAAAAAGGCATCATAAGCAACACATTGCAAAGTGAAAAGGAAAAGATCTGATTTGAAAGGAGGGGAGAGGAGAAGAAGGGTGAGGTTACCAACTTACCATGGATTTTGGCGATACAGATCTCGATGCTCAAACAGAATGTAGCATATGCAGATGCAGATGTAAATGTAGATTAGACGCAAATGGATATTCCAATTTCATATAAACATTTCGCTTTTTTTTAGTTTTAAATAAATATGAATATTATAATATTATCCTTCAACTCTTAAAATAATATTATTTTCTCTATTTTATTTATTTTCAATCTTTTTTCTAACCAGAATAAAAAATGGACCCACTCACATTCCTCCGCGAAAATGATATTTACTTCGTGTAAGCGTGTGGTCCACTCAATAATCACGTTTTTGGTTACCGTTGGACCCTTCTGGATTGCCTCATTAGTGTAACATTTTATTATTTCTCTACATAGTAAAACTTGGTTTTTATTTATATTTATACACTTTGATTTTAACATTTTATCATTTTTTATTAACATGAATTCGTGTGATGTTAAATGTGAAAATTCTTTCTTCCGTTTCAAATATTTAAATAACGAGAGAATTATGATCAATTCATTTAATTGAAGAACGAAAATAAAATTGAAGTCAAATTATTCGATTGATGAGTCTATATAGTTCACAAACTCAGGCCCTTTAACATGGAGAAATTATTGTTAAATTATATAAATACACACAAAAAATCTTCATTGGCCAAAGATAAATGATAATAAAAAGATTATATTCAACGCATAGAAGTATATAGAGATTGAAAGACCAATTTCAAGTTTTTTCATGTTCAAATACTTGGTTAGTTTATGATAATTGGGATGAAATTATGTCGATCATAGTTGCAGTTTTGTCTGAGTGCGTATAAAATCTCTCTGCAAAAATTCTGACCACGCAAATACACATGAAAACGATATAAGAGAAGTTGTGGAATGTTTGTAGTTGTTTTAGATGTGATTTCTCAGAATGACACAGGAACTTGAGGAAGGAGTAGGAAAGAGGAAAGAGAGGATGTAGAAAAGTGATTGAGTTTTGGTAACTGCGTACAACAACCAAGAGAGAGTAAAGAATATGTAACAACATATAATACATTTAGTGGAACTTGAGACTGGTCAAGACGTTGTTGTGGACAGGGTCAGCGAGATGATCTAGGAGGTTTTGGTATGGGCCAACACCTGTGACAAGAGCTTGAATAAAGTACCCCAAGATTGCCAACATAGCCAACCTTCCATTCTTCACTTCCTTCAGCTTCAAATCCTTCAAGGATTTCTCATCCTTGCCAAAACCAAGAGGGTTAAAGAAAGGTCCTCCTGGGTATGCTGGTTCACCAGATCCTCCTAGACCTTTCTCTAGTCCTAAGAAGTACTGTTTCCCCATAGACCCTGGTTTGGCCCAATCTTGGAATCTTCTGTGCTCTGCAAATCCCATAAGTGCCAACTCAAACACAAAGAGTGTGTACGAGTCTGCCCAGTAGTTGTATGTTCCTGCAGGTGGGAAAACTCCGGTTCTGAACCATGGGAGTGCTGTCTCCTGAGGGATCAGACCAGCCTTCCCAAGAATTTCAGGTGCTATGGAACCAACTGCACCCAACATTGCAAAACGGCCATTGATGATCTCACCATATGCTAGCCATCTGGGCTCAATGAACCCTCCTGTTCCTTCAGGGTCTGAAAGCCCCAGAGGGTCAAATCCATAGTCACCGGGAAGGCTGCAAAGCAAATCATGCCAAACAAAGTTTGAATAACTCTTATAAATTGCACAGCTTCAACACGCCTAGTTTGAATAACTTTATCAACAGCTACTTGTGGTAAATTTAACTCATTTTATTTTCTTATTCTAGGTGTTTGTTGAAAGGTTAATGAGGTTCATACCCTCATATTAAGTTATTAGCCTTACAAACCATCCAATTTAATAAACTAGGAAGAGATTTACCTGCCATCCAAGTAAGAAAGGCTTTGCTTTGATGCAAACCATAAAGGTCTGTCTGCTCCTTGCTGAAATCAAAAAGGAAGAGAATTTTTTTTTAAGTGTACATGCAGATCAAGAGAAACAATATAAAAGAAATTGAGTGAGAGGAGGAAAGGACCTTGACAGGGGGAGTAGAAGCTGCCTTAACAATGAAGGAGGCTTTTCTGGAGAAGCCAATAGGAGATTGGAGTGATCTTGGACCAAGACTCTGTCTTGCAGCCTCCGCGGAGAAGGTAAGAGATGAAGATGATACCAGAGCCTGTGCAGCCATGTTGGTTAGTAGTTCTTTGTTGAGTTTGCAAGTGGTGCAGGAAAAGAGAGTATTGTTGTAAATGTGAATTTGTTGTGAAGTGTTAGAAATGAATGATATCTATTGGAACCACTAAAAAGCCAAAGGGGTAGAAGACATGGTTTACGCAGAGCCACTACTTTGGCCCGCAGGTACGAGCAGTATCTAACTCCTGGTCGATATTGCATGGCGCAATGTAGTGAGGATGAGATTATGATCTTCTTCTCCAACCAACTCTCTACACGTAATGTCATGAATCGGATAAGGGATGGATATTATTTCCTTCCAACTCTACCTCATCGAATCTCACCCCTACCTCCTGTGGATAATTTCAAATTTTGAAGAATAATCAAATCATTTTAACATGGACAAAAATTCACAAAAATAAAACACCTAGGATCCCTTCCTAATAACATTAAAATCTCAAAATAATTGTTTATGTTTCTTCTTCGCTAATTCAAATTCTTCTAAGATATTGTTATACTTATATATTATTTTATACAAAACTTTTATTTTTACTATTTAAAACTGAATCAAATCCTTTAAAACTACATTGTAAACATGGGGCATATCTTCATAATCTATGTAGGATTTTGATTCCCTTAATTCTAATTATTCCCATTTGGATTTCATGATTTTATACTTGTTACAGGTAATTTTCTCCCTCAATTATGTCCAATAAATTGTGAAAATATAATGTAAATGTAAACTGACATTAATTTGTATAAATTAATAGAAAAGATTATAAACTATTCTAAATTAACTCCAAAATTAGCTCTTCGAGACAATTTTTTTGGGTTTTTTTTTTAAATATATAAAAAATTGCCATGACACTTACATTACACTTTAATTATTTATCGTAAGAAATTTTGTTTTTTTATAAAAGACTAAATTTTAATTGATTAAAAATTATAAAAAAAATAAATAAAAATAGATAAAACTAGAAAAACAAAAGCACACATAATTAAACTATAAAAGACAAAAAGTACAGTTAAGTAAAAATGTTATTCTTGGTTTGTTAATATTTCTAATTTCGGGTTAAAGTTGCTCACAAACGTTTACCTTTTGTCTTAACAATCCAAAAATCCAAAGTGAAAGGTGAAAATCCTGAACAAAGAGGGAACAGGCCTCAGTACAAAGGCAATCCATTTCTTGGCAGTTGCACAGCCTAGACAGAAAGCCCCTTCTGATCTCCTAAATTATAATTGATATTTTTGATAAGGAAGTTCAACTTAGGACTCAAAGCAACATTTAGTTTTAAAATACAAGTTGCAATTTAAAGTATCAATTTTAATTGAGTTTAGAATATATTGATGTGGTTTAGTCAATTCCATGCGTCTCCATTTTATATAATCGTTTCTAGAGATCCTTGTGTAATTTAATAGTATTTTGACAAAAATGACAAACCGGGTAAATAGCATAGATTGTACCTTAGCAACAGATCTCCAAGTGCTTCTTTTTTTTTTAACTAACTTTACCGTTTAAAATCTAGCATTGGACATGAAAAACTTTAGTGTAATACATCCATGGCAAAACCCATAAAACAATGCAACAATCTCTGATCACTTTCCCTCAAAATAACTGGCCGAAATGTTATTTCTTCGTTGTGCTTGGAACCGTATACCTTGTGAGAACATAGCAGTCTGGTGGTGTAATGTTTGTATAATAGTTCTGGATTGTTTCTGTAATTTCAAACCCAAATTTCTTATAGAAGTTTATGGCATCTTCATTGTTTGTCTGCACATGCAAGTACACCTCAGAAATGTTTTGCTTGGAGCAAAGATCAAGAACATGATTCAACAGCTTTGTTCCTGCATAAACCCCCAGATTCACATCACAAAAAACCTTAAAAAGGAAGTGATGAATTTTGAAACTATGACTGTTTCTAGATGTAAATTAAAATGTTCCCAATATGAAGCTTGCACCATATGACAAACCATCAATCTGTATTTGTTGTACTGAGAAAAGTATCCACACCATGAAGTCCTTAACAAAATGATCAATTAAAGTTTCAAACATCAGGGAAAGATATTCAGTTTCTTTCTTACCAATACCAAGTCCACGGTAAGGTGCTAAAACACCTAATGTCATTATGTAAACTCGAATTTGCCCCCCTCCTTCCTTCTTCTCCAGCCGGCATGCAATTGCTCCCACACAAATATCACTATAGTATGCTGAAAGACAAAGGCAAAGTAATCAATCTTAGGGCAAGTGATAGACACATTCTACTGGTCCCCTTATCACCCATATTGTAAAGCGAAACAAAGGACAGAGATATCAAAACAAGCTGGTTCAATCAAGAAAATCATTTATGCTTTAATGCTAACTCCAAGTCCAAAAGCTTTCAGAACAGAACACAAATGTAATATATTATTAGTATTGAAGATGACTTGCATCGTATTCCAATAAAGATGAATCTGTAAAATTATCAAAAGCAAAGAGGGATTGCATATTTTAATTAAATAAAGAAGAAAAAGAAGGGAAAAGAACAATTTTGAAAGTGCTCTCCAAACCATCAGCATTCCAATGTTGTCAAAATGAAGATCCTAGCTAAGATCAGGAAGGGAGTATAAGATCATATATCCTAGGGTCATAACATGAATCATAAGACCCTACTAAAAATGCAAAATTATACTTACACATATTTGTATGCATAGAAAATGACATAGATAACAAAAATAGCCTAAATCACAACATTTAAACTAAACTAAAATTGAAAATTCATAATAATAAAGTTACATACTACTCATAATAAGTTACATAAGTAATCCTTAATAGCAATAAAAAACAGAGAGCATGAGAAGAAAAAATAGAAGCTTGAAGGAACTGAGATACAAAGCTTGAACCTTGAAGGCAGAAACAGAGATGACGGTACTGGAAGTAGAACAAAGATGATGGTCAATTGAGGCAAAGCACGTAAAAAGGAGAGACAGGAGATAGATTAGAGAATGTGATTAGGGTTAAGTGAGTGAGAGTACACAAGGAAATGAGAAGGCAAGCCTTTTGATCTAACTCGCAATTTGGAATATATACCAAAAAGAAAAAACCAAGAGATCCTATCTGTTCTAGTGAAAACTCTAGAAAAGGGGTCCCATTTGCGCGTTGTTAGGGCATTTTAGAATCAACAAAGTTAGAAGGGTATGAAGGAAATTGCACAAGATAGGAAACAGGAATTTTGAATTGTACAAGAAACTCGAATCAATTAAAAAAGTAAAAACAACAAAGCCTAATCTCACTAGGTGACTTCAGCTACAATGATCAAATAAAATCATTCTAGTACGGTTAAAATGCACATCAAGTGAAAATTGAATTAAACAAATATAAAAAAGTAAACACCAAAGTTTTGCTATGAATGACTTGAGGGCATGGGTGATTAAGTAAATAGATAGATTTTTTTTTAAGATTAACAAAATCATTGCCCAAAGATTAGTGAGTGTAGGCAATGGTCAATTGCAACATCCAGATTAAAAAGATCTTCAAATAAAGAAATGATTAGTAATGGATTATAAGACCTATCCTACACTTCAATTAGAATTTTAGCTTTAACATGTCAAGGAAGCTATCAAGTGGCATAGCCTAAGAAAACCTAAAAGGGAATACACAAACCAAGATATAAACATTGTCGCATTCATGCTTCGATGTCAAATAAAAGGAAAAATCTATCAAGTAAATCTTTTGGTAACCAAGTTACTATTCACGTGAAGCTTTTTTTTTGGAGGAAAACAAGTAACTAATTGAAACAAAAGTGAGTTTATTAATTAATTTATTTAATTATTCAAATGGGTTCCCCGACATGAAGCCTAATATGGTAAGTATAAATCCATAGGAGTAGCTTGTTCAGAAATAGCCAGGTAACGGGTAAAAGAAATTAAGAAATATGTAAGAGCTGGCAAGAATAAGATGATGAAATACAGAGGAAAAGCGAATAATGAGAAAAATGCAGGAAGTGAGAAAAAAAGAGAGAAAAGAACCTAGTTTGGTGAATTCGCCGGAAGCGAGAGCATCGGCATAGTACTTGTCATTGTAACGAACGGGGAAAAGAGCGAGATTGAGCTTTTTGAGCTGCATAAGGTTCTTGTCCCTCACTCCATCAAGTGAGATAGAGACTTCACGCCCGGCTCCCATTCTACAGAGAGGAATAAAAAGATTGTTAGCAAAAACAGATGGCGTGACAGGGAAGAGAAGAGTAATGGATATGGAATTGGAATCAGCCCTCAAACCAAAATCTAACAAAAATAGAGAGATAAATTAAAATCAAATTGGCAAACTAGTATGTATCTCCCAGAAAGAAACTAGAGAGAGAGGGAGAGAGAGAGAGGTGGCTCAGCCTCAGCCTCACCTCGGAAACGTTTGAATCTGAGAGTGAGGGGTGGCGTGGCGGTGGACAAAAGAGAAAACCTAGAACCTCGATTCTTTTGACTTTTTAATATTTCATTTTTCTTTTCCCAACTTTTCTTCTGTTAATTTAAATTAAAATTTCTTTATATAATATCTTTTTTTTACATTTATAACAATATATATATATATAAGGGTTCCTATTTATATATGTGATATTATCGTATTTTTTATATCTTCTCTTTTTTATTTCATAATTTTATTATTATCCAATTTATTCATTAAATTATTTTTTAGTTTCTAATTTTAATATATACATATTTAATTTTTTAATATTTTTTTAAGAAGTTTTAAGTAATTATTTTAATTTGTATAGTTTTCATTATTAATTATGTTATTTACTTATTTACTTTTTATTTTTTTTATATATTTTTCTAACTATTTTTTAATATGATTTAAACAGTTACTTTAATTTTTATTGTTTTAAAATCAAATTCAATACTACATTTATATTTTTCAAGTTTTTACTTTCTTTTATACGTTTGTTTATATATTTTTTTTTATCCTTCTCTTTTATTATTTTTCTTCTTTCTTTTTTGGAATATAGATATTTTTAATGTGATCGGCATATTTTTCTTTTCTAAAATATACTTATTTTTAATGTGATTTTAAAAAAATAATTATTTTAAATATTTTAAAATAATTTACATAATATTTAAAAATTAATTTATCTATAATATATAATATTTACAACATCTATATCAATAAATATAAAGAGATTCTTCAGTTTTAACTATTTTTTATTTCATTATATATTTTTTAAACTATTTTTTATATAATTGTATTTTTAGTATCATGTTTTAATATTTTTGTTTCTTTCTTTAAAACTTTTTCTATTATTTCTCTTTCAATACTCATTATTTTTTTACTTTTTTTTCAATTTTTATACATTTTTGTAATTATTTTTTTAAAATGACTGTGACATACTTTAAAGAAAAATTAAAATATATTTTAATTTTTAATTATTTTCTCTACAATTTTTTCTCCCTCATAATTTAATTATTTTATTTTTTTACACACTTGTTATTTTTTTTAAAACCATATAATGTTTTCAGAAAGTTGCAAAATACATTTTAAAATTATTTTCTTACAATTGTTTTTCTTTTCTGATAATTTTATTACTACCACATTATTTATTTATTTCAATTTTTTATATTTTCTTTTCTTTTTTTTTAAATAACTGTGAAATGTTTTTAAAAATTTCATATAACTATTTTAATTTATATAAAATGTAGACACACAAACATGTTAAGCCTGTAGTTTCACTAATTAAATATTAAAAATGTAGAGAGGGAGACTGGAAGTTAAGAAATTTTTTGTACTTGAAAAAACGCGTTTATATTTTCATCATGGAGAGAAAAAAGAATATTAATAAGATAGAAGAAAAACAGAAAAAAATATATATTATTAGATGAATAATAATAATAGAAAAAAGTAGAAAGAATTTCTCCTCTAAATAGAATGATCAAAATAATAGTGGAAATAAAATAATTAATCATATATATTTTAAGTTAATTTAAAATTTTAATTTTAATTAAAAAAAATAATATTAAATTATTTATTATTTTTAAAATTTAATGTTGATCAATTAATTATGTGAAGGATTTATCATTTAAAAGTGATATTGTCATTTACAAGAGAACAATGATCTCTCTTTCTTTGTTTTTCTTTTTCTTTTTCAATTTTAGATATAATTTAATATGATTGTATGGACAACGGATTCTTAAAATCATTTTTAAATTAAAACATATAAACTTAAAATAAAAAGTGATTCTATATTAAAATTTTGGACAACAATGATCGAGAATATTTATTACATTACAGAAATAAAAATATATAGACTGTTAATTAATTCCTAAATTAAGTAACGTTTGGTGGTAAATAAAACGTATTTAATGTTTGGAGAAGTCAGAATCCAAAACCAAACTACGTGAGAGGTTGGTTGGATTTCCATGCTATCTGTGGGCGTAAGTAACGTTTGGCTGCTCCTGATACAAACTCTATTGCAAACATGGTGCCACTACTTTTCTATTTTAAACAAATATATAATTACCATTTCAAACGGTCCAGTAATTTTAATTTATTATTTTTTATCTAAATTAAATTTTTAAAATAAATTTATATCGTAAATTTTAATCATATTTAAATAAAAAATCATCTTATGTAATTTTAATTTATTAAAATACACCAAAAAAACAAAAATAGTTTGCTGGTTTTTGTGGTGAGTAAAAAAGATCAAATTGCAAAATTAAAATAAAATAGTTACTCAAGTGCACGATTTAAAACAGATTAAGAATTGTGAAGTTGCAATTATATGAAAGGGTTGAATTGAGAAAGAAAAGACCTTATCATCACCGAAATTGAGAGCCCTGGTGTGGTGTTTTGTTTTGTCTGAAAATCGAATCGGAGTCATAATGCCTTGTGCGAGCATTGTCTCAGCTCCCACCTCCGCGTTCCCCTTTCGCTCTACCTCCGCTTCCACTTCTTCCATCGCTCCTACTGCGATATCGCTCGCTAAACGGACTTGGAAACCTCGATTCGAGACCGCAAGCTTCAGAAAATGCGTTGTAAGAGCCACCGTCTCTATAGAGAAAGAGACCCCGGAAGCGGAGCGTCCCGAAACGTTCCTCAGAGGAGTGGACGAGGCCCAGTCTTCGTCCTCCGTTCGGGCCCGATTCGAGAAGATGATTAGGGAGGCGCAGGACAGTGTGTGCAGTGCCCTTGAGGCCGCTGATGGGGGCGCCCAATTCAAGGAGGACGTTTGGTCCAGGCCCGGTGGCGGCGGCGGCATTAGCAGGGTTCTTCAAGACGGCGCCGTTTGGGAGAAGGCTGGGGTTAATGTCTCTGTCGTTTATGGTGTTATGCCACCTGATGCTTATCGTGCTGCCAAGGGTGCTCCTGCCGATCAAAAACCTGGTCCTGTGCCGTTCTTCGCTGCTGGAATCAGTTCCGTAAGTTTCCCCATCTCTTTCTGCTATCTTAACTCAATTTTTCTATTTTTTTTTTTTTTTTGGAGAATTAATCTTCCCTCATTCACTTCTTGTTCAGGTTTTGCACCCAAAGAATCCGTTTGCCCCTACGCTACATTTCAATTATCGGTATTTTGAAACCGATGCTCCTAAAGGTAAATTACATTATGCTTTACTCTTTCCAAGCGGCTCTTTGTATTGATTTCTGCACTTTCTAGTCATTGCAAATGTAATGTGATTCATAAGTTCTGTTTTATACTACTTCTTTTATGATTGACTTTTCCTAGATGTTATTTGAGCCCTTTTTGTATGTGTGTGCGCGTGCTTTTAACCGTTTTCTTTTAATCCTTCATAGCAGCTAATATTTATCTGATCTAAAACCCAGCTCTCTGGTCAGTATTTCCCAAACTCGGTTACCTGAGTTCCGAATTTGTAGATTTTTTTCTAATTTTTTTTTTTTTTTTTTGTTATCAATTGTTTATATTAAACCAAAACTATTTATTTTAATCTCAAAATCTTGGGAGAGCTATTATTTTCTAATAATTATGAGAACAAGGGGGTGTTAACGTAAGAACATGAAGTTGTTGAATGGAATCCTTTGTTGAGTTTGCTATTATTGATAGTCATGCTGTTGCTTTCCGCAGATGCTCCTGGAGCACCTAGACAATGGTGGTTTGGTGGGGGAACTGACCTGACACCAGCTTACATTTTTGAGGAGGATGTGAAGCACTTCCACTCAGTAAGTGCTTGGCGCAAATCTCAGTGTATATTATTTTTATGATTTAGAATCTAGAAAACTACAATGGCGTTTTTCTTGGTAAAAGATGGAAAAAAAAATACTTTCCTTTGTTTTAAATGTCACCGTAACTTGATGTTTTTGGTCCTTTTTGTGCGTACTTTTAATATATTTTTGTAGTTGTAGGTAGCTTTTCTTGAGTTGAATTGATGTAGCTTGGTTCTTTTAAAATGACAGGGATTGAAATGTTAAAAACACAGAATTGGTTTCTTTTTATTTTTTCATAGAAGGGTTTCTGCAAATGCTTAAGGACTCTTCAATCAGGGTCACTTAAAGTCTATCAAACTTTTCTACGTTACATAGATCCCTGAAATGGAAACAGAAATTATCCATTTGATGCATTCTTGATTTTTGTTTTGAAAAATGTTTGTTTGAGAAACATTAAGCTGTAGTTGATCATTACAAGTGATTTTCAGTTTAATCTTATCTTTGATATATTATTGGATGCATTCTAGAGAAGGTGTTTCACTAAATTTACTTCTATCATACTTTTTGCGTAGGTTCAAAAAAGTGCCTGTGACAAGTTTGATCCTGCTTTTTACCCCCGATTCAAGAAATGGTGTGATGATTACTTCTATATCAAGGTATAATTCTTCACCCTTTTTCACATATTGAAGCTTTATATTACTGTATTTTCAGTAGCCTTCGGGCCTGTTTTATAAAAGTAAAGCTTAACAATTATGAGCGTGTATCAGGGATTCAGTGTTGCTCAGCTTACGAACCTTAAATAGAAGATTACACATGAACTTATAGTTAATTTTGATGAATGTAATATATGACCAATTAGAGGGTATCATAATTAATAAACAAGAAACCTATGGTGGTAAATGCGTAACTGGCTAACAGCAATGACTGTTGCTGAGAATGAAATGATGGGAATGGGAAGAAGATATGGGTGTCAAGAAGCCATGAATATTAATGAAGTGGCTTGGCTATAGTTTGTGAAGATTTTATGCATGTGATAATTGTGTGAAATGTACTGCAAGTGGCAAAATATTATCACGAATACTTAGCATTAACTGAATGGATAGGTGATTTCTGAGAGATAATGTTTTTTTGTAAACAGTGTAACAGGTTCATTTGATCTGTAAACCCTTAAATTGTGAAAAATGAAGGCATAGCATATGGGGTACAATATGACCTCATTGACAATATCGACTGGTCAAAATTGTTCTCATTATCTGTTTATACACTGTTTTGAGAAATGTCATATCCTCTTGCTATTCCTCCTATGTTTAAAATTATTCCTTTGTTTTCAGTCTCTTGTTTGTCAGTTGTCATACACAGTGGTCCCATATTGAAGCACAACAATTGAGAGAAAGAAATATAATGTGTAACTAGATGTTCCATGGATGCCATCTGCTATATTTATAAAGGGCTAGAGTGGATTCTTTATAAGTATATTTTTAATTGAACTCGAGTGCAAGCATATGCTGTTGTTGGTTTGTTTCCCTTATTTTTCTTTTATTTCTACATTCAGCATCGAGGTGAAAGAAGAGGGCTTGGAGGGATATTTTTTGATGATCTGAACGACTATGATCAGGAGATGCTCCTTTCCTTTGCTACTGGTAATTTCTTGCACTATAATATTGATGTTTCACATTGGAAAGAAATCTAATAGTCACTATCTCATGCTTGCTTAAACAATGATTGCTTGCAGAATGTGCAAATTCTGTTATTCCTGCTTATTTACCTATCATAGAGAAAAGGAAGGATTTGCCCTTCACAGAACATCAGAAAGCATGGCAACAATTGCGAAGGGGACGATATGTTGAATTCAATTTGGTACACTTCTTAACCTAAAATATAAACTAAAGTGTGTTGCTCTACTACTCTCTTCTCTGATCAGGTTTAAATGTGCTATCTAACATGTTTCCGCCACAGGTATATGATAGGGGTACAACATTTGGACTGAAAACTGGAGGCAGAATAGAGAGTATTCTTGTTTCTCTCCCACTTAGTGCTCGATGGGAATATGACCATGTATGATTTTGGAATCTTTTTTATTTTAAACATGTTGGATATTAGATAACTCTAATTTTCCATTTATGAAATTGTTACTGAAATGGTGGTGACATTTTGGATGCAGAAACCTGAAGAAGGAAGCGAAGAATGGAAACTCTTGGACGCGTGCATCAACCCCAAGGAATGGATCTAATTCATCAGTTGACCCCCAATCTTAGCTTTGAAATAATAAGAGAGTTTGTTTCTTTTTTTCGGTGTATATCAAGTGCTTATTATGGTGAGTCACAACTATTAGCTTGTAGTAGGTGGATTGTAAATCATGTGTTTCGCTAGAGTCATCCGTGTAAAGCGTGAAATGCAGAAAATTACAATGTCTAGGCTGCGTCTGTAGTGTAGTCACAAGTGAAGGCAGCTTCTTCAATGCCAGTGTTGTACACATCAGACTAGTAACTTAGTAATTATGTTTAAGGGGATAATGTTTTTGGCTGAAAAATTGTATGAATTCTAATTTGCAATGGTGAAAGAATAAAATAAAATTCAAAGGAAATATGTCGAAATGATATTCCATCAAAATTTTTTTTAGAAATAACTTTTTAGTGTTTGGTGCAACAGTATAGATAAACAAAACCAAGGACAAAAAAAGTAAATAAAATCTGTATTTCACTTGATAAAAAAGAAGAGACGTGTTAGGAATTGTATAAATAGATACTGCCCTGCAACTTGTAAATCCCTGTGTAGAAACCATCAAGGACCATTATCTGATAGACATCTGAAAATGTGAAAAAGCACAAAGGATTTAACCAAAAAGGGAAAAATATTGAAAGCACGGCCAGACAATTCAATAATGGAGCTACACTATCCAGCACTTCTGAAAGGACAGGTTGATACACTCAATTACTGTATTTCTTTCTCTTAGAAAATACTTTACAGGGCGTTTGGAAGGTTCTTCTTCTTCATCTTCTTGTGATTGCGACTGTGGAGGTGTGGGGGATTGGGAAGAATGGAAGAAGCGATCGAGCTTGGGCTGGAATGTGGATGTGGAAGGATTGGCGGCGTTGGATTTGTGAGTGAGAGAATCCATTCGGTGGCTTTGATTGTGGATTTACCGCCGGTGGCGGCCAAGACTTGGGCGGCTAACTCATCGGGAAGCCCATGCGGAGAGGAGTTGTTTCATTTCAATTTATAAAAATTGTTACTATTTCATATTTTTATTTTAAATTTTAATTTTTATATTTTTAAAATTTGTTTGTTTCTATTTTTTAAGGCTTTTAATTAAGTTTTTTATTCTAAAAATTTAACTAATAATTAATATCAATATAACAAAAGTGTCGTAAAGAATTGGACACAAGTATTTGATATACTAAGCCAAAGTTTTAGAACAAAAACAAAAAATTCAATTTAGTTTATAAATATATAAAAAAGTATACATAGATCTTAAACTCTACAACTTAATGTTATATTAATATTTGAAAAAAACAATTTTGTGTGAAATTTTGTATGGATAGATGGAAGATTTTTGGTGGTAGAAAAGAGTTGGTAAGAGGAAGTGGGGAATGGATGAAGTGAGGAGGTAAGAATGTGAGAAAGGAAGTAGTAATACCAATAAACTCTGTTTCTCTGAGTGTGGGCTATGAAGGCCATGGCTTCTCCACTTCTTCCTGTTCCTGTTCCCGTTACCGTTATCGATCCGGTGGAGGCCCGAAACCCAAACCGCGGCGTCACGATTCGGTCTCGCCTAAGCAAACTATGCCAACAAGGGCAGCCTCACCTGGCTCGCCATCTTCTGGACAGTCTTCCGCGCGCCTCCACCGCCGTGTGGAACACCGTCATCATCGGTTTCATCTGCAACAACATGCCATTGGAAGCGCTGCAGTTGTACGTGGAAATGAAGTCGAAGCCCGACACCCCTTCCGATGGGTACACCTTCTCTTCCACCCTGAAGGCCTGCGCCCTTACCCAAAACCTCATGGCCGGTAAGGCCCTTCATTCCCATTTCCTTCGCTCCCAATCCAACTCTCGAATCGTCTACAACTCCCTCTTGAACATGTACTCCGCATGCTTGCCCCCTTTCTCCACCCAACCCCAACACGACTACGTCCTCAAACTGTTCGCCGTTATGCGCAAACGAAATGTCGTCGCTTGGAACACCTTGATTTCCTGGTTCGTCAAGACCCACAGACACCTCGACGCACTTCGCGCCTTCGCCTCCCTCATCAAAGCTTCTCTCACGCCTACCCCCGTTACTTTCGTCAATGTCTTCCCCGCTGTCCCTCATCCTACCACCGCTCTTATGTTTTATGGCCTGCTTCTTAAATACGGTGCTGACTATGTCAATCACGTCTTTGCTGTTAGCTCCGCAATTGTTATGTTCGCAGACCTTGGTTGCTTAGAGTACGCCAGGATGGTTTTCGACCGCTGTTCCAACAAAAATACCGAGGTCTGGAACACCATGATTGGCGGTTATGTTCAAAATAACTGTCCCCTTCAAGGGATTGATGTGTTCGTTCGAGCCTTGGAGTCCGAGGAGGCTGCGTGCGATGACGTCACTTTCCTGTCGGTTATCTCTGCTGTTTCCCAGCTGCAGCAAATAAAATTGGCTCAGCAGATACATGCATTTGTTCTGAAAAGTTTGGCAGTTACTCCCATTATTGTTGTCAATGCAATCATTGTTATGTACTCCAGATGCAGTTCTGTGGATACTTCCTTTAAGGTTTTTGAAAAGATGTCTGAAAGAGATGCTGTTTCGTGGAATACCATAATTTCGTCCTTTGTGCAGAATGGTTTGGATGGGGAAGCACTGATGCTTGTTTGTGAGATGCAGAAGCAGAGGTTTACCATCGATTCTGTCACTGTGACGGCATTACTCTCTGCGGCTTCTAACATGAGGGACTCGTACATTGGAAGGCAAACACATGCATATCTAATTCGCCATGGGATACAGTTTGAGGGTATGGAGAGTTATCTGATTGATATGTATGCCAAATCTGGCTGCATTAGGACTTCCGAGTTGTTGTTTGAGCAGAACGGCCCAAGTGATAGAGATCTGGCCACGTGGAACGCTATGATTGCTGGTTATACTCAGAATGGGCTCAGTGACAAAGCCATTCTCATTCTTAGAGAGGCATTGGTGCACAAGATAATGCCTAATGCAGTGACATTAGCTTCGATTCTCCCGGCTTGTAATTCCATGGGAAGCACAGCCTTTGCTAGTCAACTTCATGGATTCTCCATGCGTCATTTATTGGACGAAAATGTTTATGTGGGAACTGCTTTAGTGGACGCTTATTCAAAATCGGGTGCAATCAGTTATGCTGAAAATGTTTTTATCAGAACAGCTGAGAAGAATTCTGTCACATACACCACAATGATAATGAGCTATGGTCAGCATGGAATGGGTAAGAAAGCCCTTGCCTTGTATGATTCCATGCTAAGATGTGGGACTAAGCCCGATGCAGTTACTTTTATTGCCATTTTGTCTGCTTGCAGTTATAGTGGTTTGGTTGAGGAAGGTCTTCACATATTTGAGTCGATGGACAAAGTACATAAAATCAAGCCCTCAACTGAACATTATTGTTGTGTTGCAGACATGTTAGGGAGGGTTGGGAGGGTGGTCGAAGCTTATGAGTTTGCTGAGAGATTGGGTGAGGACGGTGATGCAGTAGAAATCTGGGGATCTATTCTTGGGGCCTGCAAAAATCACGGGTACTTTGAAATGGGAAAAGTTATTGCTGAAAAGTTGCTTAATATGGAAATGGAAAAAAAGATTGCTGGATATCATGTTCTGCTGTCAAATATCTATGCAGAGGAAGGAGAATGGGAAAATGTTGATAGAGTGAGAAATCGGATGAAGGAAAAAGGTTTGCAAAAGGAAATGGGATGTAGTTGGGTTGAAATTGCTGGGTGTGTGAACTACTTTGTATCTAGAGATGAGAAGCACCCTCTAAGCGGTGAGATATATTATATCTTGGACAAATTGACTAGGGACATGAAGGATGTTGGTTATAGACCAGGCTACAACTCAAATTTAAACAGAATTGCGGAATCAAGTGAGTGAAATGAATAAGTTATGCCAAACTTTATCAAAATGGCCAATTTAGGTTCGTTGTTACGGCAGTCACAGGTTCGATTATAACCAACAATAGTTTCATGACCTGCATACTTTCATCGTGTGTGCACATGACTAGAGCTGTTTGAAACAGTTTTTCATTGATGAACAACACATTCAATTCATCCACAGTACGACTGTGCAGTTGAACAGTGACACAAGTTTGATTATACTTTTTACTCCTGATTCAAGAAATGTTCTGATAACTACTTCTATAGAGGTATGATTCTTCAACTCAGCTTAGGCTTTAGTCTGATCAGGGCCGGTTTGATTGAACCGAAATCGAATAGTTAAGAGCCGAGTGAAGTGTTTTGTACGATAGTCGAGATGCTATCTCATGAAGAAGTCGATGATACATGTATTCAAGAGACTTGGGATAGTGGTGTTAAAGGCAGCAAGTGGTAAAAAATTGTGTAAAGCATCGTAACTGTGGTATGCATATATAGAGGAAGATGTGTATAGGATTTAATTGGAAATATTTGGCTTACAAAAACAGAGCAGCCAGTATTCATGGACAATGCAGTATATGATGGAAAATTATGTAAAGGATAGAAAACAGAAATTGGTGTAAAAGAAAATGAAAGAGAAAGTGAGTGTAAGTTTATATTTATGTTTGATTTTTTCATATAAAAAAATATTTATTCTTCCTACCCTCTTACTATTAGATATGCAGAAATATTTTTTCAATATATAATACCTATCATTGTGATCAATGAAATTTACACAATTTTTTCCAAGCTTATTTTTAGATATAAAGAACATACATCCACTATATTTTTAAAAAACAAGTAAATACAAGGATACCTAAACCTGATACATTATATAATCAATCAAACGTCCAAAATTAGAGTGGGAAGAACCACCTTCCAACAAAGTCTTCCTACTGTTTTGACTGGCTTCCTTCACTCTCTTCCTTGTATCTTCATCAATCTCGACCAAATTCCTAATTCCTTTTTCTATACAATCAGCAGTCAACAGAGTGTTGAGTCGAGCCCAGAAATCGAGCCTGTAGTCGAAGGAAATCTCGGAAGCAATGTTGAGGTGATGCACAAGTAAAAATGCGTTGATATGTTGATCGGAGGAGAGGGGCCAGGCGGCAATGGGGACACCAAAATGTATGCTTTCAAGGGTAGAATTCCAACCGCAATGGGAAACAAAACCTCCGGTGGCTGGGTGGGCCAGAATTTGGGTCTGAGGGTCCCATCCGATGACCTTTCCAATCCCTGCCGTCCGATCTAAGAAGCCGGGGGGTAAAACTGTAGGCAATTCCGATGGAGCGTAATCAGAGGGGTTTATGAAAACAGGAAGGGTGGATGAAGGTTTGCGTAGGGACCATAGGAAGCGGGTCCCACTGTTCTCAAGAGCACGTGCAATCTCCCTAACCTGATCCTCACCAAAAGAACCCATGCTCCCGAAGCACAGGAATACAACCGAGGAAGTAGGTTGCTGGTCAAGCCAATTGAGGATGTCAGTAGTAACGGCATCAGCAGTATTGGGCTTGTAGTTTAGAATGGGCCCCACTGGATAAATGGGCTGAGGCCCGTCAAGGAAGGAGTGAGCTGCATGCGATTCTAGCTCCTCGAATGAATTTACTATAATGCCATCGGCTTTCTTCAGATTACCCCCGAAGGAGACAAAAAACGAGTCCCACTCCTTGTTCAGCACTGTAAAAGGCAAAACCGTTGCTGGGACTGGGTTCGAGAAACTCGGGATCACCACCTCCGTGCCGTACTCAGTGAACTCGCCCTTCTCTTCCCTGAGGGTGTAAAGATGAAGTATCAAAGCAAGGTAAGAAAGACCAGATGTGAAAAACACGAGTGAAGGGACGTGGAATTCTTTGGCAACATCGATCATGGTGATGCAGAACATGTCGAGCACGAAAGCGGCGAGTGGTGGGGCGGGAGTGAGGTTGGAGACAGCTTGTTTGATGAGTGGCTTCTGCAGTTGAAGATGTTCTTCGATTGGGGTTTGCATGGAGTTGGAGGAAGGTTCGGGGAGGTTGATGAGGTGAAGACGTGGTGAGTTAAGGGAATCTGTGTAAGCAGCAGCATGTGAGTTGTCGTAGGGTAGTTTCAAGATAGTGATCCAGAGATTGTCATGGCGGTGGACGAGAAGGTTGGCGAACTGAATGCTGGAGGCCAGATGACCCACGCCGAAAGAAGGGATGAAGACGAGGCGTGCAGCTTTCTTGATGTTCATGTTCATGTTGATGTTCATGTGGGTGACTGAGTGAGTGGTGAATTGGGGGAGTTGGGGGATTTGAAGAGAGGTGTGTTGTGTGTGGAATCTTTGAAATGAAAATGATTGAAAGGATTATAGAGAAACGGAGCAGCATGCATTTCCATTTGCCATGGTAGTCTCTCTATCATATTGCCATATGTGGATATTACAGGTCATACCATAACTGTTCAATATCAACCATGATTTTATACTCTCTGTTATGTCAATTTCATCTTTTGTCCATGAATGTAGTCTACACTCACTCACCCCACTCTTCCACCTTAAAAAAAAGTAAAGCCCCACTATAACCTCTAAATACATGTTCAGAACCTAAGGTTCTACATCAATTTTTTTTAACAACAATGCTCTCCACACACTTCTTATTTTCTTAGATGAAAGTAATTTTTGGTGACAGATACAGTGCATATGTTGATCTTTCACAAAATAGAAACCTATAAAAACGATGTAATATTACAGTGTACATATACTACGCCAACACCTCTTAAATTTACCAACCTTCATTACATTTTTTTCACTATCAAATTATATGTAAAATTAGATTATTGTTGCTGTACAGTTGTTTCTGTAAAAAATATAGATCACACTGGTGTTATATATATGTATATCACAAATAAAAAATTTAATTGGCAAGCTAGGTTACAATTTAAAGTAACATCAATTATGTCATCAAAGTATTATTCTTTATGCTATTTAATTCTTAAAAGCATTCAAAATTATTAAAAGGTTTGTAAATTTTGTGACATTTATCCCGTTAATTTCTCTATTAACCAAAATTTTGTGTTTCTCTTTTATTCCTTTCCTAAAAATATACATCTACTTGGCCTCTTACAATTAGAAACAACACATAAAGCCCATTAATATGTTAAACTTGTAGCATTCTATCTCGTAAGAGAATAGACTTTATTTGCCTTTGAGAATTTTTGTTGTTACAACAAGTGTATGCATTCTGTAAGTTAAAACACGAGATACAAAGTTGTGAAGATTTTGAAACGCAACTGGTTTCAATGACCGATAATAATCTAAATTTTTTAAATGCCTTAAGAAATAAATAAATAAATAGGAAAGTGAATAATGGTTTACTAATATAAGCATACAGATTACAAGTGATAGACGGGTAGGTCACGCGTACATATAAACCTGAAATAGCGAACCTCAATAAATGGAATTCAGTTCAAGAAAATCGAATCTTCCTGTTAACACTTGGTTTAAGTCCTTTTCTATTGAACCCAAAAAAACAGACTCCAGGTGATTGAAAATCGAACATTCAACATGACAGAAATATAAACGGGGCTTGACAATAAAATATATTTAACGAGAAAAGTCCACACTTTAATCATACGAAACCCCATGCCCCAAAATGCAACTGTAACATGGGATCTCCTCACTTGGTGGCTTGGGCAATTATATTACTTAACGAGCTGGCTTCCTCCTTAGCCGTCTCTACCAATGAATCCTGAAAGCCAATTTCATATAAAATTGCATCAGAAAGAAATCTCGAGGAAGAAACTGCAGACCAAAACATTTCCGAACGAGAAAGACCATTGCATACCTGTGCAGCTATTAACCGGGCAACAGTTTTCTTGCTTGACTCCTGAAGCTCGCCAGCAATTAGAAGTTCATCTAGTATATAATAGGCCTTCAATGATAAAAAATAAATAAAAAATTAAGAACATGTGTAAGAAGAGAAATTATTTGATCACAAGAAAAGGAGGCAGTTGATACGATCAATTATTAAAGCCCATTCAAGGTGGATCAGCATGGAAAAGTCGTTTATAATGGCAGAAGGTTAAAGGTTAAAAAGTGGCCCTTTATTAAACTCAGACAAACCTTGTGGAAATTGAATATCAAGTCCAGTTCACAGACCTGCAAATAATGAAGCGACCATTAATCCTTATTATATCCTTCCTAGAAAGAATGGGACTAATATTTTCATTGGTGAATCAAGCAGTACACTTCAAAATTCAAAGCTTCGAACACAACTCACACTGCCAAAGTACCGATCAAGAATCTCTACAAAATGATGAATTATTTCAAGGACTTCCAATTCGTTGTCATCCTCATCAATACACATGCAGAAATAAAGACTAGCATACCTGCAGCAGATATTTGTTAGAACATAGCCAGACAGAAGAGTGTCTTGCAAAGGAGTAGGTAGTGGTATATGACAAACGGCTATACACTCTTGTTACAATACCTTTTATAAACAATTTTATGTCCCCGCCATTCTACAAAATTACAGAGCTTGGGAGCTCGTGAAAGAACCACGCCACTGATCTCACGGATAGCCTTGTCAAAAATAAATTACATTTAAAATGATGTATCAAGGATGATTTGAGCGGGACACTGTAAGCGATCATACACAGGTTCATCACAGTGCATGCAATACAAAGATTACAAAGAAAAATAAGTGGAAGAAGTACGCCCGTCAGTCATGAAAATATCAAATTCCAAAGGGAAAGAGGAGCTTGGGAAATTATGAAGAACTAAATAACTAAGTGCATATTTGTTTGTATATCAGTTGAGAGAACTAAAAAGTACTTTTGTTTACTCTCAACTCAACTCAAAAGAACAATTTCTTCATTCTTCAATTTGTAGAGTGGAATTGGCAAAAGTATCTTGCAATTTTTATCCAAACATAGTGTAATAGGGTGTTACCTTACCTTATTTCTTTCCTTCTGCGAGTAAGGAGAATACCATTTTGTGAGCCTCACCTTCCCTTGACGACTAATGAGTAGCACAAAGTGTATCTACATTTAAGAAGATGAGGGATAAAGCAAGTTGAAATTGGAAATACATAACGAAAGAATGTGATAGTATTAGAATAAAACAGGGGCGTACAAGTTGTAGATTATAAAACATGGATGATAAGACAAGTTATCAGAGCATCCTAATCGCGATGGGGAAAGAGCTCCTATAATCCCTACAATCTAGTGCATATATACAATAGACGGTAAGAATCAACTTCAGAATTAATGCCAAAACACGAAAGAACGTTTGTCTAACCACTACACACGAAAACATGAATCATTATCAAGTCCAGATTTATGGATTTTGCAGCAAGAAAACCTATTCGTAGGGTGATTGAGTTATCTAATTCACATGGACAGTTATAATTGTGCTTTGATGCAAAATCTAAGAACTGAATCTAGAAATTAGGAACAAGAGACAGATGTCCGAACAAAAAAAAAAACCAGTAAGCTAGATCGAAAATATAGCGCACTTAAAATTCGGAAGAGACTTTACCATTTCCCTCGATTCACTCGATTCTTCGCTGACAGGATCACAACCCCTTCTTCGTCTTCTCTTTCTCCTTCTCCTTCTCCTTCTTTCAAGCCTTCGATTTATGCCTTTATTTCATTTCCCAAATAAATCTAAATTTTTAACTTTCTGTTTACTGTTCGTCTTTTTTTTTTCTATTGGGCTTCCGTTTCAACCCGCTACAACATGGACTGGGCCCATTTTCTGATATGTGTTCTGTCCAAATTGGGTGGGTTATCATTTTGATCAAATTTTCAATTTTACATGTGTTTTATTTTTTATATTTGAATGAAATAAATTATTTTTAACTGTATCTTAAATGAATATGTCGGTTATAAAGTTCAAATGATTCAAAATAAAAGTATATATACAAATTAAAGGTTAGGTTACCCCAAAATTATAATTTAAACTCAATATTTAAAATTTGTATATGATTATTTAAAAAAAAAAATTATGAAATTACAACGAGGTTAATTTAGGACTCGTTTTGGTCTTCCAATTATACATTAATTAATTTTAAAAAAAATTCTTGTTTTTGAAATAATATATGCATGTGTTTCATATTGTAGTGTATAGAATAATCATTAGTTTCGATATCTCTTTGTCTTTATCGTACTTTTAATTTGTATTATAATTGAAAAATTTAGTTTTTTAAATTTTTGTATAGTATGATTAACGATGAGACACCGATAACTATTTTGAAGATATTTTTGTTTATTTAAAAAGGTTCAACGTAAACTCAGGAATTTATCAAAGGCAAAACAAAATAAAATATTCACATCAGAATCAATTTACATTCTCATAAAAGAAAATATAAACTTATTCCTTACCCTTTTCGCAATGAATATCTTGGCAATTGTAAGAAAATGCCATGAAGTGAATTTCTAGAGAGAGTAGATGAAAATAGCCAAAGTTTGATCATAACAGAAGGGCAAGATTTTCGTGAAGTATTTCATAGGAAATCTACTGATAACTGGTCTAAATAGAAGTAGAAAGAAGGAAAAGAAATGTGGAATAGAAAGTTGTGCAGTTGATGAAGAAGTTGAGAATGAAAAATGTAGTTGTAGAAGAGTGGGGTATAGGGTTTAGGCCCATTTGGCTAGAACTGACATGCATGCAGCACCAAGAAGCAAAGACGCGTTAACTCCTGTCTGAAGCTTACCACTTGCTTGGATCTTGGGATGCATTAAATCTGGCGCAAGGAGGTCCACAAGTGACATGTAAATCAAGATCCCTGCTGATGCTGCGTTGAGAATACCTTCCAGAATCAGAGCCCTTCTACTGTTCTCATCGTAGCCACTGCTAATTTTCATACCAATTGCAATTCCCACAGGTGTTGTCAATGAAAAGAATAATGCCATTATTGTAACTGCTCTGCTCTTGAATTTTGCCTGAACACAAACAACACTACTTAGCTTACCACGACCCCACTTACGATCAATTATTTAGTACAACAAGAAGGGATAAGCTCAAGTTTTTTGCTAGGTTTAAACTCCAACTATGCTACAGATAATCCGAGGCTAATAACAAAAAACTGCCGACATAATATTTCTCATGCTGCCTTCAATCATGTTACTTTGAACATTCAAACTTGGAAGACTTTAATAATTGAAATTCCATTTGGTTTCATGTTTGAATGTTCGGATTCAAGAGAATCTTTCTTTAGGCAGTGGTGTCACAATTTCTGTACGCTAGCTAATGCACACCACAAATCAACTTTCTTTCGGGTCTGCCAAGTTTTTTTTCAAGCCAAGCGATTTGCATCCAATACCATGTAATGTCTATATAAAAGCATTGAAAATGAAAGATATTGCTTCCTATACTACACACATGGTTATTAATTACTTGTTTCACTATTGCTTTTAAATGATTATGGACATTATAAAGGTGTGTTTCTGAGCACGTTAAATCTATATTCAACGTGAATCTACTAAATTTTACTGTCATATTTGTTAGTATTATATGAGAATGTGTATCAAATGGCTATAAAAGCCCACACTAAGTCAGGTTTTGTTTCTAATACTGGAAAAGTGTATTTTTTTTCTTTTGTTAAACTTTGTAACAGTTCTTATATTTTTAAACTGATAAATTTAATTTTGAATTTAAAACTCATCATGTACTTTAAGAGATAATAAATACACATGTTTTTTAAGATAATATATGGATGGACCTTGAATAGTTTTGATAGTATAAAAATAAAAAAGATTTTTTTTTTCTTTAAATATATAACCCATTATGAAGCAGCTGAGAAGGTTCGGTCAAGTTGCGTTTTGAAAACGAAAACTTGAGAATAACATGCACGGTTCAGACGAAGACATGCAGGATTACTCGTCCAATAACATTGACTTTTCATTGGGAATTTTGAAATCGAAATTGTATCTAGTTTCAATAATTTTGAATTAACTTTTTATTTACGATATTTTTTTAAGTAAAAAAAAAAGAAATTTTTAAAAGAAGAATGTTAAACTCGATATATTAAGCTCTTTACTTTTAGATGTTGGTGCTTGTAAAGAACTTAAAAATATTTTAAAAAATTAATTAAAGAATAGAAGTTAATTGAATTGAGTTAGAGAATTTTTTTTTTTTTTTTTTTTAACTTTACTGTATAAGAGTTTGAGAAAAACATTTCGAATCTGCATATGTAAGTAAGATAGGTAAAGAATTCTGTGTCAATATCGATTGTGACGAAAAGAATAAAAGAAAAGGGCGAAAAATTAATTGAGCAATATCAAGAACACCTGTGAGATGCAACCACCGAGTCCCATGCCTTCAAAAAATTGGTGGAAAGTTAAAGCAGCAATAAGAGGCCTTATTGTTTTAGGACTTTCAGATACACCCAGAGAGATCCCTATTATCACAGAATGCACTACAATCCCCAACTCCAACACCTGTAATTTTTAAATATCAAAATCAAAGTTATCAGAGACACAAAATATAGTGTATCAAGAAGAAAATAATAATAATAATAATGATGATGGTACAAACTATATAACATCCAAAGGTGTTCATACATAATCACTCGTATCAACAGGAAAGCTTGTCGGGAATCAGCAGTGTAGAACGTGAGATATAAAACTACTATTATTTATTTGTACAATAATTTTTTTAATAATGTCACTGTCATTTTCTCTTTCACAATTATAAGAAAATTATGATTTATTGTATAAAAACAATTTCTCTGAAGGCACATGTATCTTGACAATGATACGACAACAAAATATTTTGCATTATTGGTTACGGAGAAACCGCAGGAAAATGAATAATTACCTGGGAAATAACACGATGGCGAAGGAGGTCCATTGAAGGAGAAGGAACGGAAGCATGAGCATGAGCATGAGCATGAGCATGAGCATGAGCATGAGCATGGTCATGATGAGTTGCATGGGAAGTTACCTGCTGATTATGTTGATGGAGTACCTCTACCTGATGATGATCTTCTTCTTCAACAACTCCATCCTTGTCTCTTAGGGTAGACTTTTTGAAATATGCAGTTGCAAGAGAATCAACCATGAGCGTTCCAATAGCTGCTAACATTGCCACAAACCCTGCGAAGGGAAATTCGCCCCAGGGATGATCAGCGAGACAAGGAGAATTCAACTTTTCAAAAGCATCGGGCAATACATGAATGAAACCAGTGGACAATATAACCCCAGCCGCAAATGCTTTCACGAGGAAGAAGAAGTCCTTCTCAGGATGCAAAGCTGGGAAAGTTTTGCTCAGCAATGGAAGAGTAACGCCTATTGCACTTGCAAACAAAATCGAAACAAGTGCTCCTATTTTGTACTTCTTAGCCAAACCCTTCTCTCCTGTATCTCCACCTTCCTCCTCATCGTTTTTACATTTACACTCACACTCACGATCACCAACAACCAAGCACGGAAGAAGAAGAAGAAGAAGAACCAGAAAGAGGAAAATCCATTTGCTGTCACGTCTACAATGTGGGTGAGTTTTGTTCATTTTGTGGATGGAATAAAGAGAGAAGGGTATAATTGAATTAACAAGAAACCTGCAGGAAGGAAGAAGGAAAAAGAAACCCTATCTCTAATAACTGGATGGCTATGAATGAATGAAGAAGAGTATTACATGAAGTAGGTTTTATATACGCGTGGGACTCCAACTTTTTCACTCTTAACTCTACCTTAAACCACACTTTTAATTTATTTACTTCTTATTCATAGCAAACTTTTTATCAGTTTCTCTGAAGGTCAATTCCCATGGCCACAAATGTCGACATAAAGTATAGCAGAAAACGAAATTAAAGTCATTCAGGATATACCACACTCTAAGAAACCCAACTATGGATTCAGATTTTACTTTATTTTATGACAACATTTTCGATGTAGGAAATATATTGCTGCTATAACATCACTCTATTTCAGTTATCCTCACCACTCAAAGTTCCCTAATTTAAGAACCAAACATTTTTAACAGACACATCACCAAAAGACAGAAAACAAAAATGGTAACAGTGTTTTGTTTGTAATTTCTTTCTCAAACCACTTCTTCTTTTTTTATCTTTATATGGTTGATTTTCTTAACATTTTTTTATCTATTTCAATCTATGCTTTTTATCTTTGTTTTTGAATTAATTAATTATAATATAATTTATATATTACAAAAATAATATAAATTTTATTCAATTATATAAAAATAAATATTTATCTTCTAAATTTCATGTGCTAAAATATTTGTTAAGACTAAAAATTCATCATAAATAACATTTTTGAACATTTAAATTTCATATTGATTTTATGATAAATAATTTATAGTACAATACAAGCTTGTTTTTAATTATCGACACTTTTTTGAAAAATATTAAGAGTCAATTTTAAAATAATGATAGAAAAGTATATTGAAAACGATTGAGAAAATTAATTAAGTATACAAATTAAAAATGATATGAGAAAAGGTAAATGATACGATGAAGAAAGTGAAAGTCTTACGTTAGGTTTTGTAATTTATGATATAAAGTTTTATAGTAGAAATATATTTATTAATAATATATTTTTAGTATTTCCACAATTAATATTTTTTATTTTTGTATTTTCATACAATAATTTTATTTCATGATATTTAATTTTTTACAAAAGAAAATATTCAATTTGAAACAAAATATTATGATAAAAAATTAGATAGTTAATTTAGAATCAAAATTTTAAAAAATATATTATAATTTATAATTGAAGATAATATAAATATATACATGTGTGTGAGAGAGAATTATATTTTCTATTTTTAAAGGTTTTAAACTTTTTCCTTTGAGTGGTGACGGATTAATGTTTGTAAAACAATCATTTACTACTCTTTGTGAGAGAAAAGAAAAAAACGAAGAGTTCAGTCTTTAATAAAAAGAAAAAAAGAAAAAAACGCATACAGCGTTTGCGAAATTATTTACGAAAGGAAGAGAGGCGGAGCAGAGGAGGAGAGGAGCAGAGGCGAATGGCAGATCAGAGCGAGCAGTCGAATTCGAAAACGGCGTCGCCTCCGGAGGACCGTCCCGTTCGGGTGTACGCCGACGGCATCTACGATCTCTTCCACTTTGGCCACGCTCGCTCCCTCGAGCAAGCCAAGAAATCGTATGCATCATTTCCTCCTTTTCCTTCCTTTGCATTTCTTACTTCATTTCAATCTTTTCCCTTCACTCTCATTCCATCCTTTCCCTCCGAGATCTGATTAATCAAACACAATTATACATTTCATATCAATCCATTAATAATTAATTAATTAATTAATTTTTATTTTTTTTTAAATAAGGAGGAGTTTCTCCACGGTTTCATTCACAGACCTTTTGCTTACTCTGGAATTTATAGGTTTCCGAATACATACTTACTGGTTGGGTGTTGCAACGACGAAGTCACCCACAAATACAAAGGCAAAACTGTTATGACAGAGGCCGAACGATACGAATCCCTGCGCCACTGCAAGTATGATATTTTGTTTACAGAACCATGTTGCTTCAACTCTTTCAAATTCAATTTCAATTTCGATTTGGTTTCAATTTGGGAGCAGATGGGTGGATGAAGTTATTCCTGATGCCCCCTGGGTTATCAATCAAGAGTTTCTTGACAAGCACAACATTGACTATGTGGCTCATGACTCTCTTCCGTAAGAATAACATTTCAACATCAACATGTGAATCTAGTAACTTGGATCTATTCATTTCATTGCATATGTATGCGTAATGTAATCATCCTTTTGCATTTGTCAACCCATTGTCCACAGTTATGCTGATGCCAGTGGTGCTGCCAATGATGTTTATGAATTTGTATGTATGACAAAATTTTTTTTTTTTTTTTAATATTATTTCCTTGTCACTTTCCCCTTTCACTTATACTACAAGCCATGAATTTTGTATGTAGGTGAAATCTGTTGGGAGGTTTAAGGAAACAAAACGGACTGAAGGAATATCCACGTCAGATGTTATAATGAGGATTGTCAAAGATTATAACCAATATGTGCTGCGGAACTTGGATCGTGGCTACTCAAGAAATGAGCTTGGCGTGAGCTATGTGAAGGCATGACTTGGCATAAATCTCTTTGATATATTCTACTTAAATATTTAACAAGATATTTTCTTTTAGCGAATTGTTTGTGCATAAACTGACGTTACTGTTGTTATTCGTTTGGTGAATACTCTTGTCTCTTGTGGTTGTCATTGTTTTTTCTAAAATAGGAAAAGCGACTGAGGGTGAATAGAAGGTTGAAAACATTACAAGAGAAAGTGAAAGAACATCAAGAAAAAGTTGGTGAAAAGGTATGTATTGCTACTGCATATCATTTAGTTAATCAAGTCAAAAAATACTCGTGTAAGCAAAATTATGTGAATTAAATGGGATGAAAGGGTTGTAGGGTGAAAATACATGTATATTGTAATGTAATGTAATGATCATTGAAGTAGGAGCTGAGAATTTCAAGTAAAGTTATTTGAAAAATTCATGGGTATTCTGAGTTGCGATTCAACCTGTTATGGGACGTTGGGCATCTGCTACTGGTTTTTGGACTCAATGGTTTATCTTCACAGTTTTGGCAAAGTATTGCATCTGAGAATTTCTGGCTGCTTTGTCAAGGACAAAAATGTGATTGAGGAGTAAAACCAACAAGAAAATATAGCAACCCTGTCTAAATTGACATCTGGTTATGTCGTTTAATGATTGTTTAGAACATGCAGTTTGATTTAATTCAGAAACATGGAATCCTAATATTACCAAATTAATTGAATATACCTTTTCATACCTTGCATTCCTCATATTGTGATAAATTTCTTGATATATGTCTTTGTTTTCATATCTTCTGTATGTTTTATAATTAAATGCTGTGAATTCATCACTTCCTGAATACTGTTGATGTTTGACTGCTATTGTAATTAGAGAAGGGGGGCGGGGTGGGGGTACTGCTAGCCTTTGAGCACATGTTAAATTTACATATTTATATTGTTCTCAATATAGCTTCAACTTATCATTGTAATTTTAGCGTAACGGACCTGGCTGGGATGCTTGGAAAATATTTCTCTCGATTTTTAACTCCTTTTTTCCTTCACTGCCGGGTATCATAGATCACTGTTTCACACTTTCGCTGGTAATTAGTGGTTGTATGATTTATTGCCATGAGACTACTATCAAGTCAGTTGCTTGATTGATTTGGCATAATTCTCTATTTTCAGATATACATCTAATTCAAAATATTACTTGTTTCACCTTTTCTCCATGACTTTACTACACTCATATTAATATTTGGCCAACATTAATTTTTGTGTATGCATGGAAAAGACTAGAGTGAAAAAGCTATGGACTGGCTTTACTCTATAGTCTTGTAAAAGAAAAATAGAGAATTAATGTTATTTTAATATTTTTGCATCTCTCTCTGTCTCTCTCTGAGTCTGTCTCTAATAATTTTTTTTTAAAAACATGAACACCATAAATGTCAAGGCTACAAGCCTACAATGTCTCTAATAATAGTTTCTAAAGCAGTACTAGGAAGCAGCTTTGTCAAATTATTCATTTTGCTAAATATATATCTGGGTGAGTGGGAGATGATGTATTCAAGTGGAAGTGTTGAAACTATTGGAAGGTTTTTATATTTGTATTTAGCAGTGTCGATGAGGATACGTTTAAAATAGATATTTCCTTAAGAAATGAGAATGTGAAAGCCTACGGTTTTTCCATAATAAGGCAACACTTATTTTCCCTTGGACATAAGTATTCTCCTTGCAACATTTATGTATGCTTAATTGTATCATACGTTAAAAATTATCTGTTTTTTATTGAATTATTACGTTAAAGATGTGTATCTTTGTGTGGTTTATCCAGTTCCAAATTGTTGCAAAGACTGCTGGTATGCATCGGAATGAGTGGGTGGAAAATGCTGATCGTTGGGTGGCTGGATTTCTGGAAATGTTTGAAGAAGGTTGCCACAAGATGGTGAGCTAATTTATGTGAAAAAGCTATATAACTCTTGTGATGTTTGTAAATTTGTAAACTACTTGTTTACTTCATCGTGTCTTTTTTGTCACATCAAATGGATCTACTAAACAGGGAACAGCAATTAGGGATCGTATTCAAGAGAGGTTAAGAGGTCAGCAGTCAAGTGATGGCACACTTCGTCTACAAAATGGCAAGGATGATAAGGATGACGACGAAGAGGAGTATTATTATGATGATGAGGATGACAGTGACGAAGAATATTTTGAAGAATATTATGATGATGATGAGCTTAATCCTCAAAATAATGGAAAAGATGAGAACAAAAAGTAGGTATATTCCGGTGGATTGTTTGGTTCTCGGCAGAATGTCAATAGCAACTGTCCATGCAATATCTGTAACATTATATGCATTATTATATCTTGGATAGTGGATTTGGAGTTGCACAAGGGAACTTTCATTTAGCTGGTGTGGTCAAAATTTTGCGTGTTGAATGCTGGTATACGTGAAAGTGTTGTTTGTGCATATGCTTAATTTTAGATGGGAAAAATACCATGATCTTTTTATTCACGTAATTTTGGGTTCTACATTTTGATTATGTTGTCACTCACTTGCTTCCATAAATTTTGCCTTCAAGTTTCATACGTAATGAAAGACTTGAGAGTACTTGTATGTATTATCTTAGAATGTGTTGGTAGTAATTCTTGGCTTACTGTGCAATATTAACAATTTAACGGAGTAAATTTCGTTGGCCGTGATTACTCGACAGAAATGTAGTAGCTTCCACAAAGATGCATGTGTTAATATCAATCAAAATTAATTTTATAATGCTAAAACAAACAGATAAGTTTTTTCGTTGAACATAGAATAACGTGGGTATTTATAGACGTATGAAACAAGATACTGACCTACCCGTATCTAGCTTTTGAATTCGTTAAGGCTTTTGGGCTCGAAAGTTTAGATTTTATCGTCGAATTTGAAACGTAACAAGTAATTGTCACGTGGTTCATTGGATTGTTTTAACCCAGGATATTCGTCTCTGGTTTTCAGGAATTAATCCTTATTCAAGGGATTTCTTAATCTTTCTCCATCAATATTCTCCCATGCATATGGAATTGAAGTGATTTGAACTTAAAATTTGGTACAAAAAATTGAAACTTATTTGATTTTTTTCTTTTAAGTTTATATGTTTTATTTTGCAAGTGGAGTAATTTAGGATTTGTTTATGATAAGTAAAGAGTTAATAACGTAAGCATAGATGATAATGTAATTTCTTTTGGAAGTTATAATGAGAAGCCTATGGAGACAAGGAAGGAATGTTGTTATTTATATGTAATAAAATTTTATATTAATTTCACGCAAAAGAGAAAATAAAAAAGTAAGTAGTAAATAGAGGTGTAATATTTGAAACTCCATTTTTTACACACCTCACTTAACATCCATAATTTTCTCCAGAAATCTCTCTCTCTCTGTCTCTCCCGTGTCAACAATTATTGCTGAATAAAATAAATAATATGATAAAAAAATGAATTATTATAAAATTGATTGTATGAATAACGTTGTTAGAGAGACAGGAATAAGAAGGAAGCAAGTCAACATACGTAAAAGAGCGTTGGTTGGCAGGCTGTAACCAAGTTATTTTGAAGTCATATCCTAAACACAATAAAACAAATGAAAAACAAAAATTAATAAAAGCCATGAGAAGGAGATATAGAATCACATCATCATCATCATCTTCATAATAATAACAATAATAATAAGAAGAAGAAAGAACATAGCTCGATTTCAACGAAGGAAACCAAAAACAATATGATAGAGCTGAAAAAGTGTGGTGCCTACACCAGGAAGATATATAAAATTTCATTTCACATTGACACAGATAGGGTTGGTCAACAAGTTAGCACCTAATTATCCAACTTCTGCTTTCCATATGTCGCTCTCACTCTGAGTCCGAAGAAACTTCTCACCTCCTCCATTCCCATTCCACAATCAAGAAGAAGAAGTAGTTGGCAAGAAACGCCTACCCTGCTCCATCAAAACTCCACCTCCATCATTTGTTCCCGTCGCAGTCGGGTTGCTCAGTCTCTGAAATAAACTGTTGTCCCCTCCTTCTGTGTATGTTGTTGGGTAGTGCTGCTGCTGCTGATAAAAGTGTTGTTGGTGCTGAAGAGAGTGAGAAGGAGCAAGCATGAGCCCATTTGGGTTGACAGGGAGTGGACGTGGCGGCCCAAAGAGATCAGGCGCAGAAGGGGCGCCTGTGAACTGTTGCACCATGGCCCGGAAATTGGTCGTGTCCGTGTTCAGCAGAGTGGTCGGAGTTCGCCTGGAGGCCCGGGAGCGCCGCCTGATGGGCTTGGAGACTCGGCCCTCGGGGCTCAACTGGGCGGGCGCCCCGGTGGTTGTGACGGCTGTGGCCTCGGAAACTGAAGAGGGGAGGAGTTCCTGAGCGGCGGAGAATTGGGTTTGTTGGTAGAAATGGAGCCAGTGATCGTTGGGAATAGGGCCTGACATGGTGAGATGAGTCATGGAGGGAGAGAAGAGAGAATTCCGTTGTGTTTGTTTTTGTTTTGGTTTGGTGAGGAAGGAAGAACTTTGTTGAATGGTGGGGTATTTATGGTGGTTTGAATTTTCAAGATTATTACCTCATCCTCTTTCATACTTACCAACTCAATGGAACATCCTGGCCCTTCATTTGGGGACCACGTGTTCCTTTCTCACACAATTAAGAATCCATTAAAACAAAAAACATACATTTTTGAAGGTTTTAAGATGTTTTATTTGAGGATGCATCGAGGAAGCAACAACTCCTTCTGAATGAAATGTTAATATGGAGTGAATGAGTAATGTAGAGGAAGTGACGTCATCATGTCTGCGCTTGTGGTGTGTGACTCTTTAATTGAATTGAATTGAATTGAATGAATGCATGAATTAGTTTAGTTGGAGATTTTGGCAGCCATCCACTTTCCTTCAAATTCCAATCACGAAACTCCCTCCAACCTTCCTCTCCACCTTCTTTTTTTTCTCATCTTCTCTCTCTCATGCTTCCTACCTTCCTATTACCTTCGAATTTATCATCTTCAAATCTAATGAACTTAAGTCAAACCAATACTATAATTTTTCTTATTATCAAACATTATACCATCATATACTTATATAGATTTTATTATTTTATTTAGTTAATGCAACTCAATCATATATAAAAAAACAATCTTTTAGATAAAATTATCTATTTTACATAATTTTTTACTTATTTATATATACTTAATAGAAATTGTTAAAATGATCATCTATTTTAACCCAATCTAGATCGGATTATTTTTTTTAATTAAATTAAATTTATTTAATTTAATTGAATTTTGGATTTTTAATATTAAATTTTAAATCAAATTTAACTATCAAAATTATTAATAATATTAATGATAATATTAATATAATAATTATTTATTTTACTTAATTGTGTTATTAATTAAATATATATTTTTAAAAATTAAATTAAAATATTTAAAAAAAAATTATGATTCAATAACTTTAAAGATAGGTTGAATTTGACTGAATTTTAAAAAATAAAACTTATTGAAAAAATTCTATTTAACTAAATAATAAATATTGCTAAACACTTTCAATTCAACTAGAGTAAATCTTTAATAATTATATATAATTCAATTGATATCGAACTTATTTTTCTTTTTTTTAGGTTATTTAATTTCATTTTTATTTTATTTTTTCAATTCTAATATAAAAAAAAATTGATTATTTTTTTCTCAAATATGATTAAACTAATCCTACTAAAAAAATCATAATAAACAAGTTATATTAACATAAATATTACCTTTAACAAGTTTTCTAAACTAAAATGTTAGATAAATTATATATATAACAGAATTTTGGATTAATATACATATATAACACCTCTAAAAACGAAGGAAAATAAATTATGCTATTGATGTGAGTATATATCTTGAATATATTAAAAATGTATTAGAGAATATTTTAATAATAAACAATGAATGTACAGAAATTAAACTCTATAAATATTTAATTTTGAAGAAAAGTTGTAGAGATTTACATATTTTATTTTTCAGAAAAGTTGTTGTCATCGATGAGTTCCTGGACGGAACAAAAGTGGCGTTTTATTATTTATGGATATTTGTTGAATCTGTGACATGAAACAGACAATTGAAAAAAAGATGGAAAAAATGGGAAAGAATTGAAAGAGGCGTGTGAGGACTCCAAGAAAAGTGTGCGTGAGCGAAATGCAGAGGAAGGAAAGTGAGAAAAACGTAAAATGGAGAATCGTGGGAGAAGTGGAAGGATCAGAAAGTTGGCATGTCACGAGTTGCAGTTAGCGGGTAATAATCGTGAGATAACAATTCCAAAAAAGTGAACAATCTTTCGAGTTTGGTTCATTAATTAATTCATTATCTGAATCAAAGGAACCCTAACCCTTGTTTCGATCGGTATCATCATTGTCACCTCCTTTTCCTTCCATTATTATTATAATGCTAATCATAATTAAATCAAAATATAATACACATTATGGCATTCGGGCATTTGATGCGAGACTGTAACAGTTTTACCAAAGCGTTTCCTTGGATGGAAAAGAGAGGTGACGGTGCTGATGCTGAGCTTCAACTTGATGCTGATTTTGTGCCAGATCCTACCCAGGTTACTCTAAATATATATATAATTTTCTTTTTCACAGAAGAAACCCTGGATTGGGTTTGATCTGAATAATCGTAATGTGACTACCAACTTAATTGTGTGCTTTATTTTTCATTCCAGATCTTGTTATTTATTTTTGGTATGGGTCTAGGTGTGGCACAATAATCTGTTTTTTATTTTTTTTGCCAATTGATTAGCATCAGATTACCAATGTTTTAGCATTTAGTATATAACTGGATGCACTAAAGTAATAATTAATCATCATACCATGCCATTGTAAAAGGAATACAAACAGGTCCAGCTCTGAATTTTACTTTGATGGCATGGCATTGTAGACATGTACTGGAAATGAAAAGGGTGACAAGGCTTCCAAGATTTCTCAGTCCAGACGACCTAATCTATCCTCACTGCAAATACCAGCATGGTCACTAGATATTGCATTATCTACTTTTGCAAAGACTGATGGTCCGTCAGTTTCACGATCAAGTCCTGGTTCCACTAGAGGGCTTCCTCCAAGGCCAAATTCAGCCAAAGTCAGGTCTTCAATGAGAACTTTACTTCCTCAGAGGAGCTTAAAGATAAATAATTGTTCCCAGGATATTGAAAGGACAGGTCTCATAGCTCCTAAAACTCCCTCATCAGATGCTCCTTTTGATAAACCTTCCACTTCAATCCATCTGTCTCTTAAAAATAAGGTCATCTCCCCATCAACAAAAGGTGGACATTCATTACCAGTTACTCCATTTGCAACTTCAGCTTCAGAGAATGGACATGGAAAAAATCTTGGGTGTGATTCTGGTTCAAGTGTATGTTTCCACTGTTCATTCTTGTGTCGAGACCAAAACAACTACTTTTACACTGTACTTACTTTTTTAGATTTTGTAAGTGAAAAATGGCATTTGTTGCTGAATAAATGCCTTTTCTTCTTGTATAGATAATGGGTGTTCATCGGCTTATGACTCGATCATTTTCGGTCCCAGCTCATGGCAAAGGCACTAGTTTAAGGGTTACAGATTCCAGTGGCTTGATTCGTGTAATATCAGCAAAACCACATCTTCAAACTGTTGGTAGATACTCAACTGATGGTGCTTTGGTTCCAGAGATTGGTAATTCCCCAAAATATATTGAATTTACAAAGTTTTCCAATGTCCCTTTCTTTTTTAAACTTCATGATCAACAATATGCATAATTTGAAATGTTCTGTCATTTTGACTAGCAACAACTATTTGATATTGAGTTGAGCACTAAACTATATATTAAATGAAATTAGCAACACTAATGTAGAGGAAAGAAAATAGTGGTTTCCTGGATTTATTATATATATAAATATAGAGAGAGGGATGATTCACTTACTCCAACAGTAAGAATTAGAAGACCTACTCTTGATCCTCACCTTTCATTATTTGGTAATCCAACGATCTACAATACTAATTCATCTTATCTATTAGATTACAAAAAAATTAATGGTGATGATCAAGAATAAGTCTCTGGTTCTTATTCTTAGAGTGAATGAATCTTTTCTCATATATATATATATGTGTGTGTGTGTGTGGGTATGTGTGTAATCTAAAGAAAACCCTTTCATTTTATTACAGTGGACCCTCCAAATTAAAGAAAGAAATAATACTACTGAATGAAGTTTATAATGATGCTAATTTTTAATTTTAAGTTTAGGGTTTTAGTTCATAGATTAGATTGTCTTTTTCTGTTAGTTAGGATGACTTGATATTTCTATAGAAACAGGTTAATAAGGGAGTGGAATCTTTTGTACCATGATTAATGTTGTTAATCAATCTCATTGTTCTCTATTGTCTTGTTAACCATATGCTTAAATACCTCCTCCTCCTTTTTGTCTTTTCACTCTGTTCTTTCCTTTTCAGCCATTGAAGATGCCACTGAGGATATTCCTGAGGAACAAGCAGTTTGTAGAATTTGTTTGATGGAGCTTGGGGAAGGAGGGAATACACTTAAGATGGAATGCAGTTGTAGAGGTGATCTTGCACTTGCTCACCAAGAATGTGCAGTGAAGTGGTTTAGTATAAAGGGAAACAGGACCTGTGATGTCTGCAGGCAGGATGTCCAAAACCTCCCAGTAACACTGTTGAAAATTTATAATCGTCAAACTACTTTTAGGCAGGAATCAAATGTGTCACAACAGACAGAACTAGCTTATTACAGGTATGTTTCATTACGTCCGTGTTGGTAATTTTAATGTTCAATTGTCATTAAGTGTTCTTGTCATGTTTATCTGATAGGTCTGGTGTTCCAGTCTAGTAGAACATACAAGACTAGAGCCCCAAGTATATTATTTGGTTTATCTATGATATTAGGGCTGCTGGACTGATTATAAAATAATATAAAGTAGTAGATCTTAACTATTTTCGGTTGTTATGCTTAAAAAGCTGCAGCTTCAGTTTACTTGCACATATATGAGTAGGTTGCAGTAAGATGTGCTCTTTGTTTGGCATCCTCTTTTTCGTTTTAAGGAAAAGAAAGAATACAAGGAAAGGATTACAAAGAATAGTGCCGACCAACCAAGTGACCTCAATAACTCTTGAGTGAGGTGAATTGAGTTCTTTTGAAAAATATTTAGTGTTCAACCTTTAATCGTGAAATATTCAATTTCCCAAAAATAGATGTACAAAGTAAGTCCAAAGCCCTTAATCCCATATAACAAAATAAAACATAAAATATAGAAATAAGGAGTTTGGTCAACTTGATCTACGTTTTGCCCTTAAGTCCGCCGAAGAGTTCTCCACTGTACCAAAGTATTATAGAGCAGCACAACCCCAGGAATCTTCTCCTTCAATACTCTTAACCTAGGCCCTAGATATCACACATCCTAGTGAAATATGAACATACAGGTGCCTCTAGGGATCACGCTGAAGACTACCTTGCTTGATAACCTGATAGGAACTTGGGTATTATGGGTTGCCTTAGTCTCACAACAAGTAGTATGAGATGCTCAGTAGAATATTTACGTGTTTGGTTCTTCTCCCTTGATAATTAGCTTTTGAGGGTGGGTTCTCCAAGTGCTTGGCTCTTCTCATAACCCTACCCCAAGAAGCCTCTACCAAATACAAATATTTCTCATATCTGAAATCTTCAAGGAAAACCCCTTGAATACCCGAGGGGGAAAAGTTGTTCATCACTCCTTAAATGAAAATAACATAGGCTCAATGAACACATGGAGATCCAATTCTAATTTGTGGCTTGACTCGTATTCGAAAAGACCTTTCCTTTATATAGGAACTAAAAGATAAAATAATTAATTTCAAAATCCATCAGAATCTGATTTAGTTTGTCAAAAGATTAGATCAACATCTCTTAATATCCTTTTCATTATTTCAATGGTTATAAAAGATAAAATCTCATAAGATAGAAAAAAAGTTTGATTTACTTTGGTATAGCAAAACTTAATTAGATTACTCATTTGCTTTGTGTAATTCGAGTTTGGTCAACAAGCTCGACTCTTGCAGGTAAATGTGTGTTTTTTAACATGTAATGGGGCTAGAGTCTTTTGACTTTTTCACCCTAAAAAGCAGTTTCTAAGCTTTTAAGCCTCTCTCTTCTTTGTAGGATTGGCTTTAGGGTTCATTTATTAATTCAATTTTTGTTTTAAACCCTAGATGGGTCGTTTGAGCTAGACTTGGTTAAGATAAAAAGAGTTTAGATTATACACCGAAGTCTTCAGCTCTTGGACTTCAATGTTTGAGTTGATAGTTCAATCTTTGGCTCAGCTTTTTCTTTTTTGGCTTTGCTTTGTGGCTTCTCATGAGAGTGCTTCAATTGTTGGCTTTGTCTTCGTCAAGCTTCACTAGCTGATGACTTATTCTTTTGGTTCTCATTCTTCAGCCTACGAGGTTATGATTTATATTTACAAATAGATTTCTTCCTTTCACTTTTTACCAAAGAAAATAAAAGAGCTGTCCAATCCCTTTTTACGTCCATATAAGAAACTCCCTGTAAGAATCCATGTGCTGAGCTCCTGTAAGAAGCCACCAGAACAGTCATTTTCTACGTCAAGCCGAAAGTTATTTCCCTTGAATATCCATGCATCTCTTCTCCATCCTAAGACACAAATAACAGTGTACAAGACACTGCAGCAAAACTTTACCCTATGCTGCTGCCAAAGTTTTGAAGTTTATCTAGAGAATCTGCTCTAAGATTCCAAGGCCGATCAAACACACTGAAAAGCCTACTCCCTGTGCTCTTGGCTGATGGGCTGTATAAGAAACATATGCAATTGATTTCGAATTTGAACAACTTAACATATACATCTTGTTTTATTTTTATTTTTATTTTTATTTTGGTAAAAAATTTCTTTTTTTCAAAAAAAAATGTCAACCTAGAGGTAAGAAATCCTAAAAAACTAAAGCAAATAAAAAGAAAAACTAAGAACTTGATACATTTAATGTAACACATAACATGTAAGATACTCTTCCTAAAATGACATAATATCACCTTGTTAGGTCTACAAAAACCTATGACAAATCGTGAGTGAATCTCTTATTTTCTAATTGTAATTTATTCTAGCTATTTCATGCATGACAGGATCTGGCACGATGTACCAGTACTTATCTTGGTCAGCATGCTTGCTTACTTTTGTTTACTAGAGCAACTACTGGTATGCTTTTCCTTGTACCTGCAATGAAGTTTATGGTAACTTGTTAACTGTTGCATGCGTCAAGTTATGATTTTAGGCTTATTGCATCCTCTGGTCACATTGCCATGTTCATGAGAAACTTTCTTCTGAAAGTTTATTTCACCAACCTGTAGCTGTCAATTGGTGATTTAAAAAGTTTAACTCATTTACTGGAAGTATAGCAATTTTCTGACTTTACAAATGTAGGAAAATTTCTTTATTTCCGGGCATGAAGAACAGGGAGCACATAATTAATGCTGCAGGAGTGGAAAAAAGTGCTTTATATTTTAGGTAGTTTGTAGGACCAAATTTAAACAAATGGCTTTCGTTGCATTCTGTTATTTTGTTCAATTTACTCATTAATTATTTCATGGAATTCATTTGTGGACCTTAGTGTATTCTGGAGAGTAAAGGGAGATACTGTTTCTTTGCCTATTTATTACTTACTACTAGAAGGCCGTGCTTATAATACTGTTTATATGAGAGCAATTGGATATAATACTAATATGCTTCATTTATTTATTCTAGTTTTGTCTTCCTTTGCCAACATTTTAACTGTTCTGTGTAACATGTATGCCTGACCCAATGGTTTCTAGTTTACCAGGTTTCAGATTTGGGCCCTCGTGCTCTTGCCATTTCGTTACCTTTCTCCTGTGTTTTAGGTCTCCTTTCTTCTATGATTGCGTCAGCTATGGGTACAGTTGTTTTCTTCTATCTTCCGAAGCATATCAAAGTCATTTTATGTTTAAGTTTCCTTAGTTTGCCCTTTTGTTTTCATTTTTGTTCTGGTTTTTATTTTTATTATTACGAAGCATGAAAATGAGCTCTATTCGTGTATAATTGTCAAATTTATTAAAGAAGGTTAGAGAAATGTTAGCAATACATTCCTTAATACTCTTTCCAATACATTCCTTCTATTGGATTATATTTATGTGGGTCTCTTCTCCTACTTAATGAATCCCATTTATTATTTACTAAGACTTGGGTAAATTTTAATAAATAGTAGAAATTGTGTTGGAAAGAGTTACTAATAGTGTGTTGCTAGAATTCAGCTAGTAGATTGTTATGGAATTGCAAGTTATGTTCTTTTTTTGAAAGTGAGCAAGTTATGTTAAAAGATAAGGATATTAGTAAAAATCAATCATGAAATAGTAAAATGGAATACATGCAATGAAAATTGAGAAATATTGGACTAACAAGTAATAATGCATTATAATTGACAAATATTGGAAAGTAGAATCATATAAACATCTAAATCGCAATTGTTTTGGCCTCCATTGGCCAGGACTTATATGTTAGTATGTCTTTCCCCATTAGACCTGTGAATGTCATACCTTATGTGAGCTTTCCCTACCACCAAAAGAATTGAAAAAGTAACAAGGTCTGTACATAGGAATTTAACATTTCACAACCTAAGATTGGTTGGGAAACTTAAAAGAACCCCCAACCAAACATCCCCTAAGTGTCTAAATGTGGTTTATCAAGGAAGAATGAAATCTTAACTATCTATTGCTCATTTATTCGATCAAGATTATCTGTGGGTTTTTATGTCAGGTGAGTTCAAAGAAACAAAGTTAGTTTTGGGCTAGGACAAATGGGGGATACAGTTAAGTCTGGTGAGCTCAAAGAAACTAATTTTCTATCTCCCGCAACATTTAGTATGCAATATCTAGTTAGGATTTTATAAACCGAATAGAATGGTAAGAGAAGTTGACGTAGTCTTATTGTTTCTGACATGAAAATTGATTAGACCGAGACCCATACTTTAATTTTCCTGCTCATTAGACCCTCTGGAGTTTCTTTAATCCTATGCTGTAGACCACATGATCTAAGTTATTATTTTCTCATTAACGCGGAGTTATGTTGTTGTGGTGGCAGTGAGCAGGAGTTTCGTTTGGGCTTATGCCTGCTTCCAGTTTGCAATTCTTGTCCTCTTAGCTCGTGCATTTTATACTATTGTAAGATGATATAGTTCCTATCGTGACTTCATGGGACTAGGTGAGAATAAGTATATATGTATTTTGACATGCACCTTTTTTCACTTTTGTAGCTGAATTTAAATGCCATTCTCTCGATTCTCCTTTCTTCATTCGTTGCGTTTGGAATTGCTATCAGTGTGAATTCTCTGGTTATGGAATTTATTGAATGGAGAAATAGTAGGAGGATTCAATCCTCCATTGAGAATGTTAACATGACAGAGCAGCAGCGTCGCCAGCATGTACAGGAACGGGAAAATCAAGGACAACATCAGCGACAAAGGCAATCAACGACGGTAGAATTGCCTCAGCATCATGGCAACAGTTGATGCAACTGGTTCAGGACAGTCTTCCTCAACTGCTATGAAGAATTTTGTTCTTTTTTAACTTAATTTTTACACTACATTCAAACATCAGGATTTCCTCTTGAAGGTGTGAACCAAGATTTGAACGAACGGTTAACAAAGTTAAAAGTGACTTTCATATGTTATGTTCTTTTCTTTCACGGACAAACAATCCTATCCTATCCACGTAAATTTGACCCCTTCGGTGAAAACACCCTTGAGAATAAAATGAAAATTTGTAAGCCTAGGAAAACTACTCCCATGACAAAATAAAGAAAATAAAAAAGAAAAAAGTTGTTACAGTTTAAGCCTTAAGGTGGTATATTAGAGTGCATGAATTTCAGGTAAGCAGTTCCTGTTAAAATTTATTAATTGGAAAATGGAAGGGTAAAACAATGAGAAATTAACTATTTATGAAATCACACCATTTAGCAGGGGAGTAATCTTGCAGATGACTATTTAGCAGGGGAAATCACACTATGAGAAATTAACTATTTATTACAATACCCCTGCCTCTATTGGTGATTTTTCCAAACAGACAGAACTAGAAACATATGTTGCCTCTTAAGATTAGTTCAGAATGCGGGATCTCTAGGAAATGACTGACTAACAAGACAAAAATGCTTAAGCCATCATGTGCTTGCTTTGAAGATTATGAAGTAGGGCAACCAGGTTTGGAGGTACGTGTGTATGAAAGGTGAGTACCATTTCAACAAGATTAGGAATCATCAGATAAAGGATTACACTTGGGTTGGGTTGCATACATGTGCATGTGCACGTGGTTTATTGCTTGATGCTCTTTTCAATATGAACAGCCTCATCCATCTTAGAGAATTGGGTGGCTGGTCATTAACTCATCTTATACCTTTTATTCTTTCATCTCCTTTGTTCATTTATTTTTTACTTTTTAAAATTTCCTCCTCATTCCTTATTCTCACTTCCCACTTTCTTTATCCCCACTAACCGGGAAATTCTACAAATATCCCATTGGCTCAATATCTTAGGATATTTGGCCGACACAGTGGAGGAGCACATGATTCTTAGATATTTCACTCTTTCTCATCAAGTAGAACAACCACACACGTCTTCATAAAACACACACACGCACACGTGGAACGTGACACATGATAACACTTGGACACTGTTCACATGCCGCCAGCAAAAGTGCTACTCTTTGATGATGCTCAATTTTAACAAGCTAGGTTTCTCCTTAAAATTTATACAACTAATTACTAATTACAAGATAGAAATGCGAACAAAAAGAGAGAAATGGAGATAGAAAAAAAGAAATACAAAAAATGAGTTATAAGGTAAAAGAAGTGTAAATAGCAGAACTCTCAGATAGTGTGCGTTTTGTTTGGTATAAAGTTGAAACACACAAAAATAACAATAGGAGGTAGTATGTGTGAGGTGCAAAATTGAGAATAGAAGGGGAATAGTTAAAAAATGTCATTTTCAAATGAATTGTATCACGCGAAAGAAATTAGAGGGAGGACGTATAAGACACATATAATGCAGAAAGAGGGGGTTACACAGAGAAAGTAAAACCAAGTAAAGACGACCAAGTGGCCTAATTTCCAATTTGGGCAATAATGTACTTTAGAAGAGCAAACAATGGTAGCTGTCATGTTATAGAAGCCACATGAAAATGCAGATTGAGTCAGTAAGGCATTGATTGATCCATCGATGCTGAATGCCGCGGGTACGCAACTCACAAGAGCTATGTTACCTAATATCTATAACTATATTCCATAGTTTTGCCATGTGTAACTCATTTCCCACACATTCTTAATTTTTTCAACTTTAATTCATTCTTTCCCTTATATATATATTTGTGCATAACACCCTTCAAATCTCTGTCTTTTTTACTTCTCAAATATCTTCCAATTGCTTCCTCCTCCACGACTTTAAAACTGCTAAATATCTTTGTTACCCTTAACAAAATACTTCCATTTTTCACTTTTCCAATTAATATATGAAGAGAAACTGCTATTTGGATCTTCGTCTTCATTCCCCCTCTTCTCATCGTTCAATGCAAGCAACTGGACTCTTTCTTTTCAATATTTTCGTTATGAACTATGATTTCCTTCATTGTATTGTATATATATCTGAGGAAGCAAATGGAGTTCTTCTTACTTTATTTGCTAATGTCCTCCTTTTCTGCAAGATTTTGTAGGAATGGGACGTTGAACATACATAATAAACTTGCAGCTATTCTTCATAATGGACGCCACTGCATTTTTGACACGACAGAGCTTCAGGTAATGTCTTATACGTTTTTATATATCTCCCAAGCTTCTTTCTTTTTACCCCTTCTTTAATTTTTTTTTTTTTCATTTAAAAAATTGCAGACTTGTTGAATGTTGGCTTTATTAACTTATTTTAATGAAATATTTGCTTATCTTTTTTAAGAAAAAAAATTAAAAAGTGAGTAATTATTTAATCAACGAGTGTTACTAAATATATTTTTTAAAGCATTTGTCCTGAAAGTACTTTTTGGGCGAATAAAACTATATATTCCCTTTATGCAATTTTATTTATCTTTTAAACGGTTATTTAATAATGGATGATAAAATATTAAATAACTTAACATTATAAGTAAAAATGTTGTATTTTATCATATTACATTTATTGAAATATTTAAAATTGTTAGTCTAAAAAAGAAAGAAATATATGCATGCAGGCAAGAGTGATAATATGGTTGGCAAGTCGAGAAATGGTGGAAAACAGAAACTTGCATTCTGAAGCATTATTAGTACATATTTCGCGAGGCCTCTCCATAAAGAAATCACTTCAAAATTTCCTGCAGAGGAGAATGAAAAGAAGGTCTCAAAGGCACAATGAGAAAAATTAATATATATATATATATATATATATAT